>CM039427.1:24017741-24703575 GCA_022379115.2 Bauhinia variegata
GAGAGAGAGCTTGATCCAGATGAAGCTTTCTGGTGATGAAAAGGCAAAGAGAACCTCGAGTGAGTGATTTATTCTTTGAGTTAATGTAAAATGCCAAATGCCCCTTGTTATTATGATGATGCATGAGAAAGAAGTATAAGCACATACATATAATCTGAAATTGATGAAAGGGTTGGCTTTTGGGATTGCGTTGTATCATTAACAATCTGATGTTAGAGAAATTGATCTGGCTTTTTATATATAGTTCTGACCTCTGTTGCGTGATTTTACTCCAAAATTAACCAATTGATACGAAATTTCCAGTGCAGAGACTCGATTTCTTGGGTCAGTTGGGCAGGACCCCAAGCTTCATGCTGGAGCCTCCTAAGGAGAACCTTGTTGAAAAGGTAAGTCTGGTATTTTCTAATTATTATTTATTTTTATTTATAGTGTTACTTTGTGGTCACTCTTTCCTGGTTGTTGGTATGAGGCTATCTGATTGCTGCAACATAACATAAATCACCCTCTGTTTCTATATCAATTGAAGATGCAGATGTATATGTTTCATATGTTTGTTTATATGGGCTTTCTTTTGCTCATGCTGGTGTTTGTAATAATTTTGATCACGCCTTAAGTTTAAATAACAAGTCTCTTGATTATTTCTCTTAAACTTTTTTTTTTTTCCCTGTTGTTATATATATTTATATCTAATATCAGTCCAAATTTCCCGAAAAGTAACTAATATTTATGTGGTTGAGCTTGAGGATTGGCTGATTGTTTACAAGGTGACGAATTAATACAGCAAACGACTCTATAAATACTTAATTGGAGTTCAGTCGGTCTGTTTTATCTGACGTGTTCAACTGGTTTTCTGGGACAAGTGCTATCCCCAAATAAGGACGTTTTGAAAGTGCACATGATCTTTGTGTTTATTTTCAAATCAATTATAAGATGTATACTTTTTTAAATTTCTTTTCTTTTTTTCTCCCAATAGCAACAATTTTCAGGTTTGAATCCCCTAAAATCGGGACTATTTTCAATAATGCTGATTTGCAGTAAATGTTAAATTGATGCACACACATCATACATTTTTAGCTGATCTTGATGCCTTCTCTTCAGTGAAGTGATTCAAGTTTCTGTTGGTTTCGTTCCTAAAGATGTTAATTGGCTTCTGACCTTTTCTTCTTCTTGAATTCTGTTGGGCCGACACATCAATTATTTCTATATGATTATTGGTATCGAGTCCTTAGGAAATTGCAAAATCCTTATTATTGTTAGATGAAGACTTTGACGTCTGTGTTTTCTAGCTCACATATCTATAGCTTAACATCTAGTGTCATTAGTGTTAATAGTTTTTTCCTTATGTTTAATGCAGTACTTCCATCTGGATAATATGTCTTCGGCAGAAAAAATGAAAATCGAACTCACGAAGGTTAGAGATGAGTTTAAAATGTCAGAGTCTGATTGTGGATCTGCCCGTGTTCAAGGTAAAAGATATCCTTCATTTATATATTTAACACATGGGTTAGTACTTGGTGCAATATGGGTGAAAGTTGAAATGGTAATTTCAAATATGTCTTTTCCATGCATGTGACAATTGCAATCAGTGCCTGTTAAGGATAACTAATAATATTCCGTTGATTTTTTTTTTTTTTCTCCAGTTGCGCAACTCACAACTAAGATTAAGCATCTATCATCAGCTCTACACAAGAAGGTAAGTTGTTTCATAGTATAGCAGTTTTCTTGAGACTAATGTCTTACATTTGATTGGCGTTCCCAGTAAAGAAGAGATACTGGCTTGAGTTGGTATATTATGGAGAGAATCATTTTTTGGGGAGTGTAAGTAAGAAGTAAAAGAATATAATTAGAATTATCAAAATTCTCCTATGCCATGAGAACAGGTTCCGTTATGCAGTTGATATACTCATAATTTTAAATAGGAAGTTAGAGTAGTTGTTTTTATAGAATTTGTACTCCCGAAGGCCATTTCCACGTTTTCCTTTATTCTCGCACATAGTCACACCGCCTTTCTGAGTGTTTCGTTTGAATAATTTTATGATTTTTCAGGATGAAGGATAATATTGCATTTTGACTCTGAGTTGCTGTTGTGTGTATTGAAATTTATTACATATTGAGCAACACTATTATGGTGGTACACCTGCTACAGTAAGAAGCGTAGCTTACCTTTAGAAGCTCGAATCGAGCTGGTGCATAACCTAACCTTTTTATAACCTAACCTTTGAAACCCCTTCAGCCTGATAGGACATAGGAGACCAGAGCCCAAGATATTCACACACACACATATATTGTACGGCTACAATAGTGGGTGTATAATAGCCTTAATAGGCAGAGTGAAGTGCACTATTTAATTCACCTCTTGCCCTTGTCTCTCTCACCCTTTGTTTTTCTACTACGACGTATTGAGTTGTTTCTTTTACTGTTGTTGCTGTTGTGTTATGTGACCACTTCAGCCTTGTTTGGAGCTAATCTATATTTTGTTGTGTTATTCTGTGTCAAATAATTGGACAAAATCTGACATTTAAGGCTTCACTGTTTGGTATTTCTATTCCTGATTCAATTTCTTGTATGATATTTTAGGATAAGCATTCTCGTAAAGGTCTGCAAGCGATGGTCGAGAAGAGGAAAAGGCTACTCAGATACCTCAGAAGGACAGACTGGGAGTCCTATTGTTTTGTTATTTCGAAGCTTGGCCTACGAGATTATCCAGATTTAAAGCACTGAAGAAACTTATTCCTTTGTATTCTCTCAGAAAGCGAAAGACAACCCATCACAGTTTTTTTTACCCTCCTTTGTGGTTTAGGACGAAAGAGTGGCTTCATGATTTTTTAATAAAGTAAGCAGAGAAAAATAAACACGTGTTTGTTTTTTATATTGGTTATTTTTGGTACACCAAAATCTCGAGTAATTACTGAGCTTTAAATTACACATTAGTTCTCGTTAAAAATATTATTATGCAATCTTCCATTGGTAACGGCAAAGTTGAAAAAGAAATAGAAAGACACTAATACATATGCAGTATAGACAAGTAAGGAAGGACAAAAAGAAAGGTCAAATATCAATTGATAGATTTGTTTGATGAGATAATATAAAAACAGTTAACCTTATTGTTCTCCTCGTCAAGTTATCATACCATCACCATTATCAGTATCTAGTGCTGATATAAAAATGCAGTTACTTTGAAATGGAGACAAAAACCAACTTGTTCAACAGAACGAATCTCTTAAATATTAAAGTTTACTCAGGTTCAGTTCTCATTGATAACAGAGTTACGGCGTACCGTTACTCTATTCAATAATGGCGTTGAGTGCAGCATCCAGTCAACAATATCTAGAAAGGTATTATTTTGGACGTGAACCATCAATGTTGCCAAGGCTCTGTTCAAAGAAAGTAAAGTGGATATTGACTGTTGAGCTTAACTACCGTCTTTTTTTGATTCCAAATCGTATATTTCGTTCTTGCTTCTAATGAGTACTTTTTAAGTGTTCGACAATCTACATCCATTATTAAATGTCGGAACATGTATCAAGTCTAAATTTTGACTAAGTTAGGATGTTCTGTTTTCAAGTATTGGTAAATTGACAACTTTTTCATAGATGTCGAGCAGAGGAATAAAGAGGACAGTATTTAACAACAAAATGAAAGCATTTGGTAATTATTTGGATGCAACATTTAACAAAACTTGCACATAAAGTGAAAGGCAGACAGAAGAAGTGATCACTTCCTAAACGGAGGTGATTCAAATGCAGGTGGCGGCAAGAATACAAGTGGCGGTGTCTCTTGCGATGGATCTGGAAGAAAGGTATCCGGTGCTGGAGGAGTGGAGGGGAATGGAATAGGGTCTTGTGGATTGTCTGGAATTACTGGAGGTGGCAACAAAATATCTGGCGTCTGCGGGATAGTAAATGCCGGCGGCGTAAATGGGAAACCTGGTGGATTATTTGGTAACTCAGGTGTCTCTGGAATATTGAAGAATGGTGGCGCCGAAGGGAATGTTGGTGGTTCCTCCGGATTATCAGGGAGTTCAGGAACTACCTGTGGCGGTAAAATGATATCTGGTGTTTGTGGGAAAGGAAAATCCGGCTGCGGAAAGATGCCTGTGTCTGGAGTTGATATGAAAGGTGGTGAAAATGAGAATGGCTCTATGGGTGGTACTATCTGAGGTGGCGGTAAAATGATATCCGGCGTTTGTGGGAGAGGAAAATCTGGCGGTGAAAGGAGGCCGGTGTCTGGAGTTGAAATGAAAGGTGGTGAAAGTGAGAATGAGTCTACAGGCGGTGAAAACATAGGCACCAGTGGTGGTGCTGGGGTGGACCCACCTGGCGGCAAGTCTGGTTGAGGTGGTGGAGTGAAGATTGGAAACGATGTTGGATCAGGAGGTGACATCCACGGAAACATTGGTGTTGCCGGAGGAGAAGGGGCAAGTGGTGGTGGAATTATTAGATCAGGGGGAAGAATTAACTGCGGTGGCGGCGACGAGGACGGCAGAGGTGGTGATGCAACTAATGGCGGAGATGGTGACGGTGAAGAAGGTGGTGGTAGTGGACACGCTGGTGGTGGTAAAGGAGGTGAAGAAGGAGACGGAGATGGGCAGGCTGGTGGACAAGTGGGTGGTGATGGACAAGTTGGGGGACAAGATGGTGGCGGTAATGAGGGAGGTGGTAGTGATATTGGTGGGGGGATCACTAGTGGTGGTGGAGAATATTGGACTGCTGGTGGGGAAGGTAGAAAGGGCGGCGGCGAGTATACTAATGGAGGCGGGGAAGGGATTCTTGGCGTGTAAGGAATTGGTGGTGGAGTTGGCAATGGGGGAGGTTTCCGGTAAGGAGATGGTTTTGGTGTTTGATCAAATGGATTGTTTGGGGAAGGAGAGGTAGGGAAAGGCCATTGACCACATGTATCAAATAAGTACAGGTAAAATGGGTCACATTTTGATCTTCTACTTCTGCCTCTGCCTCTGCCTCTTGATCTTCTGCTGCTACCATGTCTTCTGCTTCTGGTACTTCTCCATTCCTCCTCTCTGCCTTCTTGCTTATGTTGGTGAGGAGATGTGACTTGTGCTAGAGACTGAGTGAGCAGAACAAGTGCCACTAGAGCTACGATCACTCCGTTTGCTTTCATTTCTTCTACTGCATGGTTTTCATTTCTCATGTCAAACAATAACTTACTATATATGTGTGAGTGTTGTAATTATGGCTTCTATAATTTGTACTTTTTTTAAAAAAAAAAAATACTTGTCGCGGTTCTATTCTTCTACTAGCTTACTTCTAGTAGTAGTATGCAAGGCTTAAATGCTGCGTGTAGATTTATACCAGCAGTAAATAGCAAGAGATAAAAGCATGAGCATAGGCAGCTAAAATTACGCGTTTCAATAGATTAGGATTGGCATGATGCATCGACTATGCTCTCTCTCTCTCATAGAAAAACAGACACATAAAGGCTGTTTTCATATTGTATTGAGTATGGAGTATGGAGTATGGACCCGAGACGGAGAGTTGTTGATTGTTGAGCGGCAGCATAGGAGGCGAATTAATGCCTACTTCTAGTTATATGTGCCAATTTTGACAAAGGCAAAATTTCAGTCCTCATTGCAATTGTAACTTGTGTCATCCTCGCTTATGTACCTCTCTGCGTGTCAACTCTCTATGCACACCATTTGCATGCCTACAAGTTCAGAGCAGCAAGCCTATTTGTTTCTTTTTCATGTGGGCTAATAGTAAATCTTGATTACATGGGCTGTGAAGAAATTTTAAAGGGGCCTCCCCTCAGAAGCCCATCAGGTTTGTTTGTCACTCTAAGGGCGACAATTTTGGTGCGTGCCACATAGTCTTGCTTGACTGAATGGACATTTTCACGTGCGGAATAGTAGACTAGTCAAAGGTTGACTATGACTATTTTACTGGCTAATTAATAACGAACACATTTGTTTCCCACATCCAGTCGTGGAAACAATTTAGTTGTGTTTTGTTTTGTCTCTTTTTATTTTACTTTTTATGTTGTAGGTTAAAAAAGTTCACGTGACATTTGTGATTTTTTAACACCTAACCTACGCGTCCGGCAGATTTTTTTCTTATGAACCAAACACAGAAAGACAGAAGTCATTAAATGACAAGAGTTATCATGGACAGCAGATTTACTTTAATATTTTTTCAAGTTTTTGCTCCTTCGTATTGTCTGGTTATCCAGATAGAACACAAGCTAACATAACCTTGTTATGCCCATAAAAAGGTATCAAAAGTTTAATACAAGATTTCCTCCGCAAGTGTGAAGTGAGCAATGAAATATGCAAATCTTGCAATTATTGGTGTGATGAGGTGATAATGCTACGTCTGTACTATACACACAAACATGGGAGCACGAGTTAGATGAAATGTGTATTATTTGATAAAAGAAAAAAGTTGGATAAAGATAAAGCTTGAAACTTTAATTGGTTTCAAAAGTTGGCAAAACTGCTTAAGATCCTTCTATTAATGTTTCTTTTTTCATTTGGATTATGACCCACCTGCAGCTTCTGTGTCCACTAGCCACAACCACGAGGAGGTCTGCGTCTTGTGTGTCCCTATAACTTTTGAATTCTCACCATTGGTTAAATGCCACTTGATGATTTTGTGTCCCATTTTGCCCTTCTCTACCATAAACATGCTCGTCAAATAGATAATCGATGGATTAAAAAGTGCTTTCTTGGTTTCCCTGAAAGTGCCTTTGTCCATTTCTGGAGAACTGGTTACTGCCAAGTTTGATTCAAAATTAAAACAGCAAAAGAAGTTTCTCATAGAACCCCAACTCATATTATACTCCCTCTCTGTCTCATTCTCCCTCAAAACCCCCAGAGAAGCGACATGAATCTTCATGTTCTATTCCTACCCATTGTTCTCTTTTCAGCTTTTCTATATGCTGCACCAGAGCCTGCTATGCCCTCCATTTCTGCCTCTCTTCATGGTCCTCAAAGAGAATCCATTTTTCAATTTTCTGCAGAAGCAGAAGCTGAATCTCCTGGTAATAAACACGATCCCGCATTATCTTTTCTAGGTACTAGATTTCACGTTATGGAATTTCTGCTCTGCTGTATGCTTGATAATGAGTTCGAGTTAGCAATTTTTCAAAATTAAGCAATTGAACTTCCTGCTAGTACTTTTTTCTTTGGTTTTTGAACAATCCAGAATTGCAGTTTAACAAACAGATGAAATATGCTGACTTATTAGATTGTTAGGAGCTGGAGTCCCAGGAAAAGCACACGCTTTTCATTCTCTTACCACCAATTCATGTCCTTTCTGGGATTAACAACATTTCAGACAAAAAAAAGAGTCAAAGTTTGTTAACAGTGACAATCTTAAACTCCCGATAAAACTGGACTTTAGCTACACTCTCCTTATGTATGAGTTTCGAGAGTGCCCCTTCCCACCTGTTCGTATAATTATAATTTAATCACTCAATCCTAGTCATAGTAATGAGCATTTTATTTTATTCTCCTGAACCTATTTGCTTCTTGACTGATGTATTTAGCTCCGCATGTCTCTTCTGCTGAAACAGGAATGTCAGAGACTCCAATAGTGCACCACCAGAATTTGAACAAGAGAATTCTAATAGCACTAATTGTTTGTTCTACTCTTCTTGGTGGAATCTTTCTATTCTTATCATATGTTTGGATCAATCGACATAAATACTTAAAGAGGTCCAGCAGGAAAAGCCAAGAGAACATGGGTATTTTCTCTCAGTGAAAATTTTATCTGAGCTCCTTTTTGTTTATATACAGAGATAATGAATGCAAATGCACACAAATTTGCCTTTTTCCTTTGGCTCCTCATTTGTTTGTTTCTTCAACTTGTAGAGGCAGCAAACGGGGTGTCCATAAACACTGTTAATGTTAAATTTAATTACTCAAGGATGGCAGACAAGAAAAGTTCTGTTGCTATATTTGACTTTCAGTTGTTAGAGGCTGCGACAGACAGCTTTTCCAAGAATAATATTGTGGGTGAAAGTGGTTCTAGGCTTGTTTACAGGGCTTGTTTTGATGAACATTTCCAGGCAGCTGTAAAGAAGGGAGATAGTGATGCTGATAGAGAATTTGAGGTGATGGTCCATTAAAAATAGTTTTCAATCTTCTCCTGTCCTGGGATCTAAGTTTACCCTTTAATACGTTTTTCCTAACTATTGCATTGAATTGCAGAATGAAGTGAATTGGTTGAGCAAGATAAGGCATCAGAATATAGTAAAACTTCTGGGTTATTGTATTCATGGTGAATCAAGGTTTCTTGTCTATGAAATGATGGGGAATGGGTCCTTGGAAACTCAATTGCATGGTATAACTCAATTTTTTTTATTCATGTTAAATGGAAAGAAAAGAGCAATGTATCGAAAGTAGGGAACACAAACATCATATGTTGGTAATTTATGTTTACAATTGTAGGTCCTAATCATGGATCATCTTTAAATTGGCATCTTCGGTTAAGAATTGCTGTTGATGTTGCTAGGTGAGTCTGTCAAGGTTATTGTCCTAACTAGTAATTTAGTTTCTTTTGTGTTGTCTACATATAATGGCTGATATTCCCTTCTTTTATTCTGCTAGAGCATTAGAGTATCTCCACGAGCACTGCAATCCTCCGGTGGTTCACAGAGACATAAAATCTTCCAACGTTCTTCTGGATTCTAACTTTAATGCCAAGGTTAGATTCTAAATCACTTGATATTTGTGTATATTGTAATTTAGTTAAGGTTTTCACTTATGCTTGCTATTACTGAATTTTGCTTGATTCAGCTTTCTGATTTTGGACTTGCTATAACTTCCGGAATGCAAGACAAGAATATAAAGATGTCTGGAACTTTGGGTTATGTGCCACCAGAGTACATATCACATGGTATGCTAGAAATATTTATAATAATCAGAACACAATAACTTAGTCTTTGCTACATTATTTTCTCCTAGCTTGTACCTTACATCTTTCCACTTTTTCACGCTTCTGTTGAGGTTGTCAACTGCCAAGTTTATTACAAATATTCTCAAATAAGTGTTCTTGATGATCCCATATCAAAATTGGTGCATCAAGTCAGATTTATTTAGAGTGGATATTGCTCTTTCTCTTCCTTGTGGAAGATGATCTTCAAATTGAGTTTGAAAAAAATTTGTCTTCTAGTTTACAACGATCAGCTTAATATTTGCAAACAATTCTTAGATAGTAATGGATTCTCTTTATTTCGTATGGCATTTAGCTGCCATTAGAAACTAGGGAACTTCATATTTTTTTGTTAGGAGAAAAAAAAATATAATGATTGTAACTTTTACAGGCAAACTAACGGATAAGAGTGATGTGTATGCTTTTGGAGTTGTCCTTTTGGAGCTTCTAACAGGAAGAAAATCCATTGAAAAGATGCTCTCAGACCAATACCAGTCTCTTGTCACATGGGTATGTTTCTTAAACCATCAAATCTGTATTTTACGTGAACAGTTAACTTAAATTCTTCAGTGCTTGGTAATGGAAACACCTTTAATTTGCAGGCCATGCCTCAGCTAACTGATAGATCAAAGCTTCCAAGTATTCTGGATCCTGAGATCAGAGACACAATGGATTTGAAGCATTTATATCAGGTAAGTTGAATGGAATATCTGTAATTACTAGTTTTGTCTTACTGATAGTTGCTAACTTTTCAAAGTTAATATCAACAATCTACAGGTTGCTGCAGTAGCTGTACTCTGTGTACAACCAGAACCAAGTTATAGGCCACTCATAACAGACGTTCTGCACTCACTCATCCCTTTGGTACCTGTTGAGCTTGGAGGATCGCTCAGACTTACAGAATCTGTCTTTGCTGAGAACTCTAATTGATTTTGGAACATTGTTTATAACTCTGGTATCGCTGCATATTCATGACATTTTCTTATTACAAGGAGGTACAGCTCAACCGTTCAAGTATTATGACTTTGAAGAGATCCATTATCTAAAAATGCTAGCTTGTGCTTTGGATCTTCATTTTTATATTTTATGAATCCAAAGTTCTCATCTTAATGCTATTTTATAACGCTTCAAAATTAGGATATAGTAATTGACTTGCTAGTTTCATCGTCACCACCAACCGCAGCAAGATACTTGTGTCAGTATTATTATTCAGGGAGAATTCTCTGCTGTAACATAATTAATAATTTGAAATATTATATAAACTTCTGTTCTTTCCTGACAAAATACGTGAGAATTACGTTCAAGCATATTTTGCTCTTTCTTGGTGCAATCTCCAAGTTCTCGTGTTCGTATGGCTCATCAATTCGATCCCATGTCACATTAGCTGAAAATCTCATATATTATAAGAACGAACCTGAAACGCAGAGATATAATTCGAATTCGAAACTTCTACTTCTGAACTTGTTTTTTTAAACATCTACTCCTCGAGGTTCACGAATACGCGTGCGTATTATTATTATTATAAATAACAATTCATATTTTTAATGACTATGTTTCTAAAATTTTACTAGGACATAAGATGGGACATTTCTCCCCCAGAGCCTTGGTTAGGATCTAATTTTCTTCGTGATTATCAAAACACCAATTGCTTGCTTACCTCGAACAGATACTTGAGAGTTTAGACTACATAAAAGTCAACGATATACCGGGTATTAAGTAGTAGGTACTTCCAGTTTAAACTTGTTTAATGGGAACAAAAATAGATTAAAGGAATCTTTCTATTAGGAGACGAATGCAAACTAAACAAGTCACGTAGAAGACAATTTTGCATAAAACAAATCATTCTATTAAGCATCGATCGGACACAACTGTTACGGTATTATCAATGAAAGATATCATCAACAGCCACGAAAGATGGATAACTTGAGATAGCTGGGGACAGAAATTACACTAGGTGTCTTGTATTTTTACAGGTGTTTTGTATTTTTACTGCTGGCCTTAGTGAGCTACTTGTACTTAAAATCATCCCCAAGAGTGGCCTTTCCAAAACTCAACGAGGCTCCACCTCTGTCGTAGAGGCGACAAGAGCTTTGCTTCTTCCCTCCATTTTCTCTCCCCACCAAAATAAGATATTGAGAAACCATGCCATTGTCAAGCTGGCTTTGTACCAGTAATTCAAAAAACTTGCTTGTTCGGATTGTTCATCCCGGGGGTCATGTTGAGCTCCATGACAGCCCGGTCCTTGCAGGTGAGATAATGTTTCGCAATCCAAGATGCTGTGTTGCATATCCACATGTATTTCAGCAGCCATGGGCGATTCTTGAACCAGACACCATGCTCATGCTTGGACACAGGTACTATGTAGTACCAATGAGTACCATAAGAAAGCTTCAAAGGCTTACTACCAGCCCAAGGTACTCTCCTTCTCCTGGTCATGAATTAAGAAACAGCTCTCCTTCTCCTGTCTATGAAATTAAAAACACCCAATCCAGCAATGAGAAAGAAGATGAGGGTATGATTCCTTCCTGTTGTTTCTTCCCGAATTTTAATACTCATAAGCAACCACTTAACTGCATGGATCATTCAAGAGACAAAAGAGAGAAATCAGAAAGTAGAACTGATGCAAATGTCAATGATTTGACTAAAGAAAAGAGAACATCACGCAGCAGTGGGTCTTCTGAAACCAAAACACCAACCAAGAAGAAGATACAAGATTTTGCAGGAAATGGGATGAGATGCTCTCCAAAGGGATTATGGTCTTCTGATCATTGGCAGCCAAGTCTAGATAGCATTACGGAGGAATGAAATGAACAAAAAGTTGGGCTTGTTGCAGCCTTTGGTACATGATGATATCCAGTGTTTTTTACTTCATTTATTGCTTCTTCGAAACATAACCTTCATGCTTTAGGTACCACAATGCTCCTTCAGCTGCATGGTCCGCTGCTGTTTTCTTTGTTGGACATGGGGCCCCAAAGCACTCCATGATCGTTTTGGATTCTGTTTCTATCTCAATAAGAACCTTGAAGGTGAACCTGTTAAATATTTCACTACGTCAATAGAATAATAAGAAAGAAATTTAAGATGACATTTCTCTTATGTTTCAATACGAGTGAGAATGAGAGACGATGAAATGGATCCAGTGTATCCCATTGTTCAAACGTCACAAAGGTCCATTTTTGTGGTTCTTTTTAGCTATAGACAGGGACATGATGTATTAAATCTTGTGACCAAGAATTGGCAAAAAGTTCGAGATGCAATTGCAACAATCCACATAAGCATTTTGTAGTCTTTTCGTGCTGTTTATTTTATTTCATCAACACTGTAAATTAGATAGAGGGGATCGGAAATCCATTTAAAATCCTTTTTAAGAGTAAAATGTGGTCAAGGGTAGGAAATTCGAATACAAATTTAGCTTGAAGAAAGCACAATCAGGCCTTCATACTATTGTATTTAAATTGACTATATTCTTAATGAAATTACCTTGGATGTGAAAACTTCCTCCAAATTTTCAGCAACAAGATAGAAAATGCTGGGACTCTGCATTGTGTTACAATTCACAACACCCTTCACCTTATACAGCTGAATTTAACCTAGAATATGGGAATTATTTATTGTGTCCATATTTTGTGTTGGAAACACTGCTAAATACTTGCATAACAGAGAAAGCTTCTTTCCCCTGTAAAGAGCCTGAAATAACATACTCAGGTTTATATGGTCTGTGTTGATTATATCGTTTGGCTGATCCTATTCTCATTATTCTGAACTCACAGCAGCCAACACACTAAAATATTTTTTGTGTCGGCGTCCACAGTTTTTCATCATAAGAAGTATGCTGTGTTTTCATTGTTAAAATCCTGAAAAGCTCCTTGAATTTATGTACAAGATAAACACTACTGCATAGAATTATTGCAGCGAATGTCACAGGCTTAAATTGAATAATGAAGTAGTAGTTTGTGGACGTACATTCTTTGATGACTTGGTCCTTCCTCTTTGCAACATTCAAATATAGGCGTATTCCAATGGCTTGCAGCACAGATATCGTACAAATTTGATCTTGCAGATCCTTTCTTTATACCTAAAAATCAGAGGGGGTTTGTTTGATATAACCGAAAGTTCACTGCCCTAAATGTGCTACTCGAGCAGTTTAAGGAACTAGCATATTCCAATGGTGTGAACACATTTCCAATATCAGGAAGGTTGACGTGAGTAAATATCTAAGCAGAAAAAGCTTCAACAGGAGCACAAAGAAAGAAGCAGCTTGGTTTGAAAACAATACTACTGAGTACTGAGTAACAGAGAAGAAATTAACAATCCAGAAGAATCCAGGCAGAATCGCATTAAAAAAGATAATAAACTCTAACTAGAACACAGCCAAACAACTTCCAATATTTTAACTTTACGTTTTTTCATCTCTCGAGATCTTAAGAATGGTTCCTCTCAGCAACTCTCGTGTATACTCAAATCCAGCTAACTGAAGAATTCTATAATTAGCATTTCTCACGTGCTCATTTATCTCCCTAAAAATTATGCCAGCTCCATGCCTAGATAACCAAGTGAATAGGGATTCTAAGTGATACTTCTTACCGAAAAGTAATATAGGAGTACTTGAAGGATATCACCGTGAAACAATCTTATGAACATGTTGAAAGGATTAAAAACACGAGGATGAATGTCGATGACATATGGTGTGCCAATTACCAAAAAAAAAAAAAGGAGAAAACTTTTATTTTTTGGATGGAAAAGGGTATCCTTGGGAGTGAGGCCAGATTCGTACCTCGATGTGCAGAGTCTATCTGAGAGGTTATGTTCTCGGAGTTGTCACTGTTCTTGATAGACACGGGACGAAGATTTACCCCTTCTGGAGAAGCTATGGTTTTGGCTTTGTCCTTCCGATTCTTGAAACACATCAAAGCAATCGACGAGAAGAGGAATCACAACACAGAAAAATATTTAAATTTCTGGATACCGAATTGAAAACAATGGAAGGACGTGGAGAGAGGTTTGAGAAATACCTGGGAAGAGGAGTTGATAATTCTGAATGGATCTATGGGCGGAAGTTGTTTGAGATTAATAACAACTTTTTCTGGGCGCAAGCATTTCTTCTCCATCTCCGTGCTTACCAAGGAGACGCTGAAGCTCCTTCCTCACGAGAGAGGAGCTGGAAACACTTGTGTCTGAATTGAAGATGATTTCAAGACCATGGATGGCTTGGTTTATGTAATTCCTGTTCCTGCAACTTGAAATGGTAAATGCGTTCTGTTCTGTTCACTTAGAATTTGCGGCGTGGAGTCAAAATCCATTGAATGATGAGCAGCCAGTGACAGACAGACACGGGATATTGATGATAATTTCTCCCTAATTAACAGCAGCATAATTAGTAACAAGTTTAGTTTTGAGTTTCAGATCGTAAGCTTTTTTTCAAAATTATGGTTTTGGGTCTTCAGTGACATCATTTATCTCATTATTTAATTCATTCTTTGTTATACCCTCCTTCCATTAGTGAATTTTGTTTTTTAAATAAAAAACATAAATAAAAAGTGAGCCACATGAGTTTTTTTTTACCTTAATTACTTACATTCAATCATTACAACTGCCAAACCAAATTACTGGTTGAATGTCATTGATACCAGTTGGATAAGATAAGTAAGTATCAATTAACAAGTAACAACTGATTTTGATTGCAGTTTTTACCCTTTAAATAAATGAGTAAAATCAAACTTTTTAGTAACAAAAAACTATAAAATTTTTATTTTTTATTAAAAAATTCTCATTTAAAGCTTATTATGAAATTTTGTCACAGGAGACAAAAATTTGAATTATTGATATCACTTCACCCATTAGATTCTCACAAGTAATGTTACATAATCCCATTTCCTTTGGTATATAATTATTTATGATCGATTTGTTGCTGCTTATATATATATAATGGAAGTTGGTAATTATCAGTTAAAGAATTAGAAGAGTTGGGAGAGCAGTGAGTTTGAAGCAAATATTGGAAAAGTTGAATGAATAAGGGATCAAAATTTATTTATTACTAAAACAATTAACATCTGTCGGTTTCATCACCCCCAACCCTGGATTGTGTTGCACAATCTCAAGTGTTGGATTATTCCAAAATCCACCTAATACCGCAAGGGACTATGAAGGTAGAGAGTAGTGCTGAATTCTAAGACTCTATTTATCTCGATTACTCTTGCTTCCCTCACACAGTATAATGCTGTTGAATTGTCTCAATGTCAAGTCCCTTGAGTTTCACAACAGATTCCACATGGCCCTTGAGTGTGTGAAGCTCCCTTAGTCTGTACAATTCACAAAGCAATGAATTTGTTTGGATTCAACTCAAAGAAGAACAATATGTACATGAGCTTTAAATACACTTTACCTAGCAACTTCAGCACGCTTTTTGGCTTGTTCAGCAAGTTCAGACAATTCTCTGTAATTGTTCGTTTCTTTCAAGATTTGATCTGTTTCAGGAGGATTTAAGCCATGCAACGTGCGTTGAGCTGTAGCCCATTGTGCCTCTCGTTCTCCTTTTCCATAATCTTTCTTTGATGTGAAAGCAATCTGCATCATAAATCCCAAAAACAAAGTCAAAAACAGGTATATAGATTTCCCTTAACGTCATTCCCTTGAGTTATAAGATTGAAATATTACCCTGTTCTCAGTAATGTTATTCCATGCTTTCCCAGTTAATGCATATCGGATTATGAATTTGAGAACATCCAATGGGAAATAGAAAATGATGCTGTAGAGCCAAACGACGCCTGCCCAACCCCATCCAATTCCTTTCATCCTTGCAAAGCCCCAGTTTGCATAAACAGCAATCAATGTGGCAATCTAGAGAAATCAATCAGAACAAGAGATAACATTGCTAAGCAATTTGTAATGTGTAAGAGAAGAGAAGCAAAACCAGTGAACAAAGCCATTTCATTACAACTCACCAGTTGTGCAATGAGAAAGGCACTAACAAGCAAGAGACCAGGGCGTTCAATAAAAGACCAGCTCCGCGACCGAGTGACAAAGATGAGAGCTTGACTTACGATACTCACTTGAAGGTAGAGAGCTGCTGTCAGCTCATCCTTACTTTCTCGGATAGATCTAACGCCAAATTTTTCCTGCCAATATTTTAAATTATAATATTTGGTTAAGCACGAAATAATTCGGTAGGTGATTTTTCTGAAGGAATTTGTTTGAATAAGTCCATATGGCATGTTCTTACCTGGAAGAAATTAGATGCATAAGCAGCCCAGAAGAAGATAACAGTCATAACAGCCAAGTAAGCACCGAGCACTATTCCGGTGGCAAAAATCTCCTTTAGCTTCCAAGAATCTGGCATCGGAGATGGCTTTACCCTGTCCTTTGAAATGGTCATAATTGTCCCATCATTCAGTATAGCAATGATTAAAACCATGAAAGGTGAGAAATCAAATTTCCATATGAGAGCAATCAACATAAAGCCAAGCACGATTCGGATTGTGATAGAAACGGCATAAATGGTATAGTTCTTCATTCTCTGGAAAATGGCTCTGCTCGTCAATACTGCACTCACAATCACACTCAGACCTGGCTCTGTAAGGACGATGTCAGATGCACCTCGAGCGGCATCAGTTGCGTCAGCCACTGCAATCCCAATATCTGCCTTTTTCAGGGCAGGAGCATCATTTACACCATCTCCAGTCATCCCACATATATGTTTTCTGTCTTGGAGTCTCTTTACAATCTCATATTTGTGCTCTGCATTTGACACTAGTTAGCACCAATTCTTGATGAACTTGTCAAATAAATTCCATAAACATCGAATTTATCTATGTATTTACCGGGAAAGACACCGGCAAAGCCATCGGCCTTCTCAATAAGCTCATCAATGGAATAAGAAGCTATGGACTCATCCTTGTGTTCGCCAAGGAGGCTGGAAGAAGGGTACATGTTACTTCCCATGCCAAGCCTGCGACCAGTCTCTTTTCCAATGGCAAGTTGATCACCGGTGATCATCTTAACGTTCACTCCAAGATTGAGAGCACGGCGAATGGTCTCAGCGCTATCATGCCTAGGAGGATCAAAAAGAGGCAAGAGACCCACAAACTGCCATGGCCCTCCTGCACTTTCCTTCACTTTTTCTGGTACTTCCTAAAAGAAAAAAAGAAAAAATTTATCTCAAAATGGGCTTTGCTTTGACACATCATAGCTTCAAAGTTCAAAGATAGAAGTAATTGATAAAGAAAACAACCCCAACATACTTGATAGGCAACACCGAGAGAACGTAGACCACGGTCAGCAAATTTATCAATAATAGAATGAGCTTTCTTTGCCACATCAGGGCGGAGATTGCAAAGAGCAATAATCTGACAAGAAATTTTATAAGGTTATGTAAGTGATGTCCATCCTCCAACGAAACAAGAGACATCAACTATGCGTTTAAAATGATCTATTTACCTGCTCTGGTGCTCCTTTGCTAACTCTATGCCAATTGCCCTTACCATCCTCATATGTCATGGCTGTACGCTTGTCCACTGGATTAAAGGGTAGGAAATGGTGCTCTTTGATGCCATCTCTGGCCTGTATAAGTACAGGATGGTTGTCAATGTAGTTAAGTAATTTCCTTATGCTTAAGGGTAATGCTTCAAACATTTTGAACTACAAGCATACCTCCTTGGGGTCACCCAACATTCCAACAATGCAAGCATCAATAGCATCTTGATTCTCTACTCTTGAGGCCCTTGCTCCATACAATATTACTGAATCCTTGTCCATGTCTTTCATGAAAACCTGCCCATCGGTCGCTTACAAGGTGAGTGAATCAGAAAGAAGTCTAAGTCTAACTAAGTTCCCTTTCTTATACAGTTTGGGAATTTACATTTATCTTATGCCTTCCAATTCACTTAATCATTTACCTCAATCAAGGTCTTGTCTACTGTGAGCTTGTTCAGCGTTAGAGTACCAGTCTTATCACTACATAGAACATCCATCCCAGCCATTTCCTCAATGGCTGTCATCCTCTTGGTGATAGCACCTTGTTGGGACAGTCGATGAGAACCAATAGCCATTGTTACTGATAAGACTGTGGGCATGGCAATTGGAATCCCTCCAATGAGAAGCACCAAGAGGTTGTCAATTCCAGACCTATAGGCGCGGCGCTGAATTGGGTACATGACAATTATCTCTATGATCATCCCAACAGCAATTGAGCAAATGCAGAAGTTGCCAATGGCTGTCAATACCTGAGCAAGTCATCGCCATCAAATGCCAAATAGTTAGTGCAGGTATCTATGTAGCGCAATTTGATTCATAAGAGCAGAGCAGGCGTATTACCTTTTGGAAGTGGCCTTCATTGTTAGTGCTGTCCACCAAGTGAGCAGCCTTACCGAAAAAGGTGTGCACTCCAGTAGCGATTACAACAGCCTCAATTTCTCCTTGCTTTACAGTGGACCCAGAGAAGACTTCATCACCTGGATGTTTGGTAACAGGCAATGATTCACCAGTAAGGGCAGATTGATCAATCTTGAGTGGATCTCCTTCCAAGAGACGAGCGTCTGCAGGGATGATGTCTCCTAATTTAATGCTAACTATATCTCCCGGTACAAGAATTGCAGCCTCCTGCTCATTCCACTTTCCGTCTCTTAAAACCTGCGATCAGTTCAAAAGTAATGTACAGACGTAAAACTATCATGCCAAAATAATCAAGCACCAAGAGAATGACCTGACTTCTTTGGTCATATATATATATATATACCTTGGTTTTTGGAGCAAGACCTGCCATAAGTGCTGCAGCAGCATTGCCTGCATTATTCTCTTCTATAAAGCTAATGGTAGAGTTGATAAAAAGCAATGCCACTATTCCAACAAAATCCTGCCAGTCTGGTGGTTCGCCCTGCATGTTTTAAATCCACAATTTCAATAGGAGAGGTGAACAAACAGAAAGACAAACAACGACATATGCACATATATATGCAGAGACTCTCACCCCTCCGTTTGCCAAGGCAATGGCCATGATCGCAGCCAATTCCATCACCCACGATAGAGGATTCCACATAAAGCCCAAGAATTTGAGCAACTTGCTTTCCTGTTTCAATTAATATTGTTTACAAGGGATCAGTGTTCTTCCTTAAAAGCAATAGTGCATGTCAGGGTTTTAGCAAGTCGTAAACGACCTTCTTTTCTTCTAACTTGTTGGGACCAAAAATTTGCAATCTCTTGGCCCCTTCATCAGATGTCAAACCTTCTTTGGAACATTGCAATTCTTTGAATACTTCCTCCACAGGTATCCGCTCCTGTAAACACAAAGATAAGAGCATCAGTATCTGCGAAGTAACTCTGGTATTGATTGTTGGAAATAGAATTGAAGGAAGCTCACAAGATCAACATTCTCCTTCTTTATTTCTTCGAGTCCCATTGTTGGGGAAGTTATTGCCCTATCAGAAACGAAAAGAGAAAAGATGTTTTTATTTATTTATTTTACAGGAATGATTTGCTTCCTTCGTAGGATGCATATACATATATATACTATTCACAGTTACAGGAAGAAACGAATTTCTCTCGCTCTGTGTCTCACTAACTCTAGGAACCTCTAGCTTCCATTCATTTTCTCCCTCTAAAATCGCTCATTCCCACTCGTTCACTTGCCAACTTCTCCGTCTGACGCTTGGGCAGCTTCTTTCTAACAATTCCTGTTTTTCTTTTTTCCAATTCAATTAAATTATTAAACTTAAAATAGGAATAATGGTGGCCATGGGCCAATTTCCGCCCCATGCAACGTACGTTGAACTTTTTCTATTTTTGGTAAAATACTTTTTCTCTTTTTCTTTCGGATGTGCCAGGAGTAACCGTATGCTTGACGGAGGATTCTGGATATACATTCATAAGAGTTCTATCTAAAAAAAATTCATTGGAGAAATTTTTTTTTTTGGTTGGTTCATAAGAAAAATTTTAGTTGTGTAACAAAAAGAGTATGAGAAAGATGCGTATATCTAAAAATATCGTTTTTTTTTTTTGTTACAATATCAATAACCTTGTACCATACGCAAATCCCAAAAAGTACCGTTAAAGAACTTTCGTGATTTTAGTAAGAAGTGAAAGTGCACCTTGGAAAATAAAGTAAATGGAATAAAAGTTAAATTTATTTTTGTTGGAAAATTATTAAAGAGAAGTTGGATGAAAAAAGAGTTACTGGATGGTATTTTTTTATTTTAGTGCTCTAACTATTATCTAGTTCTTTATTTATTTATGTATCTAAGGAGATGTAACTTTTGGTTTCTTGAATTACAAGAATACATTGAAAAATTATTTCTAACTTCTATCTAAAAAAAGAAAAATTATTTCTGACAAATTAATTGACTATTACCTATATATTTTGATGAGATATCCTAATTATACAATTTTTTTTATAATTATTTTAAGAGATAAAACTATAAATATAATAATAAGATAAAAATATGTAAATTGTGGATATAAATAAGTCTCCACATACCATCACTTTATTTTGATTTGATGATCTTCGGCTATAAGTCAATGTTAATCACGGAGAGACTTCAACTTCGACATCACGGTGGGTTGGTACTTGGCATGATTCTTTAATACTTTGATAGTAAAGTATTTAATGAGAAAGTGATACTGAGATAAGTCTATTCTTATCTTTCATTATTACTGAACTTTCCCATCAATGTTTAATCAAATTAAAAGCTTTACTTGAGTTTCCAAAGACACTAAAAAATAGTTAGACGTTTCAAGCCAACTCAATACGCCCATCACCCTTGTTACTGAAGAATGACCAAACCATGACAATGGCAATGACCTTTTTTGTTGTCGAAGGGAACTTGCCAAAACCGAGCTATAGGCCACTTCTATTAGCGACGGATCTAGAAATTTTAAGTTGCGGAGGTAACATAAATACGTGTGTAATATTGAAAATATAATATATTATAATTGTTATATATGTGTTTTTATATTTTTTTTTGGAAGAAGATAAACTTGAATTAACATAACAATGCAATACAGTTTTCAAGAGGCATAGCCTAGGGTGAGTTCAAAAGATTAAATCTTTTTATGATTAACCTATTTTTTCTATTTTTGCAAAAGCTTAAGTAGTTCCATTTAATTTTTAAGTTATGAATAACTTGTGCTATACAATTCTTATTATTCACAGTTGTTTTGTCGAAAATCAATCTATCCCTAGCATACCAAACGAAACTAATTACAAAACAAAAAGCTATAGCTTAGAAATTAAAAATTAACTTGTGTTGCCGCTTAGTTGCACCAAAAGTATGCTGCCAAAAGAGAAAATGGCTAGAACCTAAATCAAAATCTATCCAACTCATAACACCATGCAAGACTTTGGCAAAAAAACTAGCATTCAAAAAACAAGTGCTCCTGTTACTCCGTCTTAGAACCACAAAAACAACAAGTTTTGTTTTGAATGAAGCCAAATGTAAACAACCTATCCTTGGTAGCAAGCCTAACATGAAAATTCATTCGTGCAATGAAAGAACTCTTTGGAATATGACAATTAGACCACACCACATTACTTCAAGGCACTTTAGAAGGGAAACCGAGAAGATCTTATATAAACTAGAAATAATGCATGTCTCATTTGAGGCAACTATATGAGAAGCATTGTCATTTGGTACTTTTAATAGAATTTCATCTCTAACACGAAGCACTTTCTTCCACCAAGCTGAATCTGATGGTTTCGAGGAGACAATTCACACAGTCCTTGATTTTAGCACATAAGCTCTCATCAATCTCACCCAAGCAGAAAGTAGGTTCTTGTAATGCAAATAAATATTTTCCTATCGAGGCTTTGTTCTAAGCTAAGGAATCTTTGTAACCCAACCCTCTATGTTGCTTGTTTGATCAAATAGTGGCCCAAGTAACAGGATTCTTTCTACTAGATATGTCACTCACGAACCACAAAAAAGATTTGCAAATTTTTTGAATATTCTAGATAACCGGTAAAGGAAGAGGAAAGATTGAGCTCCAAAAGTTCTGAGTACTAGAAAGAACAGAAGTAATAAGTTGGGATCTTCCTGCATAACTCAAGGATCTAGCTGTACAATGTTGGATTTTAGAGCACATTTTCTGAATCAAGAGCGCATACTTAGTCACTTGAAGTCTGCTAGAGTGTAAGGGGACCCCTAAGTAACAAACTGGTAGTTGCCCTTTAGCATAGTCAAGCATAGCTAAATTGTTTTGTTGATCATCCTCCTTAACTCTACCAAAAAAGATTGAGCTCTTGGTAAAGTTAACATTAAGCCCAAAAACAGAAGAGAATTCATCAATAACTTTCTTCAAGATGCCCACCAATTGAAGATCTCCTCTACTAAACACCATCAAATCATCTGCAAAAGTTAAGTGTGTGAGTTGAATCTTCTTACACTTAGGGTGGAAGTGAAACTCCTTATGCTGAGTCGCATTCATAACAAGTCTGTTTAAGTATTCCATGGCCAAAACAAAAAGATAAGGTGAAACGGGATCACCTTGTCTCAATCAATTAGCACTAGGGAAAAACCCTCAAGAGGACCATTAATCATGATAGAAAAATTGGTAGAAGTCACACAAGTGATCACCTAATCTACAAACTTACTATGTAGGCCATATCCTATTAAAAGCTCTAGCAAAAAATCCCAACTTATAGAATCATAAGCCTTGTGAAGATTGATTTTTAAGGCACAACGAGGGGAAATATTCTTTCTAACATAGTTCTTTAATAATTCCTGGCATAAAAGAATAATGTGGGACATTAATGGATCCTTCACAAAAGTTTTTTGGCAATCGCCTACTATATGAGACATAATTAAGCTCAATCTATTAAATAAGACCTTCGAGATGATTTTATATATAATATTACAACATGAAATAAGGCCAAAGTCTTTAACACTCTGAAGATTATTTATTTTTAGAATGAGAACAATAATAATAACATTAATCTATTTTTATATTTTGAAAATATAGAATGATTTTCTTTTTCTTTTTAATATTATAATTTTTTTTTCTATATCAATAACTAAAACTCATTCAACCATTTCCTTTCATGCAATATTGCACCCAATTCTTAATAGCAGTAGTGATTGATAAATCAAAGCTAACTCTAAAGTAAATACATATAACATGTTTTTTAGTCTTCACAAACTATATTAATATATCACTGATTTTCCTTAATTAATTTAGAAGTGATCATAGACTTACAAATTAATTTTCAAGCTAGTTATGTACTGACTTGAAATAAAACTAATATTTTAAAATATTTAAAATAATATATAAACTACTTAATTGAGAAAAAATTGCATATATAAACTACTAAACTAATCGAGAGATTGTGAAATAAAAAAAAAATTAAAATAACATCTATAAACCAAAAAATTCAAATATAAATGTGTGCTGTTAGAGTGTTATATTACTTAAAAAAGAAAACTTAGTAGGGGCAGCTGCCCCCACAATGGCAAACGTGGATCCGCCCCCGACTTATATTTCTGTTACTTGTTTGGGGAAACTTGTAGCTGGTTCAGATCCCTGGTTAGCTTCTGCTCTCGATTGGGATGAGCAATTGGTTAATATCTTCTCTTCTGGGCACACTATCCTTTGATTAAAAGGAAATGAAAAAGAATGAAGCTAGCCTGACAGAGATCAAAATCAGAGACTCACTCAGCAGTTTCAATATCTCCCTATGTGTTTTTGTGTGTGAGCAATACCAATAGGAAGAATGCAATCAGGTCCTGCCTTAGAGATCAAAGAGTGATTTTAAGTTAGAGACACGTGAGTTGAAATTTCCGGAATAGAGTCAGCAGGCTGCAGCTAGGTTTCTTGTTTAGAACTTTATTTAGCTAATTGATCCACTTCCTACAACATACATTGACTTGACGCCAGAAAATTAAAGACATGAATTTCCTTGATTGGTTCACTGGTGAGGTAACGAGAGACTACCACCTTTCAGTTGCTCACAAGACTAGAAGAGTGAGGTGACTGACAATGGCTATTACTGAAAGATGGTCACCGCCTCGCCTCTTCTCATGTGATATAAACAATATTTAGAAACATATGCATTGTGACTGATTCCAGTACTACTTACCACTCAATGCATTTACATCTAAATATACTTGTGGTAGATGCTGTGTGTCCCTTAGCTGCAAGTGACCAAGCTCGTACTTAGTGTTTTCTCTTGCTCTAACACATGATACTTTACAAACCTCTCAATTGTGTTTACATTCAGAAGTTTGTCAAGTCCTACCATTCCAATTCTTTCAATATACACTGGTCTACCATATTTATCAACCTCATAGTATCCATGAGAATATATAGTGTTTCTTTACTTCTGTGATGTGTACTCTCTGAATTTAAACTCTTGATTATGTAAAAATGATAGTAGGAATTTCCTGTATAGTTTCCATGTGAAGTAATGGAAAAACAGAAACACAAGTTAAAGGGAAACATGCATGGCAACCCAAGTGCGACTCTGTATTTATATATCCGTCTCTTTCTCCATGTGTATATAGAAGATAGAGTGGTGTGAATTTTGAGATTCTATTTATCTCGATTTACTATGAAATTTTGTTACAAGTGATAGGAAATTTGTATTATTAATATCATTTCACCCATTAGATTCTCGCAACCAATGTTACATCATCCCATTTCCTTTGGTATAATTATTCAAGATGGATTTTCTGCTGCTTCTATATATATATATATATATATATAATAGAAGTTGGAAATTATCAGTTAAACAATGAGAAGACTTGGGATAGCAGTGAGTTAGAAACTGAGAAGCAAAGATTGGAAATATTGATTGAATAAGAAATCAAAATTTATTTATTACTAAAACAATTAACATCAGCAAATCCATTTTGGTTTCATCACCCCAACCCTGGACTGTGTTGCACAATCTCGTAAGTGTTGGATTATTCCAAAATCCATGCATCCACCTAATACCGCATGGTACTACGAAGGTAGAGAGTAGTGCTGAATTCTAAGACTATGTATATCAATTTCTCTTCCTTCCCTCACACAGTGTAATGCTGTTGAATTGTCTCAATGTCAAGTCCTTTGAGTTTCACAACAGATTCTATTGAAGCTCCCTAAGCCTGTACAATACATAAAGCAATGAATATGTTTGGATTCAACTCAAGTAAGAACGGTTGGAAGATGATAAAAAGGAGAAGTCCCAAGTTAGTGAGGATATTGTAAAGAAAAGTGTATATAAAGATAAGAAAAACCTAAATCTAATTGTCTTAAAATATTTCTTGTTGAATTTAGGAAGTGTGCATGCTCAATCAATCATTATGATGAGAGAATATTGGTTCAAATCATGGTCTAAGAAGAGGAGAGTAGAACCTTCCTCTTAAGAGAACAATTAAACTTAGTTTTTATTTTTTCTTATATACACTTTTCTTTACAATGTCCCTACCAACGCAGAACTTCTCCTTTTTATCATTTTCCAATACTTCCCCTTTAAGTCTAAGTGGGGCTTGTAGGTTTCACTTCTGCATTCATCGCCTTCGCGTGGGCTTTGTGCTCTTGGGTTTAAGTCCTAGAGGCCCTTCTTCTTATTTTTTTTTTTTTTTGTTAATTCACTTTAAATCTTGAGTTGTTAAATTTTAATTGTTCTGATACCATTTGTTGAGACTTGTAAATGTATGAGCCCGATCCATCTTTATTGTGAAAAAGTGAGTGCAATAAAAGAAAAGTAGCACCCTATCCAAAATACTTTAAGATAATTGAACTTAGGCTCCCCTTATCTTTATAAACTCTTTTCTTTTCGATGCCCTTACAGATGTGGACTTCTCCGTTTTATCATTTTTCAACACTCCCCTCCAATCCAACTGGTTTTAGTCAAGTTGAGACTTACAATTAACCTTTTTAATTCTTTTGGCTTGTACTTCAAGCTCAAGCCTTAGAGGCTACAAGTTTGTCTTCTTTATTAGAACATGTAGATGAGCTTTAAATACACGTTACCTTGCTACATCAGCACGCTTTTTGGCCTGTTCAGCAAGTTCAGACAATTCTCTGTAGTTGTTTGTTTCTTTCAAGATTTGCTCTGTATCCGGAGGATTTAGGCCATGCAATGTGCGTTGAGCTAAAGCCCATTGTGCTTCTCGCTCTCCCTTTCCATAATCTTTCTTTGATGTGAAAGCAATCTGCATCATAAACCCCAAAACAAAGAGTCAAAAAAGGGTGTATAGATTTGCCCTTTATGTCATTACCTTCGGTATAAGATTGAAATGTTACCCTGCTCTCAGTAACGTTATTCCATGCTTTCCCAGTTAATGCATATCGGATTATGAATTTAATAACATCCAATGGGAAATAGAAAATGATGCTGTAGAGCCAAACGACGCCTGCCCAACCCCATCCAATTCCTTTCATCCTTGCAAAGCCCCAGTTTGCATAAACAGCAATCAATGTGGCAACCTAGAGAAATCAATCAGAACAAAGATAACATTGCCGAGCAATTGGTAATGTGTAGGAGAAGAGAAGCAAAACCAGTGAACAAAACCATTTCATTACGACTCACCAGCTGTGCAATGAGAAAGGCACTAACAAGCAAGAGACCAGGGCGTTCAATAAATGACCAGCTCCGCGACCGAGTGACAAAGATGAGAGCCTGACTTACAATGCTCACTTGAAGGTAGACAGCTGCTGTCAGCTCACCCTCATTTTCTCGGATAGATCTAACGCCAAATTTTTCCTGCCAATATTTTAAATTAAAATATTTGATTAAGCACGAAATAATTCGGTAGGAGATTTTTCTAAAAGAACTTATTTGAATAAGTCCGTATAGCATGTTCTTACCTGGAAGAAATTAGATGCATAAACAGCCCAGAAGAAGATAACAGTCATAACAGCCAAGTAAGCACCAAGCACTATTCCGGTGGCAAAAATCTCCTTAAGCTTCCAAGAATCTGGCATCGGAGATGGCTTCACCCTGTCCTTTGAAATGGTCATAATTGTCCCATCATTCAGTATAGCAATGATCAAAACCATGAAAGGCGAGAAATCAAATTTCCATATGAGAGCAATCAACATAAAGCCAAGCACGATTCGGATTGTGATAGAAACAGCATAAATGGTATAATTCTTCATTCTCTGGAAAATGGCTCTACTTGTCAATACTGCACTCACAATCACACTCAGACCTGGCTCTGTAAGGACGATGTCAGATGCACTTCGAGCTGCATCGGTTGCATCAGCCACTGCAATCCCAATATCTGCCTTTTTAAGGGCAGGAGCATCATTTACACCATCTCCAGTCATCCCACATATATGTTTTCTGTCTTGCAGTCTCTTCACAATCTCATATTTGTGCTCTGCATTTAACACTACTTAGCACCAGTTCTTGACGAATTTGTCAAATAA
The DNA here is from genome assembly GCA_022379115.2 of Bauhinia variegata. Taxonomy (NCBI): domain Eukaryota; kingdom Viridiplantae; phylum Streptophyta; class Magnoliopsida; order Fabales; family Fabaceae; genus Bauhinia; species Bauhinia variegata. Next base: position 24,044,969 of record CM039427.1, read on the forward strand.
ATTCCATAAAGAGTGAATTTATCTATGTATTTACCAGGAAAGACGCCGGCAAAGCCATCGGCCTTCTCAATAAGCTCATCAATAGAATAAGAAGCTATGGACTCATCCTTGTGATCGCCAAGGAGGCTGGAAGAAGGGTACATGTTACTTCCCATGCCAAGCCTGCGACCAGTCTCTTTTCCAATGGCAAGTTGATCACCGGTGATCATCTTAACGTTCACTCCAAGACCGAGAGCACGGCGAATGGTCTCAGCACTATCATGCCTAGGAGGATCAAAAAGAGGCAAGAGACCTACAAACTGCCATGGTCCTCCTGCACTTTCCGTACATTTTTCTGGAACTTCCTAAAAAAAAAATCTCAAAATGGGCTATGCTTTAAAGTTGAATGATCAAAGCAATTGAAGGAGAAAACATCCACAACATACTTGATAGGCAACAGCGAGAGAACGTAGACCACGCTCAGCAAATTTATCAATAATTGAATGAGCTTTCTTTGCCACATCAGGGCGGAGATTGCAAAGAGCAATAATCTGACAAGAAATTTTATAAGGTTATGTAAGTGATGTACATTGTCTAACAAAATATGAGACATCAACCATGTACTTAAAGAGATCTATTTACCTGCTCTGGTGCTCCTTTGCTAACTCTATGCCAATTGCCCTTGGCATCCTCATATGTCATGGCTGTACGCTTGTCCACTGGATTAAAGGGAAGGAAATGGTGCTCTTTGATGCCATCTCTGGCCTGTATCAAGTATAGGATGGTTGTCAATGTAGTTAAGTAATTTTCTTATGCTTAAGGGTCATGCTTCAAACATTTTGAACTACAAGCATACCTCCTTGGGGTCACCTAACATTCCAACAATGCAAGCATCAATTGCATCTTGATTCTCCACTCTTGAGGCCCTTGCTCCATACAATATTACTGAATCCTTGTCCATATCTTTCATGAAAACCTGCCCATCGGTCGCTTACAAGGTGAGTGAATCAGAAAGAAGTCTAAGTCTAACTAATTTCCCTTTCTTAAACAGTTTGGGAATGAACATTTATCTTGTGCCTTCCAATTCATATAATCAATTACCTCAATCAAGGTCTTGTCTACTGTGAGCTTGTTCAGCGTTAGAGTACCAGTCTTATCACTACATAAAACATCCATCCCAGCCATTTCCTCAATGGCTGTCATCCTCTTGGTGATAGCACCTTGTTGAGACAGTCGATGAGAGCCAATAGCCATTGTTACTGACAAGACTGTGGGCATTGCTATTGGAATCCCTCCAATGAGAAGGACCAAGAGGTTGTCAATTCCATTCCTATAGGCGCGGCGCTGAATTGGGTACATGACAATTATCTCTATGATCATCCCAACAGCAATTGAGCAAATGCAAAAGTTGCCAATGGCTGTCAATACCTGAGCAAGTGATTACCATCAAATTCCAAATATTTAGTGTAGGTACCCAAATAGCGAAATCTGATGCGTATGAGCAGAACCGGCATATTACCTTTTGGAAGTGGCCTTCATTGTTAGTACTGTCTACCAAGTGAGCAGCCTTACCAAAGAAGGTGTGTACTCCAGTAGCGATTACAATAGCCTCAATTTCTCCTTGCTTTACAGTGGATCCAGAGAAGACTTCATCACCTGGATGTTTGGTAACAGGTAATGATTCCCCAGTAAGGGCAGATTGATCAATCTTGAGTGGATCTCCTTCCAAGAGACGAGCGTCTGCAGGGATGATATCTCCTAATTTAATACTAACTATATCTCCCGGTACAAGCATAGCAGCCTCCTGCTCACTCCACTTTCCGTCTCTTAGAACCTGCGATCGGTTTAAAAGTAATGTACAAATGTAAACCATATCATGCCAAACTAATCAAGCACCAAGAGAAATACCTGACTTTTTTTTTTGTCATATATATATACTTACCTTGGTTTTTGGAGCAAGACCTGCCATAAGTGCTGCAGCAGCATTGCCTGCATTATTCTCTTCTATAAAGCTAATAGTAGAGTTGATAATAAGCAATGCCACTATTCCAACAAAATCCTGCCAATCTGGTGGTTTGCCCTGCATGTTTTAAATCCACATTTTCAATATGAGAGGTGAACAAACAGAAAGACAAAGTGATAAGCAACAACATATGCCCATATATATGCAGAGTCCTACCCCTCCGTTTGCCAAGGCAATGGCCATAATAGCAGCTGATTCCATCACCCATGATAAAGGATTCCACATAAAGCCCAAGAATTTCAGCACTTTGTTTTCCTGTTTCAATTAATATTATTTACGCAGACTCAGTGTTCTTCCTTAAAAGCAATAGGAGAAGTCAGAAATTGCAATGTATTAGCAACTTGTAAATGACCTTCTTTTCTTCTAACTTGTTGGGACCAAAAATTTGCAATCTCTTTGCCCCTTCATCAGATGTCAAACCTTCTTTCGTACATTGCAGTTCTTGGAATACTTCCTCCACGGGTATTCGCTCCTGTAAACATAAAAGCAATCATAGATAACATCATCAGTATCTATGAAGTAACTCAACAAGGCAAGATTTTTTAGTTGTATCATTGTCAAAAAACAAGCTCGACCAGTTTAAAAAAGCCCGTGTCTGCTGTAAAAAAGTTGGTTTGAAATCAAATTTTAAAGTTTATTTAAAAAGCTGATCTTTTTCGGCCTGGCCCGTTTAAAGCATGCCAAAACCGAGCTAAGTCCATTTGTATTTTTTAATTATTAATTTATTTTATTAGTTTGATCAGTTTACATTTTAGTATTAATTTTATGATTAAGTTTTAGTCACTTTAATTAACATTTTATGATTGATTTTATATTTAATTACTTAAATTATTATCATTTTATTTCTAATGTCTTTTTAACCTAAGTGAACTTAAATGAAAAAATAATATTTTTTACATTAATATCATAAAATCATAATTAATATTATATTAGATATTAACGTAAGATAATAATATAAGAATTTAGAAAAAATATTTAAATAAAATTTAAATCAATTAAAAATCAGGTAAACCTGTTTAAAATCCATAAGTGGCTTGGCCCATATGAGAGTCGTCCGTTTAAATCGGGATGATCCGTTTTGAGAACGCTAATTGATAGTATGTGCATGCGTATGTGTATTCGAATTGAAAACAATTTGAAATCGAAAGGAAGAAAGCTTACAAGATCAACATTCTCCTTCTTTATTTCTTCGAGTCCCATTGTTGGCGAAGGAATTGCTCTCAAAGAGAAAAGAATGATTTGCTTCCTTCACTTTCACATTCAAATGATGTATATATATACCATACCGGTCACAGTTACAGAAGGAAACGAATTTCTCTCGCTCTATGTGTCTCACTAGCTTCCATTCATTTTCTCTCTCTCAAATCGCTCATTCCCACTCGTTCACTTGCCCACTTCTGTGTCACACATTTGGCACCTTCTTTCTCCTTCCTCCTAACGAATCATTTCCCTTAACATCATAAGCATGCTTCCTCACTAACTGAAGATTACTAAAATTAGCATTACCATTTCTCACGTGCTCATTTATCTCCCTAAAAATTATGCCACCTCTATGCCCAGATAACCAAGTCAATAGGTATTCTAAGTGACACTTCTTACAGAAAAGTGATATAGCAGTACTTGAAGGATATCAACATCAAACAATCTTATGAACAAAGATGAATGTCGATCACATATGGTGTGCCAATTACCAAAAAACAAAACTTTTTTTATTTTTTGGATGGAAAAAGGGTATCCTTGGGAGTACGTCAATGTGCAGAGTCTATCTGAGAGGTTATGTTCTCGGAGGTGTCAGTGTCACTGTTCTTGATAGACAAGGGACGAAGATTTACCCCTTCTGGAGAAGCTATGGATTTGGCTTTGTCCTTCCCATTCTTGAAACACATCAAAGCAATCGACGAGAAGAGGAATCACAACACAGAAAAATATTTAAATTTCTTCTCCATCTCCGTCTCGTCTCCGTGCTTACCAAGGAGAAGTTGAAGCTCCTTCCTCACGAGAGAGGAGCTGGAATCACTTGTGTCTGAATACAAGATGATTTCAAGACCATGGATGGCTTGGTTTATGTAATTCCTGTTCCTGCAACTTGAAATGGTAAATGTGTTCTGTTCTGTTCACTTAGAATTTGCGGCGTGGAGTCAAAATCCATTGAATGATGAGCAGCCAGTGACAGACAGACACGGGATATTGATGGATAATTTCTCCCTGATTAACAGCAGCATAATTAGTAACAAGTTTAGTTTTGAGTTTCAGAAAAACACAGAACAAATTTCTTTTCTGTAAGCTTTTGTTTCAAAATTATGGTTTTGGGTCTTCAGTGACATCATTTATCTCATTATTTAATTCATTCCTTTTTATGATAAGATATTTAATTCATTCTTTGTTATACCCTCCTTCCATTAGTGAATTTTTTTTTTTTAAAAAAAAAAAAACACAAATAAAAAGTGAGCCACACGAGTTTTTTTTTTTTTTTTTACCTTAATTACTTACATTCAATCATTACAACTACCAGACCAAATTACAGGTTGAATGTCATTGATACCAGTTGGATAAGATAAGTAAGTATCAATTAACAAGTAACAACTGATTTTGATTGCAGTTTTTACCTTTTAAATAAATGAGTTAAATCAAATTTTTTAGGAACAAAAAACTATAAAAAATTTATTTTTTATTAAAAAAATTTCTCATTTAAAGCTTATTATGAAATTTTGTTACAGGAGACAAAAATTTGAATTATTGATATCACTTCACCCATTAGATTCTCACAACTAATGTTACATAATCCCATTTCCTTTGGTATATAATTATTTATGATCGACTTGTTGTTGCTTATATATATAATGGAAGTTGGTAATAATCAGTTAAAGAATTAGAAGAGTTGGGAGAGCAGTGAGTTAGAAGCAAAGATTGGAAAAGTTGAATGAATAAGGGATCAAAATTTATTTATTACTAAAACAATTAACATCTGTCGGTTTCATCACCCCCAACCCTGGATTGTGTTGCACAATCTCAAGTGTTGGATTATTCCAAAATCCACCTAATACCGCAAGGGACTATGAAGGTAGAGAGTAGTGCTGAATTCTAAGACTCTATTTATCTCGATTACTCTTGCTTCCCTCACACAGTATAATGCTGTTGAATTGTCTCAATGTCAAGTCCCTTGAGTTTCACAACAGATTCCACATGGCCCTTGAGTGTGTGAAGCTCCCTTAGTCTGTACAATTCACAAAGCAATGAATTTGTTTGGATTCAACTCAAATAAGAACAATATGTACATGAGCTTTAAATACACTTTACCTAGCAACTTCAGCACGCTTTTTGGCTTGTTCAGCAAGTTCAGACAATTCTCTGTAATTGTTCGTTTCTTTCAAGATTTGATCTGTTTCAGGAGGATTTAAGCCATGCAATGTGCGTTGAGCTGTAGCCCATTGTGCCTCTCGTTCTCCTTTTCCATAATCTTTCTTTGATGTGAAAGCAATCTGCATCATAAATCCCCAAAAAAAGTGAAAAACAGGTATATAGATTTCCCTTTACGTCATTCCCTTGAGTATAAGATTGAAATATTACCCTGTTCTCAGTAATGTTATTCCATGCTTTCCCAGTTAATGCATATCGGATTATGAATTTGAGAACATCCAATGGGAAATAGAAAATGATGCTGTAGAGCCAAACGACGCCTGCCCAACCCCATCCAATTCCTTTCATCCTTGCAAAGCCCCAGTTCGCATAAACAGCAATCAATGTGGCAATCTAGAGAAATCAATCAGAACAAGAGATAACATTGCTAAGCAATTTGTAATGTGCAAGAGAACAGAAACAAAACCAGTGAACAAAGCCATTTCATTACAACTCACCAGTTGTGCAATGAGAAAGGCACTAACAAGCAAGAGACCAGGGCGTTCAATAAAAGACCAGCTCCGCGACCGAGTGACAAAGATGAGAGCTTGACTTACAATACTCACTTGAAGGTAGAGAGCTGCTGTCAGCTCATCCTCACTTTCTCGGATAGATCTAACGCCAAATTTTTCCTGCCAATATTTTAAATTATAATATTTGGTTAAGCACGAAATAATTCGGCAGGACATTTTTCTGAAGGAATTTGTTTGAATAAGTCCATATAGCATGTTCTTACCTGGAAGAAATTAGATGCATAAGCAGCCCAGAAGAAGATAACAGTCATAACAGCCAAGTAAGCACCGAGCACTATTCCGGTGGCAAAAATCTCCTTTAGCTTCCAAGAATCTGGCATCGGAGATGGCTTTACCCTGTCCTTTGAAATGGTCATAATTGTCCCATCATTCAGTATAGCAATGATTAAAACCATGAAAGGTGAGAAATCAAATTTCCATATTAGAGCAATCAACATAAAGCCAAGCACGATTCGGATTGTGATAGAAACGGCATAAATGGTATAGTTCTTCATTCTCTGGAAAATGGCTCTGCTCGTCAATACTGCACTCACAATCACACTCAGACCTGGCTCTGTAAGGACGATGTCAGATGCACCTCGAGCGGCATCAGTTGCGTCAGCCACTGCAATCCCAATATCTGCCTTTTTCAGGGCAGGAGCATCATTTACACCATCTCCAGTCATCCCACATATATGTTTTCTGTCTTGGAGTCTCTTTACAATCTCATATTTGTGCTCTGCATTTGACACTAGTTAGCACCAATTCTTGATGAACTTGTCAAATAAATTCCATAAACATCGAATTTATCTATGTATTTACCGGGAAAGACACCGGCAAATCCATCGGCCTTCTCAATAAGCTCATCAATGGAATAAGAAGCTATGGACTCATCCTTGTGTTCGCCAAGGAGGCTGGAAGAAGGGTACATATTACTTCCCATGCCAAGCCTGCGACCAGTCTCTTTTCCAATGGCAAGTTGATCACCGGTGATCATCTTAACGTTCACTCCAAGATTGAGAGCACGGCGAATGGTCTCAGCGCTATCATGCCTAGGAGGATCAAAAAGAGGCAAGAGACCCACAAACTGCCATGGCCCTCCTGCACTTTCCTTCACTTTTTCTGGTACTTCCTATAAGTAAAAAAGAAAAAATTTATCTCAAAATGGGCTTTGCTTTGACACATCATAGCTTCAAAGTTCAAAGATCGAAGTAATTGATAAAGAAAACAACCCCAACATACTTGATAGGAAACAGCGAGAGAACGTAGACCACGCTCAGCAAATTTATCAATAATAGAATGAGCTTTCTTTGCCACATCAGGGCGGAGATTGCAAAGAGCAATAATCTGACAAGAAATTTTATAAGGTTATGTAAGTGATGTCCATCCTCCAACGAAACAAGAGACATCAACAATGCGTTTAAAATGATCTATTTACCTGCTCTGGTGCTCCTTTGCTAACTCTATGCCAATTGCCCTTAGCATCCTCATATGTCATGGCTGTACGCTTGTCCACTGGATTAAAGGGTAGGAAATGGTGCTCTTTGATGCCATCTCTGGCCTGTATCAAGTATAGGATGGTTGTCAATGTAGTTAAGTAATTTTCTTATGCTTAAGGGTCATGCTTCAAACATTTCGAACTACAAGCATACCTCCTTGGGGTCACCCAACATTCCAACAATGCAAGCATCAATTGCGTCTTGATTCTCCACTCTTGAGGCCATTGCTCCATACAATATTACTGAATCCTTGTCCATATCTTTCATGAAAACCTGCCCATCGGTCGCTTACAAGGTGAGTGAATCAGAAAGAAGTCTAAGTCTAACTAAGTTCCCTTTCTTAAACAGTTTGGGAATGAACATTTATCTTATGCCTTCCAATTCACTTAATCATTTACCTCAATCAAGGTCTTGTCTACTGTGAGCTTGTTCAGCGTTAGAGTACCAGTCTTATCACTACATAGAACATCCATCCCAGCCATTTCCTCAATGGCTGTCATCCTCTTGGTGATAGCACCTTGTTGGGACAGTCGATGAGAACCAATAGCCATTGTTACTGATAAGACTGTGGGCATGGCAATTGGAATCCCTCCAATGAGAAGGACCAAGAGGTTGTCAATTCCAGACCTATAGGCGCGGCGCTGAATTGGGTACATGACAATTATCTCTATGATCATCCCAACAGCAATTGAGCAAATGCAGAAGTTGCCAATGGCTGTCAATACCTGAGCAAGTCATCGCCATCAAATGCCAAATAGTTAGTGCAGGTATCTATGTAGCGCAATTTGATGCATAAGAGCAGAGCAGGCGTATTACCTTTTGGAAGTGGCCTTCATTGTTAGTGCTGTCCACCAAGTGAGCAGCCTTACCGAAAAAGGTGTGCACTCCAGTAGCGATTACAACAGCCTCAATTTCTCCTTGCTTTACAGTGGACCCAGAGAAGACTTCATCACCTGGATGTTTGGTAACAGGCAATGATTCACCAGTTAGGGCAGATTGATCAATCTTGAGTGGATCTCCTTCCAAGAGACGAGCGTCTGCAGGGATGATGTCTCCTAATTTAATGCTAACTATATCTCCCGGTACAAGAATTGCAGCCTCCTGCTCATTCCACTTTCCGTCTCTTAAAACCTGCGATCAGTTCAAAAGTAATGTACAGACGTAAAACTATCATGCCAAAATAATCAAGCACCAAGAGAATGACCTGACTTCTTTGGTCATATATATATATATACCTTGGTTTTTGGAGCAAGACCTGCCATAAGTGCTGCAGCAGCATTGCCTGCATTATTCTCTTCTATAAAGCTAATGGTAGAGTTGATAAAAAGCAATGCCACTATTCCAACAAAATCCTGCCAGTCTGGTGGTTCGCCCTGCATGTTTTAAATACACAATTTCAATAGGAGAGGTGAACAAACAGAAAGACAAACAACGACATATGCACATATATATGCAGAGACTCTCACCCCTCCGTTTGCCAAGGCAATGGCCATGATCGCAGCCAATTCCATCACCCACGATAGAGGATTCCACATAAAGCCCAAGAATTTGAGCAACTTGCTTTCCTGTTTCAATTAATATTGTTTACAAGGGATCAGTGTTCTTCCTTAAAAGCAATAGTGCATGTCAGGGTTTTAGCAAGTCGTAAACGACCTTCTTTTCTTCTAACTTGTTGGGACCAAAAATTTGCAATCTCTTGGCCCCTTCATCAGATGTCAAACCTTCTTTGGTACATTGCAATTCTTTGAATACTTCCTCCACAGGTATCCGCTCCTGTAAACACAAAGATAAGAGCATCAGTATCTGCGAAGTAACTCTGGTATTGATTGTTGGAAATAGAATTGAAGGAAGCTCACAAGATCAACATTCTCCTTCTTTATTTCTTCGAGTCCCATTGTTGGGGAAGTTATTGCCCTATCAGAAACGAAAAGAGAAAAGATGTTTTTATTTATTTATTTTACAGGAACGATTTGCTTCCTTCGTAAGATGCATATACATATATATACTATTCACAGCTACAGGAAGAAACGAATTCCTCTCGCTCTATGTGTCTCACTAACTCTAGGAACCACTAGCTTCCATTCATTTTCTCCCTCTAAAATCGCTCATTCCCACTCGTTCACTTCCAACTTCTGCGTCAGACGCTTGGGCAGCTTCTTTCTAACAATTCCTGTTTTTCTTTTTTCCAATTCAATTAAATTATTAAGCTTAAAATAGGGATAGTGGGGGCCATGGGCCAATTTTCGCCACATGCAACGTACGTAGAACTTTTTCTTTTTTTGTTTAAAATACTTTTTCTCTTTTTCCTTCGGATGTGCCAGGAGTAACTGGGAATTTCGCATTCTGGATATACAAAATAATAATATGTTTGGATTCTATATATCAAAATAATAATCAAAACAGATTCAGATGTTTATACATTCGAAGGTATTTATAATTTGACATAATCCTTGCCAATAAATTCGGATAATTTATCCAAGATGGCATCGGATGACTTTCCAGTCGCCAATTTGGGCTGTAAAGGGAAGTGGGCTGTTCAGTTTTTAAGCCCAAGCCAGATAGCACAACGTAACATGGCCCAAATTATACGAGCATCCCTTTTGTGGTGATTTCTTACATTTTAAGCCCAGGTAAGTTTAGTGTATTCCTTTTTGTGATTTTTTTTATTTGCATTTCAAAACATTAATTTCTTTAGAGTGTAAATTACATTTTAATAATTAAAGTTTTAAAATATATGGGTTGTATAAAAAATATCTCTAAATATGAGATATTAGCGTAAGAAAAAGACTTTGTTCAATGAGATATATATATATTTTTAATAATTTCTGTGTCTGGAAGAGAATTAAAGTTGAATTATTAATTTCTTTAAAATAAGTTATCGGATAATATTTTTATTTTAAGGATATGTAACTTTTGCCTTGTTGAAATTAGAAGAATAGATTTTAAAAATTATTTGTGACAAATTAATTGACTAGTATGTGTATATTTTGATTTGACGATGGTAGGGTATAAGAAGTAGGGGCAGCATGCGCGTCAGAGTTGAGTTGGCTTTACATATGTTTATAAGTCAATTGTTTATAAGTAGCATTCTTTAAGGTTCAATGTACTTAGGTACTATTCATGAATTGTCCCATGTCAAAGTTACCAGCTTTGTACAACTCTTATTCATTCGGAGGCCCACCCCACTGAATATCAATATCTATATATCCCGTCCAGTGCGTGCATCGGCAAGTTAGACAGAGACCAAAATTAGAGACTCATTGATTCAGCAGTTTCAATATCTGATCAAACTTAAAATTGCAATCTCTGAAATATCCCGAATACCTATAGAACAAAAAAACAAGATAGTAATCGGCAGGCTGCAGGCTGTGCTGTTGTGTTTAGAAGTTGACAAAGGTAGTTAGTTGATCCACTTGTATATATATGGAAGGAAAAATGAACATCGCTGTTATCCACGACCACGTGAATTTAGTACGTAGCAGTTGAAATCGGGCGGCAGTGAGTGAACCTTACAAAAAATACATTGACTTGGGCAAATGAATGACCATTAACTTGCTAAGCCCATGTGAAATGGGGGGATTTCCATGTGAAGTAATGGAGAAACAGAAGACAAGCCAAAGGGAAACATGCATGGCACCCCATGTGTGCCTCATCTCTATTTATATCTGTCTTTTTCTCTCTCTATATATACGGAGATATTTTCAGAATTTCCAATCATCTCAACAAAAAAACATTCTATCAATAAAAAATGTGAAGCTCCTCGGGACTAGACTTCAATACAACATCATATACTTCAATTAGAAGTTGTAGGATCTTAATGCCATTGCCATATAATATAGGCATTAGGGTTCCATATGTACCATGATTAATTGACCAGTTAAAACAATTTCGGATTTGATTACTCATAATTAAAGCACAAACCCAACTGGCTACTGCTTAAATAGTAGCATTTTACTCTTTTTTAACTAGTCTGAGGTCTGAATGTATGGTTTTATAGTCATATCAATATTGAGCTTTATAAATGGTTGTGGGGGACAAATCAATTACCAAATAGCTATATAATCATTAAGCATGAGGTTAGGATAGTGGAGTGTATTGTTCGCCCAACTTTTCCGAGACGAAAAAGAAAAAATGAAAACAAGATAAAAATCGTGTAACAGCCCTTGTTTTCACCGCATGAACATATTTATTTAGACCGTGTTTTATCTCTCTCGTGTTTATTTGCTGTGAGCAAATCATATTATATGACTCGGGTATGATTGCCAACCCAAGGGACAAATGGGGCCACCGTGTTGGAAACAAACAAGGTTTTGATTGTAAGCATGCAGGACAAGCTCCATGCATATAATTAAAGTTGTAAAGTCAAGGACTATTGCATTTTCGAAAGTGACAGACAAAGATCTCATTTTTTTTTTTTGTTTTTAGTTAAAGAATAAGAACAAAACTGAGGAAAAAAAAAATCACGTGGACTGAAAGTCCAGCCTATTGCATCACCGTAGAAAATTTTCTCGTACCAGAATTTCAATCAAATATCATTTTTTTTAATTTGAAGTCAGACAAGGGGTAAACATGGTGATGTCGTCAATCTTTTGAGATAGGAAGAGATCGTTTATGTTTGAAATTGAAGTAAAAGTGACTGCGTGACACATTTGATAAAGTATCTCGAAATAGTTGCATGGACCTAGAATCTAATTTATCTTCGCCACCAAGGGAACCTTGTGCTATTCAGACAGATGTGAAATTTAATAAGAAAATATGAGATAAATATAATTTTTTTAAAAATGCTACTTAAATTTCTGGACTAGACTGGGTGACTTAAGTAAATATAGTTTTTGATGTTAGGTGGAGAGGGATATGAGAAGAAAAATATCATCAAACACTTGATGAAATCCGCACAAAAGAGAGTTCTACCTGGAATGCGAATAGATGTATTTTGTGGTTAGTGAGCCAAAGATGAACATGTGGGTCAAAAGTTGTGCTTTTGCAGAAAACAAAGGATCGAGAATGGAGGGATAGTTCAAAAGAGAACAGAGAAAAGGTTGGATGGTCTGTTATCAACTACAGAAAAAGCAAGTGAGAAAACAATGAGAATGTTTATATGTTAAAGAAGAAATGCCCCGTCATCAACTTCATATTGCCACACCCTTCCTTTTATCATATTTGGCATTATCTGTAAGCACAATCCTTGGATACAGACCAACTATTGAAAAAAATAACAGTGTGTTGATCATTTTTCAAACTGTTGCCTGCTCTGTTTCCATCAATCCCTTGTAATTATGGCCTGTGGTCTTCACTCCTGCGTCTGCCACTGCCAAAATGGTCGCTTTATCTCTAAAATGTGCTAACCATGTGTGAAATGATTCAACTTTTCCTCGAGCACAACAATGCCGAACCTTGTTTGCTAAACCATCCACTGCTTCAAATTCCTTTCCTTTGTTATTCACCTTTCTCTCTTTTGTTTTTTTCCGCACATTTACTTTGTCACAAATGTTTGCATTGATAAAATTGACTACTAATATTTTTTTCCTTTCCACGTTATTGTCTTTCTTGCTATATAATCCAAATAATAACAGCTAAGGATATTATACTTAATATAGAGGGAGGTCCCACATAAATCCTGCAGATTGTGGAGAATTCTGGGTAACTTGGAGTTTACCCAGATATAAACAAAAATAGAAGCTGGAAAATTGTATTCTTTTGATAATACTAAATGCTATAATATTATAGTCAATCATTTTGTATAATATGATTTGACTACATTCTGGTTTGCACATGCTTGTGCACTATTTGGTGAAGTGATTGAAACCCCATGATATGATTACTTTTTTTTTTATTCTATGTTTTGCATTGGCCGTGGAGAGAATCCTAAATTTTGGAAGCTAAGCTGAGCCAACAGAACAAAGCTCAATTGAGCTATAATCAAGCAGCTCCTGTATCATCTGCTCTATATGGTCATCTTCAAGAACTGGCTGAAACTGTTGCTGGGTGACTTGAGCTCGGCCTTGTTCTCCAACCCAATTCCCCTCTACCCATTGAGATTCTTCGTGCCTCTTCTCTGGCCATCTGAAACTGGTTTGTGCACTTGTTCCTGCGATGGCATTGCCAGAGGCAAATGGGTTTGAACGCTGTGTTTGTTGATGTTGAGGGTCCTTTTGGGCTGGTTTCTGCTGCTTGGCCATCTGAAGGGAAAGAGAGGCCATGTGGCATTTGTGAAGCTTTGCAATCAAAGTTGCAGAAAGAAGCTTGGACGACGATGATTGTGGCTCATTGGGATTGTAAGGAAAATTGGTGCGTGCTTTTGGCCCACACATTAGCCTGGCTGCTTCGTCGTATGCTCTCGCTGCATCCTCTGCCGTTTCGAAGGTCCCCAGCCATATTCTAGTTTTCCTGTAATCCACAAGAAACGTTTCATCAATTCAGCTTCAAAACATATGATACGAACAAAAAAAAGAAAAAAATAGTAAGGCAATAAATAAACATTGATGAAGTGAAAGAAAACATTTTGTTTTGTTCTTTGAATAGAAACGTTTCGAGAAGGGGAAAGTGAATTTACAAAAGGGGGTGGCGAATTTCAGAGACCCAGGAGCCCCAATGCCTCTGGCGGACACCTCGATAGCGTTGTTGAGGTCTGGCCATAATTGTGGGAACAAAGAGAAACGTATCTCTCGCTGAAAGACAGAAACGTGTTTGTGAAGCGTGTTTGATGGGCGAGTGAAGGAGGGAGAAGAGATATATATAAGCGTGTTTTGCTTTTGCGGCCTTCTATCATCAATGGGTCCACACAGACACAACACAAGTGGGTAATTGGTAAGTTTCATTAACAAGTGAATCTCATTCATTGCATTAACAAGTACTGATAATTACAAGGTCTTTTTACTATTTGTAAAGTAATATACAACCAATTAATTATTTTTTTTTTTTATTTTATCCATTTGAAAGCTTCTTATTAACTGGGAAATTAAGCCTTAGTTTAATCACTTGGGGCAGTCACCTAAGGTGAAGACACAAGGACATGATACATGTAATTTTTCAAGCCCATCTTCTCTCTATGTTTATCTGCTTGTGGGTATTCTAGTTGCTATATTTGACCACTTATATATATATATACACATTTAAATTGTGGCATGCATAGGTAAATCCAATTTAGCAACCCAACCCTTGATTTTGACATGCATGAATACTACGAGGCAATGGAGAAGTTTTTAATTAAAAAAATTACAAAATAATATTTCAATTCTATAACTTAATCAAAACTTGAGAAAAACAAAACTAGTGATAAAATAAGACAACTGATTTTATCGCAGGGCCCATCGTGTTACCCTGTTGTCGACCTCTAGCCTTACCTCTTTCTCACATGGCTTGCCCAGCTTTCTTGGATCTTACTACCCTAAACAATAGGAGCCTTATCTACTCATTCAAATAATGCTTCTTGCTTGTTGCAGGTATATGCACCCAAGCAATTTTCAAAGAGAGGGCCCGTTTGGATGATTCATTAATTATATATAAAAAATAACTTTGGACAGAGGCTTCAGTGAAATTGTCAAAGGTATGCATTTTTTTTGGTTCAAAAAATGTTAGTGTAATTAAAAATGCATAAAAGTGAATGATTTTTTTTTTTTAACGTGCTGTTTGATTTCTCGAGCAATATTTTAGAAATTTCGTTTTTCACGACTAAACTAAACAGTTAGAGTGTTAGATTAAATTATCTAAGAAATAAAAGGACTTTGAACGAATGAAATAAAATATAAGAAAAGTTAACCCACGATACCCTCTTTAAATTTTTTTTAATTGCATTAAGGTATCTTTAATTGCTAATTAAAAATCTAATTTTTGAAGTATTAAGATTATTAAAGTCGGCATACTTTTCTCAATAAAATTTTTCTATACATATAGTTAAAGATTAAATTCTATCAACTTACTTAAAAGACTCAGTTATTTATTAATTATGCAAAGTTTTGTTAGTTATCCAATTTAAATTTTGATAATTAAAAGATAGAATGAGAATTAACTAACTCACTCCAAAAAGCCAAAAAGGTAGGGTATATATATATATATATGTGTGTGTGTGTGTGTGTGTCCAGTGATAGATACTAACCTAATACTTGATGAGTTTCAATGACTAAACTAATTAATTTATATATCTATCTCTTTCAAAGAACTGGTGTTTTTTACGGATGCAGGCGATCGAGTGAATTGGATCACCAATCCTTTTCCAAACAAAGAATAAAAATTTGTTTCTAAAGGAAATTAAATATTCTTAGATATATACACATTTATATTATAATTACGGGATGGGGTCTCTCAGCAGAATGGAAGGGCATTATAGTATAAGCCTTGTTAATTTTAACACGTGAAGTTGTTTCTCTCTTAATGGTTGACTCGGCAATGCCATATGTAATTTGGCTTCTTGTTGCTTTGATCCGTAAGCTACGAAAGACTAGATAGACTATATATATATATATATATATATATATATGAATTGATTATCTAATAATTAAGCTAGCTAATTTGTCATAAGTATATCATAATTTCGCTATCTAAAAATGATGATTATTATAAAATCCCCATCCTTCTCTTTATTTTTTCGTTTGTTTGGTATGGTACACTTAGGGAGAAGACAAGACAATTATTTCTTAGAAAATTCTTAATCAACTTGTAAGAAATTAATTAAGTGTACAAAAAAAAAGTCTACGTTAATTTATGCGAATCCATACAACTTGTACAGTACTGTGAGACACGTGCTTGGCCTCCACAGTTTGTTTGTCTGATGCATGTTATCTTGTGCGTTATACTAATTAATTAAATGCAGTTCTCTCTCTCTCTCTATCATTCAACGATGCACTTAATTGATTTGGCAGTGTCCATAATCATGATGGGTTTATTAATCTCTTGCATGTATGTATGTATAATAATAACAAGTGCGTGCATGCATCAAGACAAGCAGAGTGTGTATACATACATGGTACCATCCATCGATGCTTTTAATGATGAGCGGGTGGAAGACATTTTAATGATGACGAGAAACCAAACATTTAACAATGAAAAAGTGAAGACAAACATGCACGGCTTCAGATTATCTTCGGAACATGATGCCGACGTTGAAACCAAAAATATCTCAAGCTTCCTATCTCTTTGAAAAACCAGTAACGTGGTTCACTTTCTACCCGTTGTCCCGGATCGCGGCTTGCCTTTAACCTCACTCTCCTGCGCACAAATAAGAAATGCTTACTGATGTACTCCCTCCCACCTTGCTTATTCAAATGATACCCTACCCGGCTAAGAATTTACCTGTGGCAAGTGTACGTAAATGTAGGACTTTGCGGCGGCTGGATTGTGATTTTCTGCACCCTTACTCCAATCATAACAGACCTATAGAAATTTTTCAGACCCAAATCAACCGTAAACTAATGGAAGACTCGCATAAACAAGTACCGTTAACGGTGAATAATTAGTGCAATTTTGAGGGAGGAGGAGTGTAAACTTCCTGGATTCACAGAGAGCAGTACAAAGAGAGGATTATATGATTTGCAGTGTAACTTAGACATACCGCGTAGGCAAATAAGGAACCGTCGTTATTGAACGTACTGCAAGGTATGGGCTGGTTACACCTTTGCATGGCCTGCAAAACACATTTTCGAACAAATAGTTTAACTTAAGCTGGACTAAAGAACAAGCATTCAAATCTGATTCCAAAAGTATTCAATCTTCCGTTTTCCTACAAAGGGGATAATAGCTAATTTAGAGCGTTTTGTCCTTTATTCTTAGGAGAGAAGAGAGAGAGAAAGAAAGAGTAACAACAGTAATTATAGGGAACATGTATGTGTTAAGCGTATATACAGATGTATCCTGGCTATGAAAGACAGCTGCAAAAACTTTCATTCTTGAGTAAAGGCAAAATAGAGATTGCTAAAATCTGGTCAGAAAGTTCTATAGAGAAAAAATAAATAAAAGTTTCATGATAGAATTTGAGAGATACGGAGAAACCTTGAGTCTTTGTTTACTGTCCTTATCCCAGAAATTAAAAGCACCGTCAGATCCGGCAGTTGCAAAAGTGTGATGTATCTGAACACAGACGCTAAATAAGACCTTAAGCAAAGTAAAACAAACCAACATCTTTCAAATTGAACTTTAACAATTTTTGAAGTCTTACCGGGTGGAAGCTCAAAGAGTTGACTGAATATATGTCGTTACCATCTCTGTGGCATTTGAAAGTAAAGTTCTTGCTTTGTTGTGCGTCATCCAAGTGATGTACTCCAACCCTTCCCTCGATTGAGCCAATCTTAAAAAGGAATAGAGCCATCAATAATGTCGGCAGATTGTATTTTTGGAGCCCAGAAAGCAATAGTTTAGTTTATATACAACAAGGACTTGATCAATAGTGATTACATCGGGAAAATGAGTGCATAGATACAAATCAAATTTCACAAAAGAAGATGGAAAAAGGCTTCAATTTACAGTCCCTATTTCGTTACATCTCAATCAGGACATAGCACCTTCATCTGATACGTGTCATTTCAAATTCCTTTCAGTAAATGATGCACCACGTAGAGAAACAAGACACAGCCCAAAAAATAATGAGAGTAAAAGAAAGTCCAAAACTAGTACTTGCACGATCTATTGGAATATAAATGAGAAGTGGATGCATACCAAAAAGCCTTGCTGATCAGGAAATGCAGCAACACATCTTGTCTGATATTTCAATGGCGACGTGATTCTTTTGAACTCAGTCTTTTGCAATTTCAACATCAATTTAAAGGGGAAAAAATATATTAGGGATATCTATTCAAACAAGTTGCTCCTTAAATAATATATATAAGAAATCACTGCTTCTTATAATCCATTGTTAATATCATGGAAAACCAGAAATACCTGAAAGAAAATATAAAGAAATCGCAAGTAAGGGATTTTTACCATTAACTTACATAAGAAGGAAAAAGGTTCTAACACATAATTATAATGGAAACAACTCTGTTCAGTTTTTATTCAACCTTCCCTGTGTTCATTTTGAATTCTCTTAATTTTTTTTTGCAAGTCAAGAAGTGTTAAAAACTTTGATTTCTATTTTGTTGGGTCCATGAAGAGGATACATCTGGTGTAAATTGATGTAAACCCCCACATGACATATTTTTCATAACAAAATAAAAAACATGTGTTAGTAATTTCTAGCTGGTTTGACTATGAAGTTAAAAATAAAACGGTTCATTTTTTTTTTATTTGTCATATGCATTCACAATTATGCATGTAGCAAAAGCAGATGATAATAACGGTGACTAATAAATGAATATAACAACAGTTAATCCAAAAATTTGACATTATACACCATCACCTATTTTACTCAAATCAAATACTGCTAATATAACTTATAGTTGAAACGCTCATCTCCTATTTATAAACATCATAATTAACCTTGTTGCAGGGACCTATTGTTTGAAGGCAAACAAAATCTTATGAAAAACTATTGAAGAAATAAGGAAATTTCACCTGAGGATTCTGCAAGTTGAAGACTATCAGATTTCTATCTACAGTTCCTACAACCATCAGAGGATGTTTCACAGTCATTGCATAGCAGTGACCAGGAAGTTGTTGAGTATGTACTGGATTTGACTGCCTCATATCCCAATACCTAAGCGCATGCAGGTAAAGTATGAGAGAATCCATGGCAGCGAGAAGTACCTAAATACTTATCTTACCACACAGATATCTGACAAGGAATCACAACAGAAAATACATTCTGTTAAACAAAATGCTAGAGTTACCATTGGGACTGTCACCCCAGGAGACAATCCTGATCCTAAATGGCCTACAAAATTAAAATTGACAGGAGAGTTCGAACAGGCCTAAAGCAAACTACCTAAAGAGAAAGCTCCGTAGTGAAAACTGTCCCTCGGTTGAAAATACAGGTACAAAGAGAAGATATAATGCTTCAAATATAGTCAATATTCTGAGTTCCATGTTCTCAGAAAGTACTTTATATTATACAGCTCAATGCATTATGCTCCCTATCAATTATAATGCTCTCAATACCATAAAATGGAGTAGGCATTAAACGAAAAGCCCAGCATATCTCCATGCTAATAATGGAAATTTGTGATCCAACCAACCAACATATACTTGCTTGACTCTAGCATATTTATAAATCTTTCAAAAGACCGCGGGATCTGTTATTTTTTCTTGTGTTATATATGTACATATTGGTTGATGCATCATAACATTAATGTAATTTTTCCTTTTTGGCCTAAAAGCTTATATGCTAGCAAAATCAGAGTAGCAAACTCTATGACAAGCGTATTTAAACTTCCATGTTAAGTTGCAACAATGAAGATGGCTAAAAGATAAGTAGGATTATTTAACACTGCAAACAAAGAAAAAGAGGTCATAATGCATACTTCAGGGTCTTATCCCAGCTTCCTGTAGCTAAAAGATTCATCTCTGGTATCCATGCGATGTCTTTGATGGGAGCATCATGCATGGCAACAGTCATTGGTTGTCCACCAGACAAAAGAGGCCACATTTTCACCTGATTGTCACAGCCTCCAGAAAAAACAGTTGTTCCATCATCCTTCCAAGTTGAGCACAAAACCTTAAGGGAGAAAAAAAATGATAATTGTGACAAATGCTGCTTCAGCCTTCAGGAACAAAGAGTAGGTATTGAATAACTTGTATTTAGATTCATTACTGGTTGATCATGAGATATCGATGCTTTGGGTGTACTGTTCAAGATAGCCCCATTCCTTACTATCTCCCAACACCTTACCTACGTGATTGATAATGCATGAACAAGTTATTAAACAAGCAACGAAAAGAAAAGAGAGAAAAAAATGAAACAACCATTTCTAAGAAAGGAAAAGGCAGGGCAGGCTGCTCTGTCATCAATCTTTAATTCATAAATTACAAAATAAAGAAACAAAATCAGATATGACAAACCTGGTTGTCCCATGATGTAGCCACGAGGAAATTGGCCTTAGGACTGAAACTAAGACTTGAAACAGAATCACCAGGTGGTTGGGTCACCTAAAAAGATTACAAATAGAAAAAATAGGAATAGCTAATCAAGAACAATTAAAGAAGCTCAGAACCATGTATGTCTACCGCATTATACTAAATGCCGCAACCAACAATAAGTACAAGAAAAACAAGGAATGCCTCCAGTCTAGGTATATATAAACTAACTAACCTCAACTCATTAACCAAGAAGCCTTGGAAGCAATGCTCTATATAAATTGTTATTGAACTTTGTTTATACGCAGAGATTTTTATAACATCAGAACCAAAGAAGAAAAGTTCCAAAGTTTGAATTTTGAATAAACCCAGGCCCATAAGCATAACTCAAGGAGTTCAGAACCAGTGAGCTCCATACCTCGAAAGATTTGTTCGGATTAGTGTTTGCGGCACCGAAAGTCGACATTTTGAATCTATGGGATCGAGTCAAAAACACAAGAGAGACTCAAAAAGAGAATCTATGAAAGAGTAATGTACTCGCAGATGGACCAAGAACGAGAAGCGGAGAAAATAGAGAGAAATTGGTTCATACGGTGAAGGAAGACAGGTATTGTGATTACGATTATATAGGGAAGACGGCTGATGGCCTTTTTTTTTTTTTGTTTGGAATAGGGGTGGGGAGTTGGCGTAGGTTAAAGTGATTTATAATATTAAATGACTGAACATTATGAAATATTATTAATTATTAATGTTAATAAAATAAATTATTATCAATGTTAATTAATTTTTTAAAAAAACTTAGTTGAGTTGAGTGATTCACTAGGTTGAGAGGATGTTTCTGAGTTGAAAAAGCCATTATAAACTTAAACATAATTGTTTATTAATAAAAAAAATTATATCTAAAATAAACTTAAATTTAAGTTTTTATAAATATGAATAATGTATTTATTAACCGAATTGATATTTATTAGATATGTTAATAATATTTTTATTGAGATAAAATGTAAATTTAAATTTAAAATTAAAAGATTATTTTTTAAACTTATTTATATTTTTTTTTATGTCTTGACTTTTAAATGATTATTAATTTCTTTTCATCTTAAATTTTTAATAATTAATAATGAATAACAATCTTATTAATAATAATAATAATAATAATAATAATAGACCATTCTAAATTTGTTCATAATATATCCCAAGAAAAAAATGTTAGTCATGTAGGATTTGATACGCTCAAACCTAGGCAAAGTAATTAAAACTCAATCCGGTTGGCTGGGGAAAACAAAGGAGTCTGGTCCACTCCACGTCATCATCCTCAATCTCTACACAAACTCAAAGCGGAAGGAAGCAGATTTATTAACAAAGAGAAAAGAGAAAAATCCCAATAGGACACTCCCTTTGTTGAGACTTGAATCACTCAAGACTCTTCTCATTTTCTCTCGCTTGAATTTGGCGCCTCTTGTAGGATTTCGAGCGACGGCGATTCTTCGTTCGTTCGCTCGCAGAATCCAAATCGTTCTTTCTCGCTGGAGTTCTTGTTGAAGATGCGTCGCGCTGCATCGAAGAAGACGGGTCAGTCCAATTCGACAGCGGTTAATTCGTCCCCGGCGGATCTCGTCCGCTCCGGTAATTGTTTTCCCCCTTTAAGAAAATTTTCATGTTTTTCGTTTTTGCTATTGGTTATTATGCAATATTGCGATTCCCTTCTTTTCCGCATAAACAAATGACAAAACTTGTTACTTTGGTCAATTTTTTTTTATCTATGCGATTCTAATGTTTCCCCATAAATAAATTTTTAAAATTGATGCCTTGGGCAGTCAACCTTATTCGCTCTGTGCGATTCTATTTTTAGTTGATAAACTTGGTGCTTTGGCAACCATGTTGGCACTACACGATTCAAAAATTTTACCATAAATTAATGTGAAAGCTTGATGCTGTGGAAACCGTCTTTTCTCTTCAGTTTCTTCTTTAATACTTGGAAATCGAGATTATTTGAAATTGGATGAAGGACAGTGTGCTGTGTTGATTGGATGTTAATCTTATTCGCGTAGCTTGTTTTTGGTGTATACTCTCATGTCCACAGAGGATCAATAAATATTTATGAAAAATAAAAATTGAAATCCCTATAAAGTTTCAGAGAATAATCAGGCCGGGTAACTCCACAGGAAAGAATTTTGAAATCGTTGATTGTGGAGGGTTTCACCTTATCGTATTCACTCTCTACTTATCGTTAGTGGTGGAGGTTTTGAGGTGATTAAATAAAAGGGAGACACAAGGTTTTTGTGTAGTTTCTGCCCTGGATAGTTATGTGAAGGAGTTTATTTGGTAACTAGACAAGCATTTGCTGGGAAAGTTGAAATTTTTTAAACACATCTTGGAGTAAGTTAAAAAATTCCATATCTCCGAACCTGCTTATCTGTATATTGGAGCATTCTATCAATTTCTTCTTGTTCTTCTCTTTTTTGCTTACGTCTTAAGCAACATCTTGCTTATGATATTAGTCTAAATTAGTAGTTGCTGAGCAGTTAGCTTTCTTTGTTTTTGTTTCTTTTTGTTTTTTAATGTTTCTAATTGTACGAGCATAAAATTTTTCAGCTTCAAGTAAAGCAAGTTCAAAGGAAACAGAAAGAATTGATAATTTATTCTATTCATATGCCAATGAGTCTTCTGGTTTGATTGAGTAAGTATGCTTCATCTGTTTATCCAACAATATTTTCTGTTTTTCATTCCAAACAGAAGGAAATGATGGTTCAAGTATTTCTTACTGTTGACTTACACCAGATAAATGAATGAAGATATCTCCTTGTTTTATTGATTCAAAGATAGATTTTATATGATACTTCACTTTTATATCAAAAGCCATTTATGTGGATTCATTATATATTGATCATACTTTGGATACAGTCCAGAAGGAATTGAAGCACTATGTGCGGATATGGAGGTGGACCATACTGATGTCAGGATCTTGATGCTTGCTTGGTAAGTTAACTTTTTATAGTCATTCAATACCTCATTCTCATATACTAGCTTTAAGTTTGTGTCTAGAACTGATAGAAGCTACGTGTAACAGGAAAATGAGAGCTGAGAAGCAAGGATATTTTACCTTGGTAAGAGTTTGTTGTGCATATCAAAACCATTGTTCATAAAACTGTGTTTAGAATTATTTCAATTTTCGACATACACATACAATCATGCACATACTAATAATCATATAGGTATTTTCTTCATATACTTTTATGTTCTGTCCAATCATGCAGTTTTGATACGAACCATTCTGTTTATTCTTAACATTTATAGGATGAGTGGAGAAAAGGTCTAAAAGCATTAAGGGCCGACACAATAAGTAAATTGAAAAAGGCACTTCCAGATCTAGAAAAAGAGGTATGATAATCAAATTGATAATTTTGTTGTTGATTGTATGGATATGGAAAATAGATGCATAACTTATTTCGTTGCTTATTATTAATAATGTGCTAACTTTTTTCTTTTTTGTTAATGTCTTATATGAAGGTTAAGAGGCCATCAAATTTTACAGAATTCTATTCTTACGCATTCCGTTATTGTTTAACAGGTTTGGCATGATGTAATTTTTGAAAATTAATCTTACAAAAGCTCCTTCCTTCTTTTGTTCATTTTTCTATATGTTCTATCTCTAACATTTCTGATTTTGTCAGAGGAGAAACAGAAAAGCATTGATGTAGAGAGCATCTGTATGCTACTTACGATCGTATTGGGTTCTCAATTTCCAGCCCAGGTCAACTCATTTGTGGAATATCTGAAAGTGAGTAATTGAGTGTTGTGTCACAATTATACTTGCTCGTCTTGGAGTTTGAATGATAGTTCAACTGTATCCTTTTCTTAGTTCGGTGTCCGTCTAGTGTCTTTAATTTCTCCACTTTTCCCCTTGATAAAACTTAAAGACAACACATATGCCAATTACCCTGCTTAAAGCTTTGCGTGACATGGTTGATGACCTAATGATTTATAGGTTTTAGACTAGACGCCAATCAACAGAACCTTTATGTTACATTAGATGCATTTTTTTTTTCCTTTTTTTTTCATTCCCTTATTTTCCTCCTTTTGTGAGGATATATTAACCACAAAGGGAGAGAAGAGAGAGGGAGAGCAAAAGAATAAGTACAATCAGGCGAGCTCCTTTGGTTAGGGAGAGTATGTGAAGCTCTTCTAGAATAGGCTTTTTTCCCCCTCTCCTTCTAATAGAATAGCTCTTTAGATTGATAAATAAAAAATTTAAAAGGTAATTTTTGTTGTTTATTGCAGACTCAGAATGATTACAAGGTCATTAACATGGATCAGTGGATGGGATTTTTCCGGTTTTGCAATGAGGTAGTTTTTTTGTCTCCAATTTTTTTTCCCTTCATTCTGTTAACTACTTATCATTTGAGATTATGAATCACAATTGGGGATGCTTGGTTTAAGACATGAGAACTTTCTGGATTATTGGCATATAAACACTATGTAGTTGGAACCATGAACATATTTTGGTCATTGACCCTCCCATCGTGTTAATGTATTGTTAGTGGCTGAAACTGTGGATGTTTACACTAATGTTGTAAACTTGTCGTAGATCTGTCTTTTTTCTTTGGAATGACAATTTTCTGTTTTTTCACAGATAAGTTTTCCGGGCCTTAGTGACTACAATGCAGATCTTGCATGGCCCTTGATCCTGGACAATTTTGTTGAATGGGTGCGAGAAAAGCAAAAGTAACCTGATATCTTACAGTCACCTTTTTCTCTGCTGTAAACTGGAATAATTACAGATGTATAAACTCGTGAAACTGTGTTTTAATACCTTTTACGTTTTTAGCTTTATATATCTGCATCCTAACTTTATAATATTTTATTTGTTGGCAGTACTCCCATTGATGAAGAGAAACAGTTTGTAGGATGATTGCTGGTCAAAATAAATCGATAGATCCTCATTTTTATGGGGTCTTTGCCTTTTTCAGTGATTTCTTCTGCTTCTAGCCCTGTTTCTTGTTGCCCATTTTAAATGTAGATTCTCATTATTGCTGCCCGTTGATATTATCCTTTTTATGTTTATAAATATGATCGGGGGCTTGATATGCTTCTACTTGTGATTATTGCCAACATCATCTAATATTCTACGCCATTCATATGAGTTGGCGTAACTCTTATTTACATTTTATCTGTTAAAAAAGTGCTTCCAAGTCTTTTTTTATTATTATGTCCCCCCTTAATTAAAGTAAATTTAGATTTTAAAGATTGATATCAAAATTGATAGCTCAAGTCAAGCTTTTCGCTTCAAGAACATGACATGGTTGGCAATAAGTCTAAAAAAAAGTCAATAAATCTTCAATCAAGATCTTGTGTTTGGTAAGGAGTGTAAATTGGAGGAATCAAGAGGAGAAGACAGACGCATTGGGAATCTTCACTCTTACAAAGTTAAATTGCTAGGATGTGTTTTATTAGGATTTATAGAATGCTGGTGGGAGCTTGTAACTATAGCCACGAATGGCCATTTACGTCTACACCAAGTTAGGTAACAAGCATGCGGCCTAACACCAGCAGCTATCTGACTGTGGAAGACATTTCACTTCACTCTTGTGTGTTGGGTGGATAGAATCTTCATAGATGGATAACTTTGATCCTAGCTGATATTTAATCACATCTATTATATTATTATAACAAGATTTTGTGGCTAAACCTCCGTCCACAGCCGTCAAATTTTTCACAGCCACAACAACAAAGGAAAACATATCTATCTATCTATGGTAGGTATTCTGAATATCAAGCTTGTTGACTCCAACTGTTTGTAAGCAGAAACGTCCAATTGGGAAAAGTCATTACCCTAGAAAGAAAGATCGATAATGACACCATCAATCTGCCAACTCTCCTTCCCCTCTATCGCTATCTCTATGTATTATTCACGTACTCGTAGAAAATGGCACGAGATGAATGAATCAAGAATAGCAATACTTAGTACTATGATCAATTTCTTTCACAAGATAAGGGTCCCATCCCTTCGCCAACAGTCTCAGGCGGAAAGAAACCACGTGACTCCAAACAATCTCTAAAAATTAATTAATATCCAATGCTATATATGTATGTAACTTTGAATTGCAATGTACTCACAAAACCACTGTCTTGAGAAGAATATCCATCATTCAAAGACATAACTTTGGAAATTTCCCAAACATGACATGGACAGATAGTAACCTGTATCCATGAGTTATGTGGTGTCTATCAACAAACAAGATTTTGAATTTGGTATTTTATTAATAGAAATAGAAGAGAAGACCATCATCGCATATATAAGTTATAACCCTGAGTGAGATTAGACGAGCGACGAGGAAAGGAAACTCTCCAACAATTTACTTTTGCTTCTTTTTTTTTTTTTTTTTTTTATGTTGAAATGAAAACGGTAAAGGCAAAAACAGAGGCGTAAGTAAAGTGCGAATTCATCCGCAGTAAGAGCTCCGGGATTCCTGCCATGTTTCAATTCTTGTGAAGCCAGCCACCTTTACAAGGTAGTAATATAAAGAATGAATTATGTAACAAAATTAAAATTGAAAATATAATCCCTTGTATTCTTCGTAAGAAAAACCAAAAATTACAAATTTTGTGATTGTCAAAATCAAGTTGAAGAAGAGCGAATCAAAGGTGAAGACGGGGGAAGGGCACGTCTGGTTCTACTCCTTCCCCTGCGCAGTCCAGAGCAAGAAGCAGAGGGTGAAGATGACGATGACGATGACGTTGTGTTTGAAGCTGTAAGCTGCTTATTAGAAGAATCACATGTTAATGCTTGCTTCTCTCCTTCACATGCCTTGTCTTCCAATCTGTGATGCCTAACTTTTGTTGAATTTAAAGTCACCGGAAGAACACAATTGCACAAAAACCCTGAAATATCAAACCAATCCACCACCCCAACCCAGAAAATAAAATCACTCCAGCTTATAAATTGGAAAGATAAAAAATCAGAGCATGGCACTTTAACGAGATATATTACCTAGAGTATGCGGTATCTAAAAAAAAGAAAATAAACGACTAAGTTTATAGTTGATATGAATAAACTTATTTCCAACTTCGTTTACCTCTAACATATTTTTAACATCCAATGTATCCACAAGTATATATAAGACTAATCTTTTTCTGGAACGAGATAATTTTACTTGAAAATTCTAGTGGACATGTAGACATACTGGTAGTTATAATTAGCTTTCAATAATAACCCTATTTCCTATTTTTCTTAGTCACCACATGGCATAGAAACTTCATGGTAAATGAAATTTTCCTTCGTTCTATTTTATCTCTCATTACCGATAATAGAACTACATCACTAGATATGGTTTCTTAGAGGTTTAGGTAGTTTGTGACAAATTTTGGTTTGAGTTTTTAGATATAATTTTTTTTTTTTTTCCTGAAGAAAAACATCATTTCTCATATTCTTATCATTCATCGACATTGTTTTCTTTTCTGAAATAATGTAATGTAAAAAAAAAAACTGAATATCTGATACTGATAATGAAGGAGTGAAAAAAGAGTGTGAGTTACCGATTCTGGCAAGGCGATTCACCCATTTTGGAATAGGATTTCCGGTGAGTCGAACACAAGCGTCATTGCAAAAATGGTTGCAATTCTTGGTAATCAAATTATAAGCATTTCCTCTGTATTCCCCCGCAAGCTCCTCCATCACCCTCCTTACTTCTTCAGCTCCCATATCAGTCTTCCCAATCAATATCGTCTTCCTAAACGCGAACCCATCACACCGTTTCGGTTCCCCTTCGAAAATCCCCGCCGTCGGATATTCGTGAGCCCCGAACGCGTACTCGACTCCGTGAACTGAACCCGACCCAGATTAATAAAACACGTTAGTTTTCTCACGGATCATACCATAGATCTGAACTAGTTTTCGCTTCACCAACTCAAAATTCAAAATTCAAACAAAAGAAAAAAATTAACCTCGAAGACCAACCTTCAACACCGGAATGGTACACTCCGAGGCCGAACCAGTAGGCGTAACCGTTTATGGGCGTCAGATCGTACACATTGAGGTACACCGGCACCGATCCCGAACCGCCGTTCCGGGAACTCTTCCTGCAAAGCATTCTGGGACGTCGTTTCTGAATGACCAACTATATCAACTTCATTTGTGGCCGAACGAAGCTTCTACCAGTGGTAGAAAGATAGCAAACCAACATTTAGAACGTTCTTTTTTCTTTTTCTTTTTTTTTTTAACAATTTTGGTTTTTAAATTTCGAAAACAGTAGATAAGAGAAAGAGAAGCTTCTGTTACGGAGTTTCACCGGCGGCAGTTGGTGCCACACCGTCTCTGTTAGTTCAGTGCATCGTTGTTATATATAAGTGAGGGAGCGTGGACAAACGGGCTTACACTTGGAATTAAATTACGGAAGTACCACTCTCGGATGCGGGATGATGTATCCATCTTTTCTTTTTTTAAAAAAAAAAAGGTGACGGAACAATCAGAAAGTAAGGGTCAGCAATTATTATGGCTCATGGGTGGGGATCATATTATATAATCATGAACTGTGATTGGTGGAGTTTTATTTTTAAAGAAAAGAAAAAGAAGGGCGATGATGATGATAATATGGGGGCAAATGGGAGTGGGGTCCATTTGGATTATAATGGATTTACTTAATCCTCTGGATTACAGTTTATTTAACTTACTAATGTTAAGCTTTTGGAAAGAAACTATGAATCATCAATCCTTCTAAGTTGTAATCAAAGTGAAGTCAATGATAGAAAGAGACCGACTTTGACTGACCTCTCAAAGTGAATTTATATTTAGAGTTGTGTTGGCGCCTCACGTGGGAGTGGAAACAATAATAACACGGCAGAGCAACTATTATAATTTGGGGTAACCCTTTTTATATATATAAGTTCTTTATCATAATTTATTTTAAAGAAGTTTGATATGGGCGAGGAGAGGATGGAAGATAAACTTGACATCATTAAATTGTTGAAAGGTATCATGAAAATAACAAAGTTATAGAATTAAGACTCCCACTGACTAACAAACATATTCACAGGTGCTCTCATTTTACTCTTATTATTATTATTATTATTATTATTATTATGCACTTTCTCTCTCGGTGGCAGTGTGGCACCATCTACTTTTCTTTTGAATTTGCTATCCGCAGAATCTTTAAAGGCTATTATCGGTATCAAACTTTTTTCAAATCATTAAAAGTCAAGATAGTTTTTGAAACATATTGGCAATGATTCTGTCAAACACGAATCCTGTGTATATGTATACAAATTCAGCACTGCCACATAGCAAACAAATTGGATTCTCACGGACGTCCATAAATATGGTTGCTTGTCTTGAGGCCCAAAATTTATAGATGCCATGAATGGGCTCAAAACCAGTAACAGCGCATATTTCAGCCATTCTTGTTGGAGTTTCGTAAACAAAGAACAAAACAATTTTTTTTTCTTATAAAAGATTTTTATACCTTAAATTGAATTTTTATATTTTAAGTAAATTTACAAAAAATATTTATTTTTGTTATTAAATTAAAATACGAAGATTAAATTTTTTTTTTTTTCATTTTAAAATTTAGAAAACACACATTCACATAAAAAGGCTTCGTCTTTGTTACATAAACCCTTGTCTCTAAACCCTTCTCCCTCCCGTCCTGTGTTGATGGCGTGTCTGTTCCGGTCCCTGACAAAAACCCTAATTCAGCAACTTCACAATCAACAAAAAATTGGAACTTGTCTACCCTTGGCTGGAAGAAAAATCTCCATTGCAAATCCGCTCTCCCATTTTCGGAGGACTTACATCTCGGAAATGCGCAAAGCAGCTTTCGAAGGAAACATTTTGAGACTCCTTCGAAATGAGATTCAGTGTGAGCTAGAACGCTCTCCTCCCGATCGGGTTATTCCTTTTCCCTTGTCATCTCGTTGGTTTCGCGATCGTCTAATTGTTGCTTTTATCTTTATTTTTGATTCATATTTTTCTGTTCTTTTAGTGTTGGATGGGTTTTGATTAAGAAAAGAAGTAATCGGGATTTACCTTTTTATTCTGAGAAGGGAAAATGATGGAGAAGAAAAGAAATTGAAAATTTGAAAAGGTAGGTGGAATGATGTTACTTTTAGTGTTTATTAAAGGGGCTGTGGTGATTAAGGTGGACGATGGAGGCTTAATTTGTTTCTTCAAAACTATGTAAGTACTTGTTTTCCACATCGACGAGGTGTGTTGGGTTTGCTGTGATATTTCCGATTTTATAGAGAATCACTTTCTCATTTTTTGATTACCGAAAATGATAAAACTTGTTGCTATTCCGTGTTAATAAGCTTCAAACTCTGATGGTAGGTAGTAGTTTTTAAGTTATCAACGTAGAATTACATGTATTACCAATCGACATCTCATGTATAACTAGCTGGCATATACAAATGTAAAAACAGAGGGCGTGCAAATATTATGCGCTTTGAAAAAAAAATTGGTTTCTGGAAGATTGTATGTTCGTACTTTGTGGCAATTTTCAACTTTTCTTCAGCTAGATTTAGGACAATTTTATTGATACTTCTGAACATGCAAAAGTCATAACTTTCCTCACGACTTATCCGGAAACACCTAATCATTGTTTCTTCTTTATGTGGGGGTGTTTTGGACTGTTCTTGCTTTGCAGCCCGTTACCAGGTTTCGTTCATTTACAGTTGATGACCGACCTGGGGAACAATGGATTAGCTTGAAAAGAAAATTTGGGGAGCGCGAAGATATTAAAGTTGAAGTTACCATGTTTGATGGAGCAGCTCCTGCTCTAAATTCGGGTGGTGGTGCTGGAGGGGGCACCGGAGAAGATGTGCAGCTTCATATTACATTAATTGTTAACATCTCCAAGGGAGAAGATGATGTATTGGAGATTACGTGCTCTGCTTGGCCAGATACCATAGAGATTAAAAGGCTGTTAATTCGTTCAAATAATAAGGCTCCAGCACAGCCTTATGATGGTCCTGAATTCAAGTAGGTTTAGATGCTCATTTTGAATGCTTCTTATTGGCTTGAAAGCTTAGATTAGATGATACATGGATTTACATTTCTCTGTTTTTGCCTTTTGCTTTTGGTTCTTCTTGACAGGAAATTGGATGATGAGTTGCAAGACATCCTGTATGAATTCTTGGAAGCAAGGGGTATAAATGATGAACTTGCCGTTTTCTTGCATGGATACATAAAAAACAAGGGTAAAACGGAGTTCATAAGATGGATGGAGACGGTTAAGTCTTTCGTTGAAAAGAAGAAATAAAGGGATTGGATATCCAATTATTAGGTGAAATAGGTCCCTAATTACAATCTTGTGGACCCATAGTTGGTGTCGATTAAAATTTTGTACCATCATTGAGATTATTGGCCTATACTGTATTAAGGTTATTTGGTTCCTTAAGCTATCAATTCATTCCTCCATCCCATACTTCCAAAGAAAGAAAAGAGAACGTCATTTTATGTAAACCCTTTTCTCATAATACAGGTACATGGTTCCATTTTTTTATATTTGGTTTACATATTAATGAGTGATGATTTGTGGCCAAAAGCTGAATAATTGTAGTCGCCATTAATTACACGGGGTATCCATACCAAGCAAACTTGTATCCACGTAACAATCTGAAATTTGCCTTCACCTTTGATCAAATGACCATCAATCAACTTGTAGATAACATTCCAACGGGGTTATTAATTTAAGCATCCTCCTCCATGCATTAGGAAATTTGTTTCCGACAGTTCAAAAGGGGTGTGAATATTATATTTGGGGTGTGTTAATATTAATCCCCACAATCGACTTGAACAAAGCCCAGTTCTTGGCCACAGACAAACCCAACCGATTGCCCTTTTGGTCCTCCACCTCACAATTCTATGATCCACGTAAAGAAGCTCCACCTTCTCCCCAAAACAAATCAAACAGTGGAGTACGATCAGTATTATTATATACACGAAGCCTTTTATTTATTTCTTTTAAAAAATGCTACACTTAATTTTATGGTATATAAGCCCTTGTATCATATCTGCAAAAGAATAAACAAACTAGAATCATGAAAGTCAACACAACAAATCGAAACCAATGTATGGCTTGACAGTTCCGCCGGGTTAGTAAGACCTACCAAGTTACCAACAGCGTTGAACTCTTCAACTTGTCTACAAATTATTGACAACAGTAACTGAGTAGAATGTCTGGTGACGTAGAACAAGTGATTATGACATAGCTTGCTAAAAATCTCTACTAACAAGTTAATGTTTGAAAATATCTTTGACTAGAAATAATGTTTCTCTTTTGTTATAAATTCCAAAAAAACATCTCAGAAGTTATATACTAGGAGAACACACTTGTTCTTTAAGCTTACAATTGATATCTCTTATCAGAAGCCGCAATTCTTGCTTCAAGATTTTACCGCAAAATGATATATAGCTCCACATGCTTCGTGTAATCCTTTTTCTTGGTTAAGAGGCAAAATTAAAGGTTCCCAATATTTTAATGGTAAAATGGTGAAGACGGAGGCATCCCACCACAAGTAAAATAGACCATCCACCTGAAAGTGCCAAGAAGAGTATCCGTATCTACTCTAGGAACATAACATAATCCAAGATCCTAGTGTCCCTTCAACATATCAACTGTTAGTGTGGGATTACTATGATTATTAACTGTCATAATGAATAGATTTTCAGT
Organism: Bauhinia variegata; assembly: GCA_022379115.2. NCBI lineage: Eukaryota > Viridiplantae > Streptophyta > Magnoliopsida > Fabales > Fabaceae > Bauhinia > Bauhinia variegata. Next base: position 24,077,982 of record CM039427.1, read on the forward strand.
TACTTAGTGCTTCTTAATTCATCATCATTAAATTGAGATTATGTTGTTAACGTCAAACAGATATGGACCTACAAATTTGTGGGTCCTTCTTGAGATATCTTGTAGGTAAAAAATCAATGTAATAGGGATTCAAGATTTACCAATAATCAAGTACATCTTTTAAAATGATGTGATAGCAGAGCTGAGGGTCATTGTGTGGCTTGCTTTCACATGGCTTGCCTCACCTACTTCTTTTGATTCCAATAGCAATAGAGATGGTCTATTCCTCCAACTGCAGGTGGGTCAAAGTGGGAGTCACTTAGACAATCACAACCATTTGATTTATGGAGTATTTGGTGGACCAAGGATCGAATATATATATATATATGTGATGGTCACTACCATCTAAAATTCAACACTGTACACTGTGGACCTTCGTCACCCAAAATGTGAGACGGATATACCTTGATCCGAACAGTCCCTTTGACAGTATATGCAGTAGCGCACTGTCAAATATAACCCTCCCAATTGGGACATCTTTCATTCATTTTACTTGGTGACTAGGGAAACTAAATGTTTAAATTTCTCCATTCTAGGAGTTAAAAGTCCCCAAGTATTCAAACTAAGTAGAATCTAAATCTATTTTAAATATAATTGGTAAGATCAGCCCCACCTGCTCTTTTGTCTTCTTTTTGAATCTGATTGTTTGAACAGGCATATGTAGTGGATGGATAAATACAATGCATGAAAACAAATTAAGAAAGTTCAGCTGAATTTGAATTTTCTAGAGAAGTGATTTTCTTACCAAGTGTTGATTTGGTTGAAGTTACTAAAAGAAATAGCAATTTCAGAGTTTAAAGGAAGTTCCAACTTGGCAACTTGTAGTTCTGATTAAATATACCCTATAGAAAATCCATGACTACAAAGGGAATAGTAGATAAACACAAACTCTGATATGTAGCCAAAATACATTTACAGTAGTTGCAACTAGAGTTACATTAACAAGAGGACAAAAGAGAGAAAAAGAAAAAAAGGAGGAAAATTAAAGCTCTATGTCAATAGAGAAGGGACACAATTAAAATGGGCGGTGTCGGGGGACTACTTAGAGTTTCAGGGACAAGTCAAGCTTCTGCAGTTCATCTTGTTTATTCTTCAAATGGGTAATGCCACCCAGCCAATAACCTGCTATTCCTTCGGTGACAATTCTTGGAGAAGAAAACTTTTTAACTCCATCCAACCTTGGGATGCCAGCAGCCAAAGATGATTCAGTTTCGGACATAAGATGGAAATTCCGTGATGAAAGCTTCCCAATAGCAGGTTGTGAATCAATAAACTGCCTCCGCCACCCATTTTGGGTATGGAAGCGAGAGAAACCAATAAGGGGTGTTTGATGAGAGGGCTTCGTAATCATAGAATGCACCTGAATCCCAAGTGATCTATTATGCAATCCAAGCAAAGGCAGAGAAGCCATGTTAGAGTACCTTCCAAAATCCACTGAAACTGCAGTATCAAATTTTTGTCCTCTTTTTGCCAAAGTCCTTTCCCGCTTATGTGCATTCTGGTGCCCTCCAAGAGCCTGAGAGCTATAAAATTTCCTCTGACAGTAGTTGCATGAAAAAATCCTTGGCTCCAGCTCATTACCTTGAGAAGATTCTGAAGAGTTCCTTGATGAATTTGTATCAAAACAATTGATGAGATTCAGCTCTGACTTTGATCCATCACCAGAATCATTTCTAGAGAGACTTAGATCTAATAGAAGATGAGGAGCCGAGTGATCATGCGGGTGCTTTTGATCTTGGCTTTCCGTTTGCATATTCTCTGCCTTGAAGGTGTTTTGGTTTTGGGGAAGACGGAGTCACTGAAAATGAGGTGATGTCCAAATTTTCAGATACAAATATGGCTCTGACCTTTGAAGGTCTATATGGGAAGAGAATATGCAAGGTTACCTTGTTATGGGTGATCGAGTTTGGTTTAACTGCAAGAAAGATGAATTTTGTATATGATGTAACAACAATAAATGCTCTGTGCTAAGCATAGAAGTATACATCACTATTTTACAGTTAAAAGGTCATAATATATAGCAAGACCTAAAGAATAAGACCTTTAAATTTGTGTGTGAGAGAGAGAGAGAGTTGTGATGCAAACCAGTTTGATTGGAACTTATGAGGAACACCCATAATTTTTGCTTGCGCATACTCCATTTGATGTTTTTATTCTAACTTTTGTTTTGTCCCCACTTGTCTCTTTACATTTTATTAATGTCTATAGATTATGTCAAGCTAAAAATATAAGATAAGATAGCTTGCTTTTGAATTCCAGAATAAAGAAGTTTTTGTAGAATGGACTTGTCTTATAAAAAGGTGTGGTATTAGAAATTTCTTAACCCAGCTGGTGGATTTGCAGTATCTTCACAGGAACTCCTCTGTCCTTAGCCTGCATTATGGGTTTGTTTATCTCATCCTAAGAAATAGACTTGTCCATTTAATATTTTCCTTGTGTAATCAAGTTAAGTCTCTCTTGTATTCAATGTCTACCTGTCTAACTAAAACTACTCAACTAGACAACAACAGTAAGAGTACAAAGCCACTGAATCATACCTCAAAACTAATTAAGGTACTTAAGCCCCACAATTTCTTATCTTATACCCCTCCCTACCCCACCCCACTGAACTGATGTTGCCAAGCCTATCTAGCTAGGGATTAACTATATACATATATATATTTCCTTTCAATTGCTTCAGTAGTCTACATGTAATTATCAGAGGTGAGACCAAATTAAAATAATTACTCATGCCATAATTAAGTTGACAAACACATAAATAGTATAGTATGGCAACGAGCAGTAATGACAATCTCTCAATTCATTTCAATTTAATCAAATATTCACAAAGGTAAAGAAAAGAAACTCTTTGGTTTCCAACTAAATAATTAGCTAGTGACTATTATTCGGATACTTGATAAAATGTGAATTCTTTCAGAATAAAACTTCAAAGCAAAATCTTACCGTTAATCATGATGAATAATATTCCTGCTGACATTTGGAATCAAATTTCCTTTTGGGTTTCAACTCTCCTATGTAACAATGCTAGCTTTTCCTCTAAAGCTCATCACTTTCATAGTTTGATATGACATCATAAACTAAGGTAAGGTCGCTAGTACTGTCAACGACACATCTCATTATCTTTTTCATGTTGTTGCTGGGTATGGGTCCTTTCTAGTTCTTCTTCTTTTTGCCCTCTTTACAATTATAGTTTTTGATAGATGATAATGTTTCTATCTAAACTCTTAATAATTGAAGCCTATAATAGGAATTTCGGACAGGCAGTTTGAGTTCCTTTCTTCCAACTTGAGAAGCATAAATCAAATGTTTCCATATAAAGGCAACCAATGCCAACTATCCCCCTCATAGTGTTCCATCTATCATTCATACTCTTTCTTGTATTCTCCCTTCATTATGCTTCTTCTGTCCCACAATAGCATGATTTTTGGGAATTAATTGAATCACCACAAGACCCCAGATGGAATGCTCATTCCTTCTCTTTTTCTCTTTCTTTTTTCAAGTTGATCAATTTTCATTTGTTGGTAAAAAAGTGTCTTTGGCAACATTCAGGTGACAAAGACGAATTTTGCTTGTTAAATGTTGGGTAAGACTCAGTTTCCATAATTATAAAGCTAAACATTTATTGTCCGTTACCTAAACTTGAAATGAAGTATAAGCACTGATCAGGCGATAGTCAATTTCAAATCATCTCTCTGATTCTTAGTAAGAAAAGAGAATTGCTAATCTTTCAGAAAATTCCCTCTTGGAAACTTTACGGTACTGAGATTGGAGCTTTCTTCTAGCTAGCTTGCAACCTCATTTCATGTCACAAGAATCAACAACCACACAAAGTGTTGGAAACAAGCGACAAAGGCAGCAGCTGCAAGGGCACGGCTGGCTAACTCGCAAAAACACGATGGGAGGGGGAGGGCTGTTATAATACATAAACATTCTTTTGTCATTTGATAGATAAGTAATAACTTTTTGGGGATTGTTTATTCGTTTTGGCTTGTGATGACAAGAAATAGAAAGCAGATAAATAGGAAAAGCATCCAACTTATTACTTATCCTTGTACCATATACTACTACTAGTACTTTTCCTAACATACAGAATCTTCATCTAACTTAAGCTGCCACTTCTTTTGCAAAGACTTTCTACTTTCAATGAATTGAATTAAAGGATGAACAAAAAATTCTGGACATAACTTTTCCACATGACCACTAAAACACGTCGTTTCCAAATCTCTAGCAGTGTTTTTACTTTCCTAATCATGGACTCAAGAGTAGGTCTAGTCCCAGACTAAATTAATGTGGTTCAATTAACCAGAGAAAGTTGGCGGGATGTAGATCTAGAACGAAAGAAAGAAAGCAAAGTTTGCTAGTCATGTCTATGCCAAATCCCTAATGAATGTAGGGCAATTGCCATCACTTAAAAGTGTTACTTCACTCAGTTTCCTCCGCATATTAGCCATGATTGAATCTGACTCCTCAAACTCATTTCAATTTTAAGAAGCTTGGGAAATGTGAGCCCTTTTATTCCTAACTGTTCCAAGTACGTGTTTTCTTTGCAAGTCAGAACATTTTATATATATGTGTGTGTAGAGATAGAGAGAAAGAATAGAGCTTCTAATTCTAATACTGTAGTTTTTATGGGCTTTCAGAACAAGCAGATGTGTTTTACATGTAATTCTAGTTCCTTAAATTGTACGCTAGTGTGATTTGAAGTTTATTACAATTATTATATCTGTGCTAGCTGCAAGAAATGTAATATACATTAAAGATATTGAAGTTACGTGTCATGTGTGCACAAATATAGGCGATGAGACATTCTCACATGTCGGACGAACTAGGAGTCCTATCATCTTAACATAAGTTGTATCCACGTGGACGGTGACACGTGGCCAACAAGTGGATGAAGAACTTGAATTACCACCATTTAGCTGTCACGTACTTGTGAACTTTATGTTGAAATTATCTGCATGATTAGTATTAACCCTTGAGATAATGAGAAGAACATTGACACAACCAAAATAGACATCCATGGTTGAAAACCAGGTGCTCCAAGCGTGCGTGAGAATAAGACAATAAGCAAGGGAAACGCGCGCACGTGGCTCATCTCTGTTGCTGCAAGGTTGGAAAGTAATCAACTATTGAGGAAATTATCTGATGGGAACAATTCTCGTGTTGAATGATATCGCACAATTATGCAGATAGTTCACGTGACTTCCAATAACAAGTCTAATTATAAAATTCCCCGACAGACAATCTGATCTGATATGTCTGCTGTGCTAAAAGAAACAGCCTGACACGGCCACTCGTATAGGATTTTCATGTGGCGTTAAGCAACTTTTTTATATGCTATGACAACCAAAGAATTTCATTGCAATATAAGATTTTCTTCTTATACGTAAATTCTGATCTTTACTGGGCAAAGGAACAATACATTAACCCCCAAAATGTGTCGGTTCAACAGGACACCAAAAAATAAAAAATAAAAGATACGAGAATACAACAATTTCAACAAAAGCCCCCACCAAAATGAACCGCATTCTCATTTGGTCAGCCAGTAGATGAATATGAGAAATGTGCATACGGATGCAACAAGGGAGAGTATAATTGTATCCATCGACTTTTTTCGCTTTATTGCTGACAGAATGTTATTTACCTGCAAAAGTACGATCGAAGCACATTAAACAACAACTCCCAAACAATATCCATGAAGGTTAGATTAATTTTACTAAGATGAATCTCTTTTCTTAGCCTAGTATAAACATCATAATCAAAATCCAAGGTAGCCAAATCTAGCACCAAGAAGCGCATTCTCGCCAAATATGAAATTTCCTGTCAAATCTCCTAGGTACATACTAAAATTATTATTCAAAGTCATTGTACAACATGGGATTGCAAATGGCCATAAAAGGAAATGGTTAAATAACAATAACATTAAGACAAGATTCATACCGTTGGGAGACGACTGCTAACATTACTGAGCTTTGAATTGATGCCACTAAAAGTTGAACGCTGGAGGACAAGTGCACCGAGTGTTGCTTGTGCTTGTGAAACAACACTGTCCATCTGCAGCATGCGATAAGCATGAGAGTTCAAAACATTAAAACCCAAGTTTTAGAACAGAACTAGAATCTAAAGAAAGAAGAAATGAATCTTGAAGAATAGCACTCTTCATGTTGATCACATGTCCTAGGTAGTAACACGTTAAGACGATAGGATATCTCCGTCAGCATACAAAGTAGGGTCCCCATAGTCTCTTTCCAGTAGTTTTCTTCCACCATTTTATCAGAACCTTTAAATTTGATTAGCTATATCCCTATTTTGACCGCCAAAAGGCGGAGACGAAAAGACAAAACTGAAATACTTACTGAGAAACCAACCACCACATCTGAGATATGCAACCTGGTTATATTAAATTCAGTCCCATAGTTTCCTATCCTTATACAAGATCCGTAATAGTGATGTAAAATGTGACAGCCAACAAAGAAAAATCCTTATATGAGGATCATATATATGCATAAAGCATTCAACTGCGAAGTCCATACAAGAGAAAATGCATGTCAACGAAAGGAAAAGTTAATTAATTGTTACATATAGCAGACCTGTCCTGTACTGCGGCTGATAGATGCATGTTCTTTAAGGAGTGTTTGCTCTGCAGAACCTACACCCTCTTCCAAGTCTAATCTTGTGCGATCAAATTCCTTGAAATCCTCCAGAAGTGAAGCATGCTCTTGCTTAGCTCGAAGGCTAGACCGAAGACGATAAAACTCCTGCACTTCAATCATGTCTAACAACAGGTTGGTGTTTGACAGGCAAATTTTAAAGCAAAAATTCGATGGCTTAGATATGGTAAAAAAATAAAAATAAATAAACAATATATTAAATATATAAACAGAAGATAGAGAAAAGAAAATAATTAAGATCTGTATGGCTATCTTATATACCGACACCTGGTAAAATAGTTTGTGACTCAAAATAAGGAGAGTTATTCATGAAATTTAGCAATATTCAGAAAAGAGATTAAAAAAATGTATAGTAAATCAAATTAAAAATTCTTTTTGCTCACAGGAAATAGCACTAACAACATTTGTAGTCTATTTGACATGTCTTATAATCGTCAACGACAGAGTTTTAGACCAAATCCAATATGCATTAGGCGAACCTCCAATGCACTTCAACACCCGGTCATTAACTGAAGGGTTAATCATGTTTAATTTAAATTTGATATTTTCCAGTCAAGATGACCCCTAGAGACTAGAAATAAAGATATATTCATTAATGCATGCTTGCTACACTGAAGCAACTTAAAATATTCAAGACGTCAATCACATAATTACAGGTTCACGTATAAAATTATACGAAGTATCTATAGTTCATGCGGTAGAATACCTGGGTGAGATCCTGAAGAATCTCTTGGTGCCTGGTTAGGGTGTGAGAAACCATTTCTGACCCACCAGATGACACCCAAGCTTGCATCTGTGAGTTTACTTGTTGGAGCTGTTTTAGTAGTTGCTCAATCCAAGACTCCAGATCACTCTCCGACGCATTAGTTTTTGTAGAAGCTTTGGCAGAAACCAATTTACGATAAGAGTTCATCTGTTCATCCAACTGAGCTTCCAGTTTCCTTGCCTGCAAAAGAATGAAGGAAAACAAACTTCTGCTATCAATCACTAGTTCAAGGAACTAAAAATATTTACAAACATGGTAATCCCAAAAAAAGATCATACACGACTGCAAATACTGCATTGTTCGAGACACCCAGAAATATAAAATACTATGTAATTTGTGCATTAGCGCTAGATGCTAGTATTACCAATATGATCAAGTGATTATTCTATAACCATAAGCACAGGGAAATCAAGTGAACGTGAACACCTATGTGCCAACTAAAGGTCTAAGCTGTTCAATCAAATCACCTTATTTTCCATTACGCGGGGATCTAATGTCCCAACTCCCAAGATATGAATTAAATTCATAATTTACAGGCTTAAAACTTAATGATTTAAGAGAACAACCCAACTCAGATAACGGTTCATAAACTTCAATTAAGCTTTCTATCTGTACGGTAACAAAATATCCATGATGAAGATAGCAGGATGGCATTAACTAAGGCCACAAACTCTTTAGTTAATATCTTCTTTGTTGGAGACTTTGAGTATGTTCCTTATTCCACATGGCCGTGCTTTCGTATAGCCTATTAGTTAATTGATCTATGGTATGCCATCCAGACAAAATATTACCAAAGTCTAGTACTTTTATGAGAATTTTAGAATGTCAAATCCATGACAAAGGACATCAAAGCATTATCCTCACAATATTCATTCTACAAGTAGCTCACCAAAGAAAAAGACATCACAAACGGGTCTCTAGCATGAATAAACAAAATGACATGCGGTTGTAACTCATCTACCCTAAATTCAAATGAAGCCTGAGGATGTATGGAGGCATTAACGGATTAACCTAAATCTGGGAACAAAATCTGTCCGAGTCATTTCAAATGCATAAAACTTACGAAAAAGCGAGATATAAATGAACCATAAACAAGTCAATTTATAAAGTCAAATTACAGAGGAAGTACTACCCCCGAGAATTGAGCACGATCCACCACAATTACAAGTATTTCAAAATCCAATTTTCCTTTAGCGGAGCTTAGCTACCATGCATGGTTTTCCAAAACCGAAAGTTCATAATTCTATAAACCATGGGTAGAAGCTGATCTCATGAATTCTTAATCACCGACATTATGAAGAAAACCAAGAGGACTATTTCCGCGTCTGGGTCATCGGCATTCAACATGTTCATATCAATCCTTTCACTTACACATGAGGAAACGGAAAAAAGATGGATGTATAAAACGTAGCAACGAGGAGAAATCGAACCTGCTTGCGAAGGGCGTCCCACGAAGTTAACACCTCCATAGCTAAGAAACAACGATCAAATTGAAAATTTTAATTTTTTTTTTAAACCGGTGATTGTGAATATTGTTCTTAATGTTTTGATTTTGGATTGGGGGTTGTTTCGAGAGGAAGACAGGTCGTCTGTTCCCGCACAGACGACTTGCGATTGCTTGCTCTGTTTCAGGTTTTTAAAAATAAAATAAAATTTGAAAAAAGAGTTTGCTTCATTCTTGATTCACAATTTTAGATCCAACCAATCTCTTACGTGGAAAAGACGTATCTTTCTGCCATTATGACCATTTTTCTTTTTCCCATGGTTTTGCTAACTAATAGAGATACCCACTTATTAATTAACGAGGGACGAACAAAACCTCTGGTATTGTTAGCAAATAATTCAAGCAAAATCATAAGGTAAGATTTAAAATAGTGAGATGGAGAATTTTACCATTAACATTTTAGATGTATATATAACAAATATTTTATTAAAAAATTGTGTTCATTGTACCTTAAAATATTGTGAAAATACACTTGATATATACCAAAAAATAATTCACGAAACTATCAAAAACAAAATAATTAACTAGGGACTAAAATGGCTAATATACTTTTAAGCTAGTCATTGATTGCAATATGCAAATAATTTATCATGTTAAACATACTCTTCAAATATTTTCACCAAATATTTTAGATGACTTATTCTAATTTTAGAAGTTTCAAATTTTGTTAAGAATCATCAAATACAATATTATCTTTTATATATATATATATATATATATATATATATATATATATATATATATATATATATATATTAGCTAACAAGCTTAATTTTTACATAAAAATTAGCATGTCTTTCTTATTTTCAATATGAGAATAAGTTCCTTATTAGAATTAATAACATTTTTGTCATTTAATGTTGGAAACTCTAATCAACTTTAACACTTTAGATTTACTGATTTAAATATTTTTTTTTGAACGACAATATCTTTCTTACTCAACCTTATTAATGTATTTATTCATGATAAAATACCTTTAAGTTCTCTTACTCAACCTTTTTAATTTTTAAAAAAACTTTATACAAAAATTATTATTTGAATTATTTTTTTTAAAGAGATAAACATTTTTAGAAATTAAATTTATGTTTTTTTTCTAAAATTATATAGGAATTTTTTTTTTAACTTGTATTCGGTCTCTCAATTATAAATAAATCGATGGAGCGAATAAAAAAAAATAATCGATGGATAAATAAGTTTTGCATTTAAAATTTATAAATGAAAATTAGAAGGAGTAAATGAATTCGTATTTACAAAAATAGAGCGAGAGAGAAATATAATTTGACGAAAATAATAGAGAGAAATAGCAGCCCGCGGGTTTTCCCATCTGCTGTGTGTCTCCAACGGAATGGAGAGGGAAGACCCGTGGTTGGCACCAGACAAGCTGTACCACGTCCTCTTCTGCTTCTCCCTCACCATTTTCTTCTCTACCTTAGCGTCCCTGTCCCGATACTCCTTCCTCCGTCACCACGCAATTGGTCTCGGATCCATTTGTTCACTCCTCGCCGGTGCCGCCAAAGAGGCCGCCGACGAGCTTGGCTACTTCCGGTCCGCCGGAGCTTCCGTTAAGGACGCCGTTGCTGACGTTATTGGTGTATTGATCGCTTCCTTTGCTCTTTCGGTGTTCAGCTGCTCACCTCGAGCCAGCACAGAAACGGGTCAGGCTCGCGGGATTTCGCTGGTTTGATTGTGTTGGATCCTAAAGAAAGAAGTTACATTATTTTTTTGTAGTGACTTTACTTCCAGGCTGAAGAACTAATATATTTCAGTTCCTGAAAAACGTTATAAAACAGTGGAAAGGCTGAATTGTTGCATTCTTATCCTGTATTTATCGGCATTTTGAGTAACTTGTGGTTCGTTCAGCACATAGACTAAACTCATACATTTTCAAGGGCAACTTTCCTATTCAACGTCTCATATTTGTCAAGCCGATGATTTTCAATTTAAAATAGAACATTGAATTCTTTATCTTCTTTCTTTAATTCAATTATTCAACTTGAAGCACGTCTACTTTTTTTTTTCTTTTCCATCATGAAAAGTTGCAGAATTATCATATTACTAGATTTTATGCACCATGCCTCCTTTTTGAAGGATTTATGAAATTATGATGTTAATTATGTTTCTTGTTTGTGGGACATTGAATCCATGAAGCAAAGCGTGCTTTGATGAACTGAATGTTGTGGCTTATTGTGTATCTGTTGTGTTTATTGGGCATGAGAGTTTATAGAAATCTCATGCTTGAGGCGGTAAGAAATAGCTACCATAAGGCAGTCTTGACATGTTATTTAAAATCTGACACCATTGACTTTGTTCAGTGTGGTCTTCACGTATTTACAGAATGCAGCTTAAAATTTCAATATTTTGGCCTTTGATGAGACTAAGAGTTCAATTTATCCATAAACTTCATTCTACCATACGATCCGAAAGTTATAAGTTCAAATTTGTCTGGATGTTTGGCTTGAACTGGGAGCTAAGACAAGGCTCTCTAAATTCTTATATGAGCCTTGCTAATACCATAAGTTTGAGAGAAAGGCTTAATTTCCTGTACGAAGAGTATTATACACAGGAAACCTTCCTGTTTTCTTGGATGAAGGATGAAGCTGGCAAGTAAGAAGATCCTTGACGTTTTAACTTCGTTAGATTACATGCTATGTGCTGCATCCTTTTGGATAAAGAAGTTACTCTTCTGCTCTTCAGTCACGGCCTTATTCTTATTATTTGTATAACAATCAAAGATATTGATAAGAGCTTATGAAGCATATTTTACTTCCCTGCTTTTATTTTGAAGTTTTTCTTTATTTATTTATTTTTTTTCTTTCAGAAGTTTGCAAGAAATTAGTGACTGCTCATGATAAGTTAGTGCGTTCTTAAAGATTTAGTATATTTAGTAACTTTCAGAATTCCTGCTCATTAGCCGTGAATTATTGGCACAAGATTTTAGTTTCATGTACTCTTAAATTGTAGCATTTGTATTATAACAGGAAAATTTATTGATGAACTAGTAAAGTAGGAAAAGTGGCCTTATGGTGTTGTGGTATGATTTTTCTCCCGTTTGGTGCGTTTGGTTGAAATTGAACACAAGGTTCCTTCCTTCTTGATGAAGATTCTGCTTACGGCCTATCTTACTTTTCTGGGTAAAGTTATGTTTTTGGCTTCTATACTATATGCTGTTCTGCTAATGGTTTATTTGCAAGGGGTTCTTTGTGTGATATGAAGTTAGAGGATGAGTCTTGTCTTCTTTATCTGATTGTTGTTTCTTTTTGTTTTGTCTAAGACGCCTCATTTTCTGCCTCTGTACTTCTTTCTCCTTTCAATGGATTAAAGTTTTCGGCTTTTATAATTTCCAAAAAAAAACTAATATGAGGATGTGCCAAGCAGTACTCATTTTTTAAGGATATAAAATGTCTTAATAGACATTCATGACTCAGATATATTTAGCATATCTAATAAGTGCATGTACAGTCAAAACTCCATTTTTTCTTTACATATATTTATATACTCAGTAACAACCATCTTGTATGGAGTTTCCATATTGTTTTTTCCAGATCTGATGATGGTCATCTTCTAAAGCTCCTGGGTGTTGAATCCTTTGCTTGGGGGTCAGCGTCTTCTTCAGGCAGCTTGACCGCAGTGTAGGTACCTGCCCCACCCAGAGCTCCGAGTATGGGAGCTATGAGATAGACCCAAATGGCTTTGTAGTTGTTGGTAGCTATAGCTGGACCAAGTGTTCTCACTGGGTTCATTGAAGCTCCTGTTGCTGGCCTGTTAGTACAGGAGGTGAAGCAAATATTTAGACTATATTGTATGGTAGTTTGTCCAAAATTTTGCTCTGTAGCCATTTAAAATTCCTTTTGAAGCAAGATCATGTTGTGCAAACAATTCTAGCACGAAGAGAAGAGGGGACAGAATTTTTTGTCCTATTATCTGTCTTAAATTTTGTCCCATGAATTGGGACATAGTAAGATAGGGTAGCTTATGATTTCCAAATAGCCTGTGCACCAATCAAGGTGTTTTTAATATAGAACATTTGGACGCTACAAGCAATGCAAGTAATGAAAAAGATGGATGTTCTTCTATAACTTTTGAGCAATAATTGTCGAAGATTTGGCTTGTGATTGCAAGTAGAGAAGCATACCCGGCTATGAGTATGTTGAGCATGACAGTGGCTCCCACCGCGATTCCCGCAAGCTCTCCCACCTGCATAATAATGAAGGAGACTATGTAAAATTGTACTACTAGTAAATCTCCTAGTCCATTAATATTATAGCCAACTTGCTATTAAATAATGACTGCCGCATGCTATATCGGACCAATGTTTTCTTATCATCTTGTGCAAAGGTGGAAGATTCCTGAATCCAGATACATCTGTTTAGACAATCATCTTAATGAACAGTTTCATGGACATGTCCTAGTGTGGACAAAAACTGGATAGACATCTTTTCCATTTACTATTATTATTTTTGTTTGGGTAATCTTTTCGGCATCTCGCCCAAGTGGCACCGCAACCGCTCATCCTTTGGCATGGTTGACTCCCTGACGTATTTGCATAATGCCAAGATAAGAGAAAGGCAAGTTCTTTTTCCACTTTAATCAATGAATCTAAGTCATCAAAAAACTACTATTAAACTGAGATATGTTATATACAACTAATAATAATAATAGCACATCTCTAGCAATGAATATGCGTAACGGCTAGCAGGCACATGCACCAACCCGGCCTGATCTAGATGAGAGATGCAACTGTGTTATTATTATGGTTACAGTTCATTGAAATCGAAGCTTGCACATGCAGAGTACAGAGGGACGCCTATCTTCATTGACTCTTGCTCTTTGGAAACTGAAAACTATGGAACTACCTTTCTATGGGATATTTCTTCCATTAAATGCGTTTCAGACATAATAAAAACTAAGGAAAATAGTAACGTCTCCTTTTTTTTTTACGAGAATAATAGGGTTTCCTCACAGTCTATAATTGCTAAAACATTTCTTCCTTCCTCTCCTCTCTATGTTTTTCTTTAATTAGTCTTTCTCAATCATAACATGTGAGTTTTCGACTAATTTGCTTGATTAGCTAAGGTTGTTAATAGAATAAGATATATATACTTACAGCTCTTGTGTCGGTGGCCACTGCAGTGACAACGAACATGAGATTAAAGCTAATGATGAACTCTAAAGCAAAAGCCTGAGCATAACCTCCAGAAGGAACGGTGACACCACCACCCATAAAGGGGTGGAATATCCCCTTTAGCGCAAATGCAGCGCATATAGACGCCAAAACTTGTGCGGCAATATAAGCAGGCACCTGCAGAACAAGACAGAAAATATGGCTACAATTGGTCAAAGTACCATTACTCTTTGTTAGGTTTTTTTCTAGTCTAAGTACGTAGCTTAAATTGAGATATAAAGCATTTAACCGAACAAATTAAGTGCAAGGGAAGTTAAGCCCAAGCTCTTACGTGTTTCCATGGGAAGTGTTTTAGTGCAGCAAAAGAAATGGTGAGAGCAGGGTTGAGATGAGCTCCAGAGATGTGTCCAGTGGAGAGGATCACGATCATAACTGCAAGGCCAGTGGTGGCAGCACATCCAATTAGAGTTTCTGCACCTTGCGTCTTTTGGTTCACAATAGCAGCAGCTGTCCCAGCAAACATGAGAATGAGAGTGCCTATGAACTCAGCTCCTATCTGGTAGTTTTAGAATCAAGCCAACAACAATAAACGTGTCATAGAAAAATGGTTCTGAATTGGTTTCCAATCTACACACATGCACAAAAAATAGTCTTTTTTCTTCATTCATTTCCCCTTAAAAGTGAGCACAAAAGAAAAACAATCTATCTAACTGTTTGTGATATATACCTTTCTTGCAAGTGAGACAGGCGGGGGTGGCAATGAGCAGGAGACTCTAGGTAAGGCTCCTTCTTCTAAGGTCCATTCTTCAACACCAAAGCACCTACAATTTTTCAGCAGTGATTTCCTAACAATACCATTTCCAGTTCTCTCCCCCTTGAAACCACCGAAGAGAGGAGCACCAGGAGTACCTGGTGTTGCAGGTGTTGAGGGGATTGAGGGAATTTCCTCATTGTCCATCTCTCTAATCACCCTGAAAGCAAGTAAATCAGGACAAAAAAAAAACAAGAGAATAAGAAAGAGAAAGAACCTCGAGATTATCGTTTAAATTATTTGTCTCTATGTGTAAGAGAGTGTGCTACAATGAAGTATATATAGAAGGGATAGTTGACTTATAGAATCCCAATAAGGGGAAGAAAGAATTGAAATTGGTGGTTGAAACTGGTGACCATGACATGAGAAAAGAAAGTTGCAGTAGCTTTGGAAGTGGACGGTGGGACAATGCTCCCTGGGAGTCTTGAATGTGGGATTTCAGAAAGAGTCTTTATGCATGGGACATCAATCATAGTCTCCCCATCCATCTCTACCATTAATTCTACCTTTAATTTTTTTTTTCTTTCATATTTATTTCCTTGGCCATTTTCTACCCGCCATCTCAACTAGACCATTTCCCGAGCCTATTCCATTTATATTTAAAAGAGAGAGTGTCTGCAAACATCTCAGATTCAAATCATTTAATGCGTAATGTTCTTTAATATGTATGTTTGTAAATGTGTAATTTTTTTTATGCTTCGATACATGACATAATGTAAGCTTTTTTTTTTTTTTTTTCTAAGCATCTTATCACTAAATGGGCAAACACCATTTCCCAACAATATCATTGCAGCATCATATGTGTGTATTGGAAATTAAGTCATTGCAGGGTTACGATCGATGAGTCAGTAATTTCTATGTTTTAACCCATTTGGAGAGGTCCTCCTATCAAAGATAATTAATTCTCAACCATGTGTCTCTATCTAAATTTAGGTTATTTTGTCAAAAGAAAAAGAAATAAACTCAGTAAGGGGTTTAAAGAAGGCTATTTCCAGAAATTCAAATACAGTTCTGCAGGTAATATTATTATCCTTCAATTAGTTTATATATTGTTCGCACTAAGAAGTCTCAAGATCAATTAAATCTCATTCATATTTAAGGAAACTCAAAACAAAATTAAGACTGAACATAACGGTACTATTTCTTAAGCTTGGAGTGAAATTAATGGAACAGTTGTTGCTTCTATGACTTTGTCTAAAACCCAAAAACTGAAGAAGTTCATTATCTCTATCTCAGATAGTTCAGTCAAATGAACTCCGCTGTTTGCTTTGGCATTCTATAATATAGTAAAAGTATACGGAAGTATATATCAAACTAATTACCTCTCTCCCCCGTCAATCATATATATACATATATAATATACAAATTATTCTAAAAAGCAACATGATATAATTCAGTTTTTGCCAATTGTTTAAGTTAAATTAAGCTCCAAAAAGTATGCATGAACATGGCAGTGCCAGAATGTCATATCAAGTTAGATGCAAACATAAGTACTCACATAAATTAATGAAATTGATGCAGGGAATCTGAGTGATTACTATTAAAATATTATTAAGACAAAAATTAAAATAATTCTTTTAAGAAATTGTCATGCCAATGGCTCTTCTCCTCCCCCTCCACCCAAGCAATTTCCGATATATAATAAAGTAAAAGTTATTATATTTATAACAAATGACGGTGCTATCTAAAAGTTTTGATGGCTATAGCACGCCCCAATACAATTTAATAAAATAGTAAAATCTTATATATATATAGCAAATGATTGATGAGTTTTTCTCCCCAAAATGAACAAACTAAGAATAAGTTGTTTCTTCATAAACGTATTTTTCTCTTTTTTGCAGGTTCTTACTCGAAAATTTTGAGTCACAGAAGCTAATTCAGCTGTGTACTGTATTCTGCATAGACAATATAAAATACACTGCTACTTGGGTTTAAGAAAGCTTGTAACAAATGCTGCTGTAGAATATGTTCTCTGTAAAGGGTATTATGAGATAAAGAATGAAAAAAGTTCCTGGTTTACACTGTAGCTATATTTATTTATTTAATATGTTCCTGTGCAAAAAGATAATATTCCTTCGAAAGTAATAGGATTGATGGTGGGAAACACAAGCAGCAATGCTCATTCACACTAAACAATTTTGTATCGAAGAGGTTAGTGCAATTAGAACTTTTTCTTTTGTTAAAAGAGTGCAATTAGAAGTTTAAAAATGGCATTTTGTCGACAAAACATACTTATGATCAATTAAAGGTGGAGTATAAAGGAAGAGAGAGTTCCACCAACTAATCATTTTGTGAGAAATTAATGCTCTATTTGCTAGGTGGATATCAAAAGGCTAAGTTCTGTTGTTACCTGAAGTTTTCAGGTTGATCATTGCAAGAGAATCAGGACAATGAACAGCGAATTGATTAGTGAAACATCAAATCATATAGGGGAAATTGAAGAGAAGACCCTAAAAGTGTCGTCAAAGAGGAATGATGATATAGTTGGTACAAGTTCCTTCTTTGATATGGCTTCTGTGGTTGTCTTTCTTCCTCAAATCCTTTTTGACACTTGTGAAGTGGGTTATCAGCAAATTTCTCCCTCACATTACTGTACTTGTGTTATCTCTAAAAATGAAAGCCATCATTATTTGGAGTTAACCATATCTTTTAGACGCTTGCTAGAGACTTGTCTGGATGAACAAGATAAAAACGGAATGTCACCCCCTTCCTTTCCTAAAGAAAAGAGAAACAATGAATGACTAATATATTCTTCTTTAGTGACTATTTTGTCACTTCTTTCTGGGATCTTTTTTCCTTCTTTTGCCATCTCTTGAATTTCTAAAGCTTGCCACTTAAGACTTGTACGGTTGACAATTTTTGATTAAACTTCAGAATATTTCAGTAATGCTTTGCAGGAAACTACTAAAAGTCTAAGAACTTATAATCTATTTCAAATGATGCACTACAGTAGTTTATAGCTATCATCATTCTTTTTTTGAAAAAGCAAGGTAATTGGACACTTAGCGAAGGTAAGTATATTCGGGGGAGGGCTGAACTGCACTACTTTTCACTTACTTGTATGAATATGTGTTAGGCATAAGCTTGCTTTAAACTTATGTGATTGAGAGAGAACCTCATAGAAATGAAAAAGAATGCGTTTCATCTGGATATTGAAAGGTGGAAGTGGGACTCCAGAAAATAATGAAATTAAATGGGTCAAAATGAGTTGGCATTTTGTATCATTTTGTCCTCCACTTTGTTCGATCTGCATCAATTGGTCAACTTACTAGCAATAAAGAAATTTATTTCCACAAGTTATGTACTAGGTTGGCTTAATTTATAACCTGTCTTTTCTTTTCTTTCATTTCCTTTCCTTCATGGCTTCAATAATTTAGCCACTTTAATTAAGCTAATCATGCTCTCAAAGCCGATTTGGTCCACTATCGACCAGCTCTTGTATTTATACAAGAATGTGTAGATACTGCAAGTGCAATAGATAATCAAAAGAAAGAGTAGAATTTGATTAAATTTCATCAGAAGATAACATAGCAAGTTCATTCATCTCGATCCACTATATGTGAAATTGGATTTTTTAAATTTTTTTTGTTTTTAACATCTTAATGTGTAGTAGTGGTGCTAAAAAAGTTAACACAGAAAACAAACCCTTCACATGTCATCATATCTTTTAGATGGCCCATCGAATAGATCACCATTCTTGTGTGTTTTCCTGCTCAAACTGCTAATCATGAGTTTTACACTTTGTGCGAAGGCTACTTTTCACCCACTGGCACAAGAAAAAAGTACTGGTCCTGATTTCTCCTTGCTCATTTCCCGAGCTTAGCTACCTAAATCTAAATCCAATGCATTGCTTGGAAGGATGCAAGAATCCATGCCAAACCATATGATCACAGACTCATGAGTCACCGGCATTAGCAACATGTGATATAAGTAGAGTGCGTGCCTGTAAGCTGCGAGCACCGGTCGGTCCCCTCCAATAGCAACTTACACAAAATAGAAGGGACAGTGGTTCTATTCTTACTCTCTGCTGCTCTGACACTAAAAGAAACTATTACCATTTAAACCAGAAGGAATATTTAATATTCTATCTTCTGTTATGTGATGTTTGATCAAAACATGAAACTTTCTATTACTGATGGTTTTGCTTATCGATGTTTGGTGTCAGAAATAGGGTCGAGGAACTAATTAATGGATCTTAAACAAATTAATCAGAAAATATTAATCTTATTCGATGTTGCCTTGCATCTGATAGTCATGATTCATTGGTCAAGTTTCTTATCTCATAATGATAGTTGTGGTCTGGTCACTCAAATTGATTTGTTCCCCGTGGGTTTTAAAAATGGAAGAATCTATACAAAGCAAAGGATCACTAGTCTTGGGAAACTTCAATTATATTATAATTAAGGAAAAGTACTATTAAAGTAGTGTTGGAAATTAAAATATAGCATAATTAAGTGCACAGTTCTTATTGGTTTTGTTAGTGGACAATATTGCGTAAAGTATTAAAAAATATTTCTCTTTGTTTGATCTCCTATTTATTTATTCTTTTGGGTGCTAACCTGTTTTTGACTTTTGTTATTAATGAAAAGATATTAAATAATAATTATTAGATAATAATTTCCATGACCCGCTAGTACAACCATTATAGATGGGCTCAGTCTAGTTGCCCAAAATCTACAGCCCATCAAAAAATGATGTTGGTCCCCGTTGAAAAGTCCGACCCAAACACTCCTTACCTTGTTTCTGAAATAAGCAAATTTCCACTGACTAGAAAGATGAGTTTCTCTGAAAATTTATTCACTTGTTATTGCCTATTATCAATCATCGTCCGCTCATCTCCGGACTGTTTGTTGATTTCTACCAATAAGAATGGAGAGCGGGAGCACACGCTATTATTTCCCTCACAATAAATATTATTAAATAAATATCATTCTCAAAACCACACTTTAGGGCTCTTCTTTCACTTCACCTCAGCTTTCTCTGTGGAAAGAACAGCGGAAGCACTATCGAGTAAGTCCCTTCCTTCTTTTGCGCTGAATCTTCTCATGAAAATCGTTCCTCTCTGCATTGCCGGTGAGATTTTCTTCTTTGGTTGAAAATGTGCTTCAATGTAATGTTTCAAGCACTTGAGTTCTACACAATGTTTGGTTGCATGCCCCTAATTTTTTTTCTTAGCATGAACTGGTTTGTCCAATTTACTGCGTACGGTGTCTTTGTTTAGAATGAAAAATGATATCATTATTAATCTGCTAGTGTGGGAAGTTTTCGGAGAAGGTCTTTTGCCTAAGTGCGTTGGAAGTGTTATTCTATTTAATTCTTAGCTTAGCTGGATATTAATTGGTTAAACCTTGATTTAATTGAGAAAAGAGGCATACCGGGTTCAGAAACTTGAGAGACTAATTTCCTTGTGTAATAGTGTGAATAAGAAATTGAGCACAAAATATCTGCTGTTCACTTGTTTGAAGATCGTCTAAGTTAAATGGGGCTGTTTCATTTTCTGAAATACTGAAACCGTTCATAACGAGGTCATATTATTCGGGTGGGTGTAAGTACGGGCAAATTAGCACTGTCTGGGCTTGAATGTGGAACTATAGTTGTTGGTTTCTGCAACTAAGGCATAGTAAAATGTATTAGTATCAGCCATGACAATTCTCCCCCCAGTTCTTATTTATGTTCACTGTTTGATATTAACTGCATTTTGTTCTATTATCATAGAATACGTTGGTTTTAAATTTCAAGTGCTATCTTTGGAAACTTTAACCACTACGTTACTTCCCTTCTGCTTTCTTCTTCTTTCGTAAGTGGGTGGGGTAAGGTTTAACGATCTACATTTGCTCTCATTCTCCGCTTGTTTTTTGTTATATTCCCAATACCCAAACAGCTTTTTCTTATATCTTAACAACAGTGTTCTTTATTTACAAAAAAACGCTTTTCTTGTGCGGGTGTTCTCTGCATCGTGTATGATTTATTCTTTTCCTTTTTAAAATGTTACTCCTTCATTAGAGGTGATTCTACTTACCAACTTATGTAGTATGGTATGCTTCTTCAGATTTAATCTCTATCTGCAAGTATTGAGATAAAACCCCCCAAAATATATAATTTGTTCTCTGGAATCACTATCCTATTCCTACCCTCGCTTTCATCTTTCTATTACACTCTTTTTTGACCATTCATTCCCCTTGGACAACCAATTTGTCTGACCAGTTCATACAAGTAGAGAGTTCTCAATGTGAACCTTTGTTCCGTTTCTTTTCCTTGGCTGTTTGGAAATTATTTATAATCATTCATAGGAGGATAGTTGGTTTTAGTAAATAGTATAAATGGATATTGATCTCAACAGCATGACTTTAATCATATCATTTGCTTGAGTTAACATATTATGAGCTAAATATTGAACCCTTTAAATTGCATCCCACCCATTACCCACCTTCATGCATTGAAGCTTTTACAATGGATCATGGTGGAGATAAGATTCTCATTTGGAAATGGCTTGTAGATTCTTGGGAGGTTTTATTATATGTTTAGTTTCATACTAAGTCTACTTTTGGATTTTCATCATATGTAATAAAATCAATTTATTGTAAGTTTCATACGTTCTATGAGAAAAAAGACTTCCACATATCCCAATTGTTTTAAACATTTCTGTTTTTGTTTGGTTCTGTACGCATTGCATATGGTGATGTCAAATGTTGACAACATATGCCAACTTAGCTGTTGTTTAATAATATTTGGTACTCAATATTAATACTTTTTGTTCTTGTCTTGTTACATATGTGGTTGCAATACTTTTGAGACATTCACTAAATTAATATATGCAAGTTTTTGCTTCAATGCTTTCTGGAGTTTTTTTCCTAAAGTTGCATGCAGCCTTTCTTTCTGCACTGATTTGGTAGTTGTTTACAGAAATTTAATGGAGTACAGCTCTGAAGAAGAATCAGATATTAGTGATTCTGAGATTGATGACTACAAGGACAAACCATACGAGCAGCTAAGGGCAGGAAAGCTCAAGGTTAAGGGTTTAAATGGCACGCTTAGATGCCCTTTCTGTACTGGGAAGAAGAAACAAGATTATAAGTTTAAGGATTTACTCCAGCATGCATCAGGAGTTGGTAAGGGGTCTGCTAACAGAAGTGCAAAACAAAAGGCAAACCACCTAGCTCTGGCAAAGTATTTGGAGACTGACCTAGCTAGTGAATCAGAGCCAATCCAGCGCCCAGCTTTACCTCAACCTGTCAATCAACATCCACAGCAAGATGATTATTATGTCTGGCCTTGGACAGGAATTATTGTTAACATAAACGGTGAGCCAAAGGATTCTGGGTACTGGATGAAACAGCTCGCTAAATACAGGCCCTTGGACGTTCATGTTTTCTTGAATGAAGATGGCCTAACTGCTCAAGCTATAGTGAAATTCAATCATGATTGGAATGGGTTCATGAATGCCACCGAGTTTGAGAAGTCATTTGAAACAGCTCATTGTGGAAAACAGGATTGGGAATCAACAAAGTTGCCCACATGCTCAAGTATTTTTGGATGGCTTGCACGGGCAAATGATTATGATTGTATTGGTCCAATAGGTGAATACCTCCGCCAGAATGGGAAACTGAGAACAATTACGGACATTGTCCAAGAAACATCTGAAAGCAGGAACAATATTGTGGCAAACCTGGCCAATGAGATTGACATGACAAATGAAAACCTTAACAAGATGCAGTACAAGTACAATGAGAAGACTATGTCATTGAGTAGGATGCTTGAGGAGAAAGACAAACTACATACTGCCTTTGTTGAAGGTTTCTCTACTCTTTCTTTGTACATATCGGATTTTTCCTACTTGCATGTATAGACTCAGATGTTTGGAATGTGCTTATATTTTTTGTTTATCAAAAAGGTTTCAATGCATTGTTTATATTCTGAAATGCAACAGCATTTCAAAAATATCATGCCAGTAAATGTATAATGGTTTCATTTCTTTGTCAGAATCAAGGAGATTACAGCGTATTGCACGTGAGGAGATAACAAGGATATTGGAAGAGCAAGAAAAGCTAAATACTGAATTGGAGCATAAGAAGCGGAAGCTTGACTCATGGAGCAGAGATTTGAACAAGCGTGAAGTAATAACTGAGCAAGAGAGACAAAAACTTGAAGAAGACAAGAAAAAGGTAACATGTCTAACATTTTTTTCATCTAGCAGTATTTGTGTCTAATTTTCTCCAATTGATGATCTAACTCGTTCATATTTGAATGCCATTATACGTTGTTCATATGTTTTTGTCTTTGATCAGTTTTATTAGTGGCTATATTCGAGCTTACTGTTGGATTTCCCCTACCCCTCACTTCCTCTTTTTGTCTCTCAAACCAAACCCCATTCTAGTGTCCTTTTATGAACTGCTTCTACTAACATAATTTCTTTGTCATTCTAGAAAGACTCGAGGCAAGAATCACTCCAGTTGGCTTCTATGGAGCAGAAGAAATCAGATGAGAATGTATTAAAACTGGTTGAGGAGCATAAGGTATCATTGCAAATTTTGTTTATCTTATAGCTTGTTTGGGAATATTTTTATCTTACTTGTCAGTATTGGGACACAGACAACCCAAGTTACAATGTGTTCACAAACATGCTATTATTATATAATTTACCTTCTGCTGATCTCAATATTCAGAGAGAGAAGGAGGAGGCCCTGAAGAAGATAATTCAGTTGGAAAAACAACTAGATGCCAAACAGAAGTTGGAAATGGAAATTGAAGAGTTGAAAGGGAAACTACAAGTGATGAAGCATCTCGGAGATGAAGATGATGCAGCTGTGCAGAAGAAGATGAAAGATATGAAAGATGAATTGCAAGAAAAAATAGAAAATTTGGAGGATTTGCAGTCCATGAATCAAACTCTTATAACCAAGGAGCGTGAGAGCAATAATGAACTACAAGAAGCACGGAAAGAATTAAGAGAAGTATGCTTTATTTACTCTGTTCATCCTAGATATTTCTACCTTGATTGCTTCACTGAATATGTAGTTTTTAATATCTGCTGCTAGTCACATGGCTTTATATTATTCATGGGTCTGATGAAGCACATAGATATATTTTTATATTTGTGTGTGTGTACGTGAGAGAGAGAGAGAGAGAATCTTTATTTTCAGTTCTTGGTGTAAGTAATACAATGCAACTAATTCTGTTCTAATTACATAAACCTTGATTGAGAGGGAGGGAGGGGAGCGAGAGAGAGAGAGAGAGGGAGGTGGCTTTTTTTTTTTTTTTTGGGTTTTTTTCATTGCTAGCCCTCACGCAATAATACTGAACAAGTTATTCTAGTTTGTTACTATTTCACGTTGTTCTGCATGGTTAGGCTAGAAAACAACCAACTAATGAAACTTAAGTTATACTTAATTATATACCAATTTGCAAGAAGATTTTCTTCCCATTTATTTTAGAAATAAGGATTTTATAGTTTATTATTGTCAGGAGTAGACTGTGGAGCCTAAAAACATCCTTTCTTCTTTTCTTATGGTTTTAGGGGTTGGTTGAGATGTTGACTGCCCGAAGCAATATTATGATTAAGAGAATGGGGGACCTTGATGAGAAGCCATTCTTCAATACATGCAAGCAAAGATTTCCTCCCGAAGAAGCACAGACAAAGGGTGCTGAGCTATGCTCCTTATGGCAGGAGCACTTGAAGAATCCAAGTTGGCACCCATTTAAAGTGATTACAGTCGATGAGAAATCAGAGGCATGTCTTTTGAATACCATCAATTCTACAATTAAGCTTTGCAATTTGTTTCAAATCTATGCTCCCTTCTCAGAAATGGTTTTTCAGTATCATTGTTGTTAAGTCACACAACTCCTGCTTAACTCTATTTACTGTAATTGTTTTTCTGTCTTACTCTATTCTGTTTTTTTTCTCATAAAGTACTTTATCATTACTTCCATAGCTAAGGAACAATTGTATACGGAACATATAAATGATGTTGCTTTGTTGCAGGAAGTATTAGACGAAGAAGATGAGAAATTATGGGGTCTCAAGGAGGAATGGGGCGATGATATACATAAGGCTGTTGTTACTGCCTTGAACGAATTGAATGAATACAACCCGAGTGGTAGGTACCCTGTTCCTGAACTCTGGAACTCCAAGGAAAATAGGAAAGCCACATTGAAAGAGGTCATTCTTTATATTGTGACTCATATCAAGCAACTTAAGCAACTTAAGCGCAAGAGACCAGTATGAGGCAAAAGGTTAGTGATTCACTTCAGTTCTTGTCCTGATTGAATGCTGTGAGTGGACAATTCATGAGCTCATACTCGTATTTCTGTGATGGCTTCACCAATGAAATATGCTATGCGCTTATGCAGTTGATAGATGTAACTGCCCTTCTGAATACCTGTAACTTTTTTTTTAAAAAAAAGCCATGGTTGCATCTTATGCTCATGCAGCAATTATTAGACTTGATGAGGAATATTAAGTCAAAGTAGAAAATTCTTTTAACCATAGATTTAGCATTGTTTGTCAATCAATTGCCTGATGGCGTCTCAAAAATACTAATTTATCATAAAAAATTTCGTTAAAATGTTTTATGTCCCTTAATTGGGGTTGTGAGCCTGACAGTGACAGTGCCAAGTTATTTACGAAGATAATATAGTTTTGCAGTGACGAGTTAATGTTATGAAACAAGTTTATTTCTTTGATTTTTGAACAAAGCTCTGGAGGATAGTCACCGAGCAGTGGTACAATGAAACTCCCTTCCATCGACCTGCAACCATTGTTGCTGAGGGAAAGAGGGGCATTGGAAATGGGTGACGAGAGAGAAAAATTGATAGGAAAAAAGAAGTTAAAGCTGCAATCGCTTTTCAAATGAGAGATGATGGAGAACGCAGCTTGAAACAGAGATTGAGAAGGAAGAAAATAGGGGGTGAAATTGTAATTTTATGATTTTTTTTCTTTTTAATAAAAAGTATTCCATTTCACTGGCTCTACTCCAATTTCATAGGGAACAAATTCTGGGGGTTTGGAGGGGAAGGAATGGAAATGGTCCGTTTCCATCCATCCAAACATACCATAAATTTTCTGTAAAAGAACAGATAAATTAACCTCTGCACTTGCAAAAGCAAAAATAAATAAGTATGCGCGTGCATATATATTCTATATTGATATTTTGATGCTGCCTTTGCAGGAGAAAGACAGAAACAAGTGGACCTTTGTCACAAGCTACAGTGGTAGCATGCTGTTGAAGACAAGAGTTCCCATATGTCAAAAGATGCTTCAAATGGTGTATGATGTAAATGAGATTGAATTCTGGTAACAATTGATGGCAGATGTGAACCTCTATGGAGATTCTGATTCTTATTTTCTAGAATTTCAGTAATCTTTTTATGCTGAATATATGCTGGTAAAAGGTTGAAAGGAACTTGTGCTTTGGTAGCCTGGAAACTAAATACTCTCCCTCTCCAACCAGTAACCCTGCACACATTTTTTTTTTTATCAAAAAAACAAAAAAAGTTAAGAAGGATTCATCTATCATAACATGGAAAATGGATTATGGGCTATGTCCCCACACACCAGAGATGCCCGTCTCTGTACCACTGTCGTGTGGTTGAATCTCTTCTCACGTTCCTGGTGCAGGTTTTCTTTCTTTCTTCTTGATATTTTCAAAAAAAAAAGAAAAAGAATTCATTCTTCTGGAACGTTTTGATTTCTAAAATAAAATTTTATAAGCGACCTCCAATATCATTATAAAGAAGTAATTTTGTTGAGTATTAAGGTAATTGAATTCTCGCAACTTGCTAAAGTTTAAAATTGTGAATTTTCTTTTCTGCTTTACTGTTGCAATGAACAAAATTAGTAGTTGAAAAACTGCTTATTGTTATTCAAAATTTCAAACTACTAATAATATATATATATATATTGTGAAGAAACTCTAAATCTACTGCTGGGATTAAAGCCACGAGGCGTGTTTCCGTGTTATCTAGACATCGAGAGCGTCTCCTTCCTTGCCCTGTTGTCGTGTTATCTTGCCATCTTAACCCAGTTTTAACACTGAATAAATCTTCATGATTTTACTTGCATGACATGACAGGAGTTCTATAGCCGGCACTTTCATCTCCTGAAAGAGAATTGAAACTGATACCCAAAACAAAAAAGACAGATTATGATCGACCCTTCTCAATCACAGGATGTTTGAACAAACTGAGTATCATTTACTAATTCGTGTTGTGTAAACTAAATGCATTGGCTATCAGACGTCAAAAGAGTAAGAAAATCAGAAGTATTTATAATTTTAAGACATCAGAGTCTTACATAGAGAATGAGGATATTCAAAAGATGTACAGGTCCAACGACAAACTTCTAATAACATTTGAACAACTTCTTTCTAATTTTATTTTTTCAATGAGCAGTCTGTCCATTTTCAACACCTAAACCGTACAAGACACCAGCATATTTCTCCAAAGAGCCGCTAAAGAAATTTTCTTTAAGTTTCCTGAATGTACAAGATGTGAGCAAACTATCCGAACCAGCCTGATGACAAATGCCAACCCTCTCAACTTCCAGCAACTCAGCAAGCTTGTTCAAACCTCCATGAAGGCTGTTGCAAAATTTCATCAAATGCTTGATATCAAAGATAGTTGGGAAGTACACGTTAATGAGGTTAAAGAATCCCACTTGCGTATCTGGCAAATTTTGGCACGACAAGAGCTTCAGCAAGTATCCAAAATCATATCCACTATGAAATGTAACCCAGTGAACATTTTCATTCAAAACAATTCCCGATGACATCAAGAGCTCCCCAAAACGTTGGGCATCAATTCCCTTTTCATTGTTCTTCTTAAAATCGATACCACTCTGGCGCAAAAGTTCAATTGAATCATTAGCAAAAACATCTTCATTCGCATTGAATTCTCGGAAATTGAATTGCCAGATGCAACACTTGTTAGTCCCACATGTTGGTAAATTTCCTTGCTCATCTGAAAATGTGAGACCCAATTGAATCAATTTCAGCATATCCACGTTGTCCTTCAAAGTCTGGTAATGGTAATCATAGCTATTTTTGAAGTTGCCCACGGGACGAAGAACAATTCCAGGAAACTCCGTATCCATAGCAATTAAAGGATAATCATCGACAATTTCCCGAATCAAGGCGAATTCTTCTTCCAGATTATCATTCCACACCTCGCGAATCTGGATTGAATCGCTCTTTGGCAAAAGCGGCATTCCTCGTAAACAAAATCAAACAAAACTGCAAAACTTCTCAGTTCCAGAAGACTCACAAGGAAAGCATACAAAAAGACCTCCGGATCCTTTACGGCCTAAGCAGATCTGTTCAAATCCCAAAAACTTAGCCCGATATCAACCAAAAACGTATGAAGTTCTCAAAATTATGACAACGAATCGAGGACAAATACCAAATTGATAATGGATTGAAATCTTACCTTAGGTCGACAAAGACAACCACTGAACTTGGAATGGAAAATGTGAGGAAAGACTCCAAATTGAGAAAGAAAAACACGTCTGCAAATGGTACAAGATTGAAAATTTGGAGAGACGGAGAAAGGGAGAGATACAGAAGAGATTGGGGGTATCTCTCTCCTTCTAGGGTTTGCAATATATGGCTGACGCACGAGGTCGGTAAGAGAACGAGATATTTAGGTCAAAAATCAAAATATTGTGGGCTGGTTTTTTTTTTTTAATGTGTACGATTTGTTTTGCTTAGGAATCTCTGCGTGTTTCCTGAGAAAACGAAAATCCTAATCAAGAGAGAGAAAGAAAGGGCTTGCAAGACGCGGTTTTTGCCCGTCTCTATTCGGCTGGCTCCTCTTCAACATGACGAGATGATTGAATTGAGATAAAAGGGAAAAAAAAAAAAAAAAAGTTTGTTGGAGAATAATTAAGAATTAACAAATAACAAGTTATTAAAATATCAATATAAATTTATTTTAAAATTAGTGGTCAAAATTATAAAAAAAAATAAAATAAAATTATGGACGGAATGGGTTGCTTGAATGTGGGACTACCTAATTGGTAACCACAATTTGATACATTGCTGTCATATAGTATTTTTATTTTTTTTTTAGTTTCAACGCTTTCCTAGTTACAAGTTAGTGATTTTCCTTATCAACATTAATTTAGTTTTTTTTTTTTTGTAGAATAATTTAGTGATGTATTGTTTCGATAATGAGCATGAACTTGCCCTCCATCGTCATCGTATAATTAAGAAAAATAAATTGTTAGAGTTGATTATTCTTTATATATATATATATATATATATATATATATATATATATATATATTTACTTTTATAATGAAAATTACATAGTCATTAGATAAAAAAAAATTCAATTTATTTATCGCTTAGAAAATATGACAATTTTAAAATAAGGGGCCTGCTTGTATTTTATTTTTTTTCAGTAATAAGAGTCTTATTTGTAAAATTTCATTTTTGTTTTGCCGCGAAGTTAATATTGGTCCTTCTAGGGACCAGGTTGGGCCTTACAATGTCTATGGAGGTCCAAGTTTGGCCCTATGACGGTAGAAATCCAATTGAACCGAATAGTGAGAAGGATATTTCAGTAAATTCAGGTTAAATTTAGGGTTTATGATTTCTCTTATAAATCCCTATATTGTTGCCCGCATCGCAATTCCAGGGATTTCGGCTGCCCCATCTTCAAGGTGAGTTTGTTGTTCTCCCTCTCTCTGTTTCAAATCCATTGAAACAGATGCGTATCTTTAGATTGTTGTATTCATTTCAACGAGCGTTTCCTTGAACTTTTTTAGTTTAGTTACAAAGGATAATAGTTTCTCACTTTTGGTTGACATTCTTCTGGTGACGTACTTTTCAATTTAGCTGAATTCATTTGAATGTAAAATTACCTTTAATGGAGAGACGATATAGTTTCAATTATGATTAAAGATGTTTAATTTACTGTTTAGCAGTGTGTTTGTTATAGTCGCAATCCAAGCCGTGAGATATAGTATATATTATTAGACTGTGAGCTTTAATGATACATATATAATAGGTAATGCTATTGGAGTGTGATTGTTTTCACACCTTGCCCGCGTGATGTAGCTAAAACAAAATGAAGAACTTTTCATGACTGTCGAAGTTTTGTTGCATATTTCTATTCCTATTTGTGACGCATGTTCTGAATTTCTGATACGTTATTTTTTTCCTTTTGCAGGAAAGAGAGCGTGCTTTTTCAAAATCAATTAGAAACATGTCGGGGTATGATCGTATTCTCACAAGAGTAGTTATAATGTCTTTTGAATAAGCATCGAATAGACATATCTGCCGTATATCCTATTATAGTTTCCCGAGAATAGTTTTTATGGGTGCTGTATTGAGTTTACTATTGATGGAATCAAGTTTAAGTCTATCTCTTCCATGGCTTAAGCATTGATGATTTGATAGAAGTTAGAACTACTAACATCTCCATAAACTGGATTAGGAAGCATTAAGCCAATAGGGTGTTAGTGATTCTATTGAATCATCACAATTTAAGCATGAAAGAAAATAGGGTATTAGAGGATTTGATTCCATCAGTACAACACTGTAGAGCCTCAAAATTAGACATTCATCCTATCACATTCCCCATTTGAATCAATATAATTACAATAATTTTGGTCAAAAAGCTAAAATTTCTATTACACACTACTCACTAAGATTGACCCACGCTTCTCAGCCATATGAGTAACACCTATTTTTTTTTTTTTAATTTAAAATTTGAATTTTTTGTGTTTGGTTCGCACGCAACTGTGGGAGCGCTACCTAGTTTTATATGGATTATTAGTGGAAGTTTTCAATGTTCTTTTTTCATCTGTGTTGAGAGGCTTATCTTTGAGAAAATTGAGATTCTTTCGATGGTGTTCTCATTGTTCAGAAACTTTTTCTTATGCAGTGAAGATGCTGTTGTTCCAGCTGAGACAGCTGCTGCAATTCCAGGTGAGCCAATGGACATCATGACTGCCTTGCAGCTTGTGCTGAGAAAATCACTGGCTTATGGTGGTCTTGCTCGAGGTCTTCACGAAGGTGCAAAAGTGATTGAAAAACATGCTGCACAGCTCTGTGTTCTGGCGGAAGATTGTGACCAAGCTGACTATGTTAAACTGGTCAAAGGCCTTTGTGCTGAGCACAGTGTCAGCCTCTTGACAGTTCCGAATGCAAAGACCCTTGGAGAGTGGGCTGGTGTAAGTGCCATTAATTGTGAACCATGTTGCTTGCATTACTTTAAGAAATTTATTTAATCCCAAGTTTGTGTGAATTATGATGTATGATATTCTCTCATGATTGTATGAAACGTATTTTCAGTACAATGTATGGTAATTGCAGTTATGGTCATGGGATAACTCATCCGCGCACAATGATATATTTTTTCTCCTAATAATCATTTTGACTGCCTACTTACTTATATCTGTTTGGGTGGGCCTTTTCCTTGCAGTTGTGCAAGATAGATTCAGAAGGCAAGGCTAGAAAGGTAGTCGGTTGTGGCTGTGTGGTTGTCAAGGTATGCTTTGGCAACAGAAAATACTAGAGAGTTTTTCGTCTTACCATGTCATTGCTTAACTGCTTTCTGCTTGCAGGATTTTGGAGAGGAGCACGAAGCATATAATGTCGTTTTGCAGCACGTGAAATCACACTGAGTTCAAATTGCAAGATGCCTCGGAATTGTTGGAAGTTATTTGTGTGGCAGTCAGGTAGTTGAAGTCTGTGTCTAGGGATTGTGATTGTTTAGTAACAACTATGCACCTCCTCTCATTATTGTTGCTTCTCTTTAAATACCTTTACGTTTTCTCACGACAATATTTGTCTCTGCTAAATTAACCATCAAAGTTGTGAAAAATCACAAGATAATAGCAACGACTCATCAATTTTACCCTTTACCAATCATCGAATCCTTGAACTCATGGGGACAAGCTAACTTTCCGATGCATGATTTGTATACATGTAAATACTAAGTAACAAATCTTGGGTGTGGAATTCTGATAGAAAAATTTATAAGCAAATTCAAATTAATCTTATGACTGGTTCTGGTTTTGTTTTGATGCCACTCGGATCATATGAATTTGATGCATCATCTTCGATACGGTTTCTCATTAAAACAAAGTAAATCTATGAATCACAATTGTCCATTGAAAGATGGATGATGAAATTTTTATTAAAAAATATGCCTTTGAAAGAAGGAAAGTGAAAAGGCTAATCTTGGAAACTCAAGAAAATGAATTATAATTTTTTTCTTACTCTTTATCCTGCCAGGCTACCATTTTTATTCCTTATTTGTTTGAGATCGAGAGGGAGCGATTGGGAGAAGGAACCATATTTTCTCAAGAAGTTTCTACTGAGGGAAAGGAATGAGGTCATCTATCCTACTGTGGAAATTTTGGGACAAAATTACCCCCAGTGTCTAAATTTCAAGATTTCCCTTTTCATTTTAGTAAAAAAGATTTGTTAACATTTCCTTCCACATTCATTTAACAAGATTTTATGCATCAAACGGGCAAAGAGAGACTAACTCCAAAACTCTGCACTAATATTGGCTCCCTATATATGTAATACTTACTGCTTTTCCTTTCTTGTTCAAGAATCGATTGTGTCCCTAAAATGATTGACATAGAAATCAAAGTAATAAATTTCATTGCACAGCTGATTGTTGATTGGTCAACAAATGGATGATGCACTTGGGTTGGATGGGTCTTTGGTTTGAAAATCCACTTCAAAATACCCCGTGACAAGAAAGAGAATAGGTCAAGTGTAAAACTTATGACACTTAAGTCAATGTAACGGTCTTCAGCTAAAGGTTAACAAAATTTTTATGGTAATTTTATTAATTACATACATTATTAATGTGAGTACCTATTTATAGAGCCTTTGTTATGAATGTTATTTCATAATTTATTTTGATTCTATGGGTATTAAATTGGATTGCTTTAATTTCTTATTTATGATACGTAGGTTGAGCTTAATGATTTTGGCTTATATCAATGATAAAAGTCGTGTATTTGAAATAAAATATTTAAGTATAAAGTGCGAGGAGAAAATGATATAAAATTGGGTTCCATGTGTAATAATGGCATACAAAATATCTTCTGGAAGCTTCTATGCTCTCACTTTTCCTTTATATAGATCTTGCATATCTCACTATTTTGCAAAGTATCTCCCTCATCCTTCACCCTCCAAGTGAATCATTTAAGGGTGTTGTTTGTTGGATTCATCTCATTCTCGTGTCAATTTTTTTTTTTTTTTTTTTATCTCAAATCCTATTCTATGTCATGAAGTCTCTAATCTCAAAACTTAGTCATTCTATGTTGTAAAATCTCGTTGTCTCATGTCATAAAAGTCTCCGTCTTGAAACCTAGTCATTTCATGTTGCAAAATTCCCCATCTAATGTCATTCACAAAATTCTTAATATCAAAACCTATCGATTCTTTATCTTGAAATCCCTAATTTCAAAATCTAGTTATTCTATTTCGCAAAACTTATTAGTAGAATCTAACGATTTCTTATTGTCATGAATCATTAATCTCAAAACTTAGACATTTCATATTGAAAAATTCCTGATCTCAAAATCTAGCCATTTAATTGCGAAATTCTTAATATCAAAACCCTATTCTCATCTATCTATTTTATGTTGCAAAATCCCTTACTAGAGAACCTAGCTATTTTCATGTTTAAAATCATTTTTCTTTCTTGGATCTAATTTTAGATAGCATTCCCGTAGTGAATTCAATGTAAGAATGCTATTTATTTCGTAGATCTATCTTAAATAATTTTTGCCACATGAAATATATCACGTACAGAAATACAATATATCCCTAGGGTTTTTTTTGTGTCCCATGTTAAATGTTCGTAAAAAGCGAGGATAATGAAGTTTACAAAAATTATCATCAGGTAACAATCTTTTCATTCTCTTGTGCTCTTTCTGAAACAATTGGAATTTATTTTTATTTTTCTGAATTATGTGTCTTTTTTTTTTTTTTTTTTTTATCTCTCTAGGAATACAATTTCGTGCATTCCATTGGTTGATTGAAGTTTTTTTTTTAATAGTAACTTACTATCAATTTGTTTGTTTCCTATAAATTAAGTGTTTGCAATTTAGCTCGGTTAAATTTTGAGAAAAATGATTTTGGGTGATTTCTTGTGTGAGAATTGGGTTAATGATCATGCAAGTATATATGCTCTTGTTTTGTGGGATTAGACAACTAAATTATGAACAAGGTGTTAGGAGCTAAAAGTAATTTTTTTTTTTTTCGGCTACACTAAAAGTAGAGTTACAATATATATATATATATATATATATATATATATATATATATATATCATAGAGGCAACTTTGAATGTTTCTGAGTGTATATTATGTTGCCCTGTTTCTACTAATAGCGTATTAACGTATGTCAAATAGTAAATCTGGATATATACGTTAACACGCTACGTCTTCTCTTTCTATCTCATGACGTAGCCTCAAGTATGAAATTTTGAAATAATTTAATGGAAAATTTTCAGCCACAGTTAGCAGATGATCAGACGTAGTATTGCGTAAGAGAAGAGAAACACAGCAGTTCCATCCTATAAGCATTGAAATTTTCATGGTGGATGGTTTCAGCCACCATCTCAGCATAGTCATCGACAGGTGTTCTCTGCCTCTGGACTGGACAGCCTGATGTGATGTCCATACCATAAGGGCTTGAGCTTGTCACTTGTCAGAGCATGCCATTCAGCCAATGCCCATGATTGAGCTGAAACAGCACATTACTTGATTCCAACTGTTGAGTAGCGTCCCAAGAAAATCGGAGGAACGTCTTCACTTTCCTCCAGGACAAGGACAGTGGTCATTATTTTTTGTTCTTTCTTTACATTTCTATATATATATATATTTCATCTAAACGGTTTAGCCTTCAAAAATTATCAGTCAGTCATTAATCTAATCACAGTCACGACTCACTCCCAAAGTGAATGAGAGTTAGTTAATTAGAAAAAGACTACTTCGGCTCCTCACAGTATTCATTGATAAATCTCACTCACCCAATTCCCAATATTCAGCCTTCAACATCTCAAGAAAAATCTTCACTTTCCTCCACAACTCTCGTGATCATTATGGTTTAGCCTTGAAAACGAGCATGCCAGAGCCAAACCACTCGTGAGTAAGCATGAAAAGGTATTAATTTGAAATCAACTTGTATGTGGCATTTATTTTTTATTTGTTTCTTCTTTTAATAGATGTTATTCTGCCTCAACTGAACTTACACTGACCAGGATTTTCTTTTTTCTGTTGTTTTCTTGTAGGTTTACTGGAAATTTAAGAGGTTCAAGAGGAAGAATACAAATGGTAAGACCTAGAATATATGGACAACGAAAAAGAAAATCACATAGAACTTGCTTGTGCAATTGTATTTTTTTTCTTCCCTACAAATTAAATTCAGATTTGCATTTGATTGATAAATCATAAATATACCATCTATTACCAGAGTTTTGCTTACCATCTTCCTCGTTATCAACACAGAATACCACGTACAATGAGCCTGCTTGATTTGTACTGTATGTATATTTTGTATTGTTTTTGCCGAGCAATTAAATTCACGTTTGAATGTGATTATATAATTTTGTGCTTTCATTATTTATATTTATTTAAGGTTCTTGACCGGACCAGATCCTCTCCGTCCCTCTACCAAGAAAGGTAACGCCTTTACCTTCTCTCTGGTCAAAGTGGGGAAGTAGTACTGTAGAATAGAAAAGACATTACAGGATGAAGAACACTCTGCACAGTGCACATTGTTCTGTCAGCATTGCCCCTACTGAGAACAAGGGCAATAGAGGGTGAGTGTGTGTGTGTGTAACAATTAAAGAATTCAAAATATCAAGGGTAAAATAGAAATTACAGAACACTCCCCCTCGACGTTCAAAACAGGCATTTTAAAGCGCCAATCAGAGAACACAAGTGTGTCACAGAAAAGGGCCTCTTTTGGGAAGCAAAAACCCGGAAAAAACCAAAGTGGAACCAACTCAGTACACTGTATTGAGCGGATTTCAGACCCAAATTTTGAAACTTAACAAATAATATAGAAGGAATCCTAAACTGCTCTTTTTGGATGTCTCTGCTTGCAAACACTCAGCCAGAAATAGCTGAATTCAGTTGCGCTGAGCTGTTTGTATTTACTTGGCCAGTGCACTGTCTAGGGCTATGAATGGCCTGATTTTCAGTGGAAATGTGTGAGAGTGTCTAGGTTTTTAGAGCTGAAAATGACTTCCTCTCAGACAGAAAGAGAAGAGATGCTTAAGCTCAGAGAAAACGAGCTCAAAGCTCTTGGGGAAAAACTCCTCAACACCCCATCTTCACCGGTTGATAAGCTTCTCGAATGTCTTAAAGTAATGGGCTTTTTTCCCTTTCTTGTACATTTCTACATGTAACTGTTGTGGGATTCGTTTGCAATGGATTACATTACATTAGTGTTGAATTGATCATAAATTCGTATGAGTTGATAATCATCTCTTTTTATGGGTTTGCTCTTCAAGGTTTGGATATGTGGTTTGCCTTGCATAATTGTTTGATTCGACGTTTGGATTTGGCATTTCCAAATTCAAATGGGCAGGGAACTCCCAAATTCTCTTTCTTGTGCATTTCTATCCATGTATCTTTTGTGGATTTATGTGTGATGGTTTCCATTCTAGTGTTGAATTGATCATGAATTCGTATTAATTGATGGTCATTTCTTCAACACATCTTGTGTGGGATTATGTGTAACGGCTTCCGAGAGAGTGTTGAATTGATCATGATTTTGTATGGGTTGATGATAATTCGTTGTTCTGGTTTGTTCTTCTTGGTTGAATTTTATGATTTATTTTGCTAAATTGTGTGGTTTGATGTTTGATTTCAAATGGATAGGCAAGTCCCAAGTTCTGCTTCTAAACGTGGATACTTTACAAGGGCTTTCTCTAGTATTTCCTTTTATTATTTTCATGAATGGCCATGGCCTTGCAATTCCAGGTGCTTAAGAGCGATAAGTGGTACCTTGTATGGTTGATTCTCTCTGTTTCCTTGATGTTATAACTTTTGGTCCATTTCCTAAATATCGATAATATTTTTTGGGTGCTAAATATCTCCAGTCTTGGGTTTATGATTTTCAGAGTAGATACGTGCTTTACCTTGTACGGCTGTCGTTTTAATGTTTGACTTTTAATATTTCACATATGGCATGCAAAATGTGGGTATTTGAAAAGGCTTAATTTATGTAATACTTCAATTGGAAAATGTTGAGCCGAGTATATGAATATTCAGTATAACTCAACTCAAGTAAAAACATAAATTAAGGGTTTTTTCTTGTATTTCTGTGTTGCTTCTCAAGTATGGAGCAAATTTCAAATTATAATGTTAACTACAATTTGCAACCCTTCTCCAACCGGATATAATTTTCTGATATTTTTCTCTTGTTTGGTGTTTGCAATTTTCAGAAACTTGATGGTTTATTATCAATCATGTCACAAGAAGAGAAGTCAGATACCCTTTTACCTGCAATGAAGGCATTGATTTCCAGTAATCTTTTCAGGCACTCAGATGAGGAAGTTAAGATTTTGGTTACTTCTTGCATCACACAGATTACAAGAATAACTGCACCAGATCCCCCATTTAATGATGACAAAATGAAGGTATTTATTTGAGTTTGAATCAATTGTTAGATTTCTATTAACTTATTCAAGTAAACTGTTTATATACAATAACAATAATAATAATAATAATTATTATTATTATTATTTTGTTTCCATGTGGTTTCTTTTTGGGATTATACATAGTAACATTACATTTCATGTTGAACAGGAAATTTTCCAGCTCATAGTAGCTGCTTTTGAAAAATTGTCTGATGAATCTGATCGCTGTTACGACATGGCTGTTTCAATACTTGATAATGTTTCAACAGTCCGGTCGTCTGTGATCATGCTTGACCTTGAGTGTAATGACTTGGTCATTCAGATGTTTGAGCATTTCCTAAGAATTATCAGGTTGGTGCTTTTCTTTGTATATCTTTTAAAAGTTTCTTCTTTAAGATTTTTTTATTCTTAAAAAAAAATACTAGGAATGGTTTAGATATTTCAATGCCAAGAAAGGCTGAAATTTAACAAGTTCTGCTTTGTAAAATTTGTTATAACTCTTGATTAATTAGTATGCTAATGCAGAACCATTTTGTTGTTTCTCTTTCTAGTTAACTCTCATTCACTTTGGGAGTGATTAATGACTGATAATTTTGCTTGCTCATTTTGAAGGCTAAACCATTCAGGTGAAATATTTAGAAATGTAAAAACAATAATGAGCACAGTCTTGGAGGAAAGCGAAGATGTTTCCTCGGATCTTCTTGGGCCCCTACTCGACAGTTTGATAAAGGACAATCAAGTAACGTGCTTTGTATTTTTTATTCTTTTATAATATGTTTGGATTACATCAATTTCATTTTTTTTTTTAATGTTTTGATTAACTTTGTCACTCTGGTTCGTTCATTTTTTTTGCAGGCTGTTTCACCCCAGTCGTGGACATTGGCTGAGCAAGTCATTGCAGAATGCTCAGATAAGCTCAAGTCCTATGTCCATCAGGCTGTCCAGTCCAGAGGCAGACCTATAGATGACTATGCTGAGATGGTGGCTTCTATATGCCATCGTGAAGCTGAAACCATCCAGCATGAAAATTCCAATGCTTATAGGATGGAGCCGGTGAGTTTGTCTTCTCATGTGCAATGCAATGTGTGATCAACTGTAATAGCTGAATTTGTGATATTCTCACCTAATATTACATTTTCTGCATGTTGGAAACTGTGCAAGTTTAATTCTGAGGCAACTTCTTTGGAACCTCAACCTTT
This sequence comes from Bauhinia variegata, assembly GCA_022379115.2. Taxonomy (NCBI): domain Eukaryota; kingdom Viridiplantae; phylum Streptophyta; class Magnoliopsida; order Fabales; family Fabaceae; genus Bauhinia; species Bauhinia variegata. Next base: position 24,116,714 of record CM039427.1, read on the forward strand.
ATCCAGGTTTCATTAGCATGCTTACTTATGACTTTGACGTCAAATTAGATTTATGAATATACATTATATAAATCAATTCTTTTGAAGAAACAAGGATCTAGAAAAGACAAGGAAGTTACTTGAAACTTCCAAGATTATGGCAGACAGTGAAGCATAGTCATACTTTTCATTTCTTGTTTGTCCTGATATTGACGTCCCCATGTTATTGTTTGCATTCTTTATGTGGTGCTTTGACAATTTCGTCAACTACAAGGATCATTGACTTAACTTCTGAATAAAGTTATACCGATGGTATCTTATTGTTGTTCTTAATTGATTGTCTTCAAATAATTTTTAATAGTACCGAGGGGTAATGATTGTAGTAGTAGATTGCAATGCAAGTGAGAACTCAATACAGGATCGCTTTATTGCATCTTTTTATTCTGGATGTATTAGCCCTAACTCTGGTTTCTGTATCCTGAGCAAAATGATCATATATTCAAAGGTACATTACATAGTCTCACTGTATAAGCATCTTATTTCTCAATAAGCAACTATCTGAACATAGCTTGAGCTAGATTAAAGTTAGTATTGGCTATTTGGCTTTGTTGCAAAGCTTCAGGTTCAGGCAGATGAGAACAAGCTAGACATATGTAAAGATGCAGATGAGCAACCCTTATGTGTAACTATCTTTTACCTTACTGTACAAGTTATTGGATTTCGAATTTTGTGCAACTGAAATGATCAAAAATCTTATGCAAATATTTATAACTTTGTTCTTGATCAGGTCCCTGAGGGGCTTAAACTTGATATGACTTGTGTGAGAGATGTTACCCAAGTTATGGACAGGACAGAGACAAATATAGAAAATGCCAGTTGTTCGGCTATGAATGCTGAAAATGTGAAAAAGGAAGTTTCAAAAAGACAAAAGCAACAGCATTCTGATCTTGATAAACACTCCAAAAGTAACAACGCAAAACCCAGTCCAGAGTCTGTTAAGGAATCAAAATCAGAAACTGAACCCAATACAGTGCTAAAGAAAAGGGGCCGCAAGCCTAATTCTTTAAAGAATCCGGATGAAGGTTATAAGTATTTGATGTCTAGAGAAAGGAAAAGTGCAAAACCAGCACAATCCATAAAGGTTCATAAGATGGTGCCTTCGGAAAACCTGGAAAAAAAATGTCGAGTTTCCATCCCTAAAACTGATGAGAATGCTGATGCTTCCCTTCCTGCAGTAGTAGAAGGTAGTAGTCTTGATCAAAGCCGTCCAAAAAGGGGCCGGCCAAAGAAAAGAAAAATTGCTGACAATCAGGATGCAGAACTACTTTCTCAATCCATGTCAAAAGATGGTCTCTTAAGCCCTCAGCTTGAGAAGACTTCTTTGGAACTTCCAGGTGCTAGAACAGAAAGGGATTCTGAAGAAATAAAAGATAAAGATGTGGAACCTCAACCAAGCACTAGGGCAATCAGGTCTGCTGCAAAGATTGGCAAGAAAACAACTGTGGCCCAGATGGAATCTAAAACGTTTTCTGAAGATAAGGAGCAACCGGAGTCAGCTTTGAATATTGATGCAGAAAATATAAAAGAGGGAAAAGCTTTGGTTCAAACAAATGTTAAGAAAAGGAGGAGGCATAATGCTACTTTTACAAAAGATCTCAATGAATCACCTGTCAGTAAGGTATTGCAAGGATTTTCTATGAAGTGCCTGAGCAACAGTTAGTATACTTTTAAATTCTCACATCTTTCATCTTTTGTGGGTCGTGTTGTCACAACTTTGTAGGAGTTGATTGTAGAGTCTGCCACTAAATCATCACACAGACCTGCAGAAACCCCTCAAACAAGACCAAAGAGAAAGTGCACTGCTGCATGGGATGAGGTATGCATTTGAAATTTCTTAAAAGGGTTTTGAGCCGAAGTGTGTAAAATTTCAAAATTTCGATGAATGAAAAATCACTTGAGATGTCTCTTTTACTTCAATTTTACTATGACATTACCCTGGTATCTTTTCCTGCTTACCCTGACAGAGACTTAGCTGCATTCAAAGCTTATTTCTTTTCTCCTAAATTTAGAAAACAATTTTTTTTTTTTTTCATATCAGACTTAATGATTGCTGTTTGTTTTTCTTCAGGACCCATTGGTTGGTAGGAGGATCAAGGTCTGGTGGCCAATCGACAAGAGGTAACTGCGTCAGTATCAGTTATATGTAATTCATTTCTATTACTGAATTACTTTACTGCCAAAGTTTCGCTTGATAAGCTTAAATGCTTCACAAAGCTTAGTTCTGTGAAGCATGGAAACTCTTCCTCTTTTGATGAGCCATGCAAAGTTGTAATGAAGTGCCTTCTCATGTATTTTGTAGTTGGTAATAATGCTTGAGCTTGTGGAATTCTGGAATTTTTAGGTCTCTCTTTGACTTTGTTTGGTTGTCAACTATAATATTGGTGAAAATGAACGTGGCTAAAAAAGTCCAAAAAAAAAGAAAAGAAAAATCTAGGCAGTTATACTGTAACCTTTAGCTGCATTTTGCCACGCTATGCTCTAGGTAGGAAATTTTGATTGAATAGACTCATTATTGATATATGTCTTTGGAGTTTGGAACGTATGAGTCCTAGATTCTTGCATTGTTTCCGTCTTTTCTATCATCTCATTCTGTAATCTCATAAGATAATCACATTAGCTATAAGGGTAGAGAGAAGCTGTTCTCTCATTTACTATCTCTTCTTGTCTAGGTTGTCCTACAGTCTTGTGTTAGAATATTTGAAATAAAATTGATGCATTTTGTTTTAAATGAAGAGTGTAGATCAAGTTGCTTTTTGTATCTTTAGCTTTATAACTAGAGTTTTTATTTCTCTATTATTAACCAACTAAATTCCAAGTGATAGTTGTTGATGATATAATTAGTCTTTTGGTATTGGGTAATCAGAATCATTGACTACTTACTATGTTGAGGTCTATTTTATTACAGGATTTTGATAGGCCTAAAATGTTGTTTTTCCTTTGAAATATTAATAATTTGTTAATTCAGATCTGGCCTAGACCAGCAGGACAATATTCCTGTTTCAAGGTCTCAGTATGTCTTTAGTCCTTCCAATTTTGAATTTATGCTTGTTCCCTCCCTTTGTCTCTGTAGTCTGTGGCATTGAAGTAGAACTTCCTCCTTTTTGTCTCTTTAGGTTTTATACAGGTCTTGTTGTTTCTTTTGACCGTCAAAAGAAGAAACACAAGGTGAGATGTCGGTAACTAATCTATTCTATTTGTTTAAAAGTAGTCTTTGCTCTTTGATTGTCTCATGAATACTTCTTGGAAGATTTGAGCTTCATGTATGGCCTCTAATTTTGGAAAGCATTTTATATTTATATTCTTGAATCTTTGGCCATGAGCTGATGATATAACGGCTATGGCTTACTTCTTTAAAACTATTTTTCAGTTATTTTTGTCCTTATCCTGTGATGAGGCTATCTTTCATCATTGGTTATTCTTTTACTTTTATTCATTAATAATATGTCCCTGTGATTCCTCGTAACATGTGAGCCTAATATTTCCTTTAATGGGCTCCTGAACACATGGGACTCGTTCAAATTCATCTTAAATGTACAGAGAAGAGCTAGATACGAATTTATTGCAATGTGATAAATTACAAATCACTTGAAAGGTGTGAACTATTGGAGAACCAGGACAATTATATTTTTCAATACGCTTCATGATAGATGCTTTACTTATTTTTTTGATGATTTTTCAATAGACACTGTATGATGATGGAGATATGGAAGTATTAAACTTAGAAAAGGAATGCTGGCACCTAATTGAGGATGATGATTCACCGGATGCTGTCAGTATGAAGCTTGGATGCTTATTTCCTTATTGTTCTAAATATATTTTTATCGTTGTCTTAACCATTGCATATTGATGTTCTGCCACCAGGAACAAGGAACTGATCTTGAAAAACTTGAGGTGGCATCAGATACGTAAGTATTATCTGGTCTGGAAAAGTATTAATGCCTATCATGCTGCTATTGTAATTTTCTACTTCAACAACCCTGTCAAACCCCCAATGATAGCTGATATATGTGTGTTCATGAGCATCATCCCTCATATTCACGGTACAAAAACTGCTCTGTGCCCTTATCCGCTAAGTTTTAAAATAAACTAAATGTTTGTATGGAGGAATAGATTATGTTTTTGACCTGTGGTGATGTGAGGTTAAATATAGGCTTTTGTGTTGTGTGACTCTGGGTTTCTGTTGGGTTATTGTGTTTTGTTTGTTGAGGGGTTCCTTACATGTACCGTTTTGATGAAATCAAATCTGTGCCATCTAGAAAAGGGAATGATTGGCCTGAACCAAGGCATTTGCTTGACAAAGGGTAACTGGTATGTTGAAGTTGTCTAGGATTTCTTATCAATCGCTTGTCCTTGGTCTAATATGGTTGCTACATTATCACCTCAACTAATACTATGTTGGTTGCTACGTTGGTCTTACATGGATATCTTACTATTTGATCTCTTGCTGAAAAAGGAAAGGGAAGTCAAAGTCCGAGCAAGCCAAGCGCAGAAAGGCCAAATTGAGCTTAAGGAGGTTAGTTTACATGCTTGAATCTATAATTTGGTTTAGTTAGTGTATTCTTTGGCTATTGAAAGGTGATTGGTTTTGTGATTCTGCCCCTGACAAATCTCGTGACTGATCAATCTATTGATGATCCATATAAGAAGTGATGATGGGCAAGACTCTGCTGGGAATTCCAAGTCAGCCAAAGTTGCAAATGTGAATCACAGAAAGAGGTTGGCTTGCGTGGGAGGATATAGTTGGGTTTATTAAGTCTTTTATTGGTTCCTGTTGTAATGTTGTATTCATTTTGTAGGAGTAAAGTGTCGGCTAGCGGCTCGAAACTGAAAAGCTCAGAAGATGAGTCGGGGCCTGCTTCCATCTAGGACTTGCACTAGTCATGGGGAAGACTGCTCCCAAGCCTAGAGCCAAAAGACTTAAGTCTCGTTCAGACATCAAATTGAGCATACCTGAGGATCATGTCGTTGAGAAGACCAAACAGCAGAAACAGAAATATTGAATCTATTGATAGGAAATGTTTTTATATGTAGAATAAGTTGGCTATACATTAATGCAGATGCAGTGCAGAGTTTTGTAGTAGCAAGAGGAGCCTCTAGTGCTCATAATTTTGGCTTAACAGAGGGAATGGATTATCAGTTAGTTTAGTTCCCCTTTTTCCCCCCTCTCTTTCCCTTCTACCTTTTGTCAGACATGGTTTGATTTATATAATTAATGATATGATATTCACAAGAGGTTTGCTTCTTGGCTATTCCATGGTAAGGTAAGGCAAGTATAGGCAGATATTGAGGTTGTTAGTTAGTTAGTTAGTTAAATGTTTGAAGTGTGAATCTGACCCTCTTCGTTTGTGAAGTGGGGACGGAACATATTCTTTTCATACCAAAATGTTTGGATCCACTTGTGGGGACTTGGGTTTAGTCAAAAAAGAGGAAGAGATCATGACACCAAACTCTCGAAAATGGTGTTGTCTAGCCTAGACAAGTACAATATCAATTCTAGGTCGTAAATCATAGTGGATTTCCGTGTTCAAATAATAATAATATATATAAAGGTGTTTGGTTAAGTTTGGACCGCGTTATGGCTGGTTATATTTGTACCAAACATAATATAGTATGATATATTAAAATTAAAACCATCTACCGACCAAGAGAAAGTTTGTTGATATAGTGAGAAAGTTAATTACAATAAAATGGGGTATCAAAAGGACTGCAGAATAAGATTGTTGGTTTTGCGGCAAATTCTTAGTTACTTCTTTTGATAATTATTCATTTATTAACAGAGATCATTTTTTATTATGCAACTATTTTTTTAAGAAGTGTTATTAAACAATTGAGTAAGTAGCGTGCATGAAAAACCTGGTTTTGATTCCTCAATGCATGCTACCAGACGCAGTTTTGAGCAAAGAAAAAGAAAGTTAAGAGTGAAAAAACACGTAAATAATTTACCTTCAAATTATACATATGTAATTAAGTGACTACAGAAGAAAAATGAAAACCCCAAAACAGAATTTATAAACCGATGGATTAAAATAATTAAGCAATCATAATGGAAATAGCAAGAACGGATGCATGCAATTCAATGATACTAAGACTCGAGAGTATATCATATGTTTCACCTTAGTTTCATGAAAGCATTTCAAAGCTGTCCCGAACGCAATCTTTTCCACTCTAGTGCACAAATATATATATAAACTCAATAAGCAAGCATTTCATTTCATAGAAGAGCCATCACTTGGCGCTCATAAATATGAGCATGTGATTATGTCACAGGAAATTTACCTCTTTCTTTTACACTCGTGCGCTTACCTTGTGGAGCTTGAAAAAAAGCATGCGCCAGCAAAAGCACTCCACAAGAGAGACCGATCGAACAAGATTAACAGTCAAATAAAAGAATGTTCAAGCGTGAGAAATTTTTCCAGAAAGTTAAAGGAAAAGTGGGTGCACGGGTGAAGCCATGGTTTAATTTGTAAGCTCGTGAATTTAGATCCATGAATTTGAAATTAAGAGTGGTACAATACCTATTTAATTTGTATACAGTTACTTTTTCTTTACTCTTATAAATACTATAAAATAAGAGATAATTGAATATCTAACACAGAATAAAGGGGTGATTTGAGGTCATGCATACGTGACCGGAAAACAGATGTGAGTCTATTTCCATTCGGCAGAGAAAATGAATGAAAAATGTGGAAAATATATGATAATCAGTGTTAGGTGACGGTGGTGCCAAATTTTTATTATAAAAGCCATCGCAGCTTGCAACTGGTTCATTATGTGCCATTCGGCTTTTTCCACTCTCAAAACCACGCGACGTTGCTTTCCCCTCTTTTTTCTTTCTGTAATCTATACACTGCATATTATATATCTCTCGCTATCTCATTCGCCAACCAAACCAAAACTTAGGTTCCTTTCCCTTACCGACCGTTGTTTCTTTTCTCAGAAGAAATCCAATTCAAGATGCCAGCCGCTGACACTTCATCAGGTTTCGGCCAAACCGTCTGCGTCACCGGCGCCGGCGGCTTCATCGCCTCCTGGATTGTGAAGCTTCTCTTAGACAAAGGCTACGCCGTCAGAGGAACCATGCGAAACCCAGGCATGCAACCTCGTCTTACGTTAAAAGCTCTAAACTTTTTGTTCGTCACATGTTTATTTATAATAAAACTCTTAAATTTTGTCATGATGCGGGTGTTGGATACCAGATGATCCAAAGAATGGGCATTTGAAAGTGTTGGAAGGAGCAAAGGAGAGGTTGACGCTGCATAAAGTTGATCTTTTTGATCTTGAGTCTGTTAAGGTTGCCATTAGCGGTTGCGATGGCCTATTCCACGCAGCGTCTCCAATCACAGACAACCCGGTGAGTTTTATTTTCTACGTTTTCCCGTTTGGATTTCTTCGAGAAATTGAAGTGCTATAGAATATGGAAGCGAGAGAACCAAAATAGGAAAGACGCCGTCGTTTGGTGTGGTCCCCGCCATATAAGTGTAGCGCTCCGGCGGTGCAATGCAGGACACTTGTGAGTTTTCATAAGATGAGTTTTTTGGAATTAAGGTAATTCTTTGTTTACAGGAAGAGATGTTGGAGCCAGCAATCAATGGCACCAAGAATGTGATTACAGCAGCTGCAGAAGCAAAAGTGCGAAGAGTGGTGTTCACTTCATCTATTGGTACAGTATATATGGACCCGAATAGGAGCTCCGACGCGGTGGTCGACGAGTCTTGTTGGAGTGACTTGGAATATTGCAAGAACACAAAGGTTTAATTAATTTTTCTTCTGACACGAATTCAGTTTAATACAAGGAAACTTCAATGAGAAGCTAATTAATTGGATATCATTACAGAATTGGTATTGCTACGGGAAGACTGTGGCGGAGCAAACAGCATGGGAGGTGGCGAAAGAGAAAGGAGTGGACTTGGTGGTGGTGAACCCAGTGGTGGTCCTTGGACCGTTGCTCCAACCCACCATCAACGCAAGCACAATTCACATCCTCAAGTACCTGACTGGCTCCGTCAAGACATATGCGAATGCGGCTCAAGCTTACGTGGACGTGAGGGATGCGGCATTGGCCCATGTACTTGTTTATGAGGCAGCTTCCGCTTCCGGTAGATACTTGTGCGGCGAGAGTTCATTGCACCGCGGAGAGCTCGTTGAAATTCTGGCCAAGTATTTCCCAGACTATCCAACTCCTACCAAGTAAGCCAAACAGATCTGGCACTGACATTTTATTCATGTGGTAGGTGGTGACCGTGGCTAATAGAATTATAGGTGATCAAAAATGAGTGAGTAATTTCTACAAGAGTCAACCAAACCACTATTCATTTTTCTCGGGTTGTTGAAATATGGCTGATTAATTTCAACCAAAATCTGACTTTAAGGTCTAAAAACATGGACTAGTGATAACCAAGTCCCAATGATTATGATTCTTTTCATATTAATGTAATTTTATGTCTTGGATTTTACGGTCGATGACCAATCGTGCCTTTCGCTTTGACGAACACATGCAGATGTTCGGATGAAAAGAATCCGAGAGCAAAGCCCTACGCCTTCTCGAATCAAAAGCTAAAAGACCTGGGCATGGAATTTACCCCTGTGAAGCAGTTCGTATACGACACCGTCAAGAGTCTGCGGGAGAAAGGACACCTTGCTGTTGCTGTTTCTCCAAAGCAAGAAAAATCCTAGTGAATGCAATTCGTTAGAAAGTTAAATTCAGTATATACATACGTGTGACGTTCTGGCTATTTGATCCACATTAGTAATGCAATTTGTTCTCCGTTTCAACTTAGCAATATAATAATAATAATATTACTTGATGTTTTCTTTGTATTAATTATATATCCATCTTTTAATTAATTTGGTCTTCTTCAACTTGTTCCTTTTCTTTTACTTTGTGGCTAAACCTTATTTGATCCGCGTCAAGATTCCAAATATTCACGTGATCACGTAAAAAATAATAATAATAAGAGTCCTTGAAAATTTAATCTCTGTGTAATCTTCATTAGGATTAGGATATACATTGATAGTGCTCCTCGTCGCCTCTCTTGCTAACATATGCTAATTTGTGAATGATATATAAATAAGATTAGATTAGAAAATGTATTATCTACTGCTAAAGCAACGAGACGAGAGCCCATAAGGGGACCAAAAGCAATACTTTGATTTTGTTTTATCCTTTCGGGTTAAAAACTCTTTTTAAGTTTTTTTGATTAAAACATAGACTGTAAGTGCTTTCTAGAGAAGGACTGAGAAGTAGAGGACCACCAAGTAGAGATTGAAAAAAGTTGAACTTGACTCCTTGGTGTATACTTTTTTGCTTGTCTCCGTCACCTGATAGTAATGGATCTCTATAAAGCGGGTAACTAAAACAGATGAAGCGTGACCAGAAAAAGATATGAAATTTATTTATATTATCTTTTGAGAAAAAACCAAATTTATTTAAGTTGCCTTCGGTGGCCATTCCCAAAACATTTGTCAAGCCTAAAAATGAGAAATCTCTCCTTTCATGCACCCTAGCTACTTTTTCATTTCATCTAATCTAATTAATATCCTTTTTCTCACGTGCCTGTGATGTGATCAGCTATATTTTGGGCGTGAGCAACTTGTTACGTACGAGTAACTATATATGAGAAAGAAGGATGCAGAAAACCACAGAAACATGCACCTCATCAATTCCGAAAAAGCTACAGCAAAGAGCTGGTCTATTTTTTACAAAAACGGATTACCTATAGTGACTGCACAATACAGTCAAATGCTAGCAATCCAATTTACCTAAACTTGTGCTAACTTTGTAGCTTGCAAATAATCCAAATCCATCTTTTACATAGCTAAAGTCTGTCTTTTTGTCTATATTGTGTAAATTAACAGAGGGATTTTTATTTATGTAACATTTAAAATAAATATCTATATTGGTGGCATATTTTTTGTCAGTCAATACCAGACGGGTTGCTCCTTTGAGGCAGTTGCATGCTTACTATGTCTTCTCTTGGGAGGCAATAAACTGGTTCGTTGCCTTGTTCGTTTGTCATTTGCCGATTTTCTGGCCATGTTAGTGCCAAAAGGTTCGTAGCCTCCCTGTTCTTTCGAAACACCAGATATGCAATGCCGGCCAAGTACAGAGCCACGCCAGAAAATCCTAATATCCCCAGAAACACCTTACCCACCACCTCTATGTGGCTATGAAGTAGCAGCTTGATGAAATTGGTCAGTAAAAAATATATATTTATGGCCATGATGAGGGAACCAATGACCCAAGTTACAGCTGAAATCTGCAATATTAGACAACGATTAATCTTCCTCAAATACATACATAGTAGCTTTGTTTCATCTACCAATACTATAATATATAGTTCCTCAAAGAAATTTACCGTTTTAGAGTTGGCATGTGCTCCCATCTTGCCTTTGCTGCTAGTGAACTTGAGGAGTGGAATCAGAGCAAAAGGAAGCTCAAATGATAAAATCATCTGTTCACCAGGAAACAGTGAAAAGCTTCAGAATAAACTGTAGCATGAAAGTTAATTTTCAATACTAGACTAGATAGAAATGCAATAGTCATCAAAACCCTTCTCTCTTGGGCAATTGCTATCGGTGACATATAAGTTATAGGAAATAACCAAATCATTTGCATGTCGAGGATGTTTACAATACTGTCGGTGTAGTTTAAAATGAGTCACGCACGAAAGAGAAACTTGAAGCATGCGAAGCTACACAAATCATTGACTTGACTGCTGATATATATATTTCTAAGGACATCTTACAGATGCAATAATAATTAGCTTCCCAGCGCCAGCAGAGCCACCAATGACAGCAACTATCAAACTAGGGACTATGGCTAAGCATCGTGTTAGAAGGTTACGTATCCATGGCTCTAGTCTCAAGTCAAGAAATCCCTGAAACAAATGAAATAATGGATAAAGAAATGTCAGAAAGAGCACAAAATGGCCAATGTTTCGATCAGTGTGATCATTATGTTCAGCTTAAAAGCCAGAAATTGTACAACATTAATAATTCATGCATCTTATAAAAAATCAACAAGGCTATGTCAATAAATAAATATGATTGTCGTTTGTCATATGCTAAGACGAACTATTAAGTAGTGTACCTGCATGACATACTGCCCTGCATATGTTCCTGTGATAGTAGAGCTCTGTCCTGATGCAAGCAAAGCGATTCCAAACAGTTTTGAACTCCATTTCCCCAACACATTCTGAGTATAATATATATTAACTATCATCAATTATTGAGCTAGCTACGTTGGCATCTGTAAGAACTATGATTTACACAGGAAGATTCTAGATGTTGATTTTGCTTACTCTTAGTAAAAAGGACGCTTTGTTGAGGTCCAAATCCCGACAGCTCTCCTCATCTTCTGAATTTAAGTTTGAAGAATTGCAAACTGCACCACTTACGGAAATAACAGACACATTTATGAGGAAGGCCACCAGAAGAGCAAAAGCACTTTCTATCAGGTAAAATCTGCAAGCTTCCTGGCAAACAAAAGTCATGTCAGATGCTGCTTGACTACTTTGAAAACATCCGTAGACATTAAAATCGAAGCAAAGCCCCCATGCAAGAGATTAAATGTTTACTTTAATTCCACGAACTGATCGTGGTATTTTCCTGGAAAGCACCAATGCCGAGTGGAGGAAGAGATTGTGCCTGGACCAAACATTTGAAGAATCTTGCGCATGAGAATACATCTTACTTATTAGGTGAATGAATGTACAAGATATATAAAAGGGACCTACGGCATAACCATAGCTCCAAGGAGTGAAATAGCGAGACCAGTAGCACCACTCCCTCTAAGTTGTGGTACAAAAAGACCCTTGAGAACTTCTTTGGAATCAGGCTTTGCATACCCAAGCTCAACAAGAAAGCATGCAGCAATTGTAAATACGAGAAATGCGATCAGAAATTCAAGTTTCCTCACCTGTTCAACAAGAAGATGAAAGAGTTCAGCTTGTTTTCATATCTACATGCCAAGGAAATAAAGTTACTGAGAATTTCTGTATAAAAGAAGGGAGAGCATCACAAAAAATTTACCCCATATTGCTGTAATGCTAAAAGCATCAATGTACTGAGCCCTGTCAAAAGAACCCCAATCCAAACAGGTATATTGAAGAGCATGTTCAATGCAAAGGCTGTTCCGATCACTGCAATTTGATGATTGGTGGCTTTCATTATTAACTCCTAGTTCAACTATCATTTCCAATATCACACACCAATTTTTTTCTATTTAACTCTACTATATGTAGCTCAAATTAGTAAAACAAAAATAAAATGAATATTATTATGCAGGAACTGCATTTCCAAGCAGACACTTCTGTGTATTTCTTTCAAAAACATCCTTAGCAGCTATATTGGATCACCATCAGATAAATTTATTATTTCCTGTTTACTTGTATTAAAGACACTTTTTTCCCTAGTTATTTATATTTTTAATAAATAGCAACAGTGTTTTTTTTTTTTTTTTTTTTTGGGCTTTCGATAAAAGCAACAGTTAAATATGCTAAGTTCATCTCCATACCTTCAGGAATATCACATGCTACTATTGCAATTTCAGCAATAACCCAAAGGATAAAGTTTGGAAGCCGAGCATATTCTGCTCTACAGTGCTCTGCTAAATGCTTTCCTACAGCCAGAAAACCAAAGTGGAAAAGGATTAGGGATTAAAACTACAGATTAATTGAATTTATTTAGGAAAAGCAAATGGTGAACAAGTCAAGTACCAGTCACAACACCCAGATTTGCTGCCATGGACTGAATTATAAGAGCAGCACATGAGGCCACCAGGATGATCCAAAGTAACTAACAAAGTAAATAAACAAACACTTGACCATCCAAAATATTTTCTGGGGAAGATAAAATGTTACTTTCAACATCAGATGCACAAATTTTATGATGCTTTATAGCTATCTGCATTAAAAATATGCCATACTCACCTCATATTTATATTGTGCCCCTGACTGAAGATCCGTTTCAACTGCAAGTGTATAAAGAGATATAATAGACATATAAATTTATATCAGGAATTTATTTCCTTGAAACAAAGAAGAAAATCATGAAAAAATTTCTTACAGTTTCCTGGGTCTATATAGGCAATAGAAACAAGAAAACCAGGACCCATGTATGCAAATAAGTTTTTCCAGCTTTTTCTCTGCAAAATTATAAGCATTGATGATAGCCATTAGTCAAATCTCATTTGACACCAAAGAAGCTATGAGAATCACAGCAGTGTACTCTAAAATCAATCACCAGGACAAACAGCACCCACTATTAAACTTTGTGAACTGAATTAAAATATGAAAAAAAAAAAGGAAAATTGGATGTGACAGTCCCACATATTACATGCAAATACAAGTTATTTTGATGTCAAACGGCCACTCCTTACTCTTATTTAGTGCCTTTATTTTCTCATTCCGCATATACCTGGTATGGTATCTTCTCAGTCTTTTGTAATAAATATCAACAAAAGTATACATTCACAAGCTTTTAATTAACAGCGGGGCTAAAGAATTGCTTTCCAGCATTAGGGACCAGTTAGAGTAATATTCTCCTCCGTTGTACAAGTACACAATTTGTAAAGGAAACAAATAAGTCAAAAGGATGATTTTAGAAACTTCATTCATCCAAACTCACATCAGGCACGATAATCTGATCAGTATCTGAGTTCTCAATCAGTGACGCATTTGAGAAGCTGCGGTTCCCAGTGCTGGAAATGAATTGCGGCTGCCCAGAACCTGAACCCGGGACAGCCATTTTCTCTTTTCGTTCCTGCACGTAGTACTAACAAATCAATAAAGGAAATTGCAAAGTCGGGATCTGACCAGAAACAATCTAAAAAACAGATAAACGAATCGCTTCTATTATATATTGGCGAAAAGAAAATCCCAGTTCTAGATTGATTATAAAAGGTTCGACGAGGAAGGACAAACGGAATACCGAGAAGTCAGAAGCAAGAGAGAAGCTTGGCAAAGGTGAAAACGGACAGAGAAGGCCTGACCTTTTCTAATACAGCACTCTTTTCTCTCCTTTTTGCTGTCGAACTGGACTAAATACTTCTCTCTGTCTCTGTCTCTCTATATAATGTCGCGATGTCCCTCTCTAATGTCGTCGCGAACAGATTTAGTCAAAATGGTATATGAAAGTTTAGCATTAATTAATTTTATATTTTTTCTTTAAATGGGTAAGTACATCTAACATTGAAAAAGCGAAATTGGATAGTAGCTCCCCCGCATGCAGTTTCAAACAAAAATAAAGAAAATTACGTATTACACATTGATTGTGGCACATGCAGTTTAACATCACTAGTCTGATAGCTGCTCGTAATTAATTAAGGATGAAAAATAAAAATAATATAATCAGGAAAAGAGTAAGCAATTTATTTTTATTCTAAAACTAACTTATCCTGTAAAGTCAACTTTGATTTTTTTAAGAAAAGAAAGAACAAGTTTTGCTATGCACAAGACAAAAAGAGCGTAGAAATGAAGGAGGAGCGTAGATAGTGCGACTAGAAAAGATGCAAAGCGTGAGAAGGGAATGTGTGGACGTTGCGTTTCGGGAGTGCGCGAGTAGCTAGGGCGATTGAAGAAAAAGGAGGCGAGAACAAGTTGCCACGACAGATTAAAGTGATGGGTGGTACTGTACTACTATAATCTAGTTCACCAGAATCTTATTCCTATGAATGGGGTCCGGTCCTACTTTTGATTTGGTTTGGATTGGATTCTGTAAAAAGGACACCTCCATCCCCAAACTCCCTTTTTGTTGGACCTACCACACACCACACTACACTTAACTGCAACTTATTCTTTGACCAGTGAATAGAATTATTAGAATTGGAATATATCCATTCCATCCTTGGTTCATTACTCCCGTTCCGTTTTGTTAGGTTGTCCTCGTCCGTCCGTCCAATAATGGGCCGACAACCCACTGGGCTTACGCGACAATCGAATCCAATTCCGTATTTCAATCCCTACTTAAACTTGCACATCCTGGCCCTTCTATGCCATGTCATCTTTTTCACCGCACCATTTTTTATCAACATATTAAAGAAGTAAGTTAAGAATCATTTTAACTCAAAACATTTCAACTTTACAGACAATATCTCGTATTCTTTAATTTATCTTCCAAATATAGACTCTCTTTTTTCTAATATATATGCTTATATTCATTATAGAAACTCGTTCCTCCCCATCAACTCGCAAATCTGATCCGTACAATTAAAATTGAGTTGGGTCAATGAATCAAGATAAGGTGTTGAGAATATCCTTTTGTTTGTTTGTTTGTTTATGGTGTTGAGTTTAGTCATTCTTGGCACTCTCATCCGAAACACAGAGAGAGAGGGACTTTGGATAGCTAATTGGCGTGAGGGAGGGATTATCGTCGGTCAAAATGATTGGATTATTATTATGATTATAATTATTGTCATTTTCTCCCGTTTGAAATCGGACATCATCATCATCAAAACAACTTTTGTTGATATATTTAGTTTAGGAAAAAAGTTAGGTTCGAGATAATACTTGTGCTTTGCAGTTAATTCAACGACAGAAAAGGAGGGAGATCGTTCAAGGAAGTCTTCTAGTTCTAGTTCTAATAATGAAAAGATGTGCTGTCAATGCATGTGGGTGATGGTGCACGGCACAAGCATCCACCTGCACCATCACCCACCAAACACCTAGTCTGATCTGAGTCAGCAGATGGTAGCTTCTCAGTCAGGTAGGCCACTCCACATGACAGTAACACACGTTTACGTTTACTCATCTCTCGTATCGTATCTTGATTATTATTAATTAATCCAATTCACTTGCCACTTTGATTTCACGAGATCAAAGAAAAATCCACAGTCCATTTCATTACTGCATTTGGCCCCATAGCCATAGGCGGTGGGTGGACAGCTATGGTAGGGTTTAGTTTACCTTTCTTCACCAGTTTTTCTCTCTTTGGGCGACGACATACGAGGGCAGGGCAGGGGACACAACTGCAAAAAGTCCTCGTTCACAGTATTCCATTGGTCGTTACCGTCCAAAACGTTCGCGTCCCAACACTTTCAAATATTGATCCACTAACCATAATTAGTAACCCAAATGAACCCGACAACTTCAACCAGACCCCTAATTAGTACTGTTAAAAACTACTATTCTGTTATTTTCTCATTTCCTTGGACAAAATCCATTTTCAAAAGTTCCAAATTCAAACGCCCCTTCTCTACTATCCAAATTTCACATATTACTCAAATTTACAATCAAGTTGAATAATAGCAAAATTAGAAAGATACTTTCTTTTTCTTTAATTCTCTCTCTCGTTTGCAATATACCAGACGAGCTGCTAAGCTACTGTGGACGACAGTCATCGTCGCCCTGCCAGCTCCAAACGATGTCTTTCAGGGCGGGCCTAACTTCGTCCTCGCATAACTTAATATACTCGAGTGTATCTCCACCAGACTTTGAGAATTCCACTACGGCAACCTCCGGTGCCACCTCAAACACCTCCGCCGTCATCGCTAGCTTCCCCTTTCTTCCCTCCGTTGCACCTTGCATCCTCACCTTGTAGTCCTTCTTCCCTGTAACTCTCAAATTCAGCTTCTTTGCCACTGTCTCGAGCTTTTCCAACACCGTCGCAGCTGAAAACTTGGATATAAACATCGATGGGGATCTCTTCCGTGTCTCGAACAAGTTTCTAAGATCGAACCCGTGTGACAATGACGAAATTATCTCAAATGCATTGTAAAATGGACGAGAGGGTCTTCCTCCTATGATTTCCACTTCCTCTTCCTTATGTTCTTCGTCGTTCAAATCAATGTTATCTTCAAAAGCTGACTCCTTCATAGAAAACGCAATCGGTCTCAGGAACCCAATTTGAAACCAAGGATCCTTCATGATATCAGGAATCGAATATCTCTTTTCTGGGTCAGCAACCAGCAAGTTTGAAATCAAATTCCTAGCCTCTGGCGAAATCCATGCTGGGAATTCGTATTCGGCTTTGAATGCCTTCCTATAAATCTTCATAATGTTGTCACCTTGGAAAGGCAAGTACCCAGAAAGGAGAGCGTAGAGAATTACCCCACAAGACCATATATCTGCTTTTGAACCATCATACCCTTTCTTCTTCAACACCTCCGGAGCCACATAAGCCGGCGTTCCACACGGTGTAACGAGCATTCCGTCGGATCGGCGCTGTTCCGGCAACGCGGATAAACCAAAGTCCGAAACTTTAAGATCTTCGTTCTCATCCAAAAGCAAATTCTCCGGCTTCAAGTCACGGTGGGTGACGCCGCGGCTATGGCAGAAGTCGACGGCGCTGATCAGTTGCTGGAAATATTTTCTAGCAACGTCTTCCTTCATCTTTCCTTTAGCAACCTTGGAGAACAATTCTCCACCTTTAACGTATTCCATCACCAAAAAGATTTTACCTTTGGTGGCCATGACTTCTTTCAGCTCAACAATATGTGGATGCCGGACCAAGCGCATCACAGAGACTTCACGCTTGATTTGATTCACGAGCCTCTCTTTCTTCAAATTGTCCTTCTTGATCACCTTAATTGCAACGCTTTCATTTGTGACGAGATTTCTGCCGTAGTAGACCTTTGCGAAGTTGCCTTGTCCTAGTTGTCTCCCCATCTCGTACTTGTTGAAGAGGATGTTCCTCTTGGGACTGGTGATGGCGTTCTGTTGCAAAGCCTGTTGTAATTTTTCCTCCATGTCGGATCTGAAAAGGGGAAGAAGCGGCGGCCGGCGGGGACGAAGAAGTAGTGTAATACTACCGATAGTCTAAAAATGACACTGCTAATTAAAAGGGCCAAGAAACATTCTAAATTGGTAAAGTTGGGCAAGACCCAGATCGGAAAGAATGAATCTTTTCCAGGAGAATGGTGTCCTACTCCTATGGACACACAAGATGTTGAAAAGGTTCTCAGAAGGGCTGAATTCATTCATGGTGCATATATGAAGAAAATGAAAAAGCCCCAGAAAACCTTTTACAGTGTGAGAGGAGAGGAGGAGGAGGAATCCGGGAGAGGATTAAATTAAGCAGGTTTGGGCGCAGATCAACGGATAAGGCAAAGGGTGGAGGGATGAGGTTGAGGTTGAAGATGTCATGATGAGTAGGAGAGCGAATTGTGTAGGAAACATTGGAGAACACGGTTTTAAGAGGTAGAGCCGCAGAGGAGTTGAGTGAGAGAGGGGGGAAAAGCACACAGAAATAGAATATGATAGTTATTATTGCGATAGAAAATCAGAAATATCTGGAATCCAAATCCAAAAATAGGGGAGGGGAAAATTAGCGTCAGGAATAGGGGCGAGGATGATAGAGGAACCTGTGGGCGTGACGTGGGCTCTAAGCCAAGTATGGATTGGCTATTGGCTATTGCCTATTGCCTTAGTTTAGAGGTTTGGTATGCGCTCCTATGGCTATGGCTATGGCTATGGCTATGGGTATGCTCAAGTCCGTGACCCTGACAATTTCTTTTTTAACAAACCGAGATTAATTATTCATGACTAGAATCAGTAATAAAAATCACGGCACGGGAATCAAGGTGAGGATGTCCATGTCTAGTGTGTGACGTGCCCCTGAGTCGATCACAGCTAAGCCAAGTGGCTTTGATTCTTTCTTATCAGAAATTCCAATTCTAATCCTATTGTATTTGTATTGTGGGTTTGACTAGCCGTTGAAAATAATGTTCAAGTTTTTAT
Source organism: Bauhinia variegata (assembly GCA_022379115.2). Lineage (NCBI taxonomy): Eukaryota > Viridiplantae > Streptophyta > Magnoliopsida > Fabales > Fabaceae > Bauhinia > Bauhinia variegata. The sequence continues at coordinate 24,135,427 of CM039427.1, forward strand.
AGAAAACACTCGTTTATCAACGTATACACAAACGTGGAAACATAAAATATATAAATCCTTTGACATTTCATTTTTTACTTTCTAGAAAATGCGAGATTTATTTAAATTAATTTTCTTAAACTTTATTTACCAGTTTGGGGATTATTAAATTGATCGACTTTATAATTTGCTTAAATTCTTTATATTTTTTATCTAATTAAGAAATAAATTCACATTTTTGTTGTTGTTAATGGCTGTTTTAAAAAATTGATAAGTAATTTAAATAAGTTTGGAGAATTATTTTTTTTTTTAAGATGAAATCTATTATAAGTTAAAAAAAAAAAAAAATCCCACAGTTAATCTCCATCAAACATTCCGATTAATGATGGTAACAAAATTCTAAACTGTCGCCGGGTGGAATGGCAACGTATCCATGGTCGGTGACATAGCACGAAACATGCGGCAGTGAGTGACGGCAGTAATTTTCGAAGGCGTGAGAGATTTAGCCGTAAACATTTGAAATTACTTTCTAGAAGAATAATATATAAACGTATACTCCCTTCATTAATTACTATTATCGACAAAGTCAATGTCAATATCTAAAGATTGATCTATCGTATACTAGGCGATATTTAGACGAAGACAAAAACCTCCTACCGTCTAACCAATCAAAGCACTCTTTTTACAATTATCCCATATTATTTTTCTGCACCATTTTATTTATAGTTATCACCCTAGAATCATATTACATTATTTTCATTATTCTATTTACACGCGCATACAAAACAATGGGCTCCAATAAAAACATCTTTCCTATTCTATAATTAATACAACATTTTTCTTATATTATATACTCGCAAGGAGAAAATCTCGAATAGTATCTTATTATTCAAAAGGATCCATCCCAAAAAGGACAGTTATTAAATGATTTCCTTGTCAAATAATGCAATGATCGATGTTGGAACGCATGTGAAATATAAATTATGATAAAGGGTTAACTTTATAAGTGATTCCTGTGTCTGCAAGAAACGAGTGGGATCTAACTGTCAATAATGACATGGTAACCTAGTTTAATTTATACTGCGTTGAAGATTAGGAATGAATAAAATCATTAATCAGTAATTTAATAAGAAGAGATGATTGTTTGGGTTAATTCATTAAAACCACAAACACGAACAAGTGGAGATAATGTTTAAACGCCATATTTTGTAGATATATCTAAGAGCAAAGAGTGTTACATATCACCTTTCCGACGCTTGCATGGTTCACAACAAGTATATACAAAACTAATTTCCTTGTCAAATATTAATGCAACGCTACACATTGAGGATGCACTTACCATCAAAAATAAATTTTGAGGCACTTTCATTATATATATGTATATGTTTTCCTAGTTGTGTCATAATCAATGATGTGGAACGTGTATACATATAAAATAAATTCTGATAGAAGTTAGGTCATTGATTTCTGGGTCTGACGTCCAAGAAACAAGTGGGTGGCAATAATGATAAAACCTGCTTTATTTTAATTAATTTATACTACTAAGCTGATTTTGTTGAACCACTTAACAAGCTTGGCTGGGTAGACTTATATGTTTTCCATCAAAGTAAGCGATTAAACATGGATCAATCAAATACAGCCACGTAACAAGACCAAATATCATGAATAAAAATTTGGCATTTCTTTCTTTTTCTTGCAAACCCGTCTAACCATGAATAACGTTAATGCATTATTGGTTGCTCATGGTTAGACGGGTTTGCAAGAAAAAGAAAGAAATGCCAAATTTTATATCACCATCTTAATTGGTTCCAATCAAAGCTTCAAGGAAACCTGTTCCAGTTTCCCCATTCAGAGAGCTCATTAAATTGTACCGCATAGCCCTTTTATCTGGTGCTAGTTTTATTAAAAAATTACATGCCTAGTCAGCTCGTGCACCATGAGTAATAAGAAGGAAACTTCAATGAAAAGAAGTACCTTTTGTTTTTCTTGCTTCTATTCTAGAGCTTCGAAGCTTCACTATATATATGTATAGCAGTTCAATTATATCTACCTTGTCGTCTCCCCAACTTTATTACCACTTTCTGCGTTATGTGCTTCTTTGGAATTATTGGGAAAACGAAAAAAATTGAGATTTATTGAACGAATGGACCCCTTTTTGAAATCGAGGATCGGTAGCAGCACGACGTACGCTTGAAGTTCCTTAGAAAATGAATGCTGTTAAACATAACCTTACTACTTGAAGACACTTTGCCAAATTTCTTTTTCCCACAACAAAAATTCATGTCACCAACATTAATGATCCTGCTAAGTCAGTTACGGGGTGGGAGTTGACGCAGGAAGCTTCCGGCAATGAAGGTGATATGCAACAGAATGCAGGGAAGGGAGTAAATCATTGGCAGTAAAATTACCTTGTAAATTCAACGGAATAAAAGTTACTCTGCGTTGCTTTAAAAGCGATTTTGTTACTTAAACATGGTAACAAAAACAAATGGGAGATTGATTCTTCTCGTCGCCACCCCATGGCAAAGAAAAATGGGTGATTGAACACTTGGAGCGAAATCAAATCAACAACCTTTCTCCAAATTACTTAATCAATGCATTCTTTCCCTCATAATCAAGCGTCAAGACAGGATGACAGTAATAAGGCCTCTCTGGCAATGCAGCACTAGTTTGGAAAGACACGAGCTATTTTTGGAATAAACATAATTGGACGAAAGGTTGGATATCCAAGTGTTAATCTACAGAGAAGGATCATAATTTGTATCGTATAACACTTTATATCATAATCATAACATGGTTCTCGCAAGACGCTTGGTAATAACGAGTTGGAGAAATCATAATGTGTCCATGACATTGCGGTTGCTTAGTATCTTACACTAAACAAAGCTTATCTTCAAATCCTACTCCTCCATCCAAGAGTAAAAATTTCATTCTCTCGTTGAAAAATAGACACAATCCAACTGCAATAGGTTTGAAATCGGATTGTCTTGCAAGCATAAGAGACATGTATGCATTGGTCATGATCAGCTTTCGGAGGTAAATAATGATCTGAGACTTGAATTAATAAAATCATCTGGAAAAATTTTCATAAGAAAGACAATTGCTTATACACAATTTCCTATAACTTCCGTTTCAGTTATAGGCTCCGTTGAGAAGAATTAGTTCTTCAAAAATATTACAACTATTCACAACAGCTTCAAATTGCATAAAATGAGACAATGAACATAATTTCAAGGTGAAGATGACGAGTGTCTCAAAGCTTCTGAATTCAAACTTGATAAAATTAAGGTTATAAATGATACAGAAATAGATAAAAAAAAAAAAAGATATACCAAACCCTTTATTCATAATACAGAAAACCGCCCACCTAAACGACTTGCAATGGATTCTCGCCCAACAGATGAAGCACCACACCAAGAAAAGGCAATCTAGAAAGAAGGTTCTTGGAAAGTAAGAATAAACCAACCTCTGTATGCTCAGAAAATGATATCTTCATCTTTCTCCGCTGCCGCAGACAACAAGTTGTGAGCAGCATTCATCGAAATTCCTTTTTGCAATGAAATCTTCTCTGCAACCTGTTCCTCGGCAAACTTCTTAGCTGACTCCAGCTGCTTCTCAATTTCTCTCTTCTTATACCCCTGAATCTTCTTCAACCTAAAGAAATCCTCTCTTTCTAGCTCATCCAACTCACCCTTAATATAATTAATCGTATTCTCCAATCTGGGCTTCACCACATTTTCAAGTGCATTCACTCTCCGATTAGTCGTCTTGATAGCCTCATCAAGCGTCAAGAACGATGTCTGAAGCGAAGCAAGCTCAACAAGAACTTCAATTGCCTTAACATAAGCAGCACGGCACTGCTGAACTTGTTGGCCACCTCTTGCCAACCCAGTGAGGTCATTCTTAGTGATCTCACCATCACTGGTGTACTCAAACTTGGGGAGCTTCACACCAGCAACATTCTCTTGTCGAGACCGAACCTTGAGTGATGCTTCCCTAACGTTCTCGAGCACTGTATGCTTGATGTTGTCACCAGCAACGTACTTCGCTTCGGTTAAAGCAAAGGAAGAAGTTTTCATGATCTCCCCCATTGATTCCTTGGCGGAGACTATGTTTTTCAGGATCTGACGGAATTGTACAGTCAAAGCATCACTCTTCTTCTTTAGCAGAGCATGGCCTCGCGTAGCTCCCACGAGGCGAGCTTTCATCACTCCAAGCATTGTCACTGTGGGCACCACAGTGAGACGCTGGTTTTGCCCCGACATATTTTCCCTAAAGATCTAATCTAGACAAAACGAAAAGAATATTAAATTCTCAGAATTTTCTCCGATCAAAGTTAAACAACTCACAGGAGTTTGATCACGAGTTAAAACCGCTTAAAAAGATTAAATTTTTGAACTTGAAATAAACGCATAAGAACTGAAATTCATCCATGAAAAATCGGATAACAACTTGAGCAATACATGATTAAAATTGACATACAAATCGATGGTATGTGAAAAACAAACAAATGAAAGGATGGGATTCAGATTGGTTTCACTGAATTTCACAGAAGAAGATAATGAAGCAAAGTAGAATCTTAGAGGAGGGTGCGGACTGAGAATTACCTTCCAGACAAGAAGATTGCCGATCAGAGCTCGAGAACACAGAACGAGCGAGAGAAGAGGACGAAGATAGAGAAAGAGGGGTTTGATGAGCGGGTTGGAACAGATCAGTGATATTATTATTTTTAATTATGGGCCGAAGATGGGCTCAAAAATAATTTTGTAAAAGGCCTTTTGGGCTCAATTGTTTTGAGAATATTGGGCTAGGCTTTATTTTTGGTTACGAGGCTATGCCTAACACAAGGAAATTTTTTTCCTGGATTTTAAGCAGAATGAAAGTAAATTGCCATTATCATTTTACTTTATATTTTCTTAAAAAGTTTACCCTTATCTAACACGACGCCGTCTGGACCATTGTTGGTTTTCCGTTGGACTTTTGAAATATATGTGGTTTAGATTTGAAACACATGGGGCGTCGATTATATTGGCTATTTGTAGCTGCGCTACTGTAATCTGTTCAAGACAACTAAAGTGGATCTGGAAGAACAGTTGTTGAAACAATCGGTAACCATTTTCGGACATAAAAAATTCTTGACAAAGTCATTATCCATGTTGAGGAATGAAGCAAAAATTTAGATGACAGTGAGTAGCTAGCTTATTTAAGGCACGATCTGAACATTGAATTTGCAGTATCGTATTAGCAGTCACAAGAAAAACATGTCAAGTAGCAAACATATGCTTGTCCTTGTCCTTGTCCTTGTCCATGTCTTTGTCTTTGTTGTGAGCTTAACTTGTGCTTTTGATGTTTCTTATGATTCAAAAGCTCTGATCATCAATGGTCAGCGCCGAATCATTATATCTGGTTCAATTCACTATCCTCGTAGCACTCCTGAAATGTGGCCTGATTTGATCAGAAAGGGAAAGGAAGGTGGGCTTGATGCCATTGAAACTTACGTCTTCTGGGATCGGCATGAGCCCGAGAAGGGAAAGTATGATTTCACAGGAAATTATGATCTTGTGGCATTCCTCAAGCATGTTCAGAGTGCTGGATTGTATGTTATTCTGCGTATTGGTCCATATGTTTGTGCAGAATGGAGCTATGGTGGTTTTCCTGCTTGGCTACACAACATTCCAGGAATTGAACTAAGGACAGACAACGAAGTTTACAAGAAGGAGATGGAGACATTCACAACGAAGATTGTCAACTTGATGAAAGAGGCAAAGATGTTTGCATCACAAGGAGGACCCATAATCTTAGCTCAAATTGAGAACGAGTATGGGAACATCATGGACAAATATGGCGAAGCAGGCAAGTCTTATATCAAATGGTGTGCTCAAATGGCTGTTGCTCAAAACATTGGCGTTCCATGGATCATGTGCCAACAATCAGATGCTCCTCAACCCATGATTAACACCTGCAATGGTTATTATTGTCATGACTTTAAACCAAACAATCCAAAAAGTCCCAAAATGTGGACTGAGAATTGGATTGGATGGTTCACGGAGTGGGGAAAACCTGTTCCTCACAGAGCTGCCGAAGATTGTGCCTATGCCATTGCGAGGTTCTTCCAAACTGATGGGGTTCTGATGAATTACTACATGTACCATGGAGGAACCAACTTTGGGCGCACAGCAGGTGGTCCATACATCGCAACCTCTTATGATTATGACGCGCCACTGGACGAATATGGGAATTTGAATCACCCCAAATATGAGCATCTCCGCCAACTCCACAAATCACTTAAAGTGGGAGAAAAGGCCATGACCAGTGGACCTGGAGTCACAACCAAATATGTTGGAGCTGATCTCACCACTTACACCAACAATGCTACAGGGGAGACATTCTGCTTCTTGAGCAACACAAACCAAACTCAGGATGTCACCGTTGATTTGATGGGTGCTGGCAAGCTCACTGTGCCTGCGTGGTCAGTGAGTATACTTCAGAATTGCACAAAGGAAATCTACAACACTGCAAAGATCGGCGACCGAGTGTCTCCGTCGGCCATGGAAAAGAACATCATTTTTGAGAACCCACTGGGATCACTGGATTGGGCGTGGTTACCCGAACCATTGAAAATAAAAACCCAATTGAAAGAAAATCGTCTTCTTGATCAGAAAACAGTCACCGTAGGTGCCAGTGACTACTTGTGGTACACCACCACATTCAACATTGATGAGCAAATATCCTGGACCTGGACTAATGCAACTATTAGCGTCACTACAAAAGGCCACGCTCTTCATGCATTTGTTAACAAGCAAATTGTGGGTTCTCAATGGGCTACGGATGGCAAATACGAGTTCACTTTTCAGAAGCCTGTTTCTGGTCTGAAGCAAGGAGCCAACTCTCTGGAGTTGCTTAGTACCACAGTGGGTTTGGCAAATTATGGTGCCTTCTTTGACACGGTACCCGTTGGTCTAGTCAACGGCACAGTTCAAATAATTGGAGCAGGGAATGCCAAATTGGATTTAACGTCAAATGAATGGTCATATAAAGTTGGTTTAACTGGTGAGTCAAAACTTTATTACGATCCAAACCACAACACAAAGTTTAAGTGGAAGAAGGGAGAGCTTGTTAAGGGAAGAGCTTTGACATGGTACATGACTCAGTTTGAAGCCCCTGGCGGAACAGATCCAGTTGTGGTGGACTTAACAGGATTGGGAAAGGGCCATGCCTGGATCAATGGCCACAGCATTGGTCGCTATTGGCCTTCATACATGGCTAAGAACGATGGCTGTACTCCAAAATGCGATTACCGGGGACAATACAATTCTGAAAAGTGCCAACACGGTTGTGGGAGTCCAACCCAGAGATACTATCATATTCCTAGATCATTCTTGAAACCTGCTGACAACGTTATCATTTTGTTTGAAGAAATTGGGGGAGACCCTTCTAAAATCTCTTTCCTAACAGCCGCAGATGGAGCAGGATCTGGTTGTACAGCAGCAGCAGGAGGATCAGGAGCAAATGTTTGTCCGAGTCCAGCTGCCTAGATTTGATTTGATTTGATTTGATTGGACACGCCATACATTGCCAAACTCCATCGGATATATTGGGCTGGGCTAGACTTTTGTGGTTTCGGTTTTTGCCTCGCCATACATGTATTTCTTTGCCCAATTAGCCCAGCTTAATTGTACTTATAGTGAGGAAGTTCATCTTATCTTAATTAAATCTAAAAGATGACTGTCGAATATGTCTATAAAAAAAAGTAAACAAATACTAAAAGAAAATAAAATATGGCTGCTGATCTGAATGATGCATGCAATAATTAAATTAGGTTAGTGTCCATTGAAAATTGAACCACACAACAATTAATTGGTGGAATAAGTTAGGCTGTGTATATGTAACTATATATATATATATATATAAAATAAAAGTGTGTATAAATATAACATTTTGGTAAAATCTAAAGAGGGTGGATTGGACCGACATACGCAAGATAGCGAGACAAATAAGTAGTACTTTCTTCTGTTCCATAGTCATTGAGAAGTCAAAGCTCGTGCTTTTTTGTTTGTTTGTTTCTCTCTTTAATTTTCTCTTCTCGTTGTTAAGATTGATTGATTGATTTGTTGAAGAAAGGTCTGATCTGAATTGGTCGTTGGGTCCCACAAAGTTCAACCGGATTGGATTAATTAAAAGTCAGAAAGGAAGGGCTAGCAGTCAAGCTTGCCCAACCGATGCCGACGTAAACAAGTTGCGCTAAAATCTAAATCCATTTCTCAGTCCTCCCCTACACACGTGCTCAGAATAAGACCCAGGCCTCTGTGTCTGTGTGCTGGGGGCGGAGGAATTGAATTCCATTCCATGCATTTTCCTCTTTATTTCTTTCTTTCTAGTTGCTCAGGGTCAACCTAGCTGGCTCCACGTTTGGTTTAATCATTCATGCTCGAATGAATCGCTTTTACTATATTAATTTTCTTATCTGAATTACTACGATATAATTTCTTTCTTTTATTTTTTCGGTTGGATTGAATTGGCACAGACAAATGTCAAGCCCACATTCCTTGAGATCTTAACTTAGTCCGCACGTGAATTTAGAAAAGTAGAACGCCTTTAGAGTAAGAGACATAGAACGCCTCGGTCAATGAATCCCCCCAGTAAGTGTTTCTACTTATGAAATAGTAACATTCTTAAACGGAATGAATAATGTTATTTAAATACTTAATATTGTACACATATACATACTCGTGTAGTACGAAATATTTTAACCAAATAATGAATTACTAAACCTCAAATTAACTATATATTTGCTATTACCAAAGAAAAGAAATACAATACTGCAACTCAGGAGGAGAAAGCAGTGTTCCTCTTTCGGCTGGACGGAGTTGATGGCGGTTCGGCCATCAAATTCAGTCTTTGTAATTCACTTTCAAGGCAAAATATAAGTGAGTTGGAAAGAAATTTAATTAAAAGAAAGAAGAAACGACTCGTGGATTATTAATCAAAAGAAGTTAATTAAAGTCAAAAAGGAAACCTATTGATATATTTATGCATCCTAGGACTAAGACTAGGATTAGGATTAGGATTAGGATGAATGAATGTGGAAAATGGACATCACCAACGATGGCGTTGGCGATGCTTATCTCATGCGTCCCATCACTCGGCAACGATCACTTTATTCAATTAACTCGCGATGCATATGACTTAATTAATCTAATGAATAATTTATGTTGAAATATTCTTAAATTAATGATATATATTATGAAAGTAGCTAGCTAGCACTCTAATTAACATCATTTGTTCTTAAACTAACAATGGTTGGATTGTAACCAGACTTGATTACTGCGATAATATGTCATGCATGACTCACTAAGTTGGACTAATTATCTTCTTGGGTTATGCTACCTAGGTTCGTTTGTTAATTTAACAGATACAACAACCCATTATCAGGTTATTTATTAAGTTTGGTTGAGTCGTTAAAGTTCCTCAATTGAACATCGATCTAGTTCAGTTCTAAATTTTGTACAAATATTGAACCTAACGAGGAGAATTTACATTTTTCTTTAAAAAGTGTAAGAAATAATTCATTATTGACAAATCAAAGAATATTAGTATTATTCTTCTTCAACATATATAAGCGGCCGACAGAAGATGACAAAGTAAAGAATCTCCAAATTAAGTCAAATCATGTGTATTTGTTCTTCATCCATATATTCTTGCGCCCGAAATGAAATTAAAGTCATTTCCTTTGAATATGAATCTTGTGGTAATTAGTAATTTAAATTTACCCATGTCAGCTAGACTTGAAGTGAAGTAGTCCGGCAGTTGAGACAAATTAACAAACACCTTGTGTGCTTTTCAAAATTTCTCCAACATGTGTTGAGAATGGAGACCACAGCATTTGAATTCCAAGGATTAATATTAATTGATTGGATGTGGAGACGCCGGAAAGAGAAAGAGATGAATGTGAACACGATGGATGCCGTAGCCGTAGCCAGGAAACTTCGTGCGTTCCTTTTTCCTTGTTCTATTCAATGCTCTGACCAATCATAACAAGTTCAAGTTCAAGTTCAACTAGCAGTTAGCTAGCCTAGAATTAATAGCTGGTCGGGATTCATTTCATTTCATTTCGGTCATGGTCTATGGATGGGTCTTTCTTCTTCTTCTTCTTCTACTTTCTAGGATTAGGTAGTTTTGATTACCCTCTCTTACAACCTCTCTCTCTCTCTCTCTCTCTATATATATATATATATATATAATCCTAATAATAATTAGAATTAGTTAGTTTTTAATTTCAAATGCTACAATGTTTTAATTTTAATAAAAAATCCAAGAAATAGAAATTATCAAAGTCTTTGTTAAAGACAAACAACAGAAAATAAATAAATACTTGGTAAAAATTGTAAAACCACTAAATTTTTAAAAATATATCTTATAAAAATGACAAAATGAAGTAATATATTTTATTCACGCAATTAATGTCTTGGGAGGCATTTTATTCTCTCTCTTATTTTTTTTATTCATCAGAGGTATTCTTCTATCTTATTACTTTTTCAATTCCAAAACCATTATTGTTTAATCCCATGGTTATTTGATATCACTCAAAATTTCAGTATTAAACTACACATAATCATTTCAGAACTATTATCGTTTAAAATTAAAAAAATTATTAATATAAAATATCATTATACCTTAATTAAAATATCCTCAATAACATACGTGTGAAATATAATAAGTGAAAAGAACATATGACAATTATTAAACGAGAGTATATTTAGAAAGTGAAATTTCATCGAGCCTTCAAATTCTTCCAAAACAACAATAGTTTTGGAATAAAATGACTATAAAACTAAAATAATGTTTAAAACAGATGGAGTATATTTGTTGAAGAGTAATTTTTTTTTTCCATCTTTTAAAGTGTCAAAAAGAAAAACTTTTACATTTTAAACTTTTTAAATCAAATTTTCACATTGTAAAATCTAATCAAATTGATCTCCATTGTTTATACGAAATATTTAATTTATAAGATTTTTTTTTCTAGTTTTGACAAAAATATCAAAGAGGAATGGAGAGTTTTATGGTTACCAACCAAAATGCATGGGACGAAAACATTTAGGAGTCAAATTAAGTATATATAGTTTTAATTAATTGAAATGGCCGACATGCAACGACTTTATAAATAATTACCCTTCACTTCATCGGCTGCTATATATACCTACGTACTCAATGACAAATAAAAACACATTCTCATCCTAGTATCAAAAAATCCTCAACACTTGAAATAGAGACATGCTTTCAGACATATATAAAGATCTTAATAAAACTTGTGCAAGCAAACTCCTTAGTTAACCTTATGATTTACATTTGCTATTATATAAGGCTTAATTCACGTTGTTAATATATAATTACTAGAGATATTAATTACACCTCCCTTAATCATAAAAGTTATGTTGTCGTCACGTGTTTTTATTTTTTTATTTATTTTTATCCTAAAGCATGCATTGTACACTTCCATAACAAAATAAAGAGAAAAGAAATCATATAGTACTTAATAAAGAAACATAGTCATATGTTTATCATGTGCAATATACTATAGTATTTAATCGTCCCTTAACTACTCGTTTCATTTTATATTAAAGTGATGATCAAAGTTAGTAATATAATAAAGATTCCATTAACGGATGGAGACATAGTCATAGACATGATGGTCCGTTTGATACTTCAAAAGAAAGAAAGGAAAGGAGGGTCAAAATAGAAAACAAAAGAGACTTGCCTTCTATGTATGCAGAGCATGTACGTGTATGTATGTATGTACGATGATGATGATGATGATGTCATCATAGTGTATATATATATATATTATAAGAATAAGAATATATAGTATTTCTTTGTGCTTTTGGCGTGGAAGTCATGTTTAGAAGTCAAGTTCAATAATGATTCTTCGTCAATAATATTTAAAAAAGTCGCTATCAAGGAGGAGTAACTGGAACATGAACGTCCTCATTTAAAAGCCAATTACTTAACCATTTTTTCGGTTAAAAAAAATTGAGTTTTCACCATCATTTTGAATATTAATTTAACTAATTATCAAAATATTTTCTTTTTTTTTTTCTCACAATAACTAAGGAAGTTGGAGTTCTTTCTCTATCAAAATACTTTCTTATTTGTTTCTCACAATAACATTAATAAATATGAATTGTTTAAATTACAAAATTATTAAAGCAATTAAGGTTCTTTTATCAACTATACATGTTTAATTATTCTTTTTGCTTATAATTGCACGTATTTTAATAAAACTTGCAATCGGAGTTGGATACAAGTTTAGAAGTGTATAGTGTGTGTGAAGCGCGTAGAAGATAGAGTTTGGTTCTGCCACTGCCATTGAGAATGTAGAGAGAGAGTAATTCATGCAACGTGGAAAATGTTTGAAATTGTAAACGTAACAAGAAAGTCAGAAAATTGGGGCCCACCTTCCTTACAAAAAGCAAGACTGCGACAATCCGATAAACATGGCGTCGGGTCAATATAGAACTTCTAATAAATTCATTTTAATTAATTAATTTTACACATTTCTTTAATTGTTTTAATATAAAACATGGAGTCAGATAGGTTTAAAAATTTAAAATAGTTACATAGATTTTTTACAAACAAAATTGTTATATCAGTAATTAAACTCAAACTGAAGCTTTTACTGTTTATTATATAAGTAAGGGGACAATCTTTTTTGGAGTTACGCTGGTTGTGTGCTTCATCCTTGACTTTGAGTTTATTTCAACTACGCTAACACCGACAAATTCCACATTCAGTATATTCCTTTTTTAATATTATTATTGCCAAATAGTGCACGCACATGCTAATTCTTTCTCTCTTTTTTTTTAACTATAAATATAATATTCATAGATAACCCCTTATCTTATACAAAGAAATAAAGAACTGGACCTACTTATGCCAGCTCTCTAGTGCCTAGTGGGATTCGTCTCTTTCTTTCTCTCTCTCGTTCTCTTTCCACCTCATTTCCTTCTCCAACTTGAGCTTATACCCTTCAACTTCTCTATATATCCATGTCTCACTTGAGTTACTCTAGGAAAGTCTGAAGGTTTAAGCTAGATACTCATCTGGGTTTTGCTGCAATAAGAGCTTTATTCACGAGCTTTTGAGTTTCGCTTCCAGATTAATTAATTGATTGCAAAGCACTTGTTCTAGTCTAATTTGGTAGCTGCTATATGGATTATTCTTCTTGTATAAATACTTCCTTGGATCTCAACATTAATCCTCTCAGAGTTCATGAAGAAGTTCCCGTAAGTACATAATATCATTTTGCTTGCACGCTCACAAACTCTTCTGTGAAATGCTTGGCTCAAAGTGTTTAATCTGGAAATCCTTTTACTGGTGCAGATAAAGGAGATAGAAAGAAATTTTTTCTCGTTGGGGAGGAAGCCTTCTGTAAAAGAAAAGGTGAGTTACGTCAATTTTCCCATTAATTCTTATTTTGTATACAGCCTAGATTGATCTGAAACACAAGGAAGCAACTTTATACAAAGAAAAAAATTGACCCTGTTGTTCCGAGTTTGCTGCTTTATAAACCAATTAAGAACTTGATTTGGACTCTTATGGAAAAGTATATATACATATATATGTATATCCTTGCTTTAACCATTTTCTTGTGTCCTCTAATTAAAGCTCTACGATTTGCGTGTTACCATTTCAGTCTGCTGGTGACCTGGTAGAGGAACTGAAGAGGGTGAATGCAGAAAACAAGAAGTTAACAGAAATGCTTACAGAGATGTGTGAGAATTACAACACTTTGCGAAGCCACTTGATGGAATATATGAGAAAGGAAAAGGAGTCAAGCCAATCAAAGAAAAGAAAGTCTGAAAGCAGCAATAACGATGGTAATCTAATGGGAATTAATGGAAACTCCGAAAGCAGCTCAACTGACGAAGAATCATGCAAGAAGTCAAGGGAAGAGACTGTCAAAGCAAAAATTTCAAGAGCTTATGTCAGGACTGAGGCATCTGATACAAGCCTTGTAAGACCCTTTATTTTTCTTCCTGAATTCCGTTGCCTTTGGATTAGAGCAATATAATAGAATAGAGCATAACTTAATCATACTATTTAGCTGTAATTACTAAACAGATTATCCTGGTATGTGTTTTCAGATTGTAAAGGATGGATATCAATGGAGGAAATATGGACAAAAGGTGACAAGAGATAATCCCTCTCCAAGAGCATACTTCAAATGCTCTTTTGCTCCAACCTGCCCCGTCAAAAAGAAGGTCAGTCTCAACTTAGTTCTGATTATTCTTACTCTAATAATTAACTGGACGAGAAGTTAAGTGTTTATGTTCCTGTTTGGCTATTCAGGTGCAAAGGAGTGTGGATGATCAGTCTATTCTGGTGGCAACTTATGAAGGAGAGCACAATCATCCTCACCCTTCTCAGATGGAGGTCACATCTGGTTCCAGCCGTTCTATGACACTTGGTTCAGTCCCACGTTCAGCATCTCCCAGCTCTTTAGCCCCAACAGTTACCCTTGACTTGACAAAATCTAAGTCCAGAAATGACTCCAAAATTCCAAAACCAAAGATTGATTCACCGGAAGTGCCGCAGATTTTGGTCGAACATATGGCTACTTCCTTGACCAAGGATCCCAACTTCAGAGCAGCACTTGTCGCTGCTATTTCAGGAAAAATGTTGCATAAGTAGACGAGAATTGGTGAATGGCATTCTTGCTGACTTAGTGCCAACTTTCAAGTACTCCATAAACTGCAAAACATAGGATCTCTATGTAAATACAACATAGGAAATTGGGACAAATTCCTTAGTGTGATCCTTTAAGTGGGAAACTGGAAATTTAGTTCCAATACAGGATAGCATGTTGTGCAGATTAAAAATGAACTATCGATTTCAGTTCAGTGTTTTCTTCTGTTCTTCTGCATCACGTAAAGATCTAAGAGAGGTCAAATTGGATATTCAAATGAAGATATTGCATAAATTCTATCAAAGTGAAAAGAAATTCCTTTTCATGCAGCCATTGCATCTCTAATGGTAAACAATTTCTTTTTTCCTTCTCTTACTCTTTCCACCTTTATTTGTCCTAACAGAACCTTATTTTTTTCATTTCACAAATGATTAGGAGTGGGATACTAAATTAGATGATGAGAGTTTTCAATTTAAAGATGGATATCTTGAGTAGTGGATCTTAATACGAGTTAATTACAAGTTACCTATACTTGTATCAAAAGATTTGTCTTTGTAAAATAAGTTGATTGAATTTGATACAGACAAAAATTATTAAACTCAACTTACGCAGTATAAATGACAAATTAGGGTCAAAGCCCAATCCCACACCCTTATAACCTAAGAAAATTACAAACAAAATTTCATAATCAAAATGTTATAAATAAAAAACTAAAAATTACCAAAAAATTCCTGTTAACTTTTAGCTAAAAAATACTATGAACGTTGAAAGTTTTACGCTCGACCCATTCTCTTCTTTTGTCATAAATATCTCGAAGAGGATTTCCAAACTAAAAACCCGTCCATTCTAAAAATTTCACCCGTTTATTACCTACACTCTTGGCCCTACCCCTATCTGTCCTTCGTTGACCAATCAACAGAATCCAAATTGACTAGATGTACATGCCACAAAATTGAATGAAAACAAAGTCATCACCAAATTTGTGGACTGACAAAGTAATAGTGTAGAACTCAGTTAGCCCACTTAACTATCAGAAGTATTTTAAACAGGTTTGAATCCAAGACTGATCAACTAGATTTGGCAGGTAATTGTAAAGAACTTTAAGCTAGAGGAGTTCAAGTGAGATTTTGATTCGAGGGTTCCTAGTGAAAGCGCGCTTAACCTTGGCTATCTTCATAAACCAAACAGGTCTCAGAAAAATGTCAAGCTGCCTAGAAACTTATTCGCAATATTTTATCCCTTGGGTAATGGTAGAAAGTGTCAAGGTACCAGAATTCAGATTTCAGAGGCGTTCGGTTCAACCAACAAATTTCAGCATTATATATATATATATTGCTGCCCAGTCGACTGCCCAGGTAGGTAATGATAGACTGACTCATAGTTAACGTTAAGACACCGGATTGATTAAAAATAGAAAGCGGAAGCGAATAAAACACCTAAGGAGGCTGGTCCCCAATCCAATCCATCCTCTCATATCATAAAATTAATTGTTCGTGTGCATGACAATTGACAAAACAGAGGAAAAGTACGAGAGATTAACGAATAGGCAAAGGAGGACCGTCTATTATTATATACTCCAAAATCCACCCGTGTGTCCCCTGCACTTGACCATTGACCAAAAGCCCTGATACTACTTTGAGGTGAAGCTCAATTTATCTTCAAGAGAAGAGAACTACTTGGTTGTCTCCTCTCCTCCGTTACTTTATCCTTATCCTTCGTCTCCTGAAGCCTCTTCTCGTAGGTTGTTTGCTTATGTTATGACCGCTGGTTACGGGCGTATGGTTCACAAACGCTTCAAGTTGGACAGTGAATTTATTGCTTTGAACCTAGTCGTCTTTAATATTTCGTCTGTGGGTCATCGTGCAGGCTTTCTCTTTTCTTGTTTTTCTTAACCTTCACATTGGTAGGTAGCAGAAAAGTTTGAAAACTAGGGATTTGCAGATGATTCATTTCAGCAATAGCTAGCTTTCAAAAAATTGACAAAGCAACAGACAGGTTAGGTTGAATGATCATGACATGCTATATAAGTAAGATTAGAAGATAAAAAAGTATTTGCCTTGCACGTGCATTTTCAATTACGGCTCCCAACCAGATAGCAAGGAGCCCAATTATCGGATTGCTACTTGCCTGCCTGTGCTAACTATACGGTCTAATCCAGAAAATATTTTACCACTTCCTAAAATTCCGTTTCAGGGGAGAAAGTGTAAAGCACCGCAATCCTGAGGCGGGAAACCAATACTGAAAACAAATCAGATCCTGACGAGGCAGACGATGCTAACTGACTTGTTCGTGAACATGACAACTGCTGTTTCATATTTGTATGGTTTTGTACAGGACACAACCCACCCATCTCCACTCAAAGCTGTATCAAGCTGCCAACAATATGACCAAAGCCCCCCTCTAGTACGTACTACTTTGAGGTGAAGCCTAGTTTATCCACAGCTACCGGCAAACTCACCTCGCTTCGCTTGGCTCCTCATTTACTTTCTCCTTCTTCACCTTAGAGTTGAGGGAGCCATCTTCCTCCACTGCTTCTGCGTTGGCTATACACTCCTTGAATCTGAAGCAACTGATAAGATGGTCATTTGTTAGTCCAGCCACTTGCATGAATGTATAGATAACAGTCGGCCCCACACTCCTGAAGCCTCTCCTCATAAGTTCTTTGCTTATGACTTCTGCCTTTGGAGATTTGACGGGTACCTGACGGGGGTATCGGAACTGGCTGACTATAGGCTTATGGTTGACAAAGTCCCAAATAAATGCGTGGAAGGAGCCAAACTCATCAGCTACCTGCATGGAAGGGGGACAAAAATAGCTTAAGACCTCAAAACAAATTGGACAGTGAAATTTCTTGTCAATCAAATCTCTTCTCCCCCCCCCCCCCCCTTTCTCTCTCTCCTCCTTTTTTTTCTTCGCTTTTTCTTAACCTTCAGTTGGCAGGTAGCAGAGAAGTTTGAAAAATATTAAGGTGGATTCATTTCAGCAAGGGCTTTCCATTTGCTAAAAATGATAAATAATGCAACAAACAAGTCGCATTTTTGACACATTCTATGGAGAATAATATTCAAAAGCAAAAACGGAAGTATTTACCTTACAAATCTGACGTGCATTTTCAATTATGGCTCGCAGTCTGTGCTCTGATAGTAAGGAGCTGGCGGGGCTTCCTGGTGCAACTATTTTTTTTTCATTAACTTGCGAAACAGCAATTGGATCAAATTCCAAGAAGACTTCCCTGTGTTTAAAATCCCAATTGTTTGATGAGTAATCTATTCCAATATTATGTGTTTAAAATCCCAAGCATAAAGTTTATCCCAGAAAATATTTAACCATAAGATTAAGCCATTACCAAAATAACTGCCTTTTGCTAAGAATGGTGGGCCATGTAAGTTCAGCCAAAGCTCCAGAGAGGCTAAGCAACTCGAACAGCTTTCTGCACAAAATCATCATGAATCAGTTTTGACCTGGAAGGTGAGAGCACAAGATAGTTTGAACACTAGAACAAAACCACATACTTGTCATCATGAATAGGAACTCCCCACTCTTCATCATGAAAGGCAACATAACATGGGTCTGGCACAAAACGGAATTAGTAATCACAGAAGCACAAGAAATTCGTGATGACACTGTTAAAACAAGCACCAATCAGTAAATTAGTGTCACTGCAAATAAGACCACAACAGCAACAGGGCTTAGCATTCTATTTATCCTCCCATTCTAGGCTTTCAGCATTTCAGGTATTGAAATTTCTCTCACAATGCCAAGGCAAGAGTGTTCCATCAAATTATGAAGCATCTAACTATAATGTTAGGTCATTTTATCTTCAGTGCGCTCGCTAGAAATTGGAACTCATCCTTTCTTAGATACCTACACTTTTATCAAATAGACGTGACATGACAAAGGGACAGGAACTACTCCGGGCATAAATATCCACCATTCCAACTTCCTAAACAAATTCAATACCTAAACTGTCACATGAATTGCAAAAGTCACACAACAGAATAGTAGTTAACCCATCCCTCTCTACTCAAAAAAAGAATAATAATAATAATAATAAACAAGGTAGTCTCTCAACAAACATACAGAGAGCGAGAACAATTCACTATGCACATCTTTATTAGCATATTCCACCAACATACTTATGGACTACATAAAACCTTTAAATCTTTGCAAATCGCATTAGAAGAGAATGCCAATGTAAACCAGCAAAGTGGAAAAGCCAAACAATGCTGCTTTTGAGAATCTTGATAACGGTCAAGTTTCCTCAAATAATCTGAAGAACATCTACATATTGTGCTCCTTTCACGATCTTTAATTGGGAAGAATGCAAAAAATGCACTTATCAATCGAGACACCATGGTCCGAAAATGACTTCCAAAATCTCATTAGATTTTATGCTATTTTTGAATTACGTAAGGCACAAAATAGAAAGAATGGAACAAAATCTGGTGTCAAGTCAGGCTTTCAAGTTACAACCAACTAAAATTCAGAATATAGCTTAGCTCATGCGTTCTGAATTGCAAGCTGTGATATTAAGTATCAGGGGCGGAGAGAATGAGAGCCAGGGGGATGAAGATACCCGTATTTGCTGTAACCCAAGCACACCTTTTCTTGCCCTCCAAGCTATCAGTTGAGCCTGGCAGTACTGTATCAGAAGCAGCCACATTATGAGTGCAAACCTTTTCAACCTTCTCCAACTTTGTACCAGATTGCTTCTTCCTCAGTGGTGCACCGACCCGCCTGACCACATTCCCGCTTGATGACGCGCGACTGTGAGTTGACGAATCTGTTGATGACGCATCTGATGAGCACGAAGCATTCATTGACAAATTGAGTAAAACTTGGTGATGATCCTGCCGCTTCAAAATTGTCGGTACTGAAACACATTGCGGAATTGAATGAGCAATTGGCTTTTTCTCCTTGGCCTTGGCTTCTTGAAGTGCTTTTTCTGACTTCTTCACCGGTTTGGAAGCAGGTTTCCGCACATCGTTTGTCTGAGCCTTATTACCGGCGGGAGCAAGTACAGGCCGGGACTCGGGGTCGGCAACGTTCATGTATCGAACTCTGGGTGGCCCTGACATTGCGAGAAATTCTTCTTCCCTTCCAAAATTTTCAAGACAATGCTGGAGATGAAATTCAAATTCAAGAGACCCAACAGAAAGAATCGAAAATATATATTCCAAAGAGAAACTTCACTTGGTTCAAAATTTCTATCTAATGAAGTTGACTACTAGAATTTCAGTGTTGGTCACCGAATTGAGAAAAACCCTAGAGGGAACTTTGAGCTGCATTACTGAAAACAGAGATTTGCTTGGCTGAAAAGGTTGAAACTTTAGATAGCCTAGGAAAACGTTCAAGACGAAAATGGCACTCTAGAGTGCGGAGATAGTAACCGGTAAAGAGACAGAAGTGACGGGAAATTTTTTAGACAATGTAAATGGAAAATTCTGAAGGAAAGTTTGGTCGCGTAAGCAACGAATCGAAGAGCGTGACTAAGAGCCACGAAGAAAGAGAAAGGGAGTGAGGAGAGAGGGAGGAAAAAGAGAGAGAGAGAGAGAGGGGAAACGTCGAACACACCATTCACATTGTGCCACGTGGAATATGGAGCTTTCAGTAACAGTACACTTTTGTCATGTTATCAGATACCTCAATCCGACACCACCGTTTACCCAAAAACGGCAGGAAGAAAGACTGCCGCTTTGAGAGCTACAAGTGATAACGGATGAACGCACCCAGAAGCCATTACAGGCAGTTGCAGAAAAAGGCAAATATATTGTAATTCATGGAATAACGTCAGATGCAAAGGCCACAATGCAGTGTAAGGCTGACACTGATAGCTTGCTACCCTTTGAAATATGGGCAGAATAGCAGAGGCTGTAAGGTACTTAACTTTACAATGCACCCAGGAAAGTTAGGTAATTTTGTCAATTATATACATTATCAGCTTGCTAAATTTAGCTCTTCCCTTGTTAAGTTTATCGATTTCTCTGTTTGGATTTAGAGAAAGGAAATTGAAGAATTCAAATATTCGACTGTCCAAGAAATGTCTCTCCAAATATTAGTGCAATATACAGTCACATTGCTCCAACTTTAAAGAAGAATGTGCCTAACCTGTGTGCCTATCGTTCTTTCTGTCGCTTCAGTTCAACCTGGCGTTCATTAAAGTTCTTATACAATGCGATTAAAAATTGACGTTCTTGAAGCAAGTTAGGCCAAGAAAACTCAGTTTGCAGGAATAATAATAGTAATAACAATGAAGCAATGTTATCAGAAATCAATCCAATGGAAACACGAGATATCACGAAGTTCCCCATGAGGGGTTATGATACAAAATGCATATGCCATCTCGCATTGCAGCAAAGGAAAGAAACAAAACGCAGTACGCGAAAACTGAGGCACCACAGACCGCTCTTTAGATCATCCAATTCCCATTAATGAATTTAAGCTAAATCAAAGCAGTGGCTTGGCACGAGTAGATGCATCTTCTTCTGACTCCAGATAGATCATGTATACATATCCTAATACCCAGAGAAGAATGTATTGAAAGGGAACCCAAGACATGCATGCCACAAGACTCAAAATGCTGCCTACGTACTGAGGATCTTTAATGACCCCAAATGGAAATTCTGTTACCCACGGAATACTTTTACCAAAGCGTACACCATAGTATGTGCCAGCCTCTCCAAGCAGCTGATAAACCCTGTTATTTGACACGTTCACCATCATTCATATGCAAATATAAATATAATAGCAACATCTAGGAGCATTGTATCCCCAATTAAAAGCAACTCATATAACAATGATTTATAACACTCAAATCTGAAAGAAAAAAGGATGTGAGAAAAGGGCAAAAAATTTCAAACACTGTGCACCAATCACCAAAATGGTGACATTCTTCTCTCTCTTCCTTCAAAGTGCATGGAACCACACTGTTTTCCAAATTAGAACATAGCCTTTACTAGTTTAATATCTTTAATACAGGCATGGAAGTAAATTTTGAGAATTCCAGAGTGTGCTTGTTTGTCTGAGCTCTAGTATTTAGAATCATCACTCTTGCCCTTTGTTATGCTCAGCCTAATTGAATTACCGAGGCTTTAAAGCGTTATAGCATATTTCATACTCAGTATTTTGAGAATTCCAGAGTGTGCTTGTTTGTCTGAGCTCTAGTATTTAGAATCATCACTCTTGCCCTTTGTTATGCTCAGCCTAATTGAATTACCGAGGCTTTAAAGCGTTATAGCATATTTCATACTCAGTCACACAAAATTTAGAAATAGCAACAGAATACCACATGATATTCTTCAAAAGAATTCTACACCAACTTTTGCATTCTCCAAGTACTCTATTATACCAACTCCCATATCAAATTTTTTTCCTTTATTCAGAAAACAACTATTATGTTAGTAGCTAGACCCAACAGTTTTGAGGTCTTCTTTTTCCATATGTCAATTTTGGTAGAAATAAAACTACTGTAGATTATGGTTCAATATGATAGATTTGTTACTGTCTGAAAACCATTTAAGATATATCACTTACCAAATCCGGACATTACAAGAAAGTAGGCAACTGGAACCCACCTATTATTATGATTAGGCCACTTCCAAATTCTTTCCTCCCAGAATCATAATTTGCAAGCTCACATCTTCATAATATTAAACTAAGATAATCATTGCACGCGGAATGCTACCAAAATGTCAAAAATATAAGTCCTTTACTAACTACTCCCGCTACAAAATTATTTCTTTTAGAATCACAGGGGTTCCATCTACCATTAGAAAGCTATAGACGGTTTCAAGAAAATCCAATTCAATCCTTAAAAATTTTAACCTTTTTATATCTTGCAGCTCAGCTGCTCAGTTTATTGGCTCAAGTCTATAATAGCATTCTTCTGCCTTGCCGTCTAAATAAGGTCAAGAAGAGGTAACAATGCAAAACCTCCATTCTGGAAAAGATGTTTCTCCTCATCCACCATGAAGTAGATAAACATCGAAAAGACTCACAACTATTTCAAACAGACTCTGATAACCGCAGGTTAGCACATAACCTTATACACCAATCGCCGCAGTCAACCACGTATCTAAACCCAACTCTATCTAACATTACTTCCTCTGAGCCAAACCTCCAGCCAACTGAAGCCCAAGAACTCTTAGCGAAGTCTAATGCTAGATAGATGCTGTTTTTATTCATGAGAAGAATAATAACCTCTCAACCGTTGAATAAAGTTGTCGTTACAGTTGCAGCCTCGTCTAACGACTAAGAGATTGTTGAACAATAATTGCAGGAAATTTAAATCCCATAAAGAACTCCCATTTATAAACGGAAAAGAAAAATTGTTCATTTTTAGCCATCAAATGCTATATTTCACTAGTAGATCTAGCACGATTTAGTTTATTTTCCATTTCCTATATATTCTGAAAACAGAATGTGCAGGCAGGAATATATATACAATGTCGCAAACCTGAAATTTAGGAATTGGCCAAAAGCAAAAAGGGGCCAGAAGTAGAACGGAGGAGGCCAATGGAGGGTGGAGACAGAGAAGAGGGAGACGAACTGAACGAGCTTCAAGAAATGAGCAACGCAACCCATTACTTTAGACGGATCCCTTCCTTTCCCACAGAGATCCACCCATGACTGTGGCGAAGTCCATAGCCAGTAGTAGAAGGGGAAGGGCGACAATATTCCGATGGCTGCTAAAATACCCATAACTTTGTCACTGATTTTCCCGCTTCACTTTCCAGGAAAGTTTCAGCTTTATCCTCAACTCAACGGGATCCCTTTTCTAATCCAAATAAGGAAAGAGAGCGGCTGTAGCCACTGCTACTGCGAAATTGAACAAAGGCGAAGATAGTTTGGGTTTGGGTTTGGGTTTGTGTTTGTGTTTGTATTTTTTTTTTTTTTTTTTCTTGCTGACAAAACAAACTTAAAAAGCCCGTTTTCTAGACTAGACAGTGGACAGAAAATTAAAGCCCAAGTTCATCATGTCTATAGTTCTAGCCCATATTATAGATCATCCCCAACCCCGAGTATCTATCCATATTCAATTAATTTGAAATATGATTTACCCTAGAAGTAGTACCCATACCATACGTTTAAATTTAGTCCCCTAACTCTAGTGTTGACTATTCTTTTTCTTTTTCCGATGAGAAGCGTTGATGATTCTTAATTAAGAATACTCACTCAATCATTAGCATATCTTGTTAATTAAGAATACTTATCATGTATGTCTTTGTTTATGATTGGTCTAATAAACAATAAATTATTTGGTTTGAAGTACACTTGTAATTTTTTATTTGTTAGGATAATAAAGACGGTTGTACATAATTATTTGGAGGTGTTGCTTTATTTATTAGCATTGGCATTGTTTACTCAAACTCACTTTTATCATAAAAATAAAAATAAAATCAGTTGATATAAAATATTATATTAAGTATAAATTAATTCAAGTGTTTAGTAGTGAAACCACTTTTGTTTAATAGAGCATCATGATGATGAGTAGAGTTAATTTATGGCATATAATGTTTATTTTGTTTGTAGGAGATGGACCACAAGAAAAAGCTAAGCTAACCTTCCTAGCTATCTCTAATTTGGAATGTTTGCTTTTGAGAGGAACAAATGAACGTGCCTCCCTCTTAACTACTGGAAATATCTTTAGATTGAAATTAAGATTTGATTCAGACATGGATCAGAATTCAAACATACAACTCACCTAACACACTTAACTATATGTTAGTGGGACTGGGAATCCTATTAAGTATCCTATCCATCCATCTTTTCTTGAAAAATTTATCACCTCAAACATATATAAATATTAATATTGTAATTAAAACCTACATGCAATTCGATTACACAAAAGGATCCATGTTATATTAATATTGATCATCATATATAAATATTAAAAATATAACAACTAAACAGATTTAATTATATATCTTGGTTACTCAGGTCAGATATAATCACAGTCTGCTTGCTGAAATAATCCTAATTCCTAATCTTTGTGGAGACTAAAACCATGGAATTTTATATATATTGTGAAGTGAAGTTTCGGTTCGGGAATACTTAGCATAAATTCCAATGCATTTAGTAATCACCCAATTAATTTATCTTTATCCGTTGATTTAGTAAAGACTATTTAAATATATATGGAATAAGAGAATGATTGCTATATCTTTTCCCTTTAATATTTGCTTCCTATTAATTTATTTACTATTATTGTATTTCAAGATTGAATATATAGTCAATTTAACTATCTGCTTGGATCTCAGAATCTAATCCTAATTTGATGTCGTAATCAAGGACGTAATATTGATTCAGAGGCTGATAACAAAATATAACTAAAGAAAGTTATAGCAGCACTGAAGTGAAGGGTCAAGAGATTCGCTGGAAATCTACCTTAATAATTGGACATTATATATAGTAATTTGAGTAAATAAAATGACTAAAGTAATAATAGTCCTAAAACAGATATAGAATTATCAATCTCAAGATACATTTTTTCATACTTCTATTTATATCATTATATATAGATTTGTAAGTTTATTAAAATTATGAAAGTGACAAACTTTACAACTTCAGATAATTCTAAGTTACATTTATTTTCGACATTAGTTCGTTAATTATCTCCATGGGTCCTAGCTAAATAGGAATATAAAAGAAGCATGCGTTGAGGATCAGAAAATTAATTATAACGGATAAAGAAAATGTACTCTTTTTTTTTTTTTTTTTCTGGATGCAGGCATAATGTAAATCTCTTTTCTGGTATTGTTTTCACTTTCAGTTTGACACCTTGCAGATTGCATTGCAGACACATGCGTGTCCAAGTTTTAAAAGCTCCATTTTAGAACTTTTAGCCGAAAGCTAAGATAGCGTGTGCCGTTAGATTAAATTGATTCGTAAAGAATTCAGAAATTATTTAATTTTGTAGATTTAATCAATCAGATTCACGTTGCATGCTTTCCATTTTAGTCATATACATGCATGTATGTGTATGTAATTTGTACATGTGTAAATACAACATTAGCCCCTTAATTAGCTATTAATTATTTCACTTCCCAATCAATTCTCATAACTCTAGCAAAGAGTAAGTCAAATGGGATAAAGAGCAAAGAGGTCATCAACGGCACGGCAAGTGCAAGATGGTTTGTCCTTCGTCATCTATCTGATCACGTGTTGCCAACTAGGGACCCGAGACAAGCTTCTTTATATCTATCCAATCTGTTCTATTAATAGTATATGGCAAATCTGGTTTTCTCTTCACTGGATGGATGATAGTTCAGTTTACTATCAGACCTTCTGCTACGTGTAGCTAGCTCTCCTCTGCATCCAATCCAAGCAACTCTGCTTCTCAAGTGCGCAAAGTGTCCTTTTTTTTGTTTCTCTGCGACTTGTATGCATCGTTCGTGGCTAACTAGAAGCCCAATGATAGGACTCAAGGTGTCTAAAACTTTAGATCAAACCTCCCTTTCCTAAAGAGGTAACTTCTAGTGCATTTGGACCACCAAATAACAGATATAAAAGAGCACATCATCTTATAAAATATGGGCTAGATTGAAGCTTCTAGTTCCCATCTAACACGATTTCTTCTGTATCATTTGGCAGCATTCTTTAAAAATATAAACAAACAAAAAAGATAGTAGATAACAATTGAAAAAGAGCTCAGTACGTACGTTCATATGATAATGGTGATCGACACCCTCTTGCATCTTCACTGTAGCAACCCACATGTACGCCAAAAACGTGGTGAAAGGCATGCTTTTCATCCCACTTCCCCCAATTATTGGTGAAAGGAAAGTCA
Organism: Bauhinia variegata; assembly: GCA_022379115.2. Classification (NCBI taxonomy): domain Eukaryota; kingdom Viridiplantae; phylum Streptophyta; class Magnoliopsida; order Fabales; family Fabaceae; genus Bauhinia; species Bauhinia variegata. The sequence continues at coordinate 24,161,877 of CM039427.1, forward strand.
TATCATAAGGGGCTTGTTTCTCTAAGGTTGAGGCTTCTAGCTTTTTCAGAAGCTTTTGAACCATTTCCCATCATGATTCTGAAGAGACCCACCACCTACGAGCAACAGATCAAAGTTGAAATTTACCCCAAAAAAATCAAATCAGTTTACTAGAAACTATAATTGGCCTTCTCAAGTTACATCATTCACATACTAAGAACGAACTAAGCTTCTTTCAATTCAAAATCTTGGGAAAATTTCAAGCCTTGAACTCAGATAGGGATACTAATACTTCTATTAGAAACAAAAGACAAATATTGCACAGTTAGTTGATGCTTCTACTTTAACTGCAGATAAACCTTACCTTAATCTGCTATTGCTGTCATTATCCCCTTGTTTACAGAATACAGACACTGCATGTTCTCGATACTGTGTACTTACCTCTAATTTCTTGTTATTCCTTCCTCTTTTGTCTATCTTATGCGGAGACCAAATTTCAATATTAGCTGATATAGTGTCTAGTCTATTATCTTTAAAAGAGAGAATATATATATATATATATGTGTGTGTGTGTGTGTGTGTGTGTGTGTGTGTGTGTGTGTGCATTAGCTAGTGCATCTTTTAGATATGTACATGATGTGTTGGATCACGCAATACAAAGAAAGAAAGATATGAGCATGATGTAATACATAATAGAAACAAGAAAATGAAAGCTTATTCTTCTTTCACCCCAAAAATGAAGGCCCACTAAATTCCGGGGAGGTGCCACGTCAGCATATTCTTGGGAGTTTATATATACACACGAATAGGGAGATGGATGGGCATTGAAGTATAGAGAGCCAAGCAGTAAAAACCAGAAGAAGCAAGGGGGAATTGTATCGATCCATCTTCCTTTCTCTCTTTCTCTCTTTTTCACTAGGTGTTGTATCTTCATTGACGACCATGTCCTTGAAGATAGCAGCAGAGAATTGGCCAAATCCACCATTGGAGATGGAGGGAGAGCCATTGATAGTGATAAAAGAATATGATGAAGAAAGACACAAGGTGGCTGTGGAAAAAATGGAGAGGCTTTGTGAAGTTGGACAGAGAGGGAAGCCTTCTCTTGTCACTGACCTCATGGGTGATCCCATATGCCGCATCCGTCACTTTCCCATTCATGTCATGCTGGTAATTAACTCACAATTCTAAATTTGCCCATCCTCTTTCTTTGTCATAAATGCTGTTTTTGAATAATAGAGAAAGCATATAAATGTGAGAGATTGACGTGTTTAGCATATATATATTCATTGGTTTATAATTTCAAAGCCAAGGCTCTGATTTTTAATGAATGTTTGAATTTGCAGATACTTTTTTGGTTATGGGCTAATGTTATTTTTGGGTTCTCAAACAGGTTGCAGAATATGGAGGAAGAGGAGCAGTTGTTGGGATGATAAGGGGGTGTGTAAAAACAGTTAAAAGAGATGATTCAGTTTATGTAAAGCTGGCTTATCTGTTGGGGCTCAGGGTCTCTCCCACACACAGGTTTTGTTCTCCTGTATTTTATTCTTTAGATGCTTTTGGCTTGCTTCTATGATCTATCACTTCTGCAATGCACACAATTAGCCTAAAAGCATAAAAAAGGAGTTCAAGGGAACGTGAAACTCACATAGTCACTCCCATTATTTGGCCCTTGTTTGGAGGTTATATGTGCTTGCATTTTAGATTATACCAAAACCAAGGAAATAAAAGCCACAACTTACAACAGTTTTGCTTCCTTTTCTTCTTCCACAACAGTGACCAACTAAACAAATGTTTTGTGAACTTGTTATGTTTTCGCAATTTCTTTTTTCAAGTTGTGAGCTTTTTTTGGTTCTAATTAATCCCATTCAATTCTGATCTTATAGAATAAGAAAAAAAACAAAAGAGAAAAAAAAAAAAAAAAAAGCTGGTGGGGGATTAGATTCTAAGGAAAAGAGGGAGGGTAATGTTCCTCGTATCATGGAAAGGCGAAAAAGCATTGGCAAGCTAGCCTGTCATTGACACATGTATCCACTAAGGCTACTTTACTAAGGAAGTATAGTAATTGGATAGGATGTGTTATTCTTGTTTTCAATTTTTGATACTAAGTTGCTCATCTAGACAAACGTGGTCCACCAATACACTTTTGTATTCAGTTCAAATCTTCTTCATGATCCTGCTGTTCATTCCAATTCTCGTTTGATTTCTTTATATTATATAAAAAACAAAGACCCAAAAGCAACAATAACTAGAAATATCTTGATCAATGAAAAGACAATACCTTGATTGTGACCCCAATTTAGACTTTTCTTATACAGGAGACTTGGCATCGGCACAAAACTAGTAGAGCATTTAGAAGAGTGGTGCAAGAAAAAGGGGGCAAAGTATGCATATATGGCAACTGATTGTACCAATGAGCCTTCCATCAATTTGTTCACAAAAAAATGTGACTACTCGAAGTTCCGAACTTTAACCATGCTGGTGCAACCTGTTCATGCTCACTCCAAGCCCATAAGCTCAAGCATTGCCGTGGTTCGCCTTTCGCCACGCCTGGCCGGAACCATGTATAACCAACTCTTCGCCTATTCAGAATTTTACCCCAAAGACATGGACCTAATTTTGTCGAACAAGCTCAGTTTGGGCACTTTCATGGCCTTCCCCAAGAAGTACCTCCCTAAATGGGATCCCAAAACAGGGATTCTCCCTCCAAATTTTGCCATTTTAAGTGTGTGGAACACCAAAGAGGTATTCAAATTGCAGGTGAAGGGAGTGTCACCGTTAAAACAGGCTTGCTGTGCGGGGACAAGGGTATTGGATGCATGCATGCCATGGCTAAGGTTGCCTTCTTTCCCTCATGTGTTTAAGCCATTTGGGATTTATTTTCTGTACGGACTACACATGGAAGGGAAGCATGGTGGGCGACTCATGAGGTCTCTCTGTTCATTTGTGCATAACATGGCTAGGGATGATGCTGGTTGTGGGGCTGTGGTGGCTGAGTTGGGTCAATGGGACCCAGTTAGAGAGGCTGTCCCACATTGGAAGAAATTCTCGTTGGCCGAGGACATATGGTGCATTAAAAATCTTGAAGACGCGAAGCAGCATATTCGACAATGTGGGCACTCTGATTGGCTCACCTCTAGATCCTCTCCATTGCCCATTTTTGTGGATCCTCGTGATTTTTGACAATTTATTTCTTTTTCTAACTTCATCATTTATCAATAAACACTCACCCTCCGGCCCCACACCAGACCACACTAGTTAAAAATCCTTTCAGGACAAAATGTGGATAAGATCTTCTTACTCTTTTTCTGCAATTGTAATTATCTCATGAAATATCAACTAGCTTATCAATTTCTCCAATTAGTAACAACTATCTTTGGTTGAGAAGAAAAAAAAAAATAGTGCTCAATCTTCCCTTTTCAAATACTTGACTGTAAACAAGAAGTAGAAAGGTTAGTTTGCAAGCCCAGCACAGCTTAAGTTATAAAAGATAGAGAGCTAAAGAAGGTACTAGCTAGCTAGTCTAACTGTAAAATATAATATAAATAATAAAGAAAAAGGTTTGCTTTGGATGGAAAAGCCAGACCAGGGATCAAAGGCTGCAATATTCCTCAAGGAAAGTGAAAAAGTTACATCCATTTTTGTATCAAATGTAAAAAGAAGCATAGATAAAGAGATCAATGATAAAGTCATATCTCCAAAATCATGCATCACATAAGGGCTAAAGCTAAACTCAGTCATAATCAATGAACATAGTCATTACGGGTTATCTATCAATTTGTGTTGCATCTTTCTTTATTTTCTCATGACAAAGTATCAATGCTTTTGACAAAACTTGAGTAATCATAGAACAAATCCTACCCTTCCACAATGCATCCCCTGTTGCTCAGAGAGAATTTTACTTGTATAACCACTAAACGAAAAGTAAATCAAGTTGACTCACACAACTTTTCTTCGACTCCATACTGAAGAAATATATATTAATTTAATTCAATGGTGTAAATAATATGCATTAGATAAGCATGGGAAAAAGAGTAGCATTATTTTATGTATTAGATTAGATTAGATGGTAGTAGAGCATATTGAACTTTTTATTAGTGGTTGGGCAATTGAGTTCCAGGTGCTTTAAAGGAGCTAGATACTTTTAAGAAAATGTAGCCATGCGTCATATTTTATCCTCGTTAGACTTTACTTGACAAACAATCAAACAAGTGTAATAAACTCTCCTTCTATCTTCTGACGAGATTCTTGGGCCACATTTGCTATAAATTCTGGTCAGTTTCTTTGTGGAACTCAATTAATGATGAATAAGACATAATTTCTGCCCCTCAGAAAATTTTAATCTTGGATTTTTTTTTCCTGGTTTCACATCATCACCATAACTAAGTAGTAGATGCATGTGTCTTTGTCAGTTTTAGAGAATATCAGAGAAGATGAAGATGAAGAGAAGCGTGAAGAATATGAAGTTTTGTGTCTTATTCAAGTTAATAATCAAAGTCAGTTACATTGCCTTATATAGCAAGCTAACCATGTACATTTCTAGATCACTCTATCCTAACTACCTGAACTAACTTGTATCAGTTAGTTAGTAAGCCTTAACAGTCTTCTCATTCCCCCTTTCTTCTGCAACCTTTGAAGGGAAAAAAGCCAAGACCATGTCCAGTGATATCACAGAACGAGATCTTCCATATGCAAATTCGGTAAGCGTATGCTTACACAGTTATCTAACTCACCTTTTAGTCTTAACTCAGATAAAAACGTGCACCAAAATAGTTTGCAACGATTCATTATTTGAAGAATAATAGCCAGATGGTACATTAAAATATCGCGCATGCATGTCAAATTCTCACAAGAATAGAAAATGGGTCTGCAAACTTGGAATTTATTTATTTTTTTCAACTATCACAGAACCAGTACCCAATCTGCTAATCATGATGCTTATCATAACAAACAAATATGAGAGAAGCAACTGAACTGATCACTTTACAATTAGGGTTCTATTTTTTCTGGTTTGGTTTTAACTATATATTGCTTGTGTCCTCAACGAGGAAATGAATGAAACATTCTACAATTCCGTAATGTCGTTTATTGTTTTTTAAAAAGAGATGCCACTCAAAAACTGGCTTCCTCAGTTGTTGGTCGCCTCAAGAAATATCTCAAGCTATTAGCAAGAACCTGCCACACGGTAGAGAAGATTTTAAATCAGTTCAGAAGCTCAAGGGTGTGAGTGCTTTCCTCAAAATTTAATAGAAGGCTGGGCAACAAAATTTTTAAGTTACCTGCTCGAGAGGCTTGATGATCGCTTTACCCTTGTAGCTAACGTGAAATTTTGCTTTGGCCAATAGTCCCTAGGTTCAAAAACAAAGCTTTCAGATGATATTGACACATTTGGAGTAGGGATCACTATGACGAGCTTGCACTACTATGCAACTATCTACAATAAATTTGACCTCAGTGTCGAATTCTCCAGATTCAACAGCAATGTTAATGTCAGTGATAATCTTTACAAGATCTACCAGTAATCCAGGGCGATCAGCTGTCTCCACATAAAGCAAACTGCACACACACCAAAAAGAAAAAAGAAGAATGAGAAGCAAGCAACAGCATGCAGGTATTGGTATTGGTATTGCGCAAAAGCACCATGCTAATCCAAACACGGAGTTGAGCATGCTTAGCACATCTTGCTATGAGGCTTATACCTCAGATATGATGAGGGGTACCAATTGAGCAATATTTTGTTGGGATCAGATTAGCTATCACATTAGGGAAGGAAGACACAGATACATACATTACCTTCGATCTGAGCCATCAGCAGTGACACTTATATGGGTTGCTATGTCCACATCAACCTGAAATTTTCCAGAAAAAAAAAAAATGAAATAAATAAATAAAGGTTGCGTGGGACCAAGAGCGTCAGAGTTAATATTTCTTTAATCAAATGAAACCATGACTTATATTTATACATTTTACCAACATAAATCATCAGGTAACATTAACACTTACTCAAACTTTAAATAAACAGAAATCATCATGTTTCGAACTTGATTAGTTCTTGTCAAGTTAACTATAAAACCTTAAGAAGTGCCAAAAAAAGAAATATTAGAAAGAAAACTAAGCAGGACAACAAGTTTTTCATGTTGTTGCAGCTGCTGCCTCCTGCTGTTTCTGCCATCACTTGTATTCTTATTGATGGTACAAGTGGAGATCACAGAAATGGATAAATAACATGTACGCCATAAACCACAACATCATGAGTTTTTCTTTTACTATGATAGGATAAAACAGTATTAAAAGAAGATAATTCTTAAGAGGAAACTTCTAGCCAGGAGATAGCTTCCGACTTCATGAAATTAATAAAATGTGTCTGGAAGTGGTAACAAGGTATTACAAATTCATATGTCAAATCTAAGAGTCATCACCTGCTCCTTTAGAGGCACAAGTCCAAAAGCTGCTCCCAATGCTAATTGGGCACTTGATTCCTAGACCACCATCGTTAAAAATTGAACTCTAACTGGCTGCAAGATAGGAAAGTAAAGCTTGCTCCAAGATAAGAAAGTGAGGGTAGTTGTGAAGCATACCGGGTGATACTGAATCAAATTATTTATAATTGTCAGACGAATGGCCTCTAACAACTCTGGATCTTCCACTTTTCTACCAGTATCACTGAAAACAAAGTTCCACCAGCTCATCCAATTAACCCTTGCTACCGGCCTCTTTACAGTATTTAAACAGTGGAAGAGTCAACACAGTTTAGTACTAGAAGAATGGAATCATGGGCCAAAGAACAAAGCTATTATTAAATCCAATCAGAATAAATCAGTAACAACTAAAGAGTGGGATAATTCCACGTACATCTACAAACATACGGCATGTAACACTTACGCTTTTGTGATGGCAAACTTGTTGTGCTTGCCAGAGGAATCCAGAAAGACATTTGCCTTAACAACATTGAGCCCTAAATTTGTTAAAGCATTCATCTGCAACCATGTAGAGATTGTTGTAAATGTATACATCATCAACCTTTTGTCAATGAATTAAAAAAAAAAAAAAAAAAAGAGAAAATACAGAAGAATTAAAACATAGGAGGAAGGGAAAGATAAGCAAACATGAAAACCAAAGTACTCGAAAGATTGCTTTATACTGTGTCAAGAAGAGCCCCGAGCCGATCACCAAAGGCTATCTCTACCACAGTTGCATCAGGATCAGAGTCTTGGTCAATTATAACTATGGGAGTTGGAATGGTACTCGTATCACCTTGACTTCCATCCTGCTCACGAAAGCATAGATTGAAAGCAAATGATTCATTGATCATAACATACAGGCATGAAAAAAAGTATTGGCCAACCTTATGCTACAAGTGACAAGCATATAGGTTGAAATCGCTCAATACCTCCACATCTGTAACAGGTGTTGCTCGAGGAATAAGTGTAGTTCCAGAAGATGATACTCTGAGAAAATCGTACATATAATTAACAGAAAGAATGGGGACATGTTGGCACAGTCCAAGCTGACGGCTATACTCAATTTGCAGGTGCTAAATGTTAATGAATTTTTCAGAAAAAGGGCAAGGTCGTGAACATAATTCTAGATACTAAAACATTGAATGTTTTCAGCACTCATCCTATTCCTATCTAATATCTCGATCAGGCAGATCACAAATTATATGATTGCTACAAGAGCACTGACAATTTCAGCAAAATGTGAGTTAGTAAAAGGAGGGAATAAGTTACTAGGTAGAGCTAACATCTTGAAATAAAACAGCCAAATATCAGCACCGTTAGGTTCCACCAAATCATTTTCACAATGAAAAATATTTAAAAGCATTAGCTATCGCCAGAGCTTAAACACTACAACAAGACAATAGAACATTCTGGCCCAAATTCTTATGATTCAGTAGCCACGAGGATAATCAAGTGACTATACCTTCCTTTACGAAGGATGCAGAATGATTTAGCTGCACCAATCCCAGAAGAGGCTTTCCACATAGGAGCACTGCAAATGGGTTTTTCAGAAGCCCTCATGCCATTGTCAGCAATAAAGTGAAGTCCAAGACTGGAAGCAGCCATAGCCATAGCCATTTTTTACCGCTCTTCAAGTTACAAGAGAAAGATAACAAAAGGAATTTGAAAAAGGGTAATTTTTTAAACCCCTAAAAGATGGGTTAGAGAGAAGAAACAGGAGGAGAAGAATCCAACTCAGATAACATTGAAGAGAAATGGAAATGTGGCTTCTGGGTATTGAGAGAGTAGAAAAGAGACGAGGGTAGCTTCCCATTTTAACCCAATGCAGCCCTCACGGAAAAAGACAAAATTATCTTGTGAGTAAAAAAATAAAGACATACATACTTATAGAAACGGCTCTTTAAGTTTGAAAGGAGAAATCTCATTTTTAAATTTATAAAATCATTTTAATCTTATTTTCAAACCTACAGAGCTATTTAAAAAAAAAAAAGGCTACATTTATTAAAGTAGGGCTGTGTAACACAATACCCAATAGATGATTGTGCTACGGGTCTTGGAATATCCGCCATTGGATGGGATTCGAAGTGAAAGAAAGGAGTGTCCTCTCTTACCTCTCTCTCTCTCGAAATAAAATAAACAAATCTTTGCAAAAATAATCTCTAACGTCCGTTCATAATCTTGATGGGCTTTCCTTTTTAGTTATTATACATCGTTTTTACATTATGGTTTTGTCCAAAATGGAAAGGACAACAACGTCAACAGCTACACGTTTGGTGGAGAATATAGATTGCGGTTAATGAGACGCTGGTTAGATATATGTCATGTTGGAGATAAAAGCAGCCCCTCCTTTTAACGTAAAAAAAAAAGACAGAAATATTTTTTTTTATTTTCTTCATTTTCTTTTTATTTTAAAATTTTGCGAGATGGTGCCTGTGGCTGTGAGCCATAAACAACCGGAATGAAAATAGAAACAGAGAAATAAATAAACAAGGCTAGATACAAATATAAAACTATAGTTTAGTAATCAAGTTCCCATATGTGGCTTTCTTGCCATCGTGAAGGAGTGACAGCCCACCACATATGTTTCATACAAAATATGAAATGACCCAACGTTACGAGCAGAAGAATGGAAACAATGCATGAAACGAAATTGTCCATCTGAAATGAATATATAATATAATATATCCACATCTTCCTTTCCTTTCCTTCACCGAAAACTTTTATGTCAGCACGACATTTGACTGTCACTGGTTTCGGTAAAAATGGTTGGCACTTGCATCATGCACAAGAAATCAGCTGCAAATAGCTTCCTACTAATTCGGAAGGAAAAGGAACTTGTATATATAGCAATTGACTAGGAAAGAAAAAGAAAAACTCCTCCTTTCACACAAATGACAAGCTAGTTTCAAGTTTGATATTTTAAAAGAAGCTGAAAGCTAAAACAATTAACTAGGTTCTAGATCCCTATTTTATGACAATCACTTAAAAGTTGCATGGTTAGAGACCAACAAAAAACCTAACTTAGGATCGGAGTTTTCTTCAAGAGCAAGCAGCAGCTTTTGTAGGCTACATGGATGATGCCTTAGCAAAACTTGAAAATATGGAGGAGTCATCTTTCAGGAGAATCTGTGGGTTTCCTTGTTCTACCTATACAGACAAAAATAATCACGATTTATGATGTTATTCACAGGAAAGGAAAGGAGAGTCGGCTTCCGTTTCTGCTTCTGATCAAGGTAAATGAGTTTATGCAGAACATTCATTCAAATAGCAGTGAGACTTCCTCTTCTGACTAACAAGACAAAATGAAAATCTCCAAAAAAGTGTGTGATAAGTCAAAGCAAATTGATCAAATATATACTGAAACTGCAAACTCCGCGTAAATGAAATGTACCAGGTTCCCATGATCAAGAATTAATATGTTGTCCATATTCGAGACTGTCGAAATCCTGTGAGCAATTGTGACTACTGTTATGCCTCTGCATTCGCTTGATATGGTGCTCTGCAGCAGCGAAGCGGTTTGAGTATCTACATTGGCTGTGCATTCATCCAAACAGAGAACCTAAAGAATTTTGAACAGTTGGTCACAGATATGTTCAGCCAAACACAAAGATACAGCCACTTGTAAAATTATTTCTTGACCATGTTGCTTTTAAGTCACGGTTCTTACCTTGGAAGATTTGAGAAGTGCACGTGCAAGGCAAAGAAGCTGCCGTTGACCAACAGAAAATGAGACCCCAGATTCCTTTATGACAATATCTAGCCCTCCAGCCGCTTCTACCTCCTCTTTCATATGGCACTTGTCCAGTGCATTCCAAATTTTTAAGTCATCATTCATTTGGAATGGATCTAGATTATCCCTACTTTGAAATAAGTGCAAAATAACGGGCAACAGGCACTCATGAGAGATAAATGCTAAATCTTAGCCCTGGAAGGAAGTATGAATATAGTAGTCTGAAAGAAACTAACATCAAAGGTTGCATCATAAATATTAACAGTAAGATACCTTAATGATCCTTCAAATAAGAATGGACTCTGAGGAACAACAGCAAAATACGCACGTAGTTCTCTGACAGGAATATTTTTAATGTCTATTCCATCAACCATGATGGAGCCTGAGCAGATTGGGGCAAGGCGAAAAAGGGCATTCAACACACTAGACTTTCCTGCACCTGTTCTTCCAATTATTCCAACCTAGTTACATGTTGCGAGAAAATTAGTAAACCTAACGGGTATAAAAATTCTTGAGAAAAGCTTACCACAAAGCCAACTATCATGCACTGACCTGTGTTCCTCCGGCAATGGTAAAAGTGAGATTACAGAGTGCAGCCGGCAAAGATGGCATATATTTCAAAGTAACATCCTGGAATTCAATTACTCCTTGATTTGGGAAATCTGGGTTCAAGGATAAGCATCCAACTAATTCTTCTTGAGGAATGTCCATATACTGAATGAAACATGAAGAACGTGCCGTTAGATATCTGTAGAACGTATGCGTATTCATGATTGTACTAAGTAAATTACGCCCTAACTCATACTTGAAGAGCTCTTTCAACTGAAACCATTTCCTTTTCCGTTTCAGTAAAACTTGTTAAGAAACTCCCCAACAAGGACACAATTGGAGCTGCGTAAGATAGTGCCAAGCCTACCTGTAGAAAAGTGAGATCGCAAAAAAAAAAAAAAAAGCACTTTATTTCTTTGTCTAGGTTCCAAAATATCTGAAAATAATTATAATGCCTACAATATCTTATGTTAATAAATTGATCTAAATCATAGATTAATAAAGGCTAACGAACAAACCAGCCCTGGGGTACCAAAGTTGATCGGTAGACTGCCATGAGATCCAATAACAGCCATGATAGCTATAAATGAGACAATGAATGCGGCTAACAACTGTAAGGAAATCATTAATACCAACAATTGTTATGCCAATTTCCATAAATAACATCCTAAACAAGACAAATTCAATTTTATATCCTACATCTACATGAACAGAACTTCTAAGTTCAAATATGGGGGGTCAAGTGCCAGAAAATGTAATTCACTCAGACAAACCTGAAGACGCAACGAAAGCCATAAACTCGCTGCTGTCTCCGTGTAAGAAGTTTTCTGATATAAGGTTACGTGTTCAGTGAATTTGGCAAAGAAAACGTCCTGTCAGCAACCACCATTGCGGTTTAGTTTATTGATTGCGCAATTTCATAACGGTTATATCTTCATTGATGACATATATGTCTTAACAAAGCTAGCTCGGAATAATTACAAAACAAAGGGAAAGCAACTGGTCCATTCAGACTTCAGAGGACAGAAAAAAAATGAAGATGTTGTTACTAAGTAAATTTCACTCTGTTATAATACTAAATAAATGCAATAAGTTTTAACCCAATAAAATCTGGACCATGCATTTTTTTAAAAAAATTTCATCTTTTAATCCAATTGATGTAATATTATAGTTATAATGACCTTTCTAGAGTTCAATGATTGCCACCTCCACTTTTATAACACCTTAATGGCTTGAGTCCCCAGTAGCATGTTCAATGAATGATATCAATAGACAAATTCGCTATTTATGATTGTTATTTTCAGAAGAAATACATTTACCTCAGATTTAAATGCCCTTATAGTTGATGATCCATCAAGTGTTTCAGTGAAAGATGTATATATTGGGGAACGAGAAACACTGTCGAGTCGTCGCAATTCTCTTGACGTTGACCGGTAAAAGAACTGAAAACAAATATTTAGATTAGTCGAATGCTGGCTAGCATGATCAAAATGATAGGTCACAGAAGTCATTACAATTTTAAACATTTGAAAATATCCTGAAATTTGATCTACCATTTCTGTTTTATTATGTGTTGAAAGACAATCTGTAAACATAAACATTATCATCGCTGATACTTCAACAACTGAACCAGTAAATAGCATTTTGGAGCAATTTTACGGATCACTCCTTAGGATAACCTAGTTAGATAAGATCATGTTCCAGAGAAATACCTCTGCTTTCAAACAAGAGTTACCACAGTATTGACTACCATTAACTTTAGCTTTGTCGTTGTACACCAGAATCTTGAGACTGGTTTTTGGTGATTACCATGAGCGTCTACGCATTCTCAAATATTTAAGTGATACATGACCAACAGAGAGAAGAGAAGTATGCATAGAGAAGATATTAGAGGAAAGAGAGATAAAGATAAGAACAGGAGAGGAGAGAGAATAGGGACAATAACTACTTATTTCAATGATTTCATCCAAAGCTAGAAAATAGAATTAAGGTATATAATTGTCCTTCCATAGCCACACACGTCTCGTCCAATTTCACTAGGATAGAAATCCTAACATGATCCACCCCCTCAGTAATCCAAATATTATAAATACTAAGGTATATTATTGTCCTTCCATAACTACTTATCAATATTAAGGTATATTCCTTTTAATACATGGAATGGTCAAACCCAAGGAAAATAATACTACGAAGATGAGTACCTGGAGTCTACTGTAGATATACCAAAATGGCAATAGTAGGAGTAGGAAGAAGACCTACATAAAACCAAGTAATCAAAATTCTGGTGCTGAGAAATACATGTTTCAATATTACAGAATATTGAATAAACAATTTATGAATACCTGTACATACGACAAAACTACAACAATACCCAACAGGCCAACAAAGTTAGCCAGAAGAATGTTCAAAATGAAGGGAAGGGAATCATCAATTGTATAAAGATCTGAAGAAAACCTGCATAAAACAATATAAAATATAAAATATTACTTGTATAAGTAGTATGATCAGCTAAATCCAAGGTATCTTAACCTGACCTGTTCAGTATTCTTCCAGCCGGTGTCTGATCAAAGAATCGCACAGGTGCTTTAATGAGGTTACTGAGCAGTTTATTGTGCAACTTAGTTGCCGCTTGTAAGCCACCAAATGCAAAGGAGAATGCCCTCATCAATGTGAGAAAGGAATTTATGATACAAAAGAAACATAGTACAGCCTGCATCATATATTAACAGTCAAACAAATCAGAAAGCTACTTCTGGCTCCTAGGCCTTGTAAATGATCAGATAATATTTAATTTAATATAATAACGTTTAACAGTAACTTCGAGATCCAGATGGACAACAAAAAGCATGAACTGTCACTTAGATCGAATCCTGAAATTTTTAGTTGTTATCAGTTTCATTTAATTTTAAATTAAGGAAAACAAAAGACTAAAAAAATTATAGGATGGAGGTTCTCACGGTGAAATGTTCCGTGCATTAACCCATAACAAATATAATTAATAATTAGTAAAATAATAAATTAAACTGAAAATATTCTATTTGAGTTCTCTGCATAACAATTCTGGTACCTAAATTAATAATGTAAACTATTGCTGAATTCTGTTATATACAACAAGAAGCTCATTACCAGATAAAAGGACACAGCGTATCTCTTTTGACTGCTTCCTGTTGTATCAACCCAAAATGATAACCACAGATCATTTCCATTACGAGAGGCTTGCATCAGAATAGCCGACAGGCATATTACAACTGTGATGAACCAACCAGTGAACGCAGCATAGTTCCTGCAAATTTACTATATTACTAACTAACAAAACATAAATTTTAATCCACAATGTTCATTTATCAAACTGCCAACATAAGTTCCCAATCTCTTATGCAGAAGAGATATATGTTTATACTAACTTATACACTCTAAGTTCCACTTTGCCTTCTTTCCTCTGCTCAACTTCAATGATCTCCTCTGTTCTCTCCACAGAATGGATAAAATCTCTATCTGAACGGGAATGCTCTTTGAACTTGGAAGAGTTTGAGCTGCAAGATTGGCCTTGACTGTGTAAAGCTGAATCAAGTTCATTTAACTGGGAGAATGCTAAATATGAAGAAAATGGGAAGTCGGCCACACTTCCCACCCACTTTACATGCCCTTTGTCCATCAAAACAATTATGTCAGCAGAAGATATAGCCTGCACGTGATTTTTTTTTTCCAATAAAAGTTATACCAATTGTTATACAGTAACATATTTATGCAAGTGCAAAATACTTTGCACATATCTCATGGAGAATAGGCTTCTGAATTAATGGCTGAAGATGTCAATCAAAATTAAGGTGATCTATATTTAGAATGATTTGACAAAATCAACATCAACGTCCTTCAAGGTAATAACCTGAACATTATGGGTACAGAGCAATCGTGTTTTCCCCTGCATAAGAGGACCCAGAATGACATTATTTAAGATCCATCGAGCAACTTGTGCATCAACTGCACTCAGGACATCGTCAAGCAAAATGATATCAGATCCATGATACACTGCCCTGTTAAGTGAGCAAAATTACAACAGTGCACTTGATTAAAACCAAGGAGTGAAAATTCCACATAGATCAGTAGAGCCAACTTTGTGCACAGGAAGCAATCACCTTGCCAATGCAAGACGAGCTCTCTGTCCACCAGATAAATTAACTCCTTTCTCTCCAATATAAGCCATATCACCTCCAAGCATCAATGAGATATCAACATCTAATGCACATGCCTGTACAGTATCTGCATACCTGTTTACAAAAAGGAGACAATATTTTGAGAACATTAGAGTTCTTCTGGGTCAAGACATACTTTTCAAGATCCAGCAAAAATCTTCTAAAAGAAATTAAGTGTGAGCTTTAACCAGATCAGAATTCTGAGAGGAAAAATCACTTCAATGGTCAATTGAAATGCACCTTTTGGGATCATAATTTTTCCCAAATAATATGTTGTCACGTATTGTTCCAGATAGAATCCATGGGACCTACAGTTTCAGCAAAAAGAACCTCATAAGAAATTCCACTTCCAGGGCTCAGTGCCTGGCATCTTCACTCTACAAACCTGTGGTACATAGGCCATTGATCCGTTGGAAAAAATTGATCCATTAGCAAGCCTCATTTCTCCAACAATTGAATATATCAGGGATGATTTACCTGAACCAATCTAAATGTATGCAGTCAGCTAAGAGAAACAGATTCAGAAAAAGATTGTTTATAGATATTAGATGCAGTACATTTTCTTTCCATTTCAATGATCAAACTGAATTTTGAAATATTACAACAGAGAATGATACTGGCAGACATGGAAGAAGTGAGAGGAACCATATTGAATAAAATTTAAACTGAAGTAAGGATATCATAAATCTATCTTCATTAGAAATGCCTAAATATATTTCATTGACATGTTCCAAAGGTACAACCATGTAGGAACCAAGAGAAAAAAATTTCAAACCAAGCCCCATTTGAATGTAGAAGCTAAAATTTTTTCGAAAGCCTTCTTAAAAACAAATTTTCTGATATAGAGATTGCAAGGGTGTATATTCATCGTCATTCCCATTATATATTTAATGTTGTTTCCATTTTATCTGTAAAATATATGTTGAGTATTCATATAGGAATCTGACCTCTCCAATAACTGCAACAAAGGAACCCTTTGGCAGGTGTAGAGTCACGTGATTCAGCACAATGCTCAATTCTTTTTCACCACTGCTAGACCACGTACAGCATGCATCTTGGGCAATGATGGATAAATCTTGTAAAGAATCAGGTTGGCCACTCAGGATTGATGATGAAGAAGAACTAATGGTCTCTCCCACGCCTGACTTTTGTTCAGGACAAGCAAGAAACCTGCTCAGCCGTCTCGAAGATATAAAGGCCTACAGTGAAAATCGAGTGTTTCCATTTAATCATCATCATGTACGCATAAATCAGCTTTATTTACAATTCAAGACAAGTTGGAGACTCACATCAATCAATCCATTAATCACCCAGGGGAATGAATTCAGGGGTGAAATCAATGTATTAAACAAGGCAAGGCAAGTGAATACCTGCAATCAAGAATTTTAAGCAGATCAAGTTTCTTAAAAATGACTGCTCGGTTCAGAGAAAATAATGAAGTCAAAACTAATGAAAAGTTGAAGTGGAAAAAAGATAAGGAAAATCTTTATCAGTGGGACTAGATCAGATGAATTGGAAATACCGTTGCAGCATCAAGTTGATGTCCCATCAATGCATAGAGTCCAAATGTGAAAAGTGAAAAGAGAGTTGGTGTGGTAGCCCAAAAGAATACGCACCATGCATCTAAGTATTTCCGAGTCTATGAAACAAGGATGAAACATAATGTTAACAAGTTATTCCAGCTAACAAGGAAAAGGTAAGTATTTCTTTTGATTGTACATTTCTTGATACCTACATGGCTTAATTGGATACACATTCACCTAGCCTTTTAATGAAGTTTACAATTTCATCTTAATAATAAAAGTTAGAATATAGAGCTCATACAGCTAAGTGTTTCACTTCCAAAGATCTTGTCTCCATCAACCAGTCAGAAAAAAGAAGCTCCCACCCATACATTTTCAAAGTGCGGATAAAAGTCAGGAGTTCTCCCGTCCTCCTTATCCTGTAAGAAGCATATTTCCGAGAACATGAATATAACCAGTAGCTTTGATCCACATCTACCCTATCGTGGCATCATACAATGGAGAGAAGCACCAGTTATGCCATGATTGATGGGAATAGGCATGTCATAGTACACGTCCAGGGTGGTGGAAATAGGAATGTCAAATCATGATGTGTCTTTGTAAATTATCACCACTTAAGATGATGATAGCTGCAGGTGTCCTCTACAAAAATTTGATCACTCACTGCAAGGCCATATAGATGGAAATAAAATATACAATTACCTTTCATCCTTCTGCTCCATCATTTTCTTGGTAGCATTTGCAATCAATTCTGATATCCATTTATTCACTGCACGAATTTAGTCTTTTTAAAATTAACACTTGTGTTTCCTTTAAAAACAAACTGCAGGATTGATAATTATTTCTGAAGAATACTCTTAAATCAAGAGAAATTGACTTTTAAGATATTTTGGTAAATCAAAAGGAATATAAATAATAAAACTATCTGTCCTGATATTTAGGTTTAATTCTTGAATTTGTTTAATATTGGAATCTAAGCCTGAACGACCAATAAGCCAATCAAACAAAGAAAAATTTAAGCATAGCTGATTTGATATAAAAACTGAAAGGCACATGTACTCTACATACATACTCATAGACATGTAAATATGCATAGTTACTAATGATAATTATATAGAAACAGCTAGTCCATATGAAGATCAGCAAAGCAAGCAATATTGATCAAGCATTTTCTACGCAGTATAGAAATAGAAATTATTTCAAATTAATAGCAACAGAAATAGATCTATTAGACTAAAGAAAAGTAAGGAAAACAAATACGTGATTTTATCAGTAAAAAACAATCTAAGGATCTCGCAGTGTGTTATTGCATGTAACGTTTGTCGATTATTAAAAAAAATCAGAAAGTGTTCCTCAAACCAGCAAATTCAATAATTCATGCTTCTATCAATTTTGGTTTGGCAATTCCATTGCAACTACAGAAGAACTCAAGTAGGTGAAAAGCAATTAAATTATAGAAAAACAAGGGGGGACTAAAATGATGGAGCAAATGCAGCCCTCTGCTGCTTAACTATACAGGACATCTACCTGGTATCAATAAAATGGTTATTGCTAATCCAGAAACAAACGCAAATTTGACTTGAGTATACAGAAGACAAAGTGCCACCCCAATTTGTAAAGGCAGGCTGAAAAACAATAAAATCAGTCATTTATATCTATATGAAACACATCATATTGCACATGCCCAGAAAATAGAAATAAAAATTTAAGGTACAAAAATGCAGGCACATCTTGTAAAAAGTAAATGCTATAAAATACATCATATGAAACCCATCTGTATCATGAATAGCTGAAGAGAACTTGATTGGAGCAACACACGTATATAATGATTCGTCATTCTTAAATGCCAATAATTTTTTCTTCTCCAGGTGAAAAAAAGGAACTATATTTTTCTAGACAATAGATTTATTAGAATAATGGCATTCAAAGAGATAAAGCAAAGAAAGTATGGCGTAAAATAATAAGGTAATACCTCCAAATATCATGGAAACTATTACATAAGTTGACAGTTCGGTCAGCATCTACAGACATAAATGTCTGAATTTCCCCACTAGAGAATTTTGAACGTTCTGCTA
Organism: Bauhinia variegata; assembly: GCA_022379115.2. Lineage (NCBI taxonomy): Eukaryota > Viridiplantae > Streptophyta > Magnoliopsida > Fabales > Fabaceae > Bauhinia > Bauhinia variegata. The sequence goes on from CM039427.1 coordinate 24,180,384, forward strand.
GGTTCAGATAGAGACACTTTGAAACACATGGAGAAAAAAAAGTTTTAGCATGAGAGCATGCTTATAGGACTAATCATAGAAAAGTCTTGCATCAATAACATCATTTGAATAACAAGCAGACCATTGCTATTTCAATGTAATCGAAACTCATCATTTCAACATTTCAAAGCAGAAAGGAGACTAAGTAGCATACCTTCTGATAGATAAGAGTCATGATACTAGACCGTAGCTTTAACTTCAGCTTGGAAAGACGAAAGGAATATTGTGTATCTAAAAAGGATCTAGACAAGCCGGAAACCATTTTAGTAGATGTTACTAGTAACTAGTAAGCAAAGCCAAATAGCATTACAAATTATTTTCATACTGCCCAGAAATTAATGATCAATTGCCCAATAAACAGAAACTAAGCGTATTATTTTCATAAATGTCTGAGATAAATACTTCTCATATGCTTTGATATCTTATGATAGTCCAGAGTCATAAGAAGATTTGGATATGTATACATCGATAACTGTCAAAAGGTTGGAATTCATAGTGATTTACCTGATTACTATGGCTAATTTTTAAATTTTAAGGGCTCGTGGTGTTCTTATCTTCATACTTCTTTATGCAATTTTAAGGACGTAAGCTATTACTAAACTATGGGGCTTTCTCTCATAGATTTTTATATTTTAACATGTAGCGTTTTATTTTAGTAATATTACTCTGGGGCTTATTAAACTTTAGATTGTGTTGTGTGCTAATGTATAACTCAGATGCTTTTCTTTTTCCCATGAGAAGCAGGAACTTGTAAGGACCAGCGGGAAATTCCACCCTATCCTACATGAACATTAAGCAAGCTATCCCAAAGGAACCATGATTCTTCACCCATGTGTAGCTCGAGGTCAACAATAAGTCAAACAACATTAAACATGAAGCACAAGAAGAATGAATACAAAGTGAAAGACAGTTGTATTCCTACAAGAAAAAACACTTACTTAATGGTGGATGTAAGACCCAAGGATATTGCAAGTAAATACCCATCCAAATTATCAGAGCCTGGAAGATGCAACAGAAAGAACACTTACTTTTTAAACTCCAATATTGGCTTTTAAAACTACGTAAAATACACACATAATATTTCAATACCAAGATGGCCACTATCCAAACCTTGTATATTTAAAATCACCCTACCCTAGTAGGCTCATCAATGTCATTTCATAATATATTATTTCTATAATTCACTTATTGTAAAATAGAGGATTATACATTGTGATTTCACATATCAAGTATCTTTAAGAAAAAACCTGAAATGAATTATGGAAATACAATTAGATTTAATAAAACTATGTAGTTCTGCCTAATAATTAAAACTTAATCATAATGAAATGCAACACCAAATATAAGTTGTTGTGCAATCTGACTGGACAAGAATCCTACAGGTTAATGGTATGTCATTCGAGAGATAAGTGATGCATTTGGTTTAAAAGACTTAACAAAAGTAAGTACAAAAGCGATTCGATAATAGATGATAAGTCAAAAAGACAGTCCTAGATGGCAAGATGGATCACCAGAGGTGAGAGTATTAATAATGATAGAGGCCATGTCTATTAACACTTTAAGGATCAAAACAGAGAAAAACTAACTATTAATTGCTCCCACACCTTGTTGAAGAAACCGGATCAGCTTGTTGAGAAGTAATGGTCCCACAAAACCAATGCAATCATTAACCACCTGGGAGCAGTTCAAATATTTTGTGAAGTTGATCACAGTGGTTTTAAAAAGATCAGTTCTATGAAAACTTTTGATTTCATTGTAGGCAGATAGGTACTTATTACGTTGATATACATATAGATATAGTTCCTAAAGGGGCATCTAATTTCTAATAAGGACTGGTCAAGAAGGATTTATATTTTTGTTAGGAAAAGTCTTGCTATTTCACTAATAAATAAGTTAGAAACAACAATTAAATTCATCACACTGTAGCAGCTTAAACATATGTAGTAAGTGTCACCCATAACTTTTGAACCAACTTATGTTTCTCCAGGGGGATGAAATGGTGACTACGTACCTTTAGTAAACCCAGGCGGAGGTATGGCCATCCATATGCACAACAGAGTGCTCTAAATAAAGATGGATTTAAAGTATGATCACTCAGATGAGCATGCCAGCAGACTAAAATTATATTATGACAAGAAGAAGGATCCAAATCAGTAGGCAGTGGAAGCAAATCTTCAGGATTCAGTTGCTTTACGGCACCATGATTGATTACTGTTGTTATGAATCTGAAAGTCAACAAATCCCAAAAGTTCCAGTTTTCTGCCTTCAAACATAAAGTTGAAAAGAGACAGCTAGTAAGACAGTATCAACTTTAGAAATTCAAAATAAAAAAAAAATAGATATGATGATCAAACAATATGAAAAAAAGGATATATTTATTTCAAAATGGGCCCCATTTGTTATGACCTATTCAAAAACTATTATATATTTTCTACCCAAAAGAAGAAAAACAAAAAGTAAAAATATTATCTTCTAAATTGTAAATAGTAACATTAATAGTAATTTTCTAATTAATTTCTACACAGACGGTAAAGAACAGAATATACACTCCACATTTCCAATTTTATAAGTATTTTAGAAGGTTATATAGCAGACAAGCAACCAAACCAACAAGAGGATGTTGTAGTTCTTTCTATGTTCAAGATTGAAATACATGCTATGAACACATTAATTTGGAAGGAAAGGAGTATGTGTAAATGATATTGAGTTTGAGATTGAAAAAGAATGTGTTCTTAAAATGAAAATAGTTAATAAAGCTAAATCATATTAGAAGAATATTATTGGGCAGCATCTAAGACAAATTTGATAAAATAAATTTCAGCAGGATAAATAAACTTAACCACCATTCAATTCTTTTAGAGGAAACAAAAAACTGGATGCAAGAGTTACATTGTTTTTTAAATCCAAAGATTATGGTTGTACTTAGCCCATGTGCAAAAAACAATTTTATAGATTAAACATGAGAGTCTGATAGGAGAGTTACAATTAAGAACAAACACTTACAAAGTCACCATGGATGCCTTCCTCCAGGTCCATGTCATTAGAAAGAAGTGGATCTCCCAATGAACTAATAGAACACAAAGTCAGTCAGTCTCAATGTACTGTAGCAACAAACCATATATAGTTAGTTCACACGAGAAAATCTATAATAAGCCAAATATGTAGGCAATAATGAGTACACCATGCTCTCTATCACAATAAGGCCACTTTCAGAAATCAGGTGATCTTAGCAATACAGACTATTAATGTTTAAATTTCAAATACCCAACAAGAACAACCAAGGATAATGAGGCATCAAGCATGACCTACAGGATAGTTTTAAGTACTTAATGCATGTGGAAAAAAAAAAAATTAAAAAGAAAAAAAAAAATTAAGAGGAGAGGCAGTTGATTCTGTTAAAATTTTATCAAATGCTTTATATATAGATTTATCCAAAATTTATTTAACAAAAAATTTTAAAAATGATTAAGCAGCATATACCTGCTCTTGGACGATAATTTCTTTGCCCTGACCATATTGATAGCGATACAGAATGTGGAACTCAATATAACAGAAGAGCTTTCCATAATGCACATCAGGAACTGCCATGAAAACGATATGCTAAATATTTTAAAATTACAAATGGATATAACATTCAGTTAAACTACTGTTATAAAATTGACACGTAGAGTGTGCTGAAAATTTCTGAGCCTTAGACCAAGAATAGCACCTCCAATGATGGAAACATTGTCCACAAATGGAATATTCCCAATAGCGGTTTCAGAATCCACCAGAAACATAAGATTCGGTTGCAGAATATGTAATGACTGTTTCCACACTTCGTGAAGACAATGATATTTGCCTACATGTAGATGTAATTGAACATTTAGAACAAGAAATATCTTATGCTTTCAGAATTTTAGGATGGTGTTGCAGCCAACTAGAAGTTTTGAAATCTTACCCAGACCATCAACTCTGAACAGTTATAAAACCATTTATGATATCCAACAAAGTGTTGATGAAATCCTGTCTTGCAGAGTATAATTATGTTTATGACTGACAGACATGCTCCAACAGCTGGTACAAAACGCAGGACAAATTTCTCTAAACCGGTTATCTGCTACTCATTGCAAAAGGTTAGCATATGTAGAAATATCCTAAACTGTCAAAATAAAACTATAAGACTATGCAAATTAATAATGATTTAGCAGCAAAGTTCATCCAGATAATCATATAAGCCTGCACTTAAAGGGAAACTAGTAGTTTATGAAAAACACATGAATAGTAAATACACAGCATAAAAGTAGAACATTATTCCTTTTAGTAAAAAAACAGGAAACTGGAATTAGGAAAACTAGGGCATATCAGCCACTACCTGCGTATGTAATCTTTTATTTCCACGGGCACTCTTCTGAGTAATTCCAAGCACAACTATGACAATAATAGTCACTACATTCACCCCAAAACCTAAAACTGTAAGTATTATTAAGGAAAAACAAGCCCATGAAAACAAGCAGCAAATTTGTATCCGTTCACAAACTGAAACAAAAATCTGAAAAGCAATAAGGATATATGTCTTCAAAACACTCGGAGAATCGCTTTCCATCCCATACCTGTGTATCAGAAAAAGATGTGTGATTCATGGTCAGAGTCCAATTCCTTTTATGATCTTGCATGTTCTTAATGATATGTTATCCCTTTATTTTCATGATAAATCCTCAAAAACCTGGTAAAAATTAGTTCTAGTCGCACAGTCAACAAAAGGAACAGAATATATTACTGGTAAAATCTTTACGAAATAAATCATCAAACTCACTTGTGTTGCATGGGAAATGCATTAGACAAACACATTATAGTAAAACACGGACAAAGGGCTTGACTTCCACTAAACTCACACAAACACAAAAAATTCTGGCTTTGCAAGAGTTGGTTGGTATCTACTTAAAAAACCAAAACAACGTGCCCAAGGATATTTGTAAATAAAAGAGAAGTTCGAAAGCTTCTTCTACTTCACTTTCAGTGTCCTATTTTCTTTCTTGGTTGCCAAATAGAACGTGAGGGTGAGTCACGATAGAAAGTGAAGTAGAAGAAAAGATTAAGACACAAACGTTAATAGCGAAATGAATCAAATTGGAAAATAAATTGTAAGGAAAGGCTAAATATGCGTACTGGTGGGGAATTAGGACAAATTAGAGCGAAGAAGCCGTCCATGGATTGAGAGAGCAAGCAGTTATCAAGGAAGAGACCTTGGTTTGAGAGAGTTTTGAAGAAGTCGGGTGTTGCGCAATGTCCTTCTCGTTCTCATGCAAACTAGGTTGTACCCCGTGCGTTATTCAAAGAAGAATTGTGTTTGATTAGATTATCATGTGTTTATGCTTACTCGTTAATCGATTTTTTTTAAAAAAAAATCTATATCTATACATGTGAGTTTACTTATTAACAGTTAATTTTTAAAAAAAAAAAAAAATTCATGATGGATAATTTTTGTACTATTATTAAACCTTATGTTTATCCTATAATTTATAATACAAAAGATTTATAAAAACTGTGCATGTGTGCGAACTTATATAAAAAAGTATAATTATAATTTAAAACAAACAAACAACAATTTTAGAGTATAATTTAATTTGTTATATAATATTAAATAACAAATAAATTTATTTATATTCAGTGTCTTCTTAAGTGCACAATGAAAGTTATCAAAATACATGTGTTCTTATAAAACTATATCATAATATTGCAATTTAAAATTATTATATAATGTGTCCTGAGCAAAATAAATTAGTATGAAATGTCAACTAAAGATATAATAGCAGCAAACATGGCACCTTAAATGTAATTTAGATCATTACCGTCCAAGCAATTAAGAAGGACTATATAGGGTGGGATAAGATTATAAGTGGCCGTGTCCCGTCATATGTGCTTAGATAAATAAATAACTAACAAATATTTTTCTTCATACGTGTTTAATGAAACTAAAACAAGTAAATACACGTGTGCTTCATATTAAATTTGCCGCTCAGTATCCCAAATCTGAGTGCTTTTACTTTACTAATGAGCAGTGACGAACAGCTTTGTGCTAAAAAGCAGACGAACAAGTAGAGATAGTCCACAATTAGAATGTGCACCCCACATTCGTAGATCATAGTCATGTGTATGCCACTTTCCCTTATCATGTGTTTGAACTTTGAAAAAGGGACCAAACCATGAATCTAATCTAATTAAAAGCATAGCAGAGTATGGATGGAATTGCGTATCACGTGTCATCTGTGTCACATTTCCACTTGTACTTATAAACATCAACGTCCAAAATAATGTAATGCATCGTGCTCACAATCATAAATCATAATTTTTGTATGTATGCTCTTTTCAAAAGGACTAATTCTTTTTACATGTATCTTTTTTTTAATCCTATATATATTTTTATTTTAAAAATTTAATTTCTAATGTGTAAATTATATTTCAAAAAGCCAAAATCTTATAATATGTAAATATACGTTCAAAAATTCTAAAATATATTAAAAGAATTTACCTAATTTGGTGGATCCAAAACAACAAGCAAAGCCACAGGCCCAATGTCACCAAAGCAGCAATTTGGGCCTATGGCACTCCCCTGTTACGTTGGGTTTTTTACACATCCCTTTTTCTGTTTACACAGCCTTCCCACCTCTTTATATATTTTTTTGTAAATGACAAAAACATCCCTCCTCATTTGGGAGCCCAAACCCACAACCTTTCTCTATCTCCCACTCTCTGTTTTTTGACAGAAACACACTGAGGTGTGAGATTTTCTTTTCTTTTTTCTGTTTCCATAATTCTGGAATTTGAATCTCTCAGAATTAAAATTTCTCAAGGATTGGAATTTGTAATTCTGAGACATTGAAGTCCCGGAAATAATTTAATAAAATGGCCAACTTATGTTGACCTTCAAAAATTGAAATCATCCGGAATAAAATGGCTAATGTTTCTAATAATTTATTACAAACTTTATTGTATAAATATTAATATAAATAGTTAGTGTCTTAATGTCTTTTAGAAGTAAGTACAAAGTACAATAAAATAATTTTGCTTTATATTTTCAAATAAAAAAAATTTGTTTATGTTCAATCAAAATAATATAAAAAGTTTTCTACTGGAAATTCAAAATCTTCTCACTCACAATTGATTTATCTCCTCTTTGATCACTTCTATTTTTTTTCCATCTCCTTCAATTTTTCTTTAGACTCAAACTCTTATCTTTTAGAACCACGCCTAAGGATCATTGATTAAGATCTTGGTTATAATGTCAAGGTTTGATTGGAAAAATCCACTAAATAGACATTTGATGCGAAGCTCAAAGCACCTCTAATTTCATATGCTTCTCTGACTTTCCTTTAAACAATTCACATTTTCTTTAAAAAAAAATTTCACTACAAAGCAAATTACAATTGCATTACTACATTTATCTGTTAAAGGTCTAATCACGTGATTTAGTTTTTAACTACTAAATACGTAAATTTAAATATAAAATTAATGAATTACTACATTTTTATCATGTTTATTATGATATTTCTTTCTTTTTTTATTGTAAAAATTGCCAATTTAAATTTGTTAAATTCAAAGTCGATGCAAACGGTTTTTTTGTCGGCTAAATTTGTTAAGTCTCTTACTAACAGGTTTGTTATCTAAAATAATAAACAATTTATACCAATGTTTACCTTCTTAAACTTAAAATATAAATGAAAAATTACAAATATATAATCATTTTTATTTTTACCTTATTTTTTATTTATTTATTTATTTAACTTCTAATTTGTCATCAAATGACATAAAATGGGATCGGCGGGCGCCATACTAGTAATATAATAATAATGATAATAATAAACAAAAGTTACTTATTGCTTTATCCTTCTTCCTTCTATAGCCACACGAATTCAGAAATGGTAGTATCCTCCGTCCCCATGACCTTGTCATCTTCATTTTTCAAGCTCACCTTACTTCACCACCCACTTCACCTTCATAACCCTCTTCTTTGTCCGTCCCTTTCTTTTGCTCCACCATCCACTTGCCTGCATTTTACTTCGCCAACCTCTGTACCTCTCCCAAAGCTTCCATTTACCGGCAAAATCCAATGCATTGGCAAAGAAGCAGCGCCAGGTTTTGATCCCAAAGCTGGAGTCGCTGTTTACAAACCCAAGTCCTATGAAGTTTTGGTCACTGATGCAGCCAATTCTCTCGCTTATGCTCTTGAAGACGGAAAAATTCGCTTGGAGATTGATTTTCCGTAAATTTTTCTCCCTTCTTGTTTAAATTTTGTGTTTTCATGAGCCAGAAACTGTGCTCAGACAGTAACTCTACAACTAAAAACTAAACTTGGACTATGATGATTTCCAATGCCCACATAAGTGCCAATTTTCGGAATTACCATTGAGGTTTACTGTTTGCGGTTAACTTACAAATTTGATGTTTCCAGTTAGATTTGGTACAGTTAGTGATTTGTTGATTTTTGACGACGGGGAATGCTTCAAGTGGCAGTACCTAGTTGAGAACTCCACCTTAGTGTTATTCACAAAGCTCTACAATTAATTAATTGTGATGTTATTTTAAAAGAAAAAAAAAAAAAACACTTCCATTCCTTAATAAAAAATAAGATTTTCCTTGTTGAGAATCTTGCGTGTTCGCATATAATCAATTTCCTCTCGTATAGATGATTGCTTTGCTTTCCGGTGTCATTTGTTCTGTTTGTATGGTTTCAAACTTTCTATGTTAACTAATGTTTGGCCTGTGTCAACATGAGTATTCTTTTCGCCAAGTCATGCATGCCGTGATATAATTATCTGTTATATTTTATAATCTCAAATATTTTGTTTAAATACTCACATCCCGTGAACCCTGATTTTCCCTTTGTGATTATGTTTGCAGGCCTTTGCCTAGCAACATTTCTTCGTATAAGGTACTACTTTTTCCTCTCTTGGAGTGACTGATGGGTTTCTTTGTCTCCCTTTCCTTATTAATATGAAGTTGCATTCTCGAAAGAGGGCTAAGTTTCCAAAATTCATAGTTGATATAATCCACTATCAAATGTTACAATTTTTTCAGATGCGGTTTTTAACCATTGTCAGTGACTCAGTAATTTACTCGCTATGGGGATAATAATCTAATTGTTAATATGGGTTTACATACCTCTTCTAAATCATTATTATAATAATTATTATTATTTTTCAACATGTGAGTTTGTCTGATTTTTTTAAATCTGTATGTTAAGTTTACATTTATTTCATGCTTGGAGATAATGTTGTAATTGACAGTTACTTGATATTTTGTGAGGCAAATTTGTCTAAAGACATTGCACATAATCTTAAATTCCTAAATATTTCAAGGGATCTTCAGATGAGTTCATTGATGCCAACATTCAACTTGCTTTGGCTGTTGTAAGGAAGCTCCGGGAGAAAAAGGAAACCAGAGCTTGCATGGTAAGAGGAGACATCCTTTTGTCCCTTTCCAAACAAGAAGTACTTCATTTCATGTATATGTTTATATTCTATTCTACAAAAGATGTTCATATATTTGTGTTCAATTGTAGGTTTTCCCTGATAAGCCGGAAAAGCGCAGGGCCTCTGAGCTGTTCAAGGCTGCTCTGGATTCAGTAAGTGAAAATAACATAAGGAGTTTATTCTCCACCTCTCTCTTTCATGCCACTAAAACGGGGAAACAAAAGTTTTGAGTCAATTTAATTTGTTAAAAATCCTTTTATTCTTCGGAATTGTTGAAACAATATGTTGCCACTGAACAAATGCAATTATTGGAACAATTTACTTTCAAAAGTATCTCTCAAGGTCAAGAATAATATTTAACAATTGATAGGCAATCGTTCTTACAGAAGTTGCCCTTATTTAGAGTCATCTTTGTTTGATAAAACATGACTTTTTGTTCTTTTTAGATTGATGGCATAACCATCGGTTCTCTGGATGATGTCCCTGGTGGACCTGTTACCTCATTTTTCAGATCAGTCAGGAACACCCTTGATTTTGATTTTGAAGATGGCAATGAAGGTTAGTTCTTGGGGAAAATATTTGCTTAACTACATTATTTTATGCAATTTATAGAATCTATTCGTTATTTTGGAAGCTACACCAATGTGTTGATTTTGAATTTAGGATTGTCTTAGACTAAAATGTTGGTTGAGAAAATATTTAAATCTGCTTGTGTATGCATGTCTTTGGGTGTGTGATTTAAATAAATCAAATTGATGCTGATGAATTACATTTATATATTTCAATCTATCCTCTGTATTTACATTGTGCTATTTTAATAATTTGGTGTCCAAATACATGTATTGATGTAAGATTACACTATATGCCTGAGGGTTAGATCAGCCTTATGTAAGCAAGAGATTTTCTCTGCTTCACTATTTAAACTCTTGTGGAATTTTTAACTGAAAAAATGAAAGTTGTGATACTACTGACAGCGGAAATAACAATATATACCGCTTTGATACTTTTTCTATCAGCAGTTGTCTGAGATATTAAAGTTAAATGTTCATATAGATGGCAGCCAGAACAATTATTATTATTATTATTATTATTATTTTTTTCAATATTTAAGCTGTTAATTGTTCATCTATGCTATTAGAATGATTCCAAAGACCAAGAGTAGCCGACTTGCCCTCACTAGTAAATATCTTTGCAAGCAAGTCGCATAAGCAGTTTCTGTTTTATAACTACTTGGAAAGATTTAGTCGCACAGGGTATTTTTTTTCTAATCTTTAATTTCCCTAGCTTACCCTAGATATAACGGCTTTTTCTCATTTTCTCCTTCATAGTTGATCACTTTTTTGTAGTTACTAACTTTTGAAAACATGAATGACTTATGAGAATATTGTCACGTTTCTTATACTTGAGGTATATATTGTTGATACCATGTTGGTTTCTTATTTGTACATACGAGCATGATAAATAAATAAAACTAGTTTGAGAGTCTTTCATTTCTTACAAATACAGGTCGTTGGCAGAGCAGTGACCCTCCGTCGCTCTACATATTCCTCAATTGCAGTACACGTGAACTTGCTTATATAGAGAAGTATGTGGTATGGTGCCTGTGCATCTGAAAAGTTTTGCTTTCAAAATTCTCGTGTGCTGGTTGAGCCTCATTATCTGTTAACTGATCTGACCTAATCTGTCCATGTCTTAATTGGTTGATAATCATGGTTTATTTTTATTGATGATATGTGATAAACTGAATCCTGTTAATTTTTGGTCAGCTCGTAATAAATGTCTGGGTGTATGTTCGTCTATCCATGTTAACTAAATTATATCTACAACAGGTTGAGTTCAGCAGTAATTAGTACCTTCAAAATCTGTCTCAGTAACAAGATCGTGATGTTGAAGCTTTGATATGAAGATTTATATGGTCTTTCCTTACTCTTTTTGCCAAAATGCATATGCAGTTCTTAATGCAAGTTACTATATGCGTTTGAACAGAATTGCTAGTAGTGTGAAGGAGAGAAGAAAAAACATTGTTTAGTTGGAAACCTCTAGTTTAGTTTGGTTTGGCCATTGCATATGTGTTTACATGGAAACTACATACAGGGATACTAAGAGACTAAAATAATAATACATGCTTGCAACAGCTCATGTAACCCTAAGATCCAATTAGACAAAAATGGTTCACTATTCTTGAATACTAAAAAAGTTAATTATTACTCTTAACAAGAATATTTTTTCATACCGACTTAGCCAAGCTGCGTTTCTTTTTTATTTTTTAATAACTGTTACTACTTGGACTGTGCAGGAAAAATTTGCTATGTCAACACCAACACTTCTATTTAATCTTGAATTGGACACGCTGCGGTATATTTCATGTCTTTCTTGAGTTTTCCTTCACTATTTAATATACTTACTGTTGACAGATCATATCTACTTACTTTGCAGTGCTGATTTAGGCATTCTTGGCTTCCCAACCAGGGATTTACACTACCGCTTTCTTTCTCAGTTCACTCCGGTGTTCTACATTCGTATTAGAGAGTATTCAAAGGTGCCCATTTTTAATCTAATTTTCTCTATATATTGACTACTCGCATTTTTCATTTTTGATAAATATTATTTGTTTTATTCTTCTGTTCTTTAGACAGTAGCAGTAACTCCTTACATTGTCAATTACAGTGGAGCAGTGTTTCGCCAGTACCCAGGTATGGTAATACGTGCATTTCTGAATCTGTACTTGCACACAAACAAATGCAAATGCACACGAATGTTTAAAAGCACATACGCGTATAGATAGATAGTCGATGAACTTCTTTGCTCTCGTTTAGGATTGAACTTAAGCTTTAAGATTTTTTCAGGTCCATGGCAGGTGATGCTTAAACAAGCAGATGGCTCTTATGCTTGCATAGCAGAAAGTGCAAGCCGCTTCACACTCGGTGAGGTAAATTCACGAAATTTAATCTCTGATAAGCTTTTCAACTTAATTTACTTTCTGAGTAATCTATTTGCTGATCTTAGGCAAAAGAAGAACTCTTGAGGGTCCTGGGACTGCAAGAGGAAGAGGGAAGCTCCCTAGAATTTCTTCGAAGAGGCTACAAGGTGTTCTCTTGTTCACGAATCAACTTCCTTTGATTTTATGCGTGTCTCTGTCTAGCTTGCCACTATAGCTTAGCTTGTTCTTTTAAATGTTCTCTTTTTGTCGCTCTCTAGAGTTTGCATGCCCTGTGGTGTTATATATTGTGAAAGTCGCGAGGATCTCAGAAAGAGAGAATGAGAGAGTTTGAGATAGAGAGGGAGGGAGAACTACTGTTACAGAATGAATCTGGACCAGTATACATAGATAATACATAGTGTTAAGTTACAACTGAATCTGGTATTCCTAACTAACTATGAGCTGTCATAATATGGGAGGAGATCAGGTGAGCTGTAGGGGTTTGATTGTTATCGTGGTCCTTTGTATCGTTATATATATTTATATTTGTAAGTTGGAATATTTGGTCAGAATGAGCTGAATCACAATCTACAAGTGTTTTGAGTATTTTCTCGTAAATATCCTGGATATTCTATTTGGAGTCTACTAAGCTTACTCTATTGCTGTAATGGATCTAGTACGAGAGATTGTATCTTTTTTTTGTCGTGTTTCATTACCCGAGGAATAAATTTGCTGTAAATTATGTGATATTATACGGCAGACAAGCACGTGGTGGGAAGAAGATTTCGAATCGGAAGTGTCTTCTGCATGGCGAAGCTGATGGATCCGGGATCTTTGAATGATTAAATATAATCAGGGAATTCCCCTTCCAGATTTATATAATATTCTTTCATGTAATATTTTTGTTTCTTTGAAACAAACGGATTTGTCGCCCCTTACCCTTGTGTATTTATAGGCGCTGCAATTCTTCATTAATGATAAAGAATCTTAAGAAAGTTGTAAACTCGTTTCCTATTGGAACTCATCATCCGAACCCTTCAGAGCTTTTTAAGATGTTAATCACGCATACATGTAACTATAACTATGCAAGAAGACTAGGATATGATCTATTAGATAATAATGGTGAATTAAAACTTAAAAAACTAGTGTTAAAATTAAAAACGCAATCTTTTCAAATTTCCATCGTGTCAGATTAAAGTTAGTATACAGCGTACAACTACAAGCATATCATAAAGATTCTTCTCACAAGACATCGCGAGAAGCTATGCGACAGGTGATTGCATCTGCCAGCGAAGATATTCCAAGTTCCGCGCCAGCTATCTTGTAATGCTGAAACATTACAATTCATTCATTATAAATTTTGCACAACATACAAGACACAAAGCAATCCAGTTTCGTCACAAACCTTTTGTATCTGTGCTCGGTTTGCTTTTGTATCCAACTCCTCCAGCTCAATCTCCTTGCCATTGGTAAGCTTCTCTATGGCTTTCATCTGGTGGAGTAAATAGAAGAACAACAAGGCGAAGGTTTAACACAGATCATCTTACCTCGTCAGGAGTAGCATCAAAACGAGCGGCAAGTATATAGGTTGTGCTGTCAGAGATGCCGCATCTTTTCAAAGACTCTGTAATCTAGTCACAGTACAGGCCAAAGAAATCATAACCTAGTCTATGGAGCAACAAACCAAAATAGTTAAGTAGCGAGTAAGTTTACGTGCTTGGACCCTGCATAATTGTAAACAAGCTCAGAATGAAGAGTGCGTGTCGTCAATGAATGTGCGCAGCTGCAAGGACGGGGAAGACATCTGGAATCTGGTTCATTTGACATAAAAGTGTGATTAACTGACATTGTCATAGTTTAAGTGGCAGAAGGCAGAGCAAAGGGATGGATTAGGAACCACGTGGAAGATTCTTAATTTAAGAATAAATATATTAAGTCATACAAGTAATGCATTCAGAAATGCAACTTCGGGTTCCAATGTCCCAGCCTGCATACTTTCCGAGAGTTCCCTGCAAGAACAACAAAGCTTTTTCATTACAACTTTATTATGCTTCAACCAAGTGAAACTGAAAGGGTTCCCTAGAATGAATGAATAAACTTTCTTTCTAAGGTCTGCCATCACATCAACTTGCTTCTCCAGAGGATGAAGTCTGATGACCATGATTTTGCAATTATCATCTTGGTTCTATTACGTAGGAGCAAACTGGTTTTAAACCGTTATTTCAACAGTTCGTTTTTTGAGTTTTTCTTCACTGTAGAACCCTTAGAGAGAGGGAGGGAGAGAAGGAGTGAGACTAGCTTGGAATTGGTCACGTCAGTAAAGAGAGCAAGAGAAAGTGTGGTTCCATTAATAGAGAACACCTTCATAGCGCTTATTGCTGTAACTTGTCAGTAAAATCCATCACGTCCTGTCTTAGAAATAAAATAAGGAGTGAAAACTATAAGAGAAATTTAAAGAATAAACAAACCCAAAAGGATATATTTTTCTTTTCGCTTCTTTTTAAAATAATTTTGGTTTGAAAGAACCGTCAGATAATAGAAATCAACGAGGATACATGTTTACCACAATCATAAATACTCATGGCAATAATTAATAAAACAACCAGCACAAATGGAGAGAAAGAGAGAGGAGATAACCTGAGCAAAGCTACAGCTCCAGGACTAGATGCTACTGTTGGTCTAAGAAAACGAGAAACTCAACGGCAAGGCTTGAACTGGAAGCCTTTTTTTTTTTTTTTCCTGTTTTTTGTTTTGGGCTCGGACTCCCGTTAATAATCCTAACGATAATTATATAATCAGTAAGGTAGAAAAAAAAAGATTTCCCTACTTGTTAATTTCTTTTTTTTTTGGTTACATTTGCGAGGATTCAATTAAATTATACTTCTTTCATTTCAATTTTTTTAGTTTAAAATTTTAGCATATAAATTAAGAAATTATTAATTAATATCATTAAAAAATATTAATCAATATAATAGTTTGACTATAGTACTCTTATATAATTCATTTATCTAATTTAATTTATGGTGTACTTAAAAAATAAAAATATTAATTATCTTTATTTAATTAAATAAAGCTACATATAATAAAATAATTTTGACAAAATTATAAAATTCTATTAGTTTTAGGATAAAGAAAGACTCTAAAACTACAAAAAAATTTCAGGCAAAAGAAATACCCAGTAGCTTTATAGCTTTTTATTTTTTTTTTTTATTTTTGATATGTATAACTTTTTAGTTTGAGAAAATGTGTTAATTAATCACATATTGTATGGAAGGAAAATAAAACATTTTGATTGTGGTACATTTTGTTTTCCTTCCAGAATATAGCGGAGTGGCATTTTACTATTTGGTCAAAACGGTGACGAATCATAACACCGGATTGAGAATACAGTAAATTTGATCCACTTATCACCGCCGACACAGATCTTGTCTGGGAAAAACAATACCAACACCAGTTAATTAACCCAACGATGATTGACTTTGCCTTCCCACGTTCCCTTTCCTTTTTCCACTGCCCAAAGTCTTTTTAAAAAATCCAGACTAGAAGGAAGCTTGAAGATCTTAACAAATGGATTCGGAGCATCTAGTTGGAAAGTTTCACAGAGCTCCGGCTTTAGTTGGATCCCCATCCAGAAGATTGTGGATGTTTACCACAAGGTCTTCGGCTGTAATGTGAATTTTTTTGCTTCTATTATTTGCTTAACGAGAAAATTAATGATACGAGAAATTAACTGGGCATTTGTTTCCCAATGTTAATCCGGGCATTTGGTGCTGAATGCGCGGAAATTGGCTCCTTCTTCTTTCAAAGTTGCTGGCTTTTATTGATTAAATATTGGGTTTATGCCTTCGTCATTTTGAGTATATTTCAATTCAGTTTTCTTGGGTCAGTGCTTTGTTTACTGAGCTGAATATGCACTCTGAAGATCAGCTACCACAACCATGATTTGGATTCTCTTTCAATTCAATAATCTCTTCTGCATTTATTTCCTACATAGTGGTGTTTAGTAGTGTTTCAGATGTTTCTTGGTAATCAATTTGATATCTAAATTGCCTGTCATTTTTATTGAAGGGTTTGATTACTGCCATCAAAGCTCAGCCACGTAGAAATCTGGGAAACTTTCCAAGTCATAATGGAGAGGAAAGGGTTGGGTTTCGTGGGATTCAGAACATTATTGATCGTGGGCTCCATAGTTTTCCCTATGTTAGTCACATTTACTTTGCTACGACAAAATTCAATCTTTGATATCGGTGAAGGATTTTCCAAAATTAATGTAATGGGTGGAAGAGCCAAGAATGCTGTCACTGATGGCTTGAAAGGAGGAGCTAAAAATGTTACAGCTCCAACCAGGGGTGAGGTCCACAATGAGACTCATGTCTTGGAAAAAGAAGCTCAAAATGTTTCAGCTGAGGACAAGAGAGGAGCGGGTCAGAATATTACAGGATCAGAGGTAGGTAAGGCCATTGTTTGCAACAACTTTTCCTATTATTCACAACAATCTTTTATTGTTCAATCGCATGTCCTTAATCTGTTACTGAAGTTTCTTTTGTATGTTGTCCTCAATCTTTGATCTCTTTTCCTTGTATGTCAAAACAAGTACTGAAAGAAAATGCTCGAGTCGGTATACCTGGGATTTTGGAAGACACACCACAGAGAAATACAACCCCAGATGTTGGTAAGATCATTTGTGGCCTAATATCAGCCTACTCATATACAATTTTGCCTAGTTGTTCATTTTATTATACACAATAATTATATTTATAAAATGACTGAATTAGTTTGAAGACAGGGGCAAGGATGTATTTCTGACTAATACCATTGTTACTTCTATAATAGATAGCTGGCATTCTTGTTTTTGTGTAGAACTTTGGATAGTTGTAATAGTTTCCGGTTAATTCTGGCATTTGGTGGGATTTGATGGATTAGGCACTCAAATTTGATTTCTATTTTCTAGTTAGGTCTTGCATTAAAACAGGCACCGAGATGGTTTCATTTAATTATTCATTCTCTTTTATGGAGTCAAAACTACAATAGTTCAATAAAATTTCATCATAATTAAAATGCGCAGCAAAAAGCTTCATCACATTTTGAATCTCGAATCAAATGCCTTATTTGGAATCTAAAGGTGCATCGCAAATTCTTCTTGACTTCTCTATATTACTAGGTGCAATTTTATATGTGATCTTATCTTTGAAATCTGCAGGCCCAAAGAATTATTCATATGCAGATGTGGAGAATGATCCATCTCCATCTACCAGCATTGGTAATGTCGAACTGCTAGATGGACTTCTTGCTTCCACATTTGATAAAGGATCATGTTTAAGTAGGTATCAGTCTTACTTATACCGCAAACCTTCCCCTTATAAACCATCTCCATATCTGAAATCCAAGTTACGTCACTATGAACATCTTCATAGAAATTGTGGACCTCATACAAAATCCTACCACAGAACCATGGGAACTGGCAATAGATCTAGCAAAAAGAATGTAGCTTCAAAGTGTAAGTACCTTGTATGGATAGCTTCCAATGGGTTGGGGAACAGAATGTTAACCTTATCTTCAGCATTTCTTTATGCTATGCTCACAGACCGAATCCTGCTTGTCAGATTTGGGACAGATATGGTTGGTCTCTTTTGTGAGCCGTTTCCTGATTCATCATGGTTATTGCCTAAGAATTTTCCATACTGGAAAAATTGGAAAAATGTTGAAACTTATGAAAACTTTCGAAAGAATGACATAAACACTTACAAGGGTTTCTTACCATCATTTCTACTTGTTAATTTACAACACTCTCATGATGGTCATGAAAACTTTTTTCAATGTGATAATAGTCAAGATCTTCTCCAGAAAGTTGCTGTGTTGATTTTGACATCAGATCAATATTTTGCTCCTTCTCTTTTTATGATTCCATCTTTGAAGCAAGAGCTGAGCAAAATGTTTCCAGAAAAAGACACTATTTTTCACCACCTGGGGCGTTATCTTTTTCATCCTTCAAATGACGCATGGGGACTAATAAGTAGATATTATGAGGCACACTTGGCCAAGGTGAACCAGAAGATTGGCCTCCAAATAAGAGTATATAATACTCACCGAACACCACATCAAACTGTTCTTGGTGAAATTTTAGCCTGTACTCATAAGCATAAGCTTCTGCCTGAATTAGACATGCAAAAATCAGTAATTTCTCCATTGAAGAACCAGACCTTGAAAGCTGTTTTAGTAGCATCGCTGTTTTCCGAGTATGGTGAGGGGCTAAGGACTTTGTATATGAAGAAACATACTGTGACTGGGGAGATAATAAAAGTTTATCAGCCTAGTCATGAGGAGCGTCAAAGGTCCAATGATAACATGCACAATATCAAGGCATTGACTGAAATTTATTTGCTGAGTTTATGTGATGCATTGATTACTAGCCAAAAGTCCACTTTTGGGTATGTTGCTCAAAGTCTTGGAGGTTTGAAGCCATGGATTCTGCAGAAAGCATATGGGGAAACGATCCCAGATCCACCTTGCCAACGACTCATGTCCATGGAGCCTTGTTTTCATTATCCTCCCAAGCATGACTGCATGGGGAATGGCATAGTCAACATTACTTTACTTTTTCCTCACATTCGGAATTGTGAAGATGTAAATAGCGGATTCAAACTGGTTAATTTATCATGACCATTAAGTAACGAACTTTGATTGACACCGGCACTAAGATATTTGTCGTTGCAGTGCATTTGATTGATTAGCAAGTATCAATAATTCATGTATATAGTTCTTTGCAGAGCTCATGAACCAAAAACACTCTTATTTTTGCTCAGAATGTAGAACATATATTAGTTAACTGATCTAATTTACTTGATGGAAAACATTAAACAGGCAATGAGTCAAGGGATCATTGATGATAGCGTCAAAAGCTGTTCATATTGAAGACCAGTGTTTGGAAGATCAACTTCTTATAGGTTTTTAAATTTAAAATTTTGATTTTTCCTTGAATAATTTTTTTTGTCAGGTAGAGAGTACACAGCACTGAGAAAGTGTAGGGTTACAGCAGGAATAGAATTCTCTTTGGTATTTAAAATTAAAAGAGGTGTTACTAGTTATTGATTATTATTTTTAATATTTATTCTGGCTTTTTATTTTTTATTGAATAAATAAATATACAACCATGAATTTTACGACGTTGGATAAATAACTAGAACCTGCCTTGCAATCCTAATGGAAATATGTTGCATTGGATTGGGAATTCGAATTCCAACAAAGGACTAATGGATTGGAACGTTGAATCGGCTATAATTAGACAGAAGAACAATACAGAGAAAAGAAAGAAAGTGTCTTCCTCATCATTTTACAGTATTTTCGCCTTTTGTTTTCTTGAGAATGCCAACAAAGGATTAATTCCTAATATTCTACATTGTTATATTGACGATGTGCAGTCTTGTTAAAAGGGGTGCTGATTTCTCCAAACACAGTTAGTATCTTTATAGAAGAGCCTCGAGGTGATGGGCATTGTTGTTGAATTGAAATTTTAATTCCACTATCTTCAGTTTACTTTTTTTTTTTTTTATCTTTTATTTTTTTTCCCTGGCCTTCATATTTAAGACATTAATTTTGTAAATGAGAAAAAACAATATAATTGTAAGTACAATATTATTAAAATATTAAAAATAAAATTTTCTTTTTCACTGATTAAAAGAGAGTGAAATTGAAAGCAAAATAAAAGTTATTAGGCTCGTCCTTACTTGCATAGGTACAATATGTTTATTTATTTTGTCTTCAGTGGCGTTATTGGTTAATGCAGATGAGAGGATTAGCCTTCAAATAAGAGTATTTGCTCCTGATCACACTCCGCATCAAAGAGTTATAAAACTACTTTTAAGCTGTACCTTGAATACTAAGTTATTACCTGAGTTGAACAAGCAAAATTCTATTACTTTTACATCAAAAAACCAGACTTTGAAGGTTGTTCTGTTAGCATCTTTGTATCCAACGTAACTGTCATTGGGAAGATGATAGGAGTTTATCAACTAAGTCACGAAGAACATTGATTTTTTTTTTTTGTTTATTTAAAAATCAAATATTAATTAATGATAAATAAGATTAACTCCATTTGAAAAAAAAAATGTGAATATGAAAAAGTATAAATAAAACTGAATTCTCTCCATTTGATACATTGCTTACATACCGCTATGTTAAGGAATTGCATGGCGGTGAGTACAAACTGAAACATTGGTTGTGGATAAGACACATGCAAACCATGCGATACTAGAATCCGGTTGGTGCCCACAACTTGCTAGAAGACAATGCGGCTCTTTCAGTGTGGGCGCAAACAAATTGGAAGCTTTAACAATACTTCTCTTCTTTATTTTCAATATGAAAATGTCGGTGATACTTCCGTATTGAGACTCCAATATTTCTGGTACAAGTTTCATTGAGACTCCGAGCATCTAAAAGTCATGGAAGTCATAATGAAGAAGATGGAGACGAATTTCAGAAGATACAGTACAGAAATATTCTGGATCTTTTTCTTGATAGTTCTCTCGCCAGCACTCATTGCAACAGTAATGTACCAGAACACAACCTTTGAAGGAAGTGGTCAAATGGCTACCGGTAAGGTATTGGGAGAAAGAGTCCAAAATACCACGGAGGAGTACCTAGAAGGAAGAGATAACAATATTACAATACCAGAGGCAGAGTCAGAGGTAGGTCACTTCAACATTTGGCTCCGTTTACATAATTATTATTCTAGACTAGACTAGACTAGAGAAGCAAATTAAACTCAATATTCTTTACCTGGCAAATTAATCAAAGGTATTGGGACGCGAAACTCAAAATCTTACGGCTAAAGAAGCAAGAGGTCAGAGTATTACAGCGCCAGATATAGGTAATAAAATACGTTACAATTTCAATTTAATTTGTCCCTATTCACACCTGCAATGGCTCCTTTGATTAAGCTAGCATACCACGTTTAGAATACCATGGTAAAAGGATACTTGTTTAAGGGATTTTCCTTTTCTTGTAATTTCTAACTTATGTGTATGAACTTCATTACAGGCTTGAAGAATGCTTCATTTGCGAGATTAACAAATGTTTCCAATACAAGTTATGCAAATGAACATAACAGAATTCATAGTGACAAATTGCTTGATGGACTTGTGGCTTCTGGATTTGAAAAGGTATCATGCATAAGCAGGTTTGATTCCTATTTATACCGCAAAGCTTCCCCTCACAAGCCCTCTCAATATCTGATATCCAAACTAAGAAACTATGAGGATTTGCATAGAAAGTGTGGAGTTCATACAAAAGCCTACAAGAGAACCATGGTGAAGCTCGTGAGATCTAAGAACCATAATGCTGGTACAGTATGTAAATACCTTGTATGGACACCAGTTAATGGATTAGGAAACAGAATGATAAGCATGGCCGCTGCATTTCTTTACGCTCTCGTCACAGATCGAGTCCTACTTGTTGAATTTCAAAGTGATATGGTGGACCTATTCTGTGAGCCATTTCCTAATTCAACTTGGATTTTGCCTAAGGATTTTCCTTTTAGGAATAAGTATGCACATATTGAAACATATCAAAACATGCTGAAGAAAGACAAGGGCAATGGTTCCAAAGAGATTGTGCCATCAGTTATGCATCTTAACATGCAACACACTTTCAATGATCCCAAAAAGCTTTTTCATTGCAACCATAGCCAAGACCTTCTCCAACAAGTTTCTTTGTTAATTCTGCAATCAGATCAATATTTTGTCCCTTCTCTTTTTATGACACCATCTTTTAACCCGGAGCTTAATAAAATGTTTTTAAAAAAAGACACTGTTTTTCATCATTTGGGACGTTACCTTTTCCACCCTTCAAATGAGGCATGGGGACTAATTAGCAGGTTCTATCAAACCTACTTGGCTAATGCAGATGAGAGGATTGGCCTCCAAATAAGAGTATTTCGTCCTGATCACACTCCTCATCAAAGAGTTATGGAGTTACTTTTAAGCTGTACCTTGAAGAATAAGCTATTACCTGAGTTGGATAAGCAAAATTTTATTACTTCTATATCAAAAAACCAGACTTTGAAGGTTGTTCTGTTAGCATCTTTATATCGAGTATATGGTGATAACTTAAGAACAATGTATTTATCAGAGCCAACTGTTACTGGTGAGATGATAGGAGTTTGTCAGCCAAGTCACGAAGAGCATCAGAAGTTCCATGACAATAGGCACAACATGATGGCATGGACAGAAATTTATTTATTAAGCATGAGTGACACGTTGGTGACTACCTCTTTGTCTACTTTTGGGTATGTGGCTCAAGGTTTAGGAGGTTTGAAGCCATGGCTTCTTTACAGGATAGTAGGCAATGAGACCCATAATCCAGCTTGTGAACGAGACATCTCTATGGAGCCTTGTTTTCATATTCCTCCTAAGTATAATTGCGAGGGAAAGGCCATGGAACATCTTGGTCTTCTTTACCCTCACATGAGAAAATGTGTTGATTATTCTTCTGGAATCAAACTTATAAATGATTCCAATTAACTATTTGTTGCAATTTTTGGTTATATATGTTATTTTTTGTGACCTGCTATTGTTCAAGAGCGAATGCTGAGGAGCTGGCAAGAAACATTGTCCAACAGTCCAAGCCACCTCCACCTAAGAGATAGCGGTTAATTCAGCATATCATTTTAGTTTTAGATGTGGTAACATATATACCAATATTCCAAGAAACAGCACATGGATTCCCAAAGGAATTCCCATCAACCTCAAACTTTACCAAACCATGCACACCATCAACTTTTCTGTGCTCAGCTTCTTTCTTCAATTTCATTCCGTTGCAGCATTAATGCTCAGAAGATTAAGTGATCAACTTGCAAAATAATGAATTCTATATATTTAATTTCCACCAAAAAACTAAAATGCTCCAAAACTGATTGTAGAAGCTTGTTCCAAATGAGTGGGAGCAGAGAGAGAATAGAAGACTGCAGGTTGCATAAGGCAATATATCTGGTAGATATATATCTTAGATGGATAATGGTATTCTGTTTCTATTGCATAACCATCGCTAGGTCCACTACCCGATAGTCAAACATATATATGTTCTATCAGCTGAAATTACAATTTAGTCATCGTTACAATCAAAACTTTAATAGAAAGCAAAAGAAAGAAAAAGGTTTCTACAGTGGAGCAAGCTTTAGTTGTCCTCACAGTCATACCTCGAGCTTAGTTTAGCAGAGATTCCACCATAAATAAAGCAAAATAATTAATCATAACGATAAAGCATGCATTTCCATTATCATTTTACTCTGAAAAGTTAACCAAAAAAGATACTCACCCAATCCATCCTTATTGCATTCTATTATTTCCTTTTTTTTGGCCTAGCTAATTAAGTTGATTTCAGTGTAGCCCCTTTCTTCCGAGTCGTCTTGCTTTCTTAAGACTAAAGAGGGCAGACTTGATTTAGTAGATTAACTCCAACCATAACCATATATAAGCCATTTTCATTCTTCAATTTCAGTCTCAACAGAAATTGTTCCCTTCAACTTGCTTCTGATTTTATCATGTTTTGTTTTGGTTTAATTTTATATCATAGTATAGTAAGTATAGGCCCACAAAGATACTTTTACAAAAATGTCGTTTTCATAGAGTGCACGTTTACCTGAAAGTGATACCTTGATTAAGCATTTTTTCAGTTGCATTCCCTTAATTTCTCTATAAAACAAGAGAGGAAATTTCTTCCTTTTAAAATGTTATCCATGAATTATTACAAGTGAATGATATATCTATCCTATTTTATTTGAGTATCTTACGTATACTCACGAGTCATAATGTTAATAGTATCTTTCTATTTATTTACTTACTTTCCTTTTACTCTTGTTTTAAATTAGAGGCCATGGCCCATGAATGGCAATGATAGAAAATCAGAAAAGAGAATCTTCCTCTTGTACCTTGTTTGGCCCTCTCCTTTTAAATTTTAATTCACGACGCAACTGCGAAGTAAATAAATGTGTTTATTGTTTTGTTACTTGTTAGTCCAAAATGAAATTCAACCCAAGAGTGGGGATAAGAGAATTTGTAAAGCCAAGGTTAAGGTTAAGGTTAAGATTGTCAAGTCAGGCCACAAGCATGATCTCTTTGTTGGTAGATAGACAGACCAGACCCCACTTAGCCACCAACACCCATGTTCCTTTGTTCATTACCAGTTAAGCACCACAACAGTAACATTCCACCTATATTCCCTTAAACAACTAACAATGTACACTTACCTTTTCTGGGAGTAAAGTAATAGAGAGGAATCAATGCATATACAGAAAATTTCTGCTTTGAGGCTTCACGATGTGGACAATACTCAAACACGTAACTTGAGCTTTCTTTGGTCACTTTGTTCAGTGGTATAAGAAAGCGTGAAACTTGAAATGAAGGTCTCATCTAGATTCATCTCTAGAGCCTAAAAAGTGGAAACATAGAGATCCAAATACAACTTTCTTTTAAACAATAGAATGCCTCCCAAGCCAGACAGAGACTACTAGAGAACATGCTCTTTATTTATAAATCCAAGCTGTTTTCATTTGTATAAGAACCCAAATGCTAGTTAAACAAAACACTCATGAAGACTATATATATATATATATATATATATATATATATATATATATATATATTGTGACGAGTCAAAATATGATTACTTTAGATTGCATGTTCTAAGACAAGTGATCAAAGAAAAGATCACAATCTCCTAATTAACATTATATTATGGTGCTGCAATATCAGAATAACTCAATGATACTCAAACATGTGAACTCTGAAGTATTAACCTTAGTCAAATAAAACGAACGAAAACTGACTAAAAACAATTCCTGTACCTCTAAATTTTTAAACAGTGCACGTGCCCAAGTGATGGCGCTTAAGACAAATTCACTGCCTAGAAGACCTCAAAGCTAACACCTGTACTCCATTCTCCCTCCATTTGTATTTTTTTTTTTTTTTTCTTTTCCCTTATCTCTTATAACCCTTATTTGCAAAACTCCCTTTAGTCAAAAGCACTTGGGGTCCCTCCCTTTACTTCCCTCCTTTTTCTAATCCTCATTTCCCAATTACTAATCTTATGATAAACAATAATAAATAGAATACAAACTTATAATAAGGAATAGAAGCCATGAATCAAGGAAAGCCAAAACCAAGTTTACAGTAATAATATGCGGCAGCTCCTTTGATTATCTAATCTTAAAGCAACCCACTTTGGATACCAAGCGATAAACGAAGAAAGTAATGAGAAATGAGAATGCCAAACTCCCAAAATCTTTTTCATTCACCTTTTCTTCTTCAATTCCCTTGATCAATCTCCACAGAACCTTTCAGACCCAGAAGTAAAATCAATTCCCACCATGCCTTCAAGACCCTTCCCTCCTAGTCCCAATCCTCCAAGTCCCAGTTTTTTCACCAGAACCAGGGTATTGTTCCTGGCGCTCACAATTTCAGCCTCTGTTGTTATTTTCTGCTCAATCCTTTACTTCATTTACCATATCTGGAACTCTCTTGTACACAGAGCTAAAACTATCCCCTTTGATGCTAGTGCCTTGAAGCTTCAAAGATTCTCGTACAAAGAGCTGAAGCAAGCCACCAATGGCTTTAACCCGGCCAATGTCATTGGCAAAGGTGGGTCTGGCACTGTTTTCAGTGGAATGCTCAAAGATGGGAAATTGATTGCTATCAAACGCCTAGACGCCTTGTCTTTGCAGACAGAGCGAGAGTTTCAGAATGAGCTGCAGATTCTTGGTGGGTTACGATCCCCATTTTTGGTCACCCTTTTGGGCTATTGTGTAGAAAATAACAAAAGAATCTTGGTGTATGAGTATATGCCCAACAGAAGCTTGCAGGAGTCCCTATTTGGAGACGAGTCTTTGAGTTTGAGCTGGGAGAGAAGATTTCACATAATTTTGGATGTTACTAGAGCCTTGGAATTCCTGCACCTTGGATGTGATCCACCAGTTATTCATGGGGATGTTAAGCCAAGCAATGTTCTTCTTGATGCAGAGTACCGAGGAAAAATCTCAGACTTTGGCTTGTCAAGGATTAAAGTGGAGGGTGAATTTGGTGTTGACTTGTTTAGCCAGGACTTGGGCAAGAGTCAAGACCTATGGAAGAGCCAAGACATTTCAGGTAATTTAACTGCTGAAACTCCTGCAATTGGTACCCCAGTTGAGAGTGTCAACGAGGTAGATTTTGCTCTAGCTTTGCAAGCTTCTTCTTCGTCAAAGAATAGCCGGACATCTTATAATGTTAAAGCTTTGAACTTAAATTCTTTGAATTATAATGCTAATATTGCTGGTGAGAGCGAAATAAGAAGTGCTAATGCAAAAGGGAAGGAAATTTCAACCTTCGATATTGGTGGTGATGATTGGAACAGTAGGTTTGTTCCTTATGATGATGAGCTTTCTAGTATTGATCATAGTAAGGAGTTAAATTTCAGTTCTTCATTGGTGGATGATGAGAAGGGAAATGGGAAACAATGGGGAAAAGACTGGTGGTGGAAGCAGGATGGAACTGGTGAGTTATGCAGTAAAGATTATGTCATGGAATGGATAGGGAGTCAAATTTGTCCTTCTAATACTGATTGGGAAGAAGAAAAGAAGAACATTCATGAGAAATCAGAGTTAGAAAATTCAAGTCCAGCAGATAAACCAGATGATACAAATGAACCCCATTTACAAGTATTTGGGATAGGGAGTACCAATGATGGGGTTGAGAAGAAAGAATCAAGGGGAATTAAAAATCGTAGGAAGAAGCACAGGAAGATGCGAGAGTGGTGGAAAGAAGAGCACCTTGAGGAATTAAGCAAGAAGAGTAATAAGCTGAAAAGTCTTCAGAAAAAGTGGAACAAAGGTCTCAAAGTACCACATTTTGATTTGGGCAGAAGGTTTTACCTCTGCAGAAGAAAGAACTTTGCTGAAGAGAATGAAAATGACTGTGAAAATGGGGAATTTAGTTTCAGAAGAGGTTGGAAAAAGAAAAGCACTCGTTCCATTGGCAGTGACATGTGGAGCGGAGATCTTTTCAGTCGTGAGCTAAGCAGCACAACTAGCATGAGAGGGACGCTGTGTTATATTGCACCAGAATATGGTGGGTGTGCGTTTTTAATGGAGAAGGCAGACATTTACAGTTTAGGTGTTTTGATCCTTGTGATTGTCTCAGGTAGAAGGCCTTTACATGTTCTTGCATCCCCCATGAAGCTAGAGAAAGCTAACTTAATAAGCTGGTGTCGACACTTAGCTCAAGCTGGTAACATTTTAGAACTAGTAGATGAGAGATTGAAAGAAGATTATGACAAGGATCAAGCATCCTTGTGCATCAATTTGGCACTCGCCTGCCTACAGAAAATCCCAGAGTTGCGGCCAGATATTGGGGATATTGTTAAGATTTTGAAGGGGGAGATGGATCTCCCCCCACTCCCATTTGAGTTCTCCCCCTCTCCACCCTCCAAATTATACAGCAGATCAAGAAGAAAACAGAAAAGCACTGCAGAATAGGCTTTGTAACGTTCACAGTCTTTATGCTGAGGGCAATAGAAGTCAGATGATTGAAATCTGTTCGAATTTGGGGGCTGAATATACTTGTATTGTGAGTTTTTTCTCTTGTATATTAGAATCAGTTACTTACTTTTCTTCCACTTTATAGGATGCATTCAGTCAGCTGATGAAAATGTCCATAATTTGCTCTCGGTGCACTTCCATGTTGAAATGTATGTTGTTTTCTGTCTCCCTGATTTGCTCTTCATCTTTATTGTATCAGAATCTTGCATTCCCGTTAGACTATTATAAGCAGTAATTCAAAAAAAAGGTTAAGCTTCACAATGTTCGTTGGAGACCGAAAAGGTTCACGCTGTTCACCTTGAATAAAGAACAAAATGATAATTTTTTGGTGGTGGGGGGTGGGGAGGGTTTTGCAAAAGCAAACATATCAAAATCTCAGTTTAGGTGTATGACATTGCATTGAAACGTGACTCCTGAGTCCTGACAGCAACATATCAGATTTGAGTATTTGACACCTATTAGCAGCAGGAACAATGATTCATAGATAGAGTGGTAGGTCTGATCTTGAGAACCGACAACTAAATCGGTTCTCGGTTATCAAACAATTCTAACATCTAATGGTTTGAAATCGAATGATGATGGTATGGTAACTTTAGTTTTGTGTTTCATTGACTGGTAACTGTTAATGACTCTACTGGACCACATAAGTCATAATCAGAGGGCAAAGTGAGTCACTATTAAAGCAAGCATCATTAACCCACGAGAGTGCTTGTTAAAGCTATGTGTCAAGTGTCATAATGTCACTGACATATTTCTTTTCCCTTATTTTGCATGACAGACAATCATCTGATCGTCTTTGTCCTTTTATGATCTTCAAACAAGGCAGCCGTATAAAATTTGTCTATCCAGAAACATCAGGAGTAAGGATAAACATCAAATAAGCCAAATCAGAGTTCGGCAGACAAAATCTGTAATTTCTTTAATATCAAAATATATCATAATCATATGATTGATTTTCATAATCTCATAACCTTTTTCTTCGAAAAAATATTATATAGTGGTCAAAGAAGACAAAACCAAGTATTGAGTAGTTTCATATGTTGCAATCAATCATCTACTCGTTGCCATTCCAAATATTTTGATTGCAGCTTTCATGACAAAGTTTCTTGTGGTAATAGGCTCTGTCCTCCTCATGATCTGCAATAATAAAGACATAGGAAATGCAGATGGGGGGGAAGGGGAAAGATAGGAAAATCATTATTTTCTTTTCTCTTTTGATCGAATCTTTCCTTAAGTTTAGGGTGCAAGAACCTCCAATCTCCATAACAACTGCTAAAAAGAAGAAAGGGGGCAAATTTTTTCCTCATCCATAACTGATGTCTGTAGGCAGGAAACAAGGAACGGGACAATTGTAATTGACATCTGTAAAGGAAGAGCGTTCCTGCTCCAGTTTCATACATTCTTTTAAAACAGCTCATGTATTTTTGAAGACTTGGTCGTAACTCTGGTTCTATTGCACCGTCAAATAAAATCGTCATCTTCAACAATATTACATAATTCTACCCAACCCATGCCATTTCCATCCATTATTTATTTTCAAACCCTCTCCTAAATTTTTCTTTTTCCACTAGGAAGATACCCATTACTAGATTTTATTTTTAATGTGATTTTTTGAAATTCTAAAATATTGATCATCTGAGATTTTAAAAGAAGATTAATCTCACCGAAAATGTGCAAGACAGGAGGACTTCATGAAATATAATTATGCAATTTATTACTAATTAAGTAGGAAAATGTGAGAAAGATACTATTATCTAATTCATTAGGAAAGAATGTAACTAAATAAGTCATATCCATCGATCCATTTCTGAACAATTAAACCAGATTGTGATTCGAGACAATTGAAGCTCCAATACATTAGTCATAGGGTGGAAACTCAACGTGTAGATTTGTATGACCATTTTACAACTCCATGAGCTGAAAGGTTAAACTATTTACCAAGTAATCACAGTCCCAGTTCACTAAAATCTTCAAATTTTGTAATGTCATAACAAGAATAAAAATTAGCAGAGAATAATCTCCACATGTTTGGGTATATTAAAAACAATTCTTACCGAATATGAAGATCTTGAATTCTATGTATTTGATTGATGTAAATATCACATTTAACTTTCACAGCAGATATCTCTCGTAAACAGAGTGACCCGTTTGCTGCGTGCTCATATACCAATGTCAAGTCTAATCAGGCAAACTGTCTATTCTTTGACCAATAATTTAAAATAGGAATGGCAACTGGATTCATACATGGTTATTATTGTCTAAGGACCAGGGAGACAAAGTTCGGACTGAACATTTTAGTAATGTGTAAAACATAATGCCTCCCTTAATATACATAACAATCTTATGATTATAGCAGAACTGAATATGAAACTAAAATATGGATAGAACGATCTAAAGCATTCTTTACTGAAATTTGACTCCAACTACACGTGAATGTCTTGCCCTCAACAATGAAAAGGAAGATTACATTTGGGAACCAAATGTAGAAAGATCTGAATTGATTAGAAAGAAAGAAAAAGTAATCATAATGCTCTGAGAGCAGCACATTCGCTAGATCCAACTAAATCCAAACCACAAAAAAGCACATGACACTGAAGACTGAAGTAGCCAGCCCAGACTCAAGGGGGAAGCAGCATTTGGCGTTGAATTCTCAGCAGCAGTTGCAGCAGATGGAGGAGGAGGAAGAGGATGGACAAGAACAGAGACCTTCATCCCATTGAAGCATTGCCCATTGCCACAAATGAAGTAATACCTCTTGGCCTTGTTGAGGGGAATGAAATCTTTGCCACTACTCCAATTCCCAACAGCTCCTTCGGTGGTGCAGTTGTCATAACCAGTTTGGTTTACCTCAAACACATTGTACTGTGTCTTTTGGTACCTGAATGCTATTCAAACCAAACAAGAATTACACCAACCCAGGGGACATCAAAGAATAAAAAAGAGCCAATTTTTCATAGCGTTAACTGGAGAAGGGGAAGTAAATAAGAGTATGTTATGCCCTAATAAAAGTACAGCAGAAATCGCAGCCATTTTCTTAATTAATTTGTCTCTGCTGCTGCTGCGACTAAAAGTTTCCTTTTTTCCTTTTCAGGAAAGAAAAACGGAGATATAAAAAGTGACGGCATATCCAAAATGGAAGGTATGTTGAGATCTGTAACGAGGGAAACACGGATCTAAGATGTTCATATTATAAATGTTGCTGAAGAAAGAGTCAACTTACAGATAAGGTCGCCGACATAAAATGTATGGTTATTGGACCAGAGAGTGTAGTTAATGCCAGCGTTCCAGCCGCGATTGGCACCCACAATGTGGTCGGTTGCGGTAACAGGAGAGAGGTGTGCGACGGCAGAGATGAGGACGAAAAGGGCACAGATGAGGCTGGAATTAGATGAGGTAGACATGGTTGAATGAAGGAGGAGGTGTTGTTCCTTTCTGTCTCTGTAGATCTGTTTTGATTACACTTGCTGGGTTGTAAAGTGATATAGTTAAGGCAACGACAGGGTAGTAGAGTAGACAGCAGACTCAATTATTCTAGTAGGGTCCAACAAAACTTGGCACTTGCAGTGAAATTGATCTTTTACTATTTTATACACCTAACGGTCATATTTTAGTTAAACCGCCAAGTACAGTTTGAAGTTGTCCTCAATTTATGCTAATGAAGCTGACGGCCATTCGAAATTTGTTCTGGCTCAAGTGGGTGACATGAGAAGATTGGTACTCTGTAGAATCTTGCAAATTTAATATCGTCGCCGAATCATTATATAATTTTATTTTCCATGGCTGTTATCATTGTGCGAAAGAAAGTCAAACGACTACAATTCACCATAGCACGGTACATGATCAGGTAACAATAGTAAATAGGTAGTAAGTGAAGCCGATCATATAAAACAAGGGACAAAAACAAAGTTCCAAACACAAGAAGCAAATATACATGATCACAGCTGCAACATGGCTGGGAAGCAAGAGCTTCAATCAAAATTTTACCGTGTCTTCTATAATGAAATTCTAGACAAGTCCGGTGGGGACATGATGTCGAGGGGAAAGAGCAAGAATACACCAGTTTTAAGCACTCTGACAGTATGAAACTCTTGCATCATAAGTCCATTCGTGATGAGCAATGGTAGCACTGTATGGTCCTTGCAATGGTAGAAGTTGAATTACAACAAAGTTCATGCACGGCATTTCTGTATCTCTGGTCCGAGTAAGAGATTGTCTTCGTCTTTCTTGACAGGTCTTAATGATTTCTCCAATTGATATTACTACTTTTCTTACGACTGAGACTTTTATCATTAATAGCCTTTTTGACTTGCTTCTTTTGTTTATCAAACCTATCAAGCACTTCCTCCTGCAAGAGCTTCTTAAGCTTTGGATCTTCTAAAAACCCATTGGCTATCATCTCCTCATAAATTTCCCTGGCCTTCATAAACCACTTACACCTTGCAAGTCCTTCCACCATTATAGAGTAATGCACACGAGTGGGCACTACTTCATACTGCTTCATGTCTGTCCACATTTTCAATCCATTTACAGGTTGCTCCAATTTCATGAACTTTTTCAGTATAATGAGAAAGGAGTCCCCGTTAGGACCTACATCAGCATTTTTCATCCTACTAAGAAATTCCAATGTTCCTTGATAATCTGTTACCTCAAGAAATGCATGGTAGGTCTCAGCGGTTGGACTAAGATTCTCCTCTACCATTGTCTTCAATATTACTCTTGCCTCGAGCGGTTTTCTTGCTTCACAGAGCGGGCGTATCATTGAGTTAAAAGTTGCAGAATCTGGCCGCAAGCCTTTTTCTTTCAACTTATCTATAATATTAAGAGCTTCCTTTAAGCAATTTTCACGAGTTAAAACATATACTAAAGAATTGTAAACCTCCATCCCAGGGACCCAGTCCCTTTTCTTCATCTCATCATAGAGTCTAAGTGAATCAAAAAGATTCCCTGTCTTTGAAAAGCAGGAAATCATGTAACTATATGAAGTTGCATTTGGCGTTATACAGTATTTTGACATTTCTCTCCAAACTCTTTTTGCTTCATATACGTCCACTGATGTATTACACCACCCATTAAGAATAATGTTAAAACCCTCAGTCTCAAGCGGGAAGAGCTTCTTATTTACAAGCATAAACTCTTCAGCCTCTTCAATGTTTCCATTTTTACAAAGAGCAGTCAGAAGAGCATGGAATGCTACCTGATTAGGAGTCAATCTGAACTTCTCCATAAAGTGGAATGTTTGTATAGCCTTGGCTGAGTTATTTGCAGATGCATATCTAATTGAGGCAAGACGACACAAGACAAAGGAGAATTAGAAGAAAAAAAAAAACTATACATATATATATATATAAATAATAGTTATGAATAGAGTTGACAAGGCACTGAAAAGAGTTTATGACATCTATGAGCACAGTAATCCTTGCAAGGGCAAAATTAGAGAGCCTAATAGCTTCTGTTAATCACAGAGATTAATGAGCCTAACATTTATGGCCATAACAGTATAAGTCTAGTGCTAAGACAGCAAGGAAATCGTTATATTGGGTATTCCCAGCTATACGAAAATTGAATGAACTCAAAAAGAAAATGGAACAAAGAACCTTTTAACCTTTGACAATTGGTGCCAAGAAAGAAAGAATACTAGTCATAATAGATTGTCAGTGAAGTTTAAACAAACAGCAATTTGATGAAACCTAGCAAAACCACATGAAAAATTGGAAATTGAGATGCTCATTTTTCTTTCCACAATCCATTACTTCTACTTATGTGATAGGTATGTGGTTGTATCTTCAATACATAACTGTATTTAATACGCCTTTCTTATGAGATTCAATTTGAAGAAAGTTAATTTTATAAATGCTAGAAAAGAGGAAATGATCCGTCTATGGTTCTACCCAATCCAGGAGGCCATAGATATATTCCAAGTTATTCCCTCAAGGAGAAAAAGAAAGTTAATAAAGGTTATTAATATATAGAGACAATGTGGTGAGTAAATATTCAGAAACCAGGAAGGAATAGGGCATCTTAGTAGTAGTAGTAGTAGAGATAGGTGCAGGGGAAAATAGAGCAGCTGTGAATGAGAACTGAGAAGAATTACAAATGCAACTGATATAATTCTATAAGGGAAGAGTTCTAAAAGGACTGAAATCTTTTACATAAATTATTATCAAAAGAAACTAATGTTACAGTATAAGGGACTAGGCGGAGTTATCAAATTATTGGAAATTTAGAATACTTGAAAATTCTGATCTTTCCTTCACACAACGAAGTATAGAAGTTCTAATTTCAAAAGAAATTGGAAATTTTGAGCTACTCCCTAGAAAGAAACCTGTGATTAAATTAATAAATGTAAGAGCAGATGAGAACGAAATCTAGGATACCAGTTCTTCCAAATACAAATAGTGAGCATACCGGGTAGGTGGATTCTCCAACTATAAATGAAAATTCAAAGTTCATCATACCTATCAATCATGATAAGCATAGCTCTCCTTGTGCACAATGAAGACCGATGCATATCCCGAATCAAGCACCACGCAGAGGAAAATTTTTTGTGACTGCCAAAAACCCATATCATCAAGTTACAAACTTTTTCATCATTGCAGTTCCATTTGTGACCCCATTTAAAAGCAAAAAATGCCGGTCTCCACTCTTCCCTCAATGCCCAAATCGCCGATGAGACCAAATTTTTATTTGCTTGGATGCCAGACTCGTCCAGAAACGCTATCGCCTCTGCTTCTGATGAAAAATGGGCGACCTTGTTGAGCAATTCGAGGAATTGCAGAAGCCCTGGAACTTCTGGGTCATCGAAATGGAAACTGCCGTCATGGAAGTCAATAGGGTCATTAAGATTTTGAGCGGGGAAGGGCTGGAGAGTAGAAAAAGATACGGAAAGAAGAGATGAGCGAGAGGGCAGTGAAAGTGTTTGATGGAAAGCCCCAGAGAGGTGGTAGGCAAGAAGTGAATGTGAAGGAATTGATGGTGAGGAAGGGAATAGGTGAAGTAGAAGAGGAAGAAAGAGATGGGGATGTTTAAAATGCAGCCTTCTTGTAAAAAAGCACAGTGCCATTAGTTCTGACTACGCGAAACTTTGAACGAAGTACCCCCTCTGGTATTCTGGATGAAAAATGCAGATCATTGTTTTACGTTGTCTTCAACCAGAATGAACAGCCCATACTAGGAGGAAACTATCCTACAAGGCCTTTATAGTATATACTATGAGGAGATCTAATTTTTCTTGTTTGGCATACTATGAAATTTTTAAAGCATTCCTCTTATTTAATATGTTGCTTATAATTTTTTTGTAGCGTTAATAACTTCAAATAGCTAGATCGAAACTATTTACATTAAATTAAATATTTCCGGAGTTGTCTCAAAAAAATATTTTCGGAGTTTTTTTTTTATAGTAAGTAACGCTATTTTTTCAAGCACTATATAAGCTAATAACCAAAAAGCAAGAGAGGCGAACACAAAAAAAGTGAAGAAAAGGAACTAGCTCGACTGGAGGCATCCAAGCAAGGTCCTGTAACCGAAAGTCAGGGCAAAGTTAGGAAGTGAGGAAATGAGCAACGAGACAAAACCCTATAGTGGCGCCAACGTTGGTGGGGGATTCAGGTCTAGATTGGATCACTACCTCTACAGTGGTGACAAGAAGCACGTCGCGGTTGGCATAGCTCTCATCACTGCCGCCTTTGCTATCCCTTGGTTTCTGATGAACAGAGGTTCGTATTTTTACTGTTCCAACTCCTATAATTTCCATTTCTCTCGGTTTTTGATTGTCAATAAATCGCTAACGGGAAACAAAAATAACCACATCTCTTTAAAGAATAGGATTTTTAATTTTTTGTCAATTTGAGGATTGGGATTCCTGAGAAAGTTCCCAACTTTGCCTTGAAAGAATGAATAGTTTGGCTCATAATTTTCTGTTTCCGACCTGGAGAAATTTCAATCTTATTTGTGTTGAATTTTATTGGTATTAATATGTATATAGCTTGAATCTTTTGAAATATCTTCTAATTTCTTCTGATTGGAATAAGAGGGTGTTGAGTACTTCTTTTATTTTTATTTTTATTTTTACTGGCAATTAGACCTGGAGTTGGGACCTTTGGCTGAGGCCACGCAATTGTAAGAACAGCTTTATCTTTCGAATTTGAGGATTGGATATTGGATGGAGTTCAAAGTTCTAACCCTCGTCCGTGTTTCAAGTTTAGGACATGGAGTAGCTCAAGGTGAAGTCTGCAATTTTCAGTTAGTATAGGATACTTAGTTGCATGTCTGTGTCCATTATTAAATTGTCTACCTTTAAGATTCCCATACCACAGTTTCGGCACTTGGATCAGATGATGACTCAGTGGTATTATAGGCATCATATCAGACTCAAAAATGATCTCAAGAAATCATACTTCTATTAGCTCAAAACAATGATTCAGACATTGTATCCTTCCAAGTTTTTGCAAAGACTACAGCTTGCTTTATCCTCCTAAACTATGTTAACATGTGTGGTACAGCTTTATGAACCGTAATGCGCCACATTTTTCTCTTCATAAACACTACACAAAGAATTTCCTCTTCTTGGATATACTACAAGAAATTACTCCTGCATCTAGAGTGAACCGTGGATATTGGACCTTCACCATATTTGGTTACATTTATTAAGGTGATTCACCATGAGCCCATGGTTGTAGCGTTACCCTGATGTACCACCTTGCAATTACCAAGGGTTTCTCCCTTGCAAGTTATGGCCAGTTAAAAATGCATGATATGTATCATGTCAGTAATTCTTTTCTTGTTTTGCTCTTTCTCTATATCTATTATCTTATCTCTGACCTCATTTTTTCGGTGGTTGTAAATATGTTAAAGAAATTCATTGTTTCTCCCCATTCTGAGGCATGACCAAAAACTGTCTCGACCAAAGAGCATTCTACTCTTATTGTAATAGCATTTTTTTTGGCAAGGTACTATTGTTTGGTGCCCTAGACTTATCATTAATCAAACAATCATTGCATTACAGTACGTTTCCTTCCTATATTCTCTGTTGGATTGTAGTCTTCTCATTATCAAGATTGGATATATTGTTATATTTATTTTCTATGCTATTTAGGTGTATAAACACGTTACCCCTTGACTCCATTTAGTTACTTAATTTATGAAACTTAATCTTCCTTCCAGGAACAAAACACCGGTCTCATCAAGATTACTTGGAGAGAGCTGACAAAGCAAGAAGCCAAAGACTCAAATCAAATCATGCTTCTCCTCAATGATCTTCTGAAGCATTAAGTTAAATAGCAGACTTTTCCAGTTTACAAAGGCGTATGAACTATTTTTTGGCGTCTTTTTCTTTTTCTTTCTGATTGGAATTAAGAGTTGCTATTCTTGTTTCCTGTCAATTTGTAATCTGCTGCGGAGTTCTTTCTACTAAAATAAATAATGTTGGGTCACTTCTGAACCCATTGATCTATGTGCTAAGTTCTCATTTGGGAAAAAGATTGTAGGGGTAATGACAATGGAAGGTTCCATTGCCTTTATAAAGCCATCATTCAGAGACTCAAGGATAACTGAAATATTATATCAGGTGAATTAACAAAATCATTATCCCAAAAGCGAAAATGAGAATCGTCGCATAAATTTTGAGAAACATCTTTTGAATATAATTTTGTGGCGTGTGGCCAAATTTAAAAATTCTTTGTCGTTCTATAGTTCGTGAATGGTTAGAATAGATTGTGATTTGATGAAAAAAAAAAAAAGCCCTTTAACATAACTTTCATGATTGTCTAATAGCTCGTTCAAACCAACTTATAGGCTTTAATTGTGAAATACTCAAAGCAAATGATGTAGCTTTGGAAAGCCATATTTATTGACTCTAATACTTGGCAAGGATCTGCATTTGGATGTAGGAACCGCTCGTATAAACGAAGTATGCGTTTTTAGTTTTGAGACCATAGAATGAGATGTTGAGAACCTTGTCAAGGTTGTTTGCTTAATCTGAAGTTATGAACACATTATGATATTTTTGTAGTGGCATGTTATTCCAAGGCAAAAGATACCATCTGTTATATACGGCAAGAAAAAAAGGAATCTGAACTCTGAAGCAAAGACATCAAGCAACGAGTTTCAGTGAGAAAATGGCACCATTCAACTTGTATAGAAAGGATCCCACAGTCACAAGGCCAAATTCATTTCTCAATTTACTACTAATTTAGACATAAACTATAGAGATTGCAAAATCAAATCCCTTGAGAAACTGCGTACATTTAATTCAAAATTGAATTGAAAGAACAGCTCCAGACATAAGCCAGCTTCCATTTTATATTCTAATTGTATAACAAATGCAAAACAATTACAACAATGGCATTTAATCTCCTTGATAGTTTTCTAGTTTATTACTATAGAGGCATTAGTCTTCTGTACTTGAAGAACCACACAAATGCAGAAAATATGAAGATTCCACATACCCCTGTAATTATAAGGACCCACTGGAATGCAGAGGGGACTTCAAATAATGAAATTTCAAAATTCATTCCAAATATTCCAGCTACCACACCAAAGATGGCAACCACAAATGTTGCAGTTGTGAGTAAAAGCTCAAACTGGATAAGTTGATTTCGCACGTTATCCTGTAAGCAACAATCCGGTCAGATTTACCTGGCTTTAAATACATCTACTGAACTACATAAATGCAGGATAACCAATTTAATTCTTTCAGCAAATAAATACATCAGGAAATCAATGGTACTAAAAGTTTACCTAAATCCCTAAGATCAAATGTCATCATAGACCTTTCCAATCTTGTTCCATAATCCTAAAGATCTACTACATTACAATTTTACTTGTATGCAGCCGAGATGTATATCCCCTCACATTCTCCCTTCCTCTGGGGTGTGGGAGCATGTGTATGATAAATGAAACAGATATTGCTATTTTAGTGATAATTCAACAGAATAAAAAAGGAGAGAAAACATACCAGCTGAATGTTAATGAAATCTTCTGTGTCATCAATGTACTCCTTCAACTGTAGGGAGAAATATTGATAAATGAGCTATATGATGAAGCCAAGCACAAACGGATAACAAAAAAAACACTCTGCTTACCGATGTCAACTTGTTTAGGGTGCTATCAATTACGACAAAATATGCTTCTAGCAACATCTCAAGCTCTTCTATATTTTCTGTAGAACTTTCTGTACTCCTCATACTCTCATGGCGACTCCTTGCTATGCTCAAGCTCTTTTCAAGTTTCCGAGCATCAGGAGGTGATGAAACAGGAGTAACTGGAGCAGAAATGGATGCACCGTCAGTTGATCTGTATCCCATCAAAGACTGCTCCCCGTAGAATGATGATTCCATTCTCGCTTTCTTCTCAGTAAGATACATTTCAGCCATATCACCATCATCGTCCATAAGTTGCTCTATTTCGTCTCTGACCTACATATATGCATCCAATTAAAGCAAAACCAAAAATGATGATGTCCCTACTGTTCAGAACCATTAAGCATTAACAAGAAGAATGAACATATTACCTTTTGAACTCGCCTAGTCAAGGCTACAAGTCTGCTTTTCAACCGACGAACACGTTCCAGATTTAAGGTACTGATCTTTGCTGTTAGTTCATCCAGTAAGGGATAAGCTTCAATTTCTAATTCTGCTGCCTTTTGGAAATAGCCAGAAGAGAGCACGTTACTAACTATTTGATCAACAATAGTTTGAAAAAAAGATAAATATTTATGTAATCGTATGAATCCAAACCTTCTAAAATCTCTAAGGAGATAAAAAGTGCAGGAGGACTCTTTTTAATATAAAGTAATCATTGCAAAAAGTTCATTCAACCAGAACAAGACAACCCTTGCATCAAATGACACGGGTTAATACTTCTAGAAGTTTAATCACTCTGTCAAAAACTATTTTAGACCAGTTTATTAATTATTAAAAAAAAAAAATTGTTTACAAAAACCACTTATTTTTATCATGATATAAAGAAACAAACTAACTAACTAACCTATTTCTAGTATAATGGGGTACTTCTACAAACCTGAGAATCAAGAAATGTGCATGCAGCTTCCAACGCAACTTCAAGAGCCCTAAACTCAAATGGCAAATAATCAGGGGATGTGTTGACAAAAACATTGTCAAAATTCCTACTTCCTCTCCTTCGGCTCATTTCTGGACTCTCTGACTGCCAAACCTCTCCTACTGTAGTTGTTGTCAATCGTCGTTGTAGCTCCATCACATAGTGCAACACATAACTATCTAATGAATTCAAGAGAAGAACCTCATCTGCTGTGATAATACACCTTATCTGCTCCAAATTTACAACAATAGCTTTCTCTCTACCAAGGATGGTTGATGGGTAGACAAATAGAGGGTCAAGTAGACGAAGATCACGAGCAGGTAGATCACAACGTCTCATCATAGTAAACTTGTCTACCTCAATGACCTGGGAGTTTCCAGATGTGTCAACACGAATCCATGATCGGAGACTTTGACCTCGCTTCTTCAGCCCTAAAAGATCCATTCCTTGGAATGGTGACCTTCCAGAGGCCGATGATCGATTGGCAGCAGTCTCTCTTAAATTAATAGCTGATGCAGGTTTTGGAGGGAGTAACCGCTCCTTAAGGTCTGCCATCACTAAGTATTGCTAATTCCTGAAAACATAAATGAGTTAGGAGCATTAGCCGCCTTATTACCTGATTTCTTTACTGTACAGTAGATGCATCCTTAAAATAATGTAATCAATTACACTACTGAGAATCTAATATTCTAATCCTTGAATCAGGTGATCAACCTCTTCTATGGAAATGCAGTAGCCAAACGTCAAACAAAAGGGCAAGATGCTTTGTGAATGCAAAACTCATGTCTTTTTTAATGAATGCAGGAACTCTTCACTCAGCAGCGCATAAGACACCCAGATATGTTCTTCACGCATTTCATTCACATTTGGAATTACAAAAAAAAAAAAAAAACAGCAATTGCAAAAAACCACGGTTCAGCTTTCTTCATTCCTTCACTAACATTTTCCTCACTATCATTCCTGGCCAGCCTAACCATAATAGAACATAAAAATTCAAAATTTATGTGATACTCTTTCCTTAAATTTTCTCTGCATCTAAATGAGTAGTATTTCATTTTTTTTTGTTTCAGCAGTCATTAGACTAAAAAAAGGTCCTTAATTCCAAATTAATTCAAATACAAACTCAATCGTAAAAGATTCATACCTCCAATGGAGCATTCAGATTATGGTTAACTAAAGGGTGAAAAAATACAGGAAATTCGCATCAAAGCCGATATAGGTATCTTAAATTATGCGATAAAATCAACTATGCTATAAAAATAAATGATTTTATAAAATCAAACTGAAACAAGGAAAAGAGGAAGATGAAAACCCTAGATTCAGGATGAATGAGAAGGTGCCAGTGAGCAATTGGGTAAAAAACTCCCCAACTCTTCAGTCCTTAATCCGCACTCCGGCTATGGAGTTTCCAGCTTCGTATCCGATATAATATTATTAATAATAATGCACAACTAAGAGGGAGATAGTTTATGCAAATGATTTGTGGAGGATAAAGTGAGTTTCAAGATTCGCCGTTAAAGAGGAGAGTAAAATTTTGGTCGGTCAATTCGGCTTAGGTAGGCATAATCGCATCCCACGAATTCAATAGCGAAATAACCTTGACATACTATTATTAAAATAGATACTAGTATTTAATGATGGTAGAGCTTACATTAAAAAAAAGATTATAGAGTTTGTTTTCTAATACAATATAATTATCGAAACGATGATTAATTTCGGTCATTAATTTAACCATTCTCAGCGCGTAATTCGTTAACTGTATGAGCAATATCCATATTAAACTCAGACTGATTCAAATATTTTTTAAGTTTATCATATAATAGTGTATGTATTTTAAGTAGATACCTCTCACAAAGTGTCAAATGACCCTAATATTCTTGTATTATGTGGTTAATTCATTATATTTTTGAATATAATTATAATTACATGGACCTGTCCTGATTCATCGATTATACATATAGTTGGCCAACACACGTGGTGAAATCAGTGTGGCCCAACTAACATTACATGTATGTCCTTGTTGCCTAGTCTCTCATTTTGGAAAAAATTTCGGAGGTCGGTTGAGGATACAAGTCACTGAAATTTTTTCCTTGTCAAATTTTTAAATTAAGGATATGATCTTGTAACCTTAGAGCATAATTTGAACACTATTTTAAACACAGAGGAAGAGAGAGAGGCTTCTGAATAGTTTTTATTTTTTTATTTTTTTGAGATTTGTTTCAACGCAGATTAAAGATGCTTGATTGATGTCAAAATGGCAGTAAATCTGAACCATTTTTAGTTCCAAATCCTATTCTATGAAGGGCTTTTAGTTATCATGATTGCAAATTGGGAAACAAAAGGAAAAGAACAACTCAACTCGAGTGCAGAAGGCAATATGATTCTTCTTTTTTCTGGGTCTGGGTTGGATCAAATTTGCTTGGTCATACGAGAATAAATAGCAGCATATATTAATTATGAGGCAAATAATGGCCCTGAGTTGTTTTTATGTGAGTATCGAAAGGTATTCAGTGCCAATAATGGCGATGATATCACATCACATGGGCATGGGTAAAGGGTAAGGGGGAAGGGTATGCAAAGGACAAATAGATGAAAATAGAAACAAAGAAAATGACGTCATAGACCAAGAGGAAGCTTCACTCCCGCGGGGCATGGCCTTTGTTTTTTCCTGGCACATCCAGAGCCCTTTTTATTTTTCAAGTGAAATTACCCAGTAAACTTTTTGTCAAATAGACCCCTAACTCCTTTCTTTCACCCCCGATCAAGACTCACTTATTCTCCCAAAACCTTTGCCAGAACCAACCAATGCCACCTCTATCTCTCCCGTTTGCTCTCTTCTCTACGTGAGTGTTTTTTGGATTTTTTTGCATTTCGGTGATGAATTTTTTTTTTTATATATAGTTTATATTTCTCAGTACATAGTCATTTTTTCTATAATAATGTTTAAATTGATATGATCATATTTTAAGTTTTTGAATTATTTATAATCAATAATTTTATGTTGTTGTGTATTATGTTTTAATTTTTTGAATTATATATAATCCGCAATTATCAAAGAATACACGTAAACTATAAATTATATATAATTTGGAAGTTTAAAATTTAGACTTGTAAGTTATAGATTATTAACATTATAAAATAACATTATGGATTATTCAAATGATAACAGAAGGAGTATCGTTGCTGTCGAATCCATAAGTTTTTCTATGATAAACTTTGATGATATGTGTGGTGGAGAGAGAAAAGAAACTGTTGGAGCAAGGTATAAAGAAATAAAAACGTTGTGGGTGAGGCAGAGATAGAGCTTGGGAGTTTTGGGGTGATAGTGTTTCGGGAGTTAGTTTTTAGAAATTCAGGTGTTACAAAAAGAAATCCCCTACTATGGTAGGCCAGGCTATATAGTTAGTTGCTTTTGTATTTTTGGGCCAGCAACAGCACCAGTCGATTTGTGTGGTCACGTAAACCGGGCCAACCTCAGACAAGACTTGACCTCAGGCAAGCCTAGAATATAAGGGGCATCTCACCTGACTTTGAGCCCACCCCACCATGTGACAACAACTGAATGGAGATGGAGATGGACAGACAGGGAAGGAACATAATCATTAGGGGTTACTTGTCGCCCAATTTATAGGAATGGTTACGAAGCAGCTGATACCATAACTCTCATCCCGAATGCAGATGATGATTAAAATTAAATTAAAGAAGAAGATTGTAAGGTTGATCTTGATCAGCCTCTCAATCTTGCGACATGACAAAGTGATGCAATGAACAAGAACAACCATTTTCTTTGGGATTTTGATTCATTACAAAAAGTAGGGACAATGAATTTAGACCCAGTTGGACAGAGGACTGACTATATAGACGTCGCCTACCACTTCTGGTGGTGGGCTCAATACACTTTTTTTAAATAATAATTCACAGAATATTTTCACTTTCAGATGTAAGGATTAATGTGAGATGAGTAGTCACGGATTCCAGCTCCTTCCCATCCCATCCATTCTTCCCACAGTTCATAATCTGGGTCGTTCATTCCCCTCATTGGTTCATCCATGCCTGCATCATAGGTTTCTGTTGCATTTGATTCTCCTCTCAAATTCGCCATCACAATCTGCGTTTTCCATGCGAAACATCTTATGTTATTGTTGTTTTATGCACAATCCAAAAACACTGCCCAAACCCAAATGACATGACGTGCAGATCAATTATTGCTTTTTGAAGAATTACCAAAATCAAATCATTTCAATGAGCTGGTATTGTAAAAGGCGCCCCAACCATTTTACTTTACCATTCTATAACCATAACCAATCAAACATAAAATGAGCCAGCCCCCAAATTACAGGTTGATGTTTTCTTCCATGCACTGCAAAAGTAAATACTATTTACTGAAATTTCAGAGAAAGGATAGGATAGGATAGGATAACGCACATCATAAGCCTCGTTGATTTGATGAAACTGCACCCCACAATTTGCTCCTCTGCATACGTCTGGATGGTACTGAAAATTAAATAGACATCTGCTGTGAGAAATAGCTCCAAACAGAACAAAATTTTAACTTTCGATTGCAATCAAAATAGAATCCCAGCCAGAGGAGTGCATCGCAAATCAAATATGAAATGCATTAAAGTCCCAAA
Source organism: Bauhinia variegata (assembly GCA_022379115.2). Taxonomy (NCBI): domain Eukaryota; kingdom Viridiplantae; phylum Streptophyta; class Magnoliopsida; order Fabales; family Fabaceae; genus Bauhinia; species Bauhinia variegata. The sequence goes on from CM039427.1 coordinate 24,225,045, forward strand.
TTTTGTGAGAAACAAGGTAAGAGCTAGAAAGAAACCTGCAAAGCAAGCTGTCTGAAAGCCTTCTTAACCTCAGATTCAGAGGCACCGGGCTTGATTCTTAAGGTCTTATATGGGTCCATGACAGCAGAGGAAGCACATATAATCTTTACCCTGTTCGCCCTCTTTTGTTTCTTTTGCCTGTCTTTGAATTGCATCCAAGAAGATGATGACCCATTCCCACCAATAACCCCAGCAGCAGCGGCAGCCATTTTAGCCCAAAATCTCCTAAAATCAGAAATATCTACAAGCAATCCACAGCAACCCAGAAAACCTTTGGCTATAAATAATCAAGCTTTGATCTTTTCTGGAGAAGATTTTCTTTTCTTAAGAATGGATCAATGGGCACGGCAAGTTGATTTGATGGAGACCGTGTGTCTGAACCCTAAAATAATGGGTTTCTTTGGAACTCAATAATTGTACAAAAAGAAAAAAGAGGGATGATAGCATTAGAGTACAAGGCTTTGATGGAAACAAAGATATACAATATTATATATTTATACACACGAGTATATTTTAGAGGCAAGAAAGGTTAATGGTGAAGAAGGAGCGCCTGAGGTTCTTATCCATTGGGTCTGGCGTGGCATGACGTGGAGGGAGTCAGACAAAAAAGAAAAAAAGATTCTTTCTGTTTCTGCGTTCTGTTTATCCGTTTTCTTTTTCCTCTTGGTCTCAATAGGATGCCGGAGACTTTTCCTGGTTTATTTTTGGCATATTCCATCTTTTTTGGAATTTATTTCTTAAACCTCTTCACTTCTCTAAATTTCTATTATGCCCCGGAATATTTAGTATGTATTTTTAGAATTTACCGTGAAAATTTTGATAATATTTGATTAATAAAAATATTAAATAAAATTTTATTGGTAAATAAATTCTTAAATAAAGAGATATGACATGCATTATGATTGTAAGAAAAAAATTTAAAATTTAAAATAAAAAAACAAAAAATATTGTATTTGGTGGTAATGGTGTAACCAAAGTGTTGTCATTGACAATAATCTTGGATGTATTCGGGGTTAAAAAAAAAAAAAAACGTGTCCAGTAAAATAAAATAAAAAAGCAAAGACAAAGAAAATAATTGGGAAGGGGGAATCTTCCACGTGTTGAGTATAGACGCGGCAGGTAAGGAAAGGTTCGAAGGTTGACATGTCGTGAGTCGGGTCGTAAATGGACAAGGGGGAAAGGGCCCGGTGAATGGGACACGCGGCACGTGGTCAATGAAGATAGTATCTAAATCAGAGCTGTGCTTCAATTTTGATAAGATCCAACCAAATGGTCCTTGCCCTTCTCGTGGCCGCCTCGCCACTTTTTTATTTCGTCCCAGTCAACTATTAACTATACGTGAGATAAAATGACTAGAGAGGTTTTTCTTTTTTTTTTTTGAGCACGCTATAAAAAGGTTTCTTCATTATTATATGAAATGTTTTTTTAAAAATTTTTGAAGGTATTTTTTAGTTAATGAAAAATTAACAGTTACATATGTACTAAACAACATGATAGGTTAGGTTTTTCTCCAAATCTAACTGTTGTACAAACTTATATCCAACAAACATTAAATTCAATAGGTTAGTATTTTTAAATGGTTATTACGCAATAGTAAGTAGCTATCATCAATGAATGATCCATCTTAAACCAAAAAGTTTAGCACTCTGATTTGAATGACATAACTACATTTTAGATTATTCAAGTGATCACTCGTGTTAGTTGCTTGTACACTCAGATTTATGTACAAAAACATCTCATTAACCAGAAAAAGCAACTGTATTTCAAATTTGAAATAAGATGGGAGCCATGATCACCTCTCTGACCATGCAGTATGAACATAGAAGGTCCCTCATTTTGATTCTACTTTCACTAAATCAGCCTGACTGAGAGGGTTGATCAGATGATAAAGGCTTGTCCATGACGGAGGCATCCGGACTAGAAGAAGGCTTTTTGAACTGAATCAAGATCATGGTCATATTGTCGCATCCCTCACCACCAGCTGTTGGTGCCAAGCACCTATCAAATACTTTCTCACAAACCACAGATAGTTTATTCTCCTGCATAGTTGTCATGTATACACATCACGCCCAAACCTCGCAAATAGAAGACCTTAGCAACTTGACCACAAAGAAGACTTACAGTCTTTAACTGTGCGTGTACAAAATCCACGAGCTGTTGGCTTGACATGCAATCCCTACACATAGAATGCACAAATCGACAAGAACAAAGGCTAGTAAATAGATGTTTAAATCTAGTTGCTACTTTAAAAGCTCAACAGTGGTACAAGTTTTGGTCATGACAACTATTTCTGCACTTAATTAAAGGACCACGCATCTCAATTTCTTGAATATGTCAGGACTAAAACAAACTTAGCATTAAAGACATTATGTACAATGACACAGAAAAATATTCCAACAAAGAAAGCAACACGCTATATCATAACAAGTTGAAACAAAGAGAATAATTGGGCCAGATGATGTAGCATTCAGTCACCTTGTCAAAGCATGGTAATTAAATATGACAATAATAGTATTTTAGCTGGCTTGTGGGATGGAGAAAGGCTACACTTGATAAAATAATTGTAGCAACAATTAAGCAAACATAATAGACAAATTTCCACGTAGATTAATTCAAAATAGTAAAAGGGAATTTTCCAAAGAATTTGGAGCAGAATAGTAGCTTACCATATTCCATCACAAGCTATAACAAGAAATTCATCCTCATTGCAAAGCTCAACCTATTACAAGTAATACCATAATAGAAAGAGTTCAAAACGCAGTGATTAAAAGAAAAAGAAGAGCACCATAATAAATGATGCTAGCTGACGTATATAATAGTCCAACGGTTTCACCTTACTCAAGGAATATAGTTCGCTAACCTTTCCAAAACAATATAATTTTTTATTGGGTATGCCACGATCAAACCAGAGGTAAATGGAAAGAGTAAACATTCCACAAACTCTTCATTTAGTGAAAATTATTCCACAAATATTAGCCTATTTATAACACCTAATACTCTGTCAATATGCTACTTACAGAAGTAATGTCTGGATCGGCAGTAACGACTTGCTTTTCAGCAGGCAAAAACTTATTCTGCTTGAATTCCGCGTCTCCTGTAACAGAAACAGGTTTATATTATGAACAACTGGGATCTCAGAGCAAAACAATCTCAAGATAGCATGAATGGAACTTTGAGAGGATAATAAATCTCCCATCCTTTCCTTTACATTAAGATTTTAAACAAAAATAAAGTCTGTTACCAATGGCCCTGGCCAAGTTTAAACTTCCATTGACCCGTCCAACTTGGATGAAACCACCAGCTTTTAGAATCCTGTCTTTCTCTACCTCAAGATCAGGCTTGTGATCTTTAGACAAATTATATGCCTGTGAAAAGGTAATAAATAACCAAATATACAAATCTTGCTGAAGATTAGTAGTTGCAGCAGTAAAGGCAACATTTCATGCTAAATTGGTTGACTTAAATGACATAATGAACCACTGGCTGAGTCACAGATCATATTAATGTATTAATAGGGGTAGGGGAAGTTTGGAGGGACGCATCAAGATGTCAAAATTATTTTAAGATAAAATATCAAAGGTTAAAGTACTTAACTCTCTTCAAAATCATTTGCAAACATAAGATGTGCATAAAACCTGGAATACTAGGCACATGCAAGTTACTGAAAATTTATTAAATACAAAACAAAAACTGTACTTTGTAATATCAACCTTTTTCACTAACAACATTCTTTAGATGCCCAAAGTTTTCTCCTGAGCTTCTTTTTTTCTTTTTGTTAGGATACCTGAACCACAATCAGTTCAGTTAGAGATTAGTTGGCATGTGGGTGAGCGGTTATAGGAGCTGGCATTCAGTTACAGCTGAGTTGGCAGTAGAACATTCTAGATTCTATAGAGTAGGTTCATTGGGAGGAATAATCGAGAGAGATGAGAGATCACTGTGAAAGCCTATTGGTTTGGATAGGAGTGGGAACAATGGGAGAGAAGAAATTCTCTTGTAACTGCCTCTTTGAGCCATTTTCTTACACAGTCAATAAAGCACATTGGATTTCCAGTTTACGGGACCTAACACTTTTTCCATGTAACTACCCAATCAATACCTCGTAAATCATACACATACTAGATAAAGCCACTAGGTATGGTTTAGTGATGACAGATAACAGATACCAGCATCTGCCATAAGATAACAGATACTAGCATAGAGCTAAAAGTTAGCTTAAGATTTTGCCCATGGTTTAGGGAAGACAAATAATTGAAGAGAAATTAAAAGTACCTGGCCCTTCCTTGATATTACACAACGAGAATCACCAGCATTTGCAACAACAAGTTGATTGTGTCGAATGATTGCCACACAAGCTGTGCATCCAGAGTTTGGTCCACTAAAGTCAGAATGGGGCCCCTAGTTTGCAGCGTAGCAATTCAGTTCAAACTAAAATTTCTTCTTATATTGAACTATACAAAATATGTATATAACTATAAGTAATCAGATAATCTTCATATGATGCCACAAGTAAAATAATTAGAAAGATGTATAGTTAACATCAGACCATAAACATATTTCAATTGTTATTGCCTATCAGTAAGGATCTTCTGTATACGTTGTCACTGTAAATCTGATATCAAAATTACGACAGATCATAAAAGCTTCCAAGAATCGACTTTTGAGGTTCAGATTGAATATCTGAAGCTACATACTTAAGTGAATGATATATCATAGTGAGCACATGCCATGCAGTCAGGTGGTTGATTCAGAAAACACATGCAGCAAATCTGAGTTATTGTAATTCTCAAGAACCATCTCCAATTTAGATAAGCTATACCTTAACCATGCACAACCCGATGTGCAAAAATGTTTTCAGAAGGTAGTGGTCCACATCTTGAAAATGCTTTCTTTGCATGAAATGAAGCAGGTAAAATATTAACGAGGCCTACTCCAATGGCTTGGAATTAAGCTTAATGTTGTTTAGATGGTAAAAGTTCCAGTAAGTATAAATAACTCATATCAACATCTCTAAGATTGTATTCATTAGGATAGTTAAGTTCAAACTGAATCAATTTCAAAGATTTTCATTGGTTAGAAAGAAATTTGATAAGAATGCAAAGAAAAATTCCAATGTCCATTGACAAATGCAGTTTACAACTATCTGCACATACTTGAAACAGGTTTTTTGGATTTAGAAACTACTGAACTAACACCTTATAGAAATATTCCCATGTCAAAATGTTTCCAAAACATGCAGGCAGAATAATAGAAAGCATTAGATCAAAGTTAGGGGAAGAAAAGGACAGGGGAGGGGACAAAATGCAAATCTTATTTGTTACCTCCTCAAAAGCCCAATCATCAACATTGTTATTAACTTCACCACTCTTGGGAGACCATATGAACCCCTCTAGCATACCAGACAACTTTTCTATTTTATCTCCCAAAACCGCTAATTCTCTCCACCCTCTTTGTCCACGCATCATCTCATCCATTCTGCCTCAACAGGAAAGAAATTTTAAAAATTAAAAAAAAATAAAATTTGCACAACTTTGACAGAAAATTTTCTGTCTAGACTCCGTATATCCATCTCAATAACCGGCTATAAATTTGTACCATGTATTAAAAAATTTATAACTAATTTACCCATAAAAGAAAAGAAACAGTGATACGTTAATTATAGAACACAATTCCATACAAACTAGTATTTGAATTTAGGTGCGGATACTTTTATCCTATTAGCTAAGAAGAGTTAACTAAAGTTGCAGTGCAAGTACGGCAGATTACTAGGCTCAGCAATTGAACAGGAAGCATGATAGACATCAGACTTGAGGAGGTAGTTTAACTCAAACTGTTTAGCTAGTTCTCGTGGTCGTGGGTAAGAGACACCTATCCCTACCTCATCCTTAAACTTTTGTTGAACAAATACATGCATTAACAGTAACGAAAAGCTTATATAACAAAGAATAGACAAAGTAACCTGAGAAAAGTTTTCTTTAAAGAGGTGCCAAAATCTCCAGCCGAATAAGCTTCATGCTTAAGCACCTGCTGGTGTAGATACTTGGCACAGAACTTAGCAACTGCTTTACCTGAAAATGAGTGGATTATATTGAGGACTGACTATAGGTATTCAGAAAATATTAAAAAGTGAAAGATATCTGTTCTAAAATAATAGCAAGAAAATGAAAAGTTAGGCATTATTGAAAAATCAAGAGTAGGTACTGACCTCCATGGCCATCATAAACACCAAAAAAGGATGTAGACTCATCCAAATCTGGAATAGCTGAATGCTGTTAAGCAATGTAGAAAAAGTGAAGTTCATATACACAACTTAAAAGATTGCAAAATAACATGATGCAGCTGGTTCATGAATGAACCAAGCTATTAAGTAAAGGATTTAGCCCATACAAATATTGGAAAATTATTAGTGCCCATAAATTTGAAATTGCAGCAATGACTTGCTAAAATTATTTTCACTAATAAGCGACAGCAAAGATATGCCTTTACTCTAGTCATTGTAATAGATTAACAGCTGGAAAAGTTATTCAGCTGGAAAAGTTATCTAACAAGCTCATCTTCAAACATCAGAAACCAAATCTATACAAATTCAAAAAGTATGTGTGTGTGCGCGTGTGTCTTCAAAATACTACAAACAGAACACCTCATTTTGTAATAAATCTACACCACTTTCATATGAATACAGCCAGAATGGTACATAATACATAATTCAATGTCATTAACAATAAAACGTAAAATAACATTTCAAGAAACATTTAACATGCTTGCTACAGGTTCATGCAACATTATGACCCATAAAAAGATAGAAAGTAGACTTCTTTGAAATGAGACTGTGATTGAAAGTAAAAGTACCACTTACTGTGGTGTATCTCATTCATTTATTATAAGTATAGCATGTTACAAGAATAAGAAAAGACAATAATAACTCTATACTGATATGTACATCCTCTTAACACTCCCCCTCAAGCTAGTGCATACAAATCATAGCGCCAAGCTTGTTACACATATATCCAAACCAAGGGCCTAAAAGAGATTTAGTAAACATGTCTACAAGTTGATCATTAGACTTAACAAACGATGTTACTAGATCTCTGCTCTTTATTTTTTCTTTTACAAAATGACAATCAATCTCAATGTACTTAGTTCTCTCATGAAATACTAGATTAGAGGTAATGGGCAAAGCAGCTTGGTTGTCACAAACAAGTTTGATTGGAGACACTTTGCAAAATCTCAATTGTTGAAAAAGTTGTTTGAGCCAAATAAGTTCACATGTTGCATTAGCCATAGGTCTATATTCAGCTTCTACAGTTGATCTAGATACTACACTTTGCTTCTTACTCTTCCAAGACACCAAGTTTCCTTTAATCAGGACACAATATCTGAAAGTGGATCCCCTATCATAGGAACCTACCCAATTAGCATCACTATAGCCTACAACTTCTGTATGACCTCTGTCTTCATAAAGTAAGCTCTTTTCTGGTGCTCTTTTAATGTACCTAAGTACCCAAATGCCAGCATTCCAATGACTGTCACAAAGGGAATCTAGAAATTGGCTTAAGACACTTACAACAAAGGAGATGTCTGGGTAAGTAACTGTAAGATAATTAAGTTTCCTTACAAGCCTTTGATATCCACCTAGGTCTGATAATAACTTTCCTCCACCAGGTAATAGTTTTACATTCGGATCCATTGGAGTGTCAACAAGTCTATAATTTAACATTCTTGTCTCCTTTAACAAATCTAAAGCATACTACCTCTGTAAAATGCAAATCCCTGCATGAGATTGGACTATTTCTATACCCAGAAAATATCTCAATTTACCCAAATCTTTTGTTTGAAAATTCAGCTGTAAATGTGTCTTTAGTGTCGTGATCCCTTCATGATCATTTCTAGTAAAAACAATGTCATCTACATATACGATCAAGTAAATTGATGATGTAGATGAATGGCAATAAAACGCAGAATGATTTGAAGCACAGCAAGTCATCCCAAACTTTTGAACAACTAAGCCAAATCTACCAAACCAAGAATGTGGAGATTGTTTCAAACCGTATAATGATCAACGGAGACGACATACCAATCTAGGCGCCCCCTGAGCAACAAAACCAAGTGGTTGCGCCATGTAAACCTCTTCCCGAAGATCACTATGTAGGAAGGCATTCTTAATGTCAAGTTGGTGTAAAGGCCAATAGTGAATGGCAGCCATGGAGAGAAAGAGGCAAACTGAAGTCATTTTTGCACTGGAGAAAAAGTATCACCACAGTCAAGCCCAAGGATTTATGCAAATCCCTTGGCAACCAGCCTAGCTTTCAAACAGTCCACACTGCCATTAGGTCCCATTTTAATTGTGTCGATCCATCAGCAACCCATAATGGAGTTTCTTGGAGGTAAAGGCACCAACTCCCAAGTACCATTAGAATGCAAAGCAGACATTTCATCAATCATAGCTTGACACCAACTTGAATGAGATAAGGCCTCTGCAACAGTCTTACGAATGGATATAGAAGACGATGAAGACACAAGAGCATGCATAGAGCTTGATAACCAACGATAACTTAAGAAATTATAAAAAGGGTAAGGTTTACAAGTGATGCGGTTACCAATGTGAGCTGCAATGGGAAGGTCATCAATGCCCATTGGAGGATCTGAGTGAGATGGAGTGGTTGGTACAAAAGATGAGTCCGGGATGGTAGCATCTTTGAGAGTTTCGAAAGGTGGAGTAAGAGGAGGTTGAGGATGATGATGGTAAGTTTGTAAAAACGGATCACTATGGGTAGTTGAATTAGTGGTGAATGAAGATGGTGTGTGAGTAAGGTAAGGAATAAGTAAAACTAGAGTTGAAAAAAGTGAGGTATTACCGAATAAATGATCAGATACACCTGAATCAACTATCCAAGGTCCAAGAAAGGTTGATTGAGAAACACATGCAATAGGTCTATTACCACTATGAGTCAAAATTGGTGATTGCATATTAGCTTGATATTTGAGGAAAGCTTGGTACTCTGCTCCAGTGAGATGAACTCCTAAATAGGGCTGAATGTTAGAAGTGATAAGAATATCAACATTGCTATCCAAGTTCTCAGTCTGAGCCACATTAACAGTGCATGGAAGGCAACCATAGAGGGCATAACGGTCTTGTGTATGCCTAACACAGTGACAATAAGTGCATTGTGTTCGATCCTATTTCCCCAATCACGACCATATCTTGTACTACGTCCTCCTTTCACTAACTGGTGAGATTGAGATGCTAATGTTGAATGTTCAAACGTGTGTGATGTAACATGTGTCTCCATGGATGGTGGGACTCGAAGTAATCTAGTAGACAAGTCATCCATAGAAGGGATAGATTTATTCCCTAAAATTTAATCACGAAGTGACTCAAATCCGATGGAAGACCCAAGAAAGTAATGACCAAGAAAAGCTTTTCTTGTTGCTTTTTGTGATCTTCAGCTTTGGTTGCATAAGGAAGCAATGTTTAATACTCTTCCATAAGAGATTGAACATGAGAAAGATCCCAATCAAAACCCAGGAAAAACAACAACGGAACGATGGCTGGAAGGTCGCGCGTGAGTTACATGTGCTGGCAGTTCACAGCAGCACATGGGGTGCGTGGCTTGGATTCCAGCAATGGCGTTCCATGGGGTTTTGACGACGGGACACCCGTGGTTCTGATTCTCTAGCGCGTGTGGTCCTCCGGTGATGTTTGGCAGCAAACACAGTCACTAAACTACGGCTGGAAAGAGGAGAAAAATGGTGAGAACTGAAACCCTAGGTGTCCAGCTCTGGTACCATGTGATTGAAAGTAAAAGTCCCATTTACTATGGTGTATCTCATTCATTTACTATAAGTATAGCATGTTACAAGAATAACCCTATACTAATATGTACATCCTCTTAACAGAGACGAATGGCATCAGATGAACTAAAATTAATTAAGAGGGTACATACAGCATCTTCCATGGTAGCACGCCACCCCTGCATAGAAGACACCCCATAGCGAAGCCTGCCATTTCCACCATCTTCAGAACTCTTATCAGTTTTTGGGGTGCTGAGATATATCCCCATCTCTAACTGCGTCCATAAGGAAACCAACAATAACACACACACATCTGAGAAAGGGTCCCTTTATCATGTACTTATTTAAAATCAATCCATTATTAAGATCCAACCATGCAAATTCTACAGCTAAGACCCGAGACACCTGAGGTTCTGAAAATTGCTTTAACCATTCACAGAAAAAAAATTGATCCGAACTTCGAGCAGAGACATCCAGTCCATAAGGTTAAGTAGAATGAAGAATTTTGATGTCAGAAGTCAAACATCGAATCAATCTCATTGATATACATGCCACTTCACAGAAAATATAAGGATCAAACAAACGAAAATATGAAGCACGATGAACACAACTTTAACATTCAAATAATGCAATCATTGAGAGGAACAGCAAATCATACATTCACAATTAAGGAACACATAACGGGAAGCAGAATTAAGAATTTTAGGGTTTGTTGAAGACTTACAAGTAGCGATGAAGGTGAAGCGCGGTTAGTACGGTTTCAGCAAATGGAAGAGTGAGCGATCTGTGCGTTTGGTGAACGGAAGCAGAAGTGTGGAACCAATGGAGCGATCCTTTTTCAGTTGCTCTGATGTAGACCATGGTAGTTTTGAGTTAAACCAGCGGCCGCCACGCGCCATGCATGTGGCAAACCTTTTTTATTTATGAAATTTAATTAACAATAACAACGATGATAAGAGTAAAGCTCTTTTAATTGCATAAAGTTAATGGCACACATCATTAGGCCTTCTTTGTCTACGTGCTTCATTTAGGCCCAATTACAAGAAAGACCAAAGCCTACAAAAATTTGGACCCAAAACTGGGGATTGTTGGAGAGAATTCGGGATTGATTTTTGCATTTAATTTTTGTACTTCCTCTCTTCGAGAATTAATTCAGGCGGTGCTAAAATTAATCCCCGAGAGAATTTAGTAGGTTAGTCGATAGCAGAGTTTATATTATATTTAATAATTAATAATGAAATATGGAGTAACGAATTGGTAAGTTGAATCTTTCGGTTTTTGAAGTGAATTAATTACAGTTATGTAATATACAATGGAATTAGTAATTGTGAATTCTTTAAAATGAGAGTTTGTTAGGGTGGCACTCGTATTCTCGTCTCTGCAATTAAAAATGATTGAGATATACATAAAGAAAAAGGAACTCAGATAATGTGATATGATAGATATATATAAAGAGAGAAAGTGAAGTATAAAGTTGGTGGAGGCAAATGGAATTAGTTGGGATGGATAGGATAATTAGGCGATTACGTAGGGTTTACATCATACAAGTCCTTCCCTAAAATGTAACAGGTGATGGTGATGACATATTGTAATGTAATGTAAATTCTCCAGCGTGTTTGTTTCATTTACGTGCGTGGCTTTGCTTTAATCACTTTGAACGTAATCATCTCCTTCTCCCACCACTAACTAATTTCTACATATTGCAGTGCAGTGGTTGTTTTGACTCAGATCAGACGACTTGATCAACATCAACATCAACATCGATATTTATTTGGGTACCATTTTTTAATATAACATAGCACTGTATAAGCATCTTTTATCATAGAGTCATTCATGGCCATGAATTGGTTGGTATTAATACCTGAATAATGTTTACTTGGTTTGAGCTCAAGTATAATATTTCTATCTTATTTTTTTGGGTACGCTAATCTCATTTCATCCGCAATAATCAGGATTCCATTAAAAAATAACAAACCGCCACATTTGGCCGTTCCATTAAAAGGATGGTGGCAAGTGGAGCCACCGTTAAGAGCCGCAACGGCACTCACCAACTCCCCGGACTGCTACTGCTTTTAAAAAAAGTCCATAAGCACGCACAATGCATGATGGGACCCGCTAGTGCATGATTTGGGACATAAAAGTTGGTGAAGACAGGGAAGAGAGGAGAACCTGGAACTGGAACTGGAACTGGAACTGAAGAAAGATCGTTTTCAATTTCGAAGCCTCTGTCACCATCTCACCAAAACCAACTTCACCACATTGTCCACTTTGTTCTGTCTCTTCCCCCTTACGTGGCTCTCCGCCATTGGTAAACCCCTAGCTGGCGCGGTAGGTAAGTGGCTAAACCCGTCTTTTCGGTTTGTTTTGCCTTGCTTAAAAGTACGTCCACCCTCCCACACCAAATCCAAACCCACCCCGAACATCTCCTCCTCCACGCCTGGATTTTCGGGTAACGCATCCTTCTCTACTCATTTCCTAACTTCGTGTTTCTTACTTCCGATACCTGCCACTTTTTCGTTTCTTTTTTGGTTTTTTATTGATTTTTAACTGCCCCCATTTCTAAGCACTGCACTTCATCATACTCTTTCTTGTCGTTATAGTATAGTGGGGCCCGCTTCCCCTTTTTTTAGCGTTCCGGAGGAGATGAAGATCCACGTCAAGGAGTCGACGATGGTGCGTCCGGCGGAGGAGACGCCGCGCCGGGATCTGTGGAACTCGAACGTCGATTTGGTGGTGCCCAATTTCCACACTCCCAGTGTGTACTTCTACAGGCCCACCGGCGCCTCGGATTTCTTCGGCGCCAAGGTGTTGAAGGAGGCTCTGAGCAAAGCTCTGGTGCCGTTTTACCCAATGGCTGGGCGGCTTCGGCGGGACGAGGACGGTCGTGTGGAGATTGATTGTGCCGGCCAAGGGGTTCTCTTCGTCGAGGCTGATACAACCGCTGTCGTTGATGATTTCGGCGACTTCGCTCCCACTCTTGAGCTGCGACAGCTAATTCCCGCCGTCAATTATTCTCGAGGAATTGAATCGTATCCTCTGCTAGTGTTACAGGTACTTTTTAAAAATTTTATCAGTTTCTTCGTATTTGTTTTTTTTTTTTTTTATAGAAATAATTAACTTGATTTATCTCAAGTTTTAATTACTTAAAGAAAAAAAAGAGAGAGGCATTTATTACTATAATTTTTATTTTATTTAACGATGAGTATATCACCGCACCGCACGACAACAGTTGGGCCGGTCTCAATCCTTGGATTTGGTTTCCATTTATGCCACTTTACCCATAAATCAGGGATTAATTTTGGCACACACATTTTTTAAGTTGTGCACCCTCCTCTTATGGAAAGTTTAAAGGGGTCCAAAAATTAATTCGTGTGGTTCAAAACTTAATCCCCTCCAAAGCGAAAGGTTTTCGGGTATTTTATACTATTTCTATGCTATTTCTGTATTCAGATTTAATGTTTCAAAATGTTGGTTTACTATCTTTTTGACTTCGGTTTCAAATATATGATAATGATAGAGGCTCATGGCAAATTTAACCTCTGTAGACCCAAAATGATATTACAACTGTAATAATAGGATAAAGATATATTTATACGTATGTATATCAGTTCTTCTAGAAATTATGCAAGGATATGCTTGTATACATATTGATAACTTATTGTGAAAGACGAAGTTATGTTATTTTAAAATACTAGTATATTATATTAAAGTTAAAAACTATGGCTAAAGAGCATGAGGAATACTTGCAGATTATTAAAGTGTTTTTCTTTTCTTTTTTTTTTAAATTAATAATTAATAATAGATCAATTTTCACCTCCAGTCTCATTCATATGTGACATGCAGTATTGATTTTTTTTTTATCGATGACCACTTTAATGTATGAGAATCCTGTAACGCTAGAGGATTAATGGTTCTAGTTGTAGTTGTGATCACATATTTTTATTTTTTTAGCTTTCATTTAAACAATATTTTCCCAGATTCATTAAAATCTTTATTTTGCACTTTGTTGGACCCAAAAGTAGACTGTGTGTCACACCACCAAATTAGAAAAGAAAGTTGGCGTTGTGTCAGCCACCAACTTCACCTGCCTGTTCACGCTCTGTATTTCTTACTGCATTGACTGTAGGTCGTCCGATCTGTGCTGATTGTGCTGCTTCAACAGATCAAACGACATGTAGTCGACTGTACAGATTGTACAACTGCAATGGCTACAAAGAATCCAAATTTGTCTCTATGATATGATTTGTAGAACATGTGGCCTGATTCTATAGAGTTCCCTATACGATGCATTGCATTGAAGCCTGTGTATTTTCGTGAGATAAGATAACTTGGCGCTACACAAACTTTCCTGCTCTGCTGTCACCTAACTACTTGCTTCTCGAACAATAAATTGGCACAATGATAAAGAAGAAAAATCAACATGTTATTACATGAGAACCGAATAATTAGGTTTAAGACTCTTTAAGAGTATGGGCCTACATCTAGATCTGAATTTAACACTCATCATTAATGTGTACCATTTTCATTAGTCGTTATGCGACTTATACGCATCTCTGTCTAAGATATACTTGTACATCATATTTTATTTTTGACAAACTTCTGATGCAGAGACACTTTCAAATTGAAAACTGACCTGGGCTTATTTGTTCTTTTCTGATTGAATTTCTATTCTTCCCCTGGACTTACTCATAGTCATAGAAGGTAAAGCAGAATGACCTCATGAAATTTAGGTTCATTATTGATTATATACTTATTTTAGGATTGTGGTTGTTGTATAAGATAAGTGCGTCCGTAACCATTAAACTCAATATTTAATTAGTGGGGATGCGCCCTTGAGCTATATTTTGACTTTCCTGTTTGCAGGTAACTCATTTCAAATGTGGAGGGGTCTCCCTTGGTGTTGGTATGCAACACAACGTTGCAGATGGATTTTCTGGTCTGCATTTTATCAATACATGGTCAGATATGGCTCGTGGTCTGGACCTCACAATCCCACCATTCATTGACCGGACACTACTCCGTGCCCGTGATCCACCTCAACCGGTGTTTGATCACATTGAATACAAGCCCCCTCCGGCCATGAAGACTAGTCCGCCACCAACAAAGCCTGGTGCAGAGACTGCAACAGTCTCCATTTTCAAATTGACTCGTGACCAGCTGAACAAACTCAAAGCCAAGTCCAAAGAAGATGGAAACACGATCAACTATAGCTCTTATGAAATGCTGTCTGGTCATGTATGGAGGAGCGTGTGCAGGGCACGAGCACTTTCCCATGATCAAGAAACCAAATTGTACATTGCGACTGATGGAAGGTCAAGATTGCAGCCACCACTCCCACCAGGTTACTTCGGCAATGTGATCTTCACAGCCACACCTATTGCTGTTGCAGGTGATCTCATGTCAAAACCAACATGGTATGCTGCTGGCAAAATCCACGATGCTTTGGTCCGAATGGACAATGAATATTTGAGATCAGCTTTGGACTATCTAGAACTTCAACCTGATCTAAAAGCTCTTGTCCGTGGAGGACACACTTTTAGGTGCCCAAATCTGGGGATCACTAGCTGGGCTAGGCTCCCAATCCATGATGCTGATTTCGGGTGGGGGCGACCCATATTCATGGGACCTGGTGGCATTGCATACGAGGGTCTATCTTTTGTTTTACCTAGTTCAACTAATGATGGGTCCATGTCCGTTGCAATGGCTCTGCAGCCAGAGCATATGAAGGTGTTTCAGGAATTGCTGTATGAAATTTGAGGACTTGAAAAATGCCACAGCATGGCTTGCTGCCTTTGGGAACTCTGAGTTGTTTCTCTTTTCTTTTTAAATATTTTTCATCAACACATAATATATCAGATGCTACACGCCTCAGCAATGCTATATGTATATCACATTGCTGTAAACATAAATGAACTTGACACTTGTATTACCAGTTTGATATCAAATCTGTTTGACTTGTTGAGGAATTGCTAGCTTAGCTGTCTCAATTTATTAATTTTCCTATTCCATGACCTATCTAACATAACGGCGCATGCTCAGTGTGTATTAGCTGTAGCCGACTCGTGCTACTAAATGCATCGTCTCCCTCGTTTAATACAAATCGTTTGGTTATTCTGTCCTAGGGGAGAAATTGAATTACAAAAAAATAATGAGAATCTCTTTAAAAAAAAAAAAATAGAGAAATGACCAATCCGTCAACAAACACTTGAAGCTGAACTGTAATAATGTTACACTCATGGAAGTCAGATTAGATTATACAACAAACTTAGTAGCATACCTCAGACCAAGTTGACTGGAAAGAGGAACTGAACTGGAAGATTAAAGCTGTCCTTACAGAGGTAATCAATTTTGTCCGACTCTCTCGTCTTTTCTTTTTTGGTTAGCAACTTCGTATGACATATCTGATGATTCAGAAGAACGACAATCCTAGTTAACAAACACAAGAAACTGCTGTCAGCATTCTTATGGCATATATCACAAAACTCAGATCCAAGTACATAGAGAGAGTGAGAGATCACCTTAAAAGGGAAAGAGGAAAACCAAAGCTAGGTTGGCATACAGAGTTAATGATGATATCCAGTAAAGCTTCCCTGATAATAGTAATTCTGCCGAACTTTTCATGTGACTTGGACGGTTATTAACATTTTCACCCCCAGGAGCTCCTCTTCCCCTCGATGCTTTTCTTGAGTCAAAAGATAGTTGGTAATTGTCCGTCTCTTTTCTATTTGCATCCGTTATGCTTATATCAAACCCCTCTATAATTGCATTAAACAAGTTAATAACTGACTGTAACAAATGGTGTTTGCTATTTAAAGAAGCGGAAACAGCATATGCAGCTAAAAAGTTCTTACCAGACAGTTGCACGGTGCAGTTTGAGGGGTTTAAGCCTCTGTTTTCTGAAGTAAAATCCATACACAAATCTGGGTTTGACGTGGCTTGAGTACATGAAACAAAGATGATCGTTATAAGAAATATTCGCTTCATATCAGGGTTCAGTTTTCAGATTCGCTAGTCTATCGTAGGATTTTTGATTAGGCTTAGGAAAAGAGTTATATATAGACAAAGGGTGAGTTGTATGTATTGTATGGTTGCGTTGAGGGGAAGCAGAGTGCAGCAGTCTGTCTGCAACTCTACAGTAGCTGCATCCGATGCTTTTCCTTATGTCCACAATAATAATCTTACAATTTAGTGGCGAGCACGACAACGTCATTCAAAATATTCTTTTCTGAATAACCCATGTTCAAAGCAATTCTTGTCTGCTAAAACAAGTGCTCAAGCGTCATATTGAACAGACATAGAATCAAAACCAACAAGACACTTATCAGCACATCTTTAATCTTTTTTTGTTCCTTTTTTTCTTCTTTTAATCTTAGTATAATTTGTGTTCTTATTAACTACAAAGAGGGTGATGTTGTCTTAGATCTGTCTCAAAGATGAAATGACAGAGCAAATCCATTAATCGTTCCTAGAACATATCTTTTTCCAAACCAATTAAAATATCGAGTTTCCAGGATAATCTCACTTTTTTCGTTTAAACACTGCTTTCAGAACACTGAAGAAAATATTGGCTTGACATTCCAACGAAAGACAAAACAAAGGAATACACAATTACAGCAGTAAGCATGGCTTGGCTTATATACGGAAACTAATAGTTGAGATATAAGATTTCTACAAGCTCGTGTCGTGACCATGGTGAAACTGTTTTCAACATGCTGCCATCTGCACTACTAGTAGGCTTCTCAATGGTCTATTAACAGATTCGAATAGTGTGTTTCGTTCAAAGACATTATTTTCCTTTCTTATACATGTATCCACGTTTATGTTCATATTTCTTTCCCACTATTGCTAATGATGTACGTAGGGTTTTGAATTCAGAAACTTGTATTATTCCAAAAGAAAATGTCATTTTGCAAAACAGACTTGAGTGGAATGAAGCATGGATTAGGATTATTTCGTCAGTGAAGTCCAAATGATGGTCTCCACCACTTACTGAAATCTTTTCCTAACTACAAAGGCTGAAAGAACGAATACTGATGATACTTTGGTATTTTTGCCCTGATAAGATTTAAGTTATAATTACAATACCACATAATCACATGACAATGTCAAGATTCAAAATCTTAGAGAAAGTTGTGATGATACAAAATGAAATAAAATTGGATCATTTATTTGAAACAAAATACAAAAAAAAAAAAAAAAAAGGAAAAAAAGAAAACGTATACATGTGTCTATAATAGTACATGCTCACTCGGTCACTCCATCGCGTTTATTACTCGTAATTTGACTTAATATGTATGTTAAATTCGAAGGCATAAGCTCAGTCAACTTCTTCAATCTTAGGCCCAGCACCAGATCCGGCAGAGCCAGACCCGCCATTAGGCATCTCAGCGCCACCCATTGGCACATCTCCAGCACCTTGATACATCTTAGCAATAATTGGGTTGCATAAACCTTCAAGCTCCTTGAACTTGTCCTCAAATTCATCAACCTCTGCCAATTGGTTCCTGTCCAGCCACTCAATTGTTTCATCAATCGCCTTCTCCATCCTTTGCTTGTCCGAAGGATCCAATCTGCCACCAACCTTGTCATCCTTTATAGTATTCCTCATGTTGTATGCGTAATTCTCCAATGAATTCTTGGCTTCAACCTTCTTCTTCACCTGCTCATCTTCTGCTTTATACTTCTCTGCCTCTTGAACCATCCTTTCAATCTCCTCTTTGCTTAATCTTCCCTTGTCATTAGTGATGGTGATCTTGTTCTTCACCCCTGCAGTCTGGTCCTCTGCAGAGACATTCAAAATGCCATTTGCATCAATGTCAAAACAGACATTGATCTGAGGCACTCCTCTTGGTGCTGGTGGGATGCCCTTGAGCTCAAATGTACCAAGCAAGTTGTTGTCTTTGGTTCTTGCCCTTTCACCTTCGTAGACTTGGATAAGCACACTGGTCTGGTTGTCTGAATAAGTAGAAAAGATTTGCTCTTTCTTGGTGGGTATGGTGGTATTCCTAGGAATCAGCACAGTCATCACCCCACCTGCAGTTTCAATACCAAGGCTTAGGGGTGTGACATCTAGCAGCAGCAAGTCTTGAACTTTCTCATTTCCTTCACCACTCAGTATAGCAGCTTGAACGGCAGCACCATAAGCCACAGCCTCGTCTGGGTTTATGCTCTTGCATAATTCCTTGCCATTAAAGAAATCTTGCAAAAGCTGCTGAACTTTGGGAATTCTTGTTGATCCACCAACAAGAACAACGTCATGAACACTGCTCTTGTCAATTTTCGCATCCCTCAGACACTTCTCTACGGGTTCCATGCATTTTCTGAATAAATCCATATTCAATTCCTCAAATCTAGCTCTTGTAATGGTAGCATAGAAATCTATGCCTTCGTAGAGCGAATCAATCTCAATAGTTGTCTGCGTGGTGGAAGACAGAGTTCTCTTTGCCCTCTCGCACGCAGTCCTCAATCTCCTCAGAGCTCTGGCATTACCACTGATATCCTTCTTGTGCTTCCTCTTGAACTCTGCCACAAAGTGATTCACCAGCCTATTATCGAAGTCTTCACCTCCCAAATGGGTGTCACCAGCAGTGGCCTTCACCTCAAATATACCTTCTTCAATCGTCAGCAGTGAAACATCAAAAGTTCCACCACCGAGGTCGAAGATAAGCACGTTCTTCTCCCCTGTTCTGGAGGCTTTCTTGTCCAAACCATAGGCAATAGCAGCAGCAGTGGGTTCGTTGATGATCCTCATCACATTGAGCCCAGCAATAGCCCCTGCATCCTTGGTGGCTAGCCTCTGTGAGTCATTGAAGTAAGCAGGAACTGTGATCACAACGTTTTTGATGCTCTGGCCCAGATAAGCCTCTGCAATCTCCTTCATCTTCGTGAGCACCATTGAAGAAATCTCTTCAGGTGCGAATTGCTTCTGTTCACCTTTGTAGTTAACGACAATCATGGGCTTGTCGCCGGCACCAGGAACGACCTTGAAAGGCCAGAGCTTCATGTCGCTTTGCACGGATGGGTCAGAGAATTTGCGGCCAATGAGTCGTTTAGCGTCGAATACAGTGTTGTGGGGATTCATGGCGACTTGGTTCTTGGCAGCGTCTCCAATCAAACGCTCTGTGTCGGTGAAGGCTACATAGGAAGGAGTGGTTCTGTTACCTTGGTCGTTGGCGATGATCTCGACACGGTCGTTTTGCCACACACCGACGCAACTGTAGGTGGTGCCAAGGTCGATGCCGATGGCTTTTTCAGACTTGGTAGCCATTGATGGAAATTCTCACTTATCAACGAAGGTGGTGGGTATGGGTTCGCGAGGACGAAACAGATGATAGTAAAAGAAAGCAATGGAGGATGTTATAGCGACGAGCTATATGAATATTCACGTGTGGTTTGTCCGCAGAAGGTGAATAGCGGGGGGTATGAATATATAGGGATTGACAATGATAATGAGAATGATCCTGGCTGATGAATGAATATGATCTTTATGGGAAAGCGAAGGTGATGGAACTGGAAGGATCTAGGTACGTGAGTCATGAAATGTCGAGAAAGAGAGCTGGAGCGAGGAGAGGGTTCTGGAGAGTGGCTGCGCTGCCAAACTACACTACACTAGATTAAATTAAAAACCATCCAACAATATCTTCATTTCAATGGAAATTTTATTTCTTTTATAGGATAAAATTAATAAATTTCCATCAAAAAGACAATTACTAAATTGGACCATTGTGACCACAAGATGGGGAATTGGGCCCATTCTAGATCTCTCTAGATTTGGGCTCTAATTCCCAAAGCCCAAATAAGTGATGGTGAGTCTAGCGTCGCGTCTTCTCTAGAAATCTCTGACCGTGTTTAAACGATGATTAATGCATGCGCAGCCCTTCCAGTCCTATCTCTAAATTTCTTCTGAATTCTCTCGTACATAATATATCTCCTCTCCTCTCCTCTCCTCTCCTCTCCAAGGCTTCCCTGTCATCTGGTCATTCAGCATTAGCCAATAGCCATCTCGGAAACTAGAGAATCTAATCTGCCGCCAAATCACTTCAAACGCTTTCTCTCTGCTACTGCTCATTCTGTACTGTCATCTTTTCTTTTCTTTCTTTCTTGATAGCTTGGTTCCATCAATATCAATGGCTTCCAAGACGGAAGGAAAGGCCATTGGCATCGACCTCGGCACCACCTACAGCTGTGTGGGTGTGTGGCAAAACGATCGCGTTGAGATCATAGCCAATGATCAAGGCAACAGAACCACTCCTTCCTACGTAGCCTTCACCGATACAGAGCGTCTCATTGGAGATGCTGCCAAGAACCAGGTGGCCATGAACCCACAGAACACTGTCTTTGACGCCAAACGTCTCATTGGCCGAAGATTCTCTGATCCGTCAGTGCAGAGCGACATGAAGCATTGGCCGTTCAAGGTCGTTTCCGGTCCTGGCGACAAGCCGATGATCGTCGTTCGTTATAAAGGTGAAGAGAAACAGTTTGCAGCTGAAGAGATTTCTTCAATGGTGCTCGCCAAGATGAAGGAAATTGCTGAGGCTTATCTTGGTCAGAGCATCAAGAACGCTGTGATAACCGTTCCTGCTTATTTCAACGACTCGCAGAGGCAAGCTACCAAGGATGCAGGGGCTATTTCTGGGCTCAATGTGATGAGAATCATTAATGAACCCACTGCTGCTGCAATTGCTTATGGTTTGGACAAGAAGGCTTCGAGGTCTGGCGAACAAAACGTGCTTATCTTCGACCTTGGGGGTGGTACCTTCGATGTTTCTCTGCTGACAATTGAGGAAGGCATTTTCGAAGTGAAGGCCACCGCTGGTGACACCCATTTGGGAGGTGAAGATTTTGATAACAGGCTTGTCAATCACTTTGTGGCAGAGTTCAAGAGGAAGCACAAGAAGGACATTAGCACCAATGCTAGAGCCTTGAGAAGGTTAAGGACCGCATGTGAGAGGGCGAAGAGGACTCTGTCTTCGACTACTCAGACAACAATTGAGATTGATTCTCTTTATGAAGGTATAGATTTCTACTCCACTATTACTAGGGCGAGATTTGAGGAGTTGAACATGGATTTGTTCAGAAAGTGCATGGAACCTGTGGAGAAATGTCTGAGAGATTCGAAAATTGATAAGAGTCGTGTTCACGAAGTTGTTCTTGTTGGTGGGTCAACAAGAATTCCCAAAGTCCAGCAGCTTCTGCAGGATTTCTTCAATGGCAAGGAACTCTGCAAGAGCATCAACCCTGACGAGGCTGTGGCATATGGTGCTGCCGTGCAAGCTGCAATTTTGAGCGGTGAAGGGAATGAGAAGGTCCAAGACTTGCTTTTGCTTGACGTTACTCCTCTCAGTCTTGGCATTGAAACTGCAGGAGGTGTAATGACAGTGCTGATTCCAAGGAACACAACCATTCCCACCAAGAAAGAGCAAATTTTCTCTACGTACTCTGATAATCAACCTGGAGTTCTTATCCAAGTCTATGAAGGGGAGAGGACCAGAACCAAAGACAATAACCTTCTCGGAAAATTTGAGCTCACCGGCATCCCACCGGCACCAAGAGGAGTTCCACAGATCAACGTCTGCTTTGACATTGACGCAAATGGTATTTTGAATGTGTCAGCAGAAGATAAAACTGCAGGGGTTAAGAACAAGATCACGATTACCAATGACAAAGGTAGGTTGAGCAAAGAGGAGATTGAGAGAATGGTACAAGAGGCAGAGAAATACAAGGCAGAGGATGAGGAGGTAAAGAAGAAGGTGGATGCTAAGAACTCTCTGGAAAACTACGCCTATAACATGAGGAATACAGTTAAAGATGAGAAATTTGCAGGAAAACTAGATCCTGCAGATAAGGACAAGGTTGAAAAGGCAATTGATGAGAGCATTGAGTGGCTTGACAGGAACCAGCTAGCGGAGGTGGAGGAACTTGAGGACAAATTGAAGGAGTTGGAGGGGCTGTGCAACCCTATTATAGCCAAAATGTACCAGGGTGCTGGCGGAGGAGATAATCCAATGAAGGGTGGCGCTGACATGCCTGGTGGTGGCTATGGCAAATCATCCTCTGGTGGTGCTGGTGCTGGTGCTGGCGCTGGGCCCAAGATCGAAGAAGTTGACTAATTCTCCGCAACCTGGATTTCATTTTCATTTTCTGCAACTAGAGAACTGTCATTGCATATGCAACGTCTTTTGCTTGAGTGCCTACTGAACATGATGAATTTCTCAGAGTGCTTCATTGTGTGAAAAATAAATACATTTAGATGTAAATTTTTGAAATGAGAAAGTAATATTGCGTTGCGTCTTTTGTTTTTCAGATTAGCAATTATAAATCGAGAATTAATAAAGTAAATTTTCTATCTCTGAACCATGAGTTGATGGAAATTATTAAGCAACTGTTTTAAATTTTAATATCAACAATCAAACAATTCGTTACTCAAGAAAAGTCTCATCCGCAAGCAATTAACTAATTGCCTTTTGTCAGACGGAGAAGCGATTGATTTTTCGTCTGAAGTGAACCATGTAATTGATGGATGGAACCCGTGGCTAACTTGATCAAATTCTTTAATACTTGCTAATTTATGCCGTCAAATCAATTGGAGAGCCTAAACAAGTAGCCAGAGCTATGAGACATTTGGTCCCTTGAAGGTCAAGTGTTTGATGCACGGGGATAAATTTAGAGCTCAGTGGCAAATAGCATCCGAAAGTTACACCCTACAGTTTTTTTCTCTTTTTCTATTGAGAGCGCTGAGAAAATTCTAGAATTAGTGCGTTACTGCAAAGCTAGAGTGGGCTGCGCTGTGCTGGTCTGTCCACGAATCATGATGACGGGAGAGACCAGGGCAACGTCTCCGTGTATCTTGCTTCTATGCTTGCATCCCATGTTTCTCTTATGGGATTGAGTTGGCATTTTGCAGCTGTAGAAAAATGTTCTTCTTCTGCTGAGTGACCTTTTTTTGAGGTCAACTATCCTTAGGTACTTCATTATCGTGTATATGAAAATTTTGCTACTTTTGTCTTTTCTCCACTTCAGATAACGATCTTTAACTTGAGCCGGCGGATTTTGATAGTAATCTGCCAAGGTCACGCTTGAAAATTTTCTTCTGATTGAGATAGAGAAATATATATAATCACAAGTTGAAAAATAGTTTGCAACTCTAAGTATAATCTTTGCTGCTTATGGATGACTTCTTCGTTTCCCCTTTGGTATCCATGATAGTTCCTATGATATGCTTGAAAAATCTGGAATAGATTTTGGTTTATCATTAACCTGTCGCATTTTCAATGTCCTTTCTAATCTGATGTATTGCTCATTGTTGGTATTTTTTTCTAGTTACATCTGTTAGCGGCTTCTGTCATTTAGGCTGCAGAGCCAGAAATATTTAGTGTCGCTCACTGCTCTAGAGCACCTCACTTGAGTTCTACTATTAATTTCTTGCTAACTGATCAATATTTGACCTATTGGTTCTTCGTTTTGGTCTTTCGTACGAGCTGTTATTTGTTGTTTTGAAAGGAAAGGAGATCTGTTATTTGTTTCATAAGAATCATGTATATTTCTTTTTGAACACCTTACTACTCTTGTAGTGAAAAGCCTATTATAAGAAATGTTCGGAGTCGAGGTTTACACGGTGTGATCATCCACTGTGTGTCACGGTAGTGCAATTTTAGATGTTACTAGCAACATTATTTTCCCCGTAAATTGGAAACAGCTTAGATTTATGTGGTAACCTTAGTTAAATTCTGCGCTTAATCTTTTTATTGGTTCATATGTTGTGAAAATGTTTAATCCATTCCTTGTTATTTGTCGACTAGACCTACTTATGGACACTGCTTAAACATATTATGACATCAGTGGCATTTTCAGGAAAGAGTCAACTGTTAATCATCACCTATAGTTGAAGAAATTCCAAGTGATGAGGCAAAAGTCCCTGTTGTTTCACCATTAAGGTAACTTTTGAGACGATCCAAGTCATCTGCTGCATCAAGCATTGTTGGCCTTGTAGAAGGCGACTCTTGTGTGCAAAGAATCCCCAGCTCAGTTAACTCGGCAATTGCAACCTCCCGCATCTTTTTCACCTCGGGTGTTTGATTACTCGAAGCCGTCACCAAACTAGGATCTAGCACTTTCTCTACCCTTCCGTGATAGTGGTTCTTGACCCATTTGTGTAGATTTAACCCGCCAACAAATATGTCATCTGTTGGCCTTTTTCTAGTCACCATCTCAAGGACTAAAATGCCAAAGCTATATACATCTCCCTTTGTAGATGTATTGGATCCAAATCCATATTCTGCATGATATTGCATAAAAGCATGATGATATCTTGGTCTTCGATATAAATTAGAATTCGCCACAAATTCTATGAACTATTAAAATACTTACAATGAACTTAGTATGATAAACAGGACCCTTTTTATATTATTATAAAGTTGTTACCGAGAAACATAATAGACTGCGTTGTGTGTGTAAAATGTAACAAATTTTGCTTGACAGGTATAAGTACTATTTGCTAAGAACTCTCAAAATTACTACATCTCTGATAGTTAAGGCTAGTAGATAACCATTTTCTAATTTAACTGAGCTTGGTATAGTGCAGAGATAAGAGCCGAGTAGAATTGTAATACCTGGTGCAATGTATCCAATGGAGCCGCAAAACAAATTTGCAGTGGAGTTGCCCATGTTCTCAATAGCTCCACCATTTCCTCCTCCAGCACTGATAACCAACCTTGCGATCCCAAAATCAGAAACTAGAGCTGTCATGTCATCATTGAGAAGAACATTGCTTGGTTTTAGATCACAGTGTATGACCTTGACAGGAGAATGATGATGTAGGTAGGCCATCCCTTCAGCTATGTCACTGCAAATGTTGACCCTCTGCATGAGAGTCAAATCTGAAGAAGCAGAAGAAGGATAGAGGCGGCTCTCCAAGCTCCCATTGGCCATGTAAGGCAGAACGAGAGCCTTAAAATCAGGTAAACTACATGCTGTGATGATCCTTATCAGGTTCCTGTGTCGAATCCTCTTCAAAACTTGGCATTCCCTGGTAAAACTCTTGGTGGAATTCCCAGATTGCAAATGCAGCACCTTTACAGCTATTGGTGTTTCATCGGGAAGAATTCCTCTGTAGACATCTCCATAGCTACCTGATCCAACTAATCTCTGATCATCAAAACCTTGAGTGGCCTCTGATAGTTCCTTATATGTGATTCTTGGGAAATTATATATCAAATCAGGTCTAACTGATTTTCTACCTGCCTCAGCCCTTTGAGAAGAAATGATTACTTTAAGACGCTTACATCCTATTACACAGCAAATTGTTGACAGGAAAGTTGAAATGAAGATGACTAAGATGAATATAATCAAGAACAGACGAGTGTGAAACCAGTGTCTCCTTTGTGAACACAAGGATATGCCTGTAATTGTTCCACAGAGACGTCGATTCCCTAAGAATGACAAGTTTGACACTAAACTGAAAATACCACCGGATGGAATCCTTCCTTCCAGGTTGTTAAATGATAAGTTGAGGAAAGTAAGTTTGTCAATTTTACTCAGAGTAGCTGGGATCAATCCAGATAATTGATTTCTCGAAACATCAAAGGATTCAAGGTTCTTCAGATCACCTAAGTTTTCTGGGAGCTCACCTTGAAGAAGATTGTTGGAAAAATCTATCTTGGATGCAGCAATGCAGCTTCCTATCTGAGGGAAGATAGTTCCAGTTAGGTAATTCGATGAAAGATCCATTTCTTGAACATTTTCTAGTTTGCTGAGTTCAATTGGCAAAGCCCCTTCTAGGCGATTGTGCGACAGATTTATGAAAATTCGGATTTCGTGCAGGCCCGAGAGTTCTGGTGGGACGCTACCTGTTAATCTATTATAGGACAAGTCAAGCTTGTTCAGATTAGTACACCGTCCTAAAGTGGAAGGTACTTTTCCCGAGAGAAGGTTATTGTTGAGGAACAAATAATTTAGTTGAGTTAAATTTCCTATACTTTTTGGAATCTCACCTGAAAATTCATTGTGTGAAAGATCTAGCAGACCCAGGTGTAGACACTCGCACAATACTTGTGGAAATGCTGTTTTGTGCAGATTGTGTGATAAGAAAAGTTGTTCCAATTTTGACAACCTGCTGATCCCCGGAGGAATCGTTCCATTTAGAAGATTGGATGTTAAATTGAGGGTCCAAAGAGTAGAAAGATTTGCTATGCTGTGAGGAATTGACCCAAATATTTGGTTATCCTGCAGTAGTAGACTTTTCAGCTTGTTGCCAAGTTTGCTGAAATCAGGTAACCTTCCCCCAATGTCCATCCCTGCCAATTCAAGCTCCTCTAGAATAGTGCAGTTTCCAAGAGCATTGAAAAACGAATCAAGATTGGTATTGTTATCATGACTCATCATAGGGTTGTACGATAGATGAAGGAAACGGAGTCGTGGCCACCTGCTTACAAACTGCGTAGGCAATCCACCAATCAGATAATTGTACTCTATGTCAATATTGCCAAGTGCTGATAGATTGGCTAAAGAGCGAGGAAGTATTCCAGTAAATTGATTATTGTATAGACTGAGACTCCACAATTTTGGGCAGTTTCCAATCTGTTCCGGGACATTACCGGCGAGGAAGTTGCTGGAAAGGTCCACAATTTCTAGCTCAGTGCAATTGCGAAAGAGAGATGGAGAAAGCGAACCGGATATGTTGTTGCCACTAACATGTAGCGTTTTGAGTTTGGGAAGCTGAGAAAGAGAGTCTGGTATGGAACCATGCAAATTGTTGCCGTCAAGCTGGAGACTCCGGAGACGTTTGAGGGAAGAAAATTCAGGCGGAACGATTCCATATAAGTGACTGTTAACAATGTGAAGGGATTGAAGTCCAGTGAGATTGGAAAGGAAGGGAGGAAGCAAACCAACGAGATGCTTATCCTCCAGGATTAGCCATTTCACGCGGTGTTGGAAATTACCACATCTAACACCTGTGAAATTACAGACATGAACAGCTTCATCCCAGTTAGCAAGTGTGGAATACGGATCATGCGTGATTGTTCTCTTGAATTCCAAAAGAGCAGCCTTATCTGTTTGCAAAGAGTGATAAGGGGGGTAATGCCTTACAAGTGAGTAAGTCAGCGTTGAGATTTGGTATTGAAGGAAGAGGAAGAACAAGGTTCCTAAGAGAACCATGTTGGGCACGTAGAAATTGGTCCTCGCCAATAATATGCCTACTACTGCCATCACGGTCTCCTATCTATTTAGGGTTGGTGTTGGTGTCGAGAACCTAGCTAGGGAGGGGGTTGACATTATCTTTTATCAGTAGATGATGAGTAGAACTCAACCAAAATGAATGCCAATATGGAAGGAGACAGGAAAAGAAATTGGTGCTTTGGGAATTGTGGATGACATCCTCTAATGGTGGAAATACTCTCAACCCAAGCCTTTTGCCGCTTGCAATCATGTGTCCCACTCAACAATGGCGCACTGGCATACACATTTTTAAATTGTAAAATGGCTGCGCAACAAAAGATACAAAGGCAGAGATTGGAAAACACAACTCCAAAGATCACATACATACGTGTGCAGATGACACCTCGCGGATACGATGATGTACTGTCTTTGACTTTTCAATGCCTACTAGTGAAGTCAGAGTTCAGTCTTGGGTGATATAATAATTAATTAGTTTGCGTTAACTTTAAACCAGCCCACGCAGTGTCAAAAGAAAAGTAAGGGAGCATGACTCGTGAAACTCGGGGGCAAGTTAAGGGAATTTGCTGTCAAAGTACTTTAAAATTTTTAATTTGTTAAGAGAGGCTTCCAACGCAACGTTTTTCCTTTTCTGCTTGAGAAAAACTGAAGCCAGAGTTAGAACATATAGA
Organism: Bauhinia variegata; assembly: GCA_022379115.2. NCBI lineage: Eukaryota > Viridiplantae > Streptophyta > Magnoliopsida > Fabales > Fabaceae > Bauhinia > Bauhinia variegata. The sequence goes on from CM039427.1 coordinate 24,253,718, forward strand.
TGTGATGTCTCCATTGAATTGATTGTTTCCGAATTGGTCATCCAACAACATTAAGAAACACATGATAATGCACAGTGGAAAAGTAATAATAGTAGAGAAGAATGTTACAACTTGTTACTTTGTATTTAATTGATAAAATACATAAAGTGAGTTGAATGAATTGCACTATTGATCAAATATCTTATTTATTTTATTTAAACCCAGCAAGAGAAGAGAAGATCATGCAATGCGAACAAATATTCCACATTGGGTTGGCCTATTTCATTTTCATTCTCATCTCGATCCATCGTGTAGGTCTAGGTGGGGTGGATGGTAGGCACTAGGCACTAGGCACTAGGCACTTGCCACCTTAAGCAATTAACAAGTAATTTACTGTTTAGTCTTTGTTGACTTTAATTTAAACCGATCATATTTATATGTCTCCCTCCAATTGGGGTCTTTTCTTTGTAATTGCACCTCGTGTCACTTGTTTCTGTTCTCACATACTATGAAGTCATTTTTAAGATTTATGAATTTCATTTTTTAAATCTAAGGTTACAGTTAAAATACCAAAATGATGATATATTTTTGCACCGTCGTAAATTAATAACCTCAACACTGCCGGAAATAAGTTTCCGGTAGAGAGAAGAAGGTGCAAATATTAATTTAGGTGATAAGAAAATTAATCCCTTAATATAAATTACCACAGAAGCTGAGTTAATGATTATGAAGGCCTACAATCTTATACTGAAGGCCCAATAAGTCGTCAAATTCTGGGCCCAATCAATGGTGAATGGAACAGGTTACTTTCTCCACAATTTTAAAATAAAAATAGAGGGTACCAATTCCAATCGTGCCGTAAATACTGTTACATTAGAATGGGAAACTGCAAACGAAAAAGAAAAAGACAAAACAGTTTAAAATAAAGATGGGAGGCCACATGATTTAATCATTTAGATAAAGCTAAGAGAATTAAAATTTCAATTAAAAAAGTCACACAGAAAATCAGAGGGTCGCTTTCAAAATCTTTCACTAAAATTAGGAAGATGACATTTGATAGGGCTCTATGGGCCAGTGTTTTTTTTTTTTTTTGGGTGTCCATAAGAGGGAAAAGAATTTGTATGTTATATTAAACGAGGATGATTGGTTTTATTTTATATATATTGAACATCTTGATTTGGCTGCTCCTATTATGTGGGCAATTTTATTGGAAGCACTCAATCAATAATTGTACAGAAAAAAGTGTTAAATTTGAAAATAAAATAAACGAAATTTGTGCAGTAAGAATGTTATTACTAGATTTGGCAAGTTAAAAAAATAATACTTACTTAAATATGATTTTTTTTTTGAGTTCACCTCATACCGTACAAAACACTCTTTTTTGCTTGATATGAAAATACAAAGTATATTTGCATAAAAGAAAAAAAAAAAAGAAGATACCAAAGTATATAGTTATAGTGTATGATAATTCTATAATATAATCAGACTAATGACATAACACAAAAATAATCATATAGCAATAAATAAAATGTATGTTGCTTTTTTTTATGAGATACATGCTGCTTTCTTTAAAAGGTTTAGGTAAGGGTTAGTAAGGGTAATCTATATATTTTCTTTCCCTTATGTATGATTAAGTTTATGCTTTAAGGAAGTAAAAATTAATTCTTATAAAAAAGAAGGAAGTGAAAACAAATAAATATACTTATACTTTCAATTCTTGCCTTTAGTAATATATATACAAATATATAGCTAGAACCTTGTGCTTCAATTTGTTTGCTTCTGAGCTTGCCCTTTATTCCTCACAACCTGCAGGCAATCATTAATTTCTGTTTCCTCCTTTATATATTCGCTTGCTTGCTTCATAATGTTATAATTAACTAACAAATCAGTAGTGGAAACGTAATCTGTGATCATGATTAATTAATTAATTAATTTTCATAAATTTTAAGGTTTAGGTACCATTAAGTTTAGTAGGTGACTTGTTCTTGTTTGTTTGTTTGCTACTGCTTAGCCTTCTTGGTAGAAATATATATATGCCACTGATCTGGCCGTTTTTGGTACGGCTAAGGTTTTACCTTAGTGAGGATATATATATTCTAGTGATTTTGGATCTATATATGATGTCCAAGTCTCTTTACTTACTTGAGATTAAAAATACATCTGAATCAAAGACAAAGATACAAGATTACATACTTTACCGATATATATGGTTAATTAATCTCTTTGAATAACGCCACGTTGTTTTTGCTTACGGCAGTAAGATTACACACACATACTATAATGCAAAAGAGGAAGCAGCGAATAATAGGGTTAGATTTTGGTGGTCGCGAATGATTTGGACCCGTCAACCACTTCTTCCATTTGCATTATAAATACAAGAGAGGCAGGCAACTTCAAATTAATCTTAAGATCAGACAACATGAAGACTACTCTCTCTCTATTCCTCATTGCTGTCCAGATACTCATCTTGTTTGCTTCTTCAGCAACAGAAGCTAGACCTTTGTTGGTGCTGGGTAAGTATATACATCTCTGTCTCTGTGTTCATATTTTACGTAAACTCTATACATGGACATGCACGTACGGTGCTGCTTCCCGTTTTGGTATTAACTATATATATATGAATTAATGCTGCAGAGAGTGGCAACAGCTGTGGTTCTTATACCAAGACAGGTTTTGGTTTTGGGGGGAAAACACGGACACCACCACCTCCTCCAAGGCATTCACCCGGGCCATCTCCAAAATTAAAATCCTCATCCATGCTCACTCCTGCACCTGCAACTTCTCAACAGTACCAGTACTCGCTCTTTGAGGATTCTCCTCCAAATCCCTACCTTGTTTCTGCATGATCGGATCCATATATATATGTGTGTCTGTATCATAAATATTAATGGCTTCTTTTTTATTTCCGCACTTAATTTGTTAAAAGCAAGGCATATATATGTACATATTTGTCCAGTGCTTGGCCAAAAGAGTTGAAGCTAGCTAGGTAATTCATTTTGGTCAACGTAAGGGATGAGATGGGATCAGTGAGGCATAATTTTAGGCTTTAATTCGTTTGCTTGGCAAACAAATTAAACCTTCTTGTAAATTAATCATATATGCATGCTGTGTTTTAATATAAGCAGATATAGTAATTTCAATCGAATATGAGATTTTGTTTTTAAGATTATGATAAAAGTATTAGAGCTCTTTCATATTTCCAGATATACAAGTATAGAATGAAATTAACTTGTAGAAATTAACAAACAACTTTTATCCTTGTTGCACTTATTCTTCTTCTGTAAAAGGATAATAATATATGGAATTGGAGAGGCAAGTGGAGGTTTCTATTTCTCCAGAAAGGGGGAAATATTGGACGTGGAATATAATTCTACGACATTATTATTGGCCTCCACTACAACTTATTAATTAATTAATTAATCGAACACGTATATATATATATAATCAGTATTATTACTAGTAGTGTCATCGTTGCTGGCTAATGCAAATCTCACCTTGCAATTTGCATCCGTGCCGTGCCCATTAACAATTGATTCAATCTTAATTTATAAACTTACTTCCTCGGCAAATATTTGTGGATTCAAACCACGTTTATGTGATTATCGGAGAAGCCGTACTTGCTAGCTAGCTGAAATTTACCTGCCCAAGCAATGTTTTTTCATCATAACACACAATTTCACTCTAATGCGATAAAAAATTATGATGCTCACTGCATGTTTTAAAACTTCTACTTCCACTTATTAACAATAACAGCCACTGTATTAGATTTATTACAATTTAATGTATTTTCTTATGTATATACATTTTTTTTAATTTAAACTAATTGCGTTAAACATTTCTAAAAAAAATTATATAACATAAGCCATTTTTATCTAACTTTAACAAAAAGTATAATAAAAAACATTACCTTACAAGAGAAAGTAATTTGAAAATTATTAAGTGTTTAGACTATAAATAAAAAGCTATAAAAATTATTTTTAAAAAAAGTGCATGATCAAAGTATATATCCACTATCCTCTATTTCAGAAAGAAAGAAAGAATGCGGAAGCCTGTGCTTTGGGTTTTGAGGTGTGGATGTGACGAGCCTATTCCCATTCATCTGTTGCCAGGTCAGCCAGTAACTCAGCTCCCAAAGCGTTACACGCTAAAACGTGGCGCCGTCTGTGAAGCCCGGTAGACCCCACACCGAACCCTTTAAAATCTCTCCCCAGAGCCCTAGAGCGCCAAAAACCCCCAAAATCACATTCACTCCCCGACGCTACATTATATGCAGCAGCACCCACAATCGGTAAGAGATACAGTCCTTTGATTTTGATGTCTTTATATGTTTTTCCGTCGATTCAAAGCCGTTTCATTCACTATTCATAGTACTCGATCGTGGGTTTCTCTCTTTTAATGTCATACCTCTTGTTTGGATTCTTCAAGATGTAAATAGCTATAGTTCCATCAGTCTTTCAGGTTTACTTAGTCCGACTCAAGGTTCGATTCTTGGCATTCTTTTTTTGGTTTTTAGAATTGGGGTTTCTATTGAATCTTCGGGGCTTGGTGGTCTGGGTGTGTGAATTTTTTGTATTGGGATGATTTATCATTTCGTCATGAACCGGTCCTTCTTATTAGATTTAATTTGGACCTTGTGACTATTATCTATCTTCAGTTTTGTGGGTTAGGTTGTGTCTTTACATTGATATAATTTTCTGGGTTCAAACTTTCTTGTGCTTCAGTCCCCTGAACTGTTGGGTAGAGATGAATTAGGAGAAATCACAAAAGAATTTTTTTCCTGGATTTTCCAATTACATACGATCACTCACTTCATTATTTCTCTCTTCTGTATTTTATAATTGTAAAGTGAAGTGAAGCTTACATCTCTTAAGTTTACTGGTCCTAGCTTTCCTTGATTCTAGTAACCTGAAATGCGGGGAGTGTACAGATTGGGAAATATACATTGATTTTATTTTTATTTATGCTACTCAAATGTTTTATTTATGCTACTGAAATGATAACTTAGCGACTTTTGTGAATGCTAATATGCTAGAAGGAATGTAATGAAATTACCTTTTCCTATTTACATGCTGCAACCAATAGTTCTGTATATGAAAGGCATGGCAGATTACTAGCACTTTGTATCCTTTTGTATCTCCTGTCATTTTCTTCATTAGGCTCTAAGTTATTCTCAACTTGTACAAGTTTTCATTCAAATATTGAAGGCCAAGAAGATTGTACAAATAGTAAATTGGAGTATTTAATGATGTATGCTTTGTGTTCCATTCATGTTGACCTACAATTTAATTTATTATCATCATTAGTCACTTTCCCTCAGTGATGTTTATTTCTTTTAGTTCAAAGCTGCCCAAGTAATGGCAATTGAGGATCGGAAAGATGAGAATGTTTCTCCTTCTTCTACTTTCTTGCCACAGAGGAGTGAAGAGCTTGGAATCAATTTAATGAACTCTGGTTCTACTTACTCTGCTGGAATTGCTGGCAATTTTCAACATAATGATATCCTTAACTCTCAACCAGTGTTTTCAGTGTCTTCCTTTCCTCAGAGGGATATGAACGAAATACCTCAGTGTTATAGTCAGGAAATAGTGTCAGCTAGAGGTAATTCAATGACTGATGCTTCCCAGTTCAATAAATCTCCGAATCTCCAAATAGCCCATCATTACAGAAGTGAAGATAGTCAGTCTTTTCTATACAGACCAAATTCAGATTTTCTGAGTCCAAAAGGATACATAGGGCAACCGTATCAATATAGTAGGCATGATTATCTAGAAAACCGTGACAACATGATGAATGCTGACTTCAATGTTGATAAGCTTCACTCTGGTGGGAAATTTGTGACTGTTAGGGATAGTTCAGCTGTTGGACCACAAATGGTTAATCGTGGTGGAGAGGCAATGAGTAGTAATAGTAGTTTTCTTGGGCCAATTATGAATTCTGGAATGCCATCGACTAGTCCAAACCAAGGTGGTGCACTCCCCTTGAATTATCCTGGAAAACTTGACGGAAGATTCATGAACTTTGGTGGAGGTAGCATGGAGGCCCAGTCTAATACTCATATGTCAAGAATCAATATAACTGATAACTCTGAGAGAAAATTCCTTCCTCCAGATAATACTTGTAACAAGCAAATGGGTATAAGAAGTTTCTCAAATCCTGGTTTTGATAGGATTACTTCTGTTTCTGGTTTCCACAACAACAATGAACTTACGTCCTATACTGCCCAGAACATGGGTGTTCAGATGCCCATCAATATGGGCATTCAAATGCCCTCTGCTGATGGTCGCACAGTTATATCTGGTGCTAGACCTGGTTTCAGTTTGGGGTCATCGTATACTTTCCAGAGGCCAGCTGTTGATTACCAAAGTCATTATTCACAGCCAGTTAATTGGGATTTAGGTATTGGAGTTGGGAGGGACGCAGATATGGGATTTGCAGATGTAGGTTTTGAAAATGGCTTTGCCAGGCGTATGGCTTTATCTTCATTACCATCTTCTGGGAGTCAAGCTGACATTGGTCAGAGCCGGACAAATGGGCAGCAAGTTCCCTCTTATTTAAATAAACTAATGAATAATCAGTCCGCTTCTGAGCAGCTACCAACATATAATATGAACTTTGATGGAAGGTTCTCATTACAGTCTTCCACTAATCCTCCATTAGTTATGGCCACCGGAAGCACGACAAGCCATGATCCTTCAAGTAAGTGTTGCTTGCTTTCTGTTCACGGACATTGATCAATGTTACATCCCCTTAATGTTGTTTCTTCTTTTCGAGCATGTATATATATGTGTGTGTGTGTGCTCGTGTGATCATTCCTAGTAATTTCATTGATACTAAATTGAATTTATTTGTTTGTAACCCTCCTTTGTATTCTCCTTGTTACATCATTTCTGACTGAGACTTAAGTTGTTGAAATTTTTATCCTTACACGATTCTCTTTTTGCAGTTATTTCCTCCTGTTTTTTAAATAGTTTTCAGCTCTGGTACTTTCAATTAGAAATAGAACCCATTCTGTCATGCAGTTAGCAAATAATTCATTCATACACTTTCTTTTTGACTTCATAAAATTGCTGAGGGTTTTTCTTCTGATTTCTAAATTTCCCCTTTTTATTTATTGGTTTTAGGAGCTTCCATTTCACTTTAAATACAATTAGAAAAAAGCATCTCATATATTGATGAAGGTTTCTCGTACTTGAAACGAAATGTTTTAGGTAAGTACCAATCCGTAGAGATTCTTTCATTTTACATCTACTGATGTGGAACTGAAAAGTTTGTTCTTCCATGGATAAATTAGAAAATGACCGCATCTTGGGAAAGGGGACCTTCTTAAGGCCATCTATCCGACTGAGGAGTTGTCAACTTGCAAAATCACATAATGATAATTTGTGTCGATTTTGTAAAGTGAAAATTGAGAAATAAGGAAAAGGAGCGGTACTTCATGAGTAGTGGCATTAGTTTAATACTAAATTCTTGTTCAATAAATCTTAAGATGCTATGCGGGAGAGCAGTGTCAAGCAATTGAAGCTACTGCTTCTCAATTTGCTGACAGAGGTTCGTTTCAGAGCATTGTTCTTTTGTGTGCTTAGAAATATCATCTGGATTATTATAAACTGTCTTGTTTGGTTTATTATTTAGAAGTTTACTGCATGGATAAAAATCTGGTTTACAACAAATGACAATTCTAGCATAACTAAAGGGGTCATTTTATTCATTAAATAACAACTCTGGCATAACTAGGTCAATTCATTGATGGGAGGATAGCTCAAAAGAAATATGGTGATTATGTTCTGTATGGCTTAATGTGATGGAGAATTTTATTTTATACATATGGGCAGATGTATTTTCCCCCCTTTAGGCATTAAATAAATGCGCACGTGGAGTGATCTGGTCTTGTTTAATAATCAGGGTGGCATGTCATGTTTTCTTGTAGGTACATGTAATCTTGGTCAATCTCAGGTGTCTGGTTCCATGCAGCAATATAACACCTCTCTTGGACCAGTTTATACCTCTGGTGATTACCTTAAACATATTAGTCACTCTTGGATATTTCTTTTGTCTAATATACTATAACAGAAATGAATTGAAATCATTTCAGATCTAGGAATACTAACTGAAAATGGAAATATGACAGGTCAAGTTTCTAGACCATCTTTGAAGAGAGGTGCTTCCCGACCACAGTCATCCACCATACAGGTTCAACGCAGGAAGATTCTAACAACTCAACCTTTCACTCGCCCGTCTGTGACAACTTGGACCCAATCTGCTCCATCAGTCCCAAACACACCCCAAACGGTTCCTCCCTTAGTCCACACAGCTCCTTCTCTTGCACCCCAAACCACTCACCCATTCATTCGTCCATTCACCCCTACCAGAGTCAAATCTGCTCTGTCAGGCCCAAACATGGCCCAGACAATTCCCCCCTTAGTCAACACTGCCTCATCTATCACACCCCAAACACGTGCTGTTATATCTCTCCCACCCCATGACAAGAGACCCTCACCTTTCCTCTTATCACCCCAAACTTCATCAGTCTCGCATCCATCCAGGACACCACATTCTCTTCCTAATTCACGTTGGAGGCGTCCTTTTATACCATCTGCACCCATGACTGCTCCAGTTGTCATCAAACAAAAAGGTGCTAATCTTCCTTATTTTTTTCCTGCAACAGGGGTTTTCATATTGAAGGGCTAGTTCCCACGTACTTCTACAATTTCCTTTTCTGTTCCCTCACGATCATTTCAAGTAGCTTTATTTATTTGGTTCCCTATCTAAATTGACTTGCATTTACCTTAGCAGTGCAGTTGAAAGATTTAAGAGGCGAAAACTAACTTATTGATCAAAATGGAAAGAACAAGAGAGTGAAGTATCAAATGAAGTACTGGAACTATCCAAAATTTGAACCATAATTTCTATTGAGCTCTAATACTCAATCCTTCCTGATATCCTTTGCACATATGGCCCTCTCAAAAATGGCATACCGTCTCAGTATGTTTGGCTTCAGGAGAAGTCTGATTTTCCTCGAACTCATTTAACACTAATGGTGAGTAAATTTTTACTGATTCAGGTCAGACTCCTGAACCAAGTGGATACAAATGCTTGATATGCAAGAGAGATCTCTCCTACACACCAGAAGGTCCAATTTCCCAGCCGTCTGATCCGCCTCCTGCTGCTGTTCTATCTTGTGGCCATACTTTCCATGACTACTGCTTACAGCGAATAACACCTGATGATCAATCCAAGGATCCACCATGCATTCCTTGTGCCCTTCGTGAGTCAGAAAATTGAACAATCCAGCCTTCTTTTTCATTGTTTCTTCCATTTTGATCTCAAATTTTCTCAAGTACACAGCAAAAGCAAAACATAGAATTAGAGCAGTATAGGTGAAAGTCATAACCCTGCATATAGCTCTCTAGGTTCTTAGATGATTCCTAAAATAGTTACATATTCATGTTCAACAATTCTCTTACTGAATCAGGACAGGAGTTCCTAGTTATTCCATGCACCTGAGATTGCTTGAAATCAGGCCAATTTTAATCCTTAGTTTAGAAGCAATTCTTCTTAAAATGACATTTAGAACTGATAATTACATTTGAAATACTTCTTTTGAAGAGACAATTTCCTATACCATATTTTTTTTAAAAAAATTGCAGTTACTACTTTTTGCAATTATAAAATGTATAAATAGCCCTTGAATTTTCAATAATTTATGCATTGACCGCATAGAGTATTACATATGTATTTTAAAATTTAATCCTACTTAAATTTTTTCTGCACACAACCTTACAACCTAGACACAAGGGGGTATGTGTCTAAGAAAAAATGGGTGTGCAAGAAGAAATGACCCTGTAGTATTCTCAAACCCAAATATGCGCCATACCCAGTTTTTCTGAGTCTCAACTAGATAACAAAGAAATTTTTTTTTTTGATATGATAATAAAGAATTTATCTGATCCACGTGAAACTTGGTATCTTCCGAAAGTATATGCCGCCTGACGCGTGGAATTAATAGTAATAATTTTTTTCCTCTGTCTTTTCTATTTTAAAAATTGTTAATAAATTTTTTCTTTTTTTAATTTTTGAAATATTTATATTTAGGCCTCGTGTCAATATATATATATATATATATATATATATATATATATATATATATATATATATATATATATATATATATATATATATATATATTTAGCAATAATGTCTTAGTTCCAAGGGTTGTTTGACTTGTTTCTTAATTAAAAAAATGAAAGTTGCAAAGGAAAAATGAAGAAATGCTAGGTGAGTTGGGAATCAACGCAGGTAAAAAAGAAAGGACAAGTCTTTGACATAAACTTTTCCACCGAGATACGAAATCTGAACCGTTCAAAAATACATCTCGTGGTCCCGTTACAATTATCTTCTTCCTCTTGTACGTTACACAGGTGGAGAGAGTCAGAGAGAGACACTCTATAGATGAAGATCAAGGAGAAAGCTCAAAGAGCTAGGTAAAGTAACCCGCAAGAAAATCTCTCTGCCTCTGCGAGAAGCTTGATGTATGAGCTAAAGTTTTGAACTTTGAGGGTCTTTCTCTGCCGATTCTAACTCAAATGGAAATTAAAGGTAGAGATAGGAAGAGGGTCGAGGATGGGACTTTGGATGGGTTCTCTCCTGCCTCTTCCACTAGAATTTTTTGGAAATCTCGTAAAAGATCAGGTACTCCTACTTCGTATTTGTGTTCTGTTGTCCATCTGTTTTTGGCTCTGTAATAGTCCACAGAACATGTTGAATTTTTAGTTTACTTTGTTTTATGTCGCATTTTCAAACTTGTTTTGACATTCACAAAATCATTTACTTTCTTGAGTTATGTGTAGATGATGGAATGATTTTGGTGTTTTCTGAATGGAATTTGTTAATACAAGTAACATGCCTACTGCGAAATCATTTTATAGATGTGGGATCTAATATTTATTTCTGCATCTAAAATCTTTGGTTTCTACTAGTTCCTGGGGTTGGTCTCTGCAAAATTTTTGAGAGACGTAGAACAGGCGTTTAGAGTTGGTATGACTTTAATGTTACGTTACTTTATTTGTCATGATTGGGTGACCAAACTATCTTTCTCATTATTATATGGAAATAACTAGTAGGGGTATCCCAAGATATGATAAAAGAAGACCACGAAATCTTTTGTTAGCTGATATATGGCACATGAGAGAAGTTAACAACTAACTGCAACCCCGATCCAATATGTATTTTGTGTTCAATGTATTTACACGAACGCCCTTCAATTTTGCATAAGGTCATAGAAAAGCTTATTTTAATATTTTGAGTTTATTCTTTTGTTCAAGAAAATAATCATGTGGCTGTTGAGGTTTAACATCGTAGTTTAAATTTCTTGAGCTGTTGGACAACTCACCTTGCTTTCCCTAACCTATCATCTTCATGTATCTGAAATCCCGGTTTCCTAGGATCTGCTGTGTCTTGTTTTGTTTTTTTTTTTTTTTAAATCGTCGTTCGTTATTCTCGAAATGTCTGTATTGGCATCTGAAACTGTCCCATCTCCTTTCCTTATTCGCACTCTACCAAATGGCAGCTTAGTCCCAATTGTAGATATTTAATTTTCGTAGAGTTGAATGCCTACTGAGAATTTATGATTGTATAATTGTGTGGACAACGAGATTTGCAGAATTGGCGTTCAGGCAGTTACATTTAAGTAACAGTAGGGTGGGCTCATAGTTTAAGGTTCTAATGCCATTTGGCTCAAAAATAGACAGTCTCTCTTATGTGCTTTGTATGACCTGTAGTTTCTCAAAATCACATGATGTTAACTCCAACTAGCTGCAAAAAAAGCATGGAACACCTTTTCTTTTTCCTTCGAGTTGTTCATGGTTGGATTTTGTATCTTCCACTATCTGGTATGATCATTCACTTACAAAGGAAATAAGAAACAGTGACCGGGCGACATAATTATATAAGGTTGCATGTCATATGTAGCTCCATAAACTTGGATTTATATTTGATGCGTATGCAAAATGAATGCAACTGCTGGCCTTAACTGTGAATCACCCTAACTGCTGACACTTGTACATACACTCACATTATTAGTATTGTAATTTATTCCTTCAGAGCAGTTTGTTTTGGTTGTTCTCTTTGGCTTTGAAAGGGGAGGAAACCCCATCGGTGTTGAAAATTTTCCACTAGCCCCATATTTAAAATTTTTTCTTCGACTTCAGAAATTCAACTTATTTCTTAGAGAAAGATATAAATCGGAGCTAGCATTTGGAGTATGAGGAAAAATTGTGTTTTAGACTTTTAGTGGATAATCCAGTAAAAGTCTTTGCTTTCAATAACCATAAAGGTGTGTGCACTGCTTCTTAGGATAATCCAGTAAACTGTAAACGGCAGTCTTATTGCTAGCTCATATATCATTTTCCTACTTTGTTCTTTTGTTTTTTTTTTCCCTTTTGTGGGTGATGCTTATTGTATTTGCTCAAATCTGCTATCTCTAAATAAATTAGTTGGAAATAGAATGGTAACTTGTTCCCCACAGCTAGCGGGAGGAATTTAGAGGTATCAGAAGATACTGGTAATAAATCACCCAGGAAACAGGAAGAACTTCCTCCTGCTGAGGAGATGCAGGATTCAACTGCAGTTCCTGTGCTTTCTGAGCGTCGAAAGGCTTTATTTGAGCCATTAGAACCCGTAGGCACAGGACCATCTAATGAATCCTTACTCCCTCCCCCTGACTTTGAGTCTGCAAACTATCCAAAGGGCTGGCTGGTTGGAAAGAAGCGAAAACTTGTCAATGTGGATGTCGTTGAAAGCATGCGAAGGATTGCCATCCAAGAAATGAACAGGAAGGTGACCACACCTTTGTGAACAACTTAACTTTCTAACTTAGAGAGATTGACAAGCAATAAAAATAGGTCTCAACAGTTTGCTGGTGTCTGTTGCAGGACAGGGAAGTAAATGGGTTAAATGAACAATTGGAAGAAGATGCACGGGTTCTAGAACACCTGCAAATCCAGCTGTTGGAAGAAAAGAGCAAACGTGCTCAAGTTGAAAGAGAAAACGCAATGCTTCAAGACCAAGTGAATATGCTCATGAACATGTTAGAAGAAAATGAACAGATGGGGGACGACGAAGGTCAAGACCATCCTTAAGTCTATTACATTAAAGCCTTTGCCTGTATGTTTATTCTTTTATAGATTTGTCTGGTAAGCGTTAGTGAGTGTATAGAGTTTGCTGCTACAGTCAGTAGAGTCTTTATGGGTCCATAAGGGGATATCAAAACGCACTGAACATCATGTTATTTGTTTTTACAAGAAAATAATAATAATAATAATGTAAACCATCCATTAACTGCGCTGCGGCTATGTGATGTTATTGATTAATGATGATGATGATTCCTGTTACTTCTCCCGGACATTGAACTCGACAAAGATGACGGAAATAACGTATATGTATTAAGCGGCTCAGTTTAAGTCTGAAACTGGGTTTTTACAGCAGAGTAACTAGAGACATGTGCCAACTGCGATGTTCAAACGTTTTTCTTCTCCTACCGTCCAACATTTTTAAGCTGAATACAAAGTTTCCCACTATATCTGTTGGGATTCTTCATCAACGTAAATTTCTGAATCCCTCTTTTTTAAGTTGGGATGAAACTGACGGCAAACATAATATTGACATTCCTAAGACTACCGCATGGGCTTTCTGGTAACTCTCCTTTATCATCATCATCATCTAACTTGACTATCAGAACCCTCTGACACGGAGAATAAGAACTGTGGCAGAGATGCTATCCTTGGAAGATTAAGGAGCAGTTCCCCAACTGATTCCTTCCTGGGAATGCTCGTTCCTTGCTTGCAGCCAGAAGCATCATCCTGCTGACCCTCGCATTCAACGGTCTTATTTTTGGATGGTGACGCTGACACCACACTGGAGTCATCAGGATCAAGACCATGATCAAGTTTCATCTTTGACTCTTGGGCTGTTGAAGGATCCTTCCGAAGAAGGCAGCACAATGAATTGACCCTCGACATGAGAAACTGTTCATCGGAGGCTGCTGTAAGTTGAGAGTCATTGAACAAGTATTGAGTAAGTTCGTCTAGAAGTGATCTGCTATATTGGTTTTCGCCGGTGAAGGCCGGATTGCCAGACGTCCTCTGTTCTGAAATGCAATTCCCAATGTGGCTTACTAGATCGTCCATTGACATTGATGGATGGAGTCCAGGCACTTTGATCCGCTCCAAATTACTGAGAAACTTCAAAGTCTCAGTTCCTCTGTTCTTGAACTCTTCAATTGCACGGCTGTCCATGACTGTACACAAGAAATAAGGAAAATGAGCATTTTCAACTGAAATGCATGTTATAACCGTAATTACCATAACTTCTAGCTCAAGGATATCATGTTTCCTGAGCTAGATGAAGTAATTTCCTGGGGAACTTTTTCAACAGCTTTACCCATTAGAGTCTGTTCATCTTTTGAGGAACATGATTGAACTGCAGATGCCGAGTCCACATCTTGCAGGCCAGAGAAACTAGCCTGCTCTTCGCTTTTTCTATCAAAACCATCGCTAGATTCAATATGGTCACCGATGACAGCTCTGGGCTCAAAGTATGGACATTCTAACACCAAATCGGGCCGTTGGCTTAAAAAGTTTAGGCGCGGATCACATTGAATGAGCTTCTCGTAATGCTTCCCTAACAATCCTTCTGGACACTGCACAAAATGTCGCCTATGAAAATATATAGAATTACATCAGTATTAATGATTAAACATAATAGTAAAAATAAAATAAAACTATGCAGAACACTATCTAGCAATCATAATGAGGGCAAAATGCAATAAGATACCTCCAATCTCAGAAAAATCCGGATTTCTAAGAAAATTCTAGATAATTGTATAGATACCGCTAATAGGATTGGTTTTTCTAAAAATCCTTCAATTACCACATAATCATATAATTCATTAATAGGTAGTCTTAAACAAATTAGATGTCATATAATATGTAAACTACTATTATGGCATAGAGATATGCAGAACCCCACTATCCACGAATCTCGTGGTCAAGATGATATTTCATCGATAAATCAGGCATTAAACCACCTAAACGCCAAAAGAAGACCACATATAGTACCTATGGATGCTTGCTTGTCCACCAGTAAAGTCTGATGTTGCCTGCCACAAGGTATGCTTCCTAGGTTGTGGATTGATCTCCCGAAAGAATAAGGGTCTTCTAGCCAACTAGAAGTAGCAAGGACACCAAACTTAGCAAGAAAAATACTAGTGATACTCGATGTTATAATAGCATAAATACCAATAGAGACAGAATCTTACCACCACTTCCAACGTTCCTGGTCCATCCTCAGGACAGTTTGCCTTGAGAGCCATGATATCAGACCACGGGATTTCAATCTTATTCTTAAGACAACCATCAAGAACTTCCCATACAAGCTTATGCTTTGCAAAGTAACATTTTGCAACCAAATCTCCCTCATATCTTGACTTATACTGCCAACCATAAAAACTACCGTTACCACCATTCCTAACTCACACTGCAAAATTTCATACACATTATAGTATTATAATTTATATTTATAGTTGCTTCTGCAAGTTGTCACCATACCTCCCAGGTCCCAATTCTCAAAATGGAAGCAGGAAAATTTGATGCCTTGAGTTTCGTATCCGCGGTAGTAGTACCAGAAACCTTAGTACCCTTGTAATTTTTCTTGTTCCCAGTCGCTAAATCGGTATTATCTTCTTGGGAGAGTCTCATCTGAATTAAATCCAAAAGGGATGGGCTCTTTCTGAGACGTAAACCTAGTGGGCTTGGCTCATCGAGAGGATTGTACGAAGTTGGTGGGATTGAAAGGAAATCAGCACTGGAAGCCCACTGTTGGCAAAGAAAATAAAAAATTAAGGAAGTGATCAACTTCCCTTTCAACATAAACAGCTAAAAAAGAGAACATGATGCTGTGTTTAAGAGGAATAGCGAGCAATCACTCAAAATTTGGGAAGGGGGATTTCGAAAAAAAAAATGAAACCTGGCGAGAGGAATCTAGCTTGCATCGCTTTTGCAAAGGACCGAGTTCATCTCTCCCAGAATCCTCGACCTCCAACTTCACCTTTTTGAGGGAGTTGTTGGTCTCGGATTTCATTAGCTGAACCATCGAGCTACTTCTGGAATGACTAAAGCCGCAGAGCGAACGAGACAGGAAGAAGAAGGTAGGAATAGGTAAATAGTCTTCAACGGAGATAACTCGGACAATGGGATTGGGATTTGAGAATACAATACAAAAAGCTTCTTGTTGTCCAGCACTGCAATAGTGGCGGCCGCTTGGGCTTCAGTCGAGCTATGAAAACAAGGAAAAGTTCCTCTCTTGATTCCATTACCATAGGCAAATGTCACGTGCCCATTCCAAAAAGACGACGCGTTCAAAGCCCCGTTCAACTTGCCAATCCTAATGACGAATTTGCCTTGGCTTAAAAATAAAGAATCCAGGCTTATTTTGTCGCGTCTTGTGGGGTAATATTGGGATTTCAGAACAAGTTACGGCGTCCTTGGGTGCTGACCGCCGCACGTATTGGATATGGATAAAATGTGGGACCCCGTTCGGGAACCTTCTCGTTGGATTTTTGTGAACTTGCGTGATTGGCTGGCTTGGACAGGTGTAAGAATCTGGTGGGATGATCAAACACGTAAGCCAGGCCTCTTGGGATAATGCATCTATTCTAAAAAAATATAAAATAATTTCTTATACCTTTGTGTTTGCTTTAGTTTATCCTTACGGATAAACATCGCAAAATGCCGATCTCGCTGTCTTTTTTCTACTCGGCAACCAAAATTGGTAAAAGACAAGAAGCTGCCTTAGCTACCATCAACTCCACTCCATTGAAGTACACTACTCAAATTAAGATTTCACATTTCATTACCGTTATGTTACTAAAATCATTTGAATATATGGATTTATTTTTTTCTTATTCAGCATGCATTCCCAATAATGATGTCAATAGAATTTCTCGTGTCAACTTGTACCAAACAAATCAATCTATCTATATATTAATTCAACAAGTGGGCATTCCTTTGATCAAGTTGACAAATCACAGTAACGATGATAAAAATATGTTGTTCAAGTTGGCTAATAAATGAAGGGGATGAGGAAAAAGTTGGAGCCAGCTGGGGCCGAGATAATGCTTAAAAGAGATGCCTCAAAGGACACTGATCACGCTGGGGCCGGGTATAAAGGAATGAAGTTGTTCAGGTTGAGGTTGTGACTAGTGATGGGAACTCAACTCAGTAGTCAGTATTGCGTTAAAGGTTTGAAGAAAGAGACAAAAAATCATGATACTGGCTAAGTCCAAAGTGATTGACGTGATCCCCAAACTATTTATTCTCTTATAGCCAGCCAATCATGCTTTGCCGTAATCCATAATCATAATCAACCGAGCAAGTTGAATATATATATATTACTGCAGATGATTTGAATTCATTGACGAAGCAAATTGCAAATCATGTCTAACAACTAACAAAATATGACTTTGCATTTTACGCTTCCTTTCAATATCTTCAGTCAAGGATGGAAATATATATACTTGTTCAGTGATTTTCAATGGTCTCTGGACTGGCTCTCTCACGGTCTATGAGAAAGTTGTGACAGCTGATTCCTTCTCGAGTCGAGGGTACTCATGAGTCTCCTCTTAGAGGGCTGAAGCTGAATAAGATCATTGAAAATCCAAAGGCCCTCATCCTACTAAACCATCAACAGACACAGCACTTGTTTTCTTTTCTCAATTTGTGCACGTGAAACTACGAGTGAGTCTGCTGAAAAAGAAACTAGAAGCTTTATTGAATTTTCTAACTCTAATACTATACTTGAATCAAACTAGGACTTTAATTCGTTTTAGGGCAATGCAAAGCCGAATTAGGAATATGGTTTCTGGGCATGCACATTAATTCAGAAAGAAATATAAAATTTCCAAACTTTAAACTACATTGTGAGTATCGAGACGTAACTACTATAGCTAGAGTTTATCTCCTTGTAAAGTTAAGAGTTATCTCCTAGTTGTTCCATACTTGTCACTTTGTATATTGTAATCTTATCTCCTAGCACTTCGGCTATCATTGAATAAAACAACGATTCTTTGATCTCTTTATGGTATCAAGAGCCCGTACACCCTATCAGGTTCTTTTCTCGATCTACCCCATGACTGCCTCTGATACTTCTTCTTCTTCTTCAACTGTCTCTGGTGCAACTGCTACAGAACCTCCCTCGGTGGTGGCTCTCAATGTACCCACTCACTTCCCTATCAAGCTCACCGCTTTCAATTATCTGGTCTAGCGCAAACAAGTATGTTCTACACTCATTGGCCTAGATCTATATCACTTTATCTCCAACAACTGTACTCCTCCATCTCAGGACTCCCTACCGAGGAACCAAATCGAGCGTTTCTTCACTAATTTCGTCAGGACCAAATCCTTTTTAGTGCACTGCTAGGAAGCTGCTTTGATCTAATTCAGCCAATCATATCCTCTGTTAAGACGGCACGTAAAGCTTGGGAATATTTGATCAGAGTCATGCCAACTCCTCGGTTCTCGTATCATATCTCTCAAATCTAAGATTGCTTAGAACCCCAAAGCAAATTGCTCCATCGCTGAATTTCTTACGGAGATGCGCAATATTGCCGATGAGCTTGCCCTTACATAAAATCCCATCACCACCGAAGATCTCATTGTGCACATAATCACTCAGCTTGGTGACGAATACAGTCCAATTGTCGCTTCAATCAAAGTATGTGACTCTGCAATTACTTATTCGGAGTTGTTTGACAAATTCACGGACTTCGAACGTATGCTCAAAGACAAAGAAACCACTCAGGCCACTTTCCTTGCTGCTCTTCATGCCACACAGAGAGCTGTTCCTCGCCCTTCATAGTCCCAGCAAAATTCTGCCACCAATTTCACCCGCAGGCAGCGTGGTGGGCGTGGGAACCAGCGCTCTCAACTGCAAAATTCTACCAGGTCTTCTCAGTTCTGCTACTTTTGTGATATTCCTGGGCATGACCCTAAGGAATGCCGGAAGCTAGCCCTCTTTTTACGTGAACACCAAGTCACACTTCAACCTCAATTTGTGCCTCCTGCTGCCCATGTTGCCGCCTTTCCTACTGCGCCCACCGGGCAGCAATGGTTATTTGATATAGGGTGCCACTCATCATGCTACACCGGACGCGGCCAATCTTCAATTCTTTTCTGAGTATGGCGGGCGAGATGAGATTTATCTTGGCAATGGTAACGCTCTCTCTATATCACACACTGGTCATTCATTAGTTTCCACACCTCACACAAAAGTATCACTTGACCACATTTTATGTGTCTTTAAGCTTCGTTGCAACCTTCTTTGTTGCACAATTATGCAAAACTAAATTTTTTTCTGACTATTTTCTTATCAAGGATTTACGCGCGGAGGCCCCTCTTCTGCAGGGGGGAATGTTAATGGTGTATATTGTGCCACTTAAATCTCTGCAAGTCCATGTTACCACTCTGTGTTTGACTGGCATCGTAAACTGGGTCACCCCTCTAATAAAGTACTTCGCATTATTTTTAGGCGTCTTAATTTAGGGTCTATGTCCTTTTCCAAGTTTTCTTGTAATTCTTGATCCATTAATAAGAGTCATAAGTTGCTTTTCTTTCATACTTCTCTCATTAGTTCTAAACCTTTTAATTTAGTTTACTCAGATGTGTGTGGTACAACTGTTACCTCCATTAATAGTTTTAAATATTATTTGACTTTTGTTGATCATTTTACCAAATATAAATGGCTATTCCCATGAAAGCAAAAGTCAGATACCTTCTTTATCTTTTCCCACTTTCACAAATTAGTTAAAAATAATTTTGACTCAAAAATTAAAGCTATATACTCTGGCAATGGTGGGGAGTATCAAAAGTTCATTCCATTGCTTGCCAATCTTGGTATTTCGCATTACACCACTCTCCCTCACACCCCTGAACACAATGGCAGGGCGGAGCATCGTCATCGCCATATTGTGGAAACGGGTTTATCCATCTTATCGGAAGCTTCTTTACCACCCCCAGTACTAAACCTTCGCTTTTCAAATAGCCGCATATCTCATTAATCACTTTCCTTCTTCAATATTTCATTTCAAATTCCATATGAGTGTCTCTTTCGTAGACTTCCGAATTATCATCGTCTTAGGCCTTTTGGTTATCTATGTTACCCATGGTTGTGTCTGTACACCTCTTCCAAACTTCAACCACGCTCTGCTCCTTGTATTTTTGTTGGTTTTTCCACTTCACAATCCACTTACAAGTGTCTTGATCCTACTACCAACTGTCTGTACCTCTCCCATCATGTCAAGTTCATTGAGTCTACTTTTCCCTTGCTCGCAGAGGGCACTATGACAGCTCTTTCCCAGCCCAGAGATGCACCATCCGAGTCAACATCCACTTCAACTTTGCCAACATCACACACCGATCCTAAAGTACGTATTCCCACTATCCCTGTTAACCCAACCCATCACGTGGTACCATAACCCCTTCCCATATCACTTGAGCTGTCTTCACCTTCCACCGCCTCACACACCAACTCACCGGAGGGTCTCACCTCATCCCAATTCCCCACAGCCAAGCTCTCCACCGCTTACCCATTCCCTTCCTACCCCACCTGATTCACCCTGCCTACTCATACCTTCTCCCGCACCTAAACCCAATGTCCCTCCCCGTAAATCTAACTGAGCCTCCAAGCCTAATTCTAAGTATTAGAACGCCTCCTTTGTCAACTACCCCACCAATAATCCTGTTTCCCCACCACTTGAACCCACATCCGTTACCCAAGCCATTAAAGATCCTAACTGGCGCCATGCTACGGACTTGGAATTTACTGCTCTTATAGAGAATGGTACATGGGAATTAGTTCCTAATTCTACTCATGCTCCTATTGAGTGCAAATGGGTGTTCCATAGTAAAAGAAAACTAGATGGAACCATAGATAAACACAAGGCTTGTCAAGTTGCTAAAGGGTTTTCTCAAACTTGCGGGTACGATTATTTTGATACATTTAGCCCCGTCACTAAACCTGTTATTATCAAGATTATTTTGTCTCTAGCTATATCTCAGAATTGGCCCTTAATGCAACTTGATATTAATAATGTCTTTCTCTCAAGTACACTGCATGAGGAAGTCTGTATGGTTCAACCCCCAGGGTATGTTCACCCGGACTATCCTGATCATATCTGCAAACTGCGTCGAGTTATCTATGGCCTTCAGTAGGCTCCGATATGAAACTTAAAATTTTTTTGCTCTCATCTGGCTTTCACAAGTCCTCGGATGCCTCCCTATTTATTAAAGGGCATGATAGCATTATTGCTTTTTTCTTAGTTTATATGGATGACATTATTCTGATTGGTAACAATAGTGTCTTCTTAACCAC
The DNA here is from genome assembly GCA_022379115.2 of Bauhinia variegata. NCBI lineage: Eukaryota > Viridiplantae > Streptophyta > Magnoliopsida > Fabales > Fabaceae > Bauhinia > Bauhinia variegata. The sequence goes on from CM039427.1 coordinate 24,275,117, forward strand.
ATTTGTTCAGTCTCTCTCGCACAGGTTTTCTCGAGAGGATCTTGGTCCACTTCATCACTTCCTTGCAGTGGAAGTCATTTCTACCCTGTCTGGCTTGTTCCTGTAGCAGCACTATCATATTACTGCCATTTTGGACAAGGCTCGCCTTACAAGAGCGAAAAGTGTGGTTACTCCTATGGCCTCAAATGCGTCTTTGTCTCTTTATGATGGCTCGTCTTCTAGTGATAGCTCATTGTATCGCAGTCTAGTTGGCTCTCTTTAGTATCTTTCCATCACTCGACCAGCTATTTCATATGCTGTCAACAAATTATCTCAATTTATGCATGCTCCCTCCTCCACTCACATGCAAGCTCTTAAGCGGCTTTGCCGCTATCTCAAAGGCACTATTTGTCATAGGTTGTTTCTAAAAAAGGGGGATCTCTTCATGTCACTGCCTTTTCTGATGCAAGTTGGGGTGATCATGTTGATACTGCACAATCTACCACTATCTATGTTGTCTATCTTGGTCCAAATATCATCTTATGGTGCTCTACTCTTTAGCGCTCTGTCTTGCGGTCCTCTATGGAAGCAGAATACAAAGCTCTAGCGCATGAAGCTGCTAAGATGATCTAGGTTCTTTAGCTTTTCCATGAGCTCGGTGTCCCCATTTCTTGCCCTTATGTCCTGCATCGTGACAATACTGGAGCAACATATTCTTGTGCCAACCCCGTTTGTATCCGATGGGACGATGCGTGTTACTCATATCAACTCTAAAGATCAGCTAGCTGACTTGCTTACCAAACCTCTGGCCAAGGCCCCGTTTCTTCGGTTCAGGTCCAAGCTTGAAGTCTCCAATGGTGCCTCAATCTTGTGGGGGCGTATCAAGACGTAACTACTATACCTAGAGTTTATCTCGTTGTAAAGCTAAGGGTTATCTCCTAGCTGTTCCATACCTATCCCTTTGGATGTTGTAATCTTAACTCCTAGCACTACGTCTGCTGGTTAGACTCTACAACCATGTATACTAAATCTGTATATAAGGCCTTCGGCTATCATTGAATAAAACAACGATCCTTTGATCTCTTTAGTGAGTATTGGATTTGGTAGCCAGAATATGACAGTGATAGTCGACACTGGAAGTGACTTAACATGGGTTAGGCTAAAGTGAATAAGTAAGGCTGAACAAGGCCCACTAACAAATGGGTTGGGCTACTAAATGTTTACATCACTTTAAAAGTTTTAACACACAACACAGAGACTTTAAGAAGGTAAGATGGAGATGAAGTTAGTAAGTAGTACATAATATGGGCAACAGAAGTGGAAAGACATAAAGACACGGCCACCGAAAAAACCATCCTCCCTATAATTATATAGCTTAGCTAGCTCCCCTGTGCTTGTCTATTTTTTTTTTGAGACGATCTACCTTGTTAATAATAAGTAAGAGTTTTACTCAACCCCATGGCCCCATCCTTTATGCTTTCTTCAGTCAGTCCAGTACTCTCACTCTTAATATATAAAACAAATGAAAATGAAAATATATAAGACGTAGCTAGCTACTTTTTCACTCTACCCTACTATTTCCCATTAATGCCCCCGACGGATGGATGGATGACTTGGTCATATCAAATGAGCGTGAGAGCTCACATATATATATGCATAACTTTCGATCTCTCTCTCCTAAAACTGTATCCGCATGTTTAGTGCAGAGCAGAGCTAGCTAGTTGTGCAGCTCAGCCCTGACCTGATCTTGAGTTGTTGTTGTTGTGAGCAAGAGCTCCATCCATCGGTCTCATTCTCATGTCGAAAATATCACAGAAAAGCCTCAAAGTCACTGCAAATGCAAATAGTCCCAAGAAACTAGCCAAACGGACCCGAAAAACCATGCCAAGGGACTCTCCTCCACAAAGAAGCTCCATCTACAGAGGTGTCACCAGGTTAAACAGTGCTCTATATATATATATATATATATATATATATTATATGCATGCCATCCCTTCAATTCTTCCCTTTTTCTTTTCTTTAATTAATGGTTGACTCAATTATATATACATATTCTGGTTTTAGGCATCGATGGACAGGTCGATATGAGGCTCATCTGTGGGATAAGAATTGCTGGAATCAATCGCAGAACAAAAAAGGAAGACAAGGTAAATAAGCTTCTCAATCAAATTGCTTTCCTTTCCTTCCTCTGGGAATACTGTTATAAGAACGGGAAGTCAAAAGGTCACTTGGCAACGATCACAAGTTAACCACATGCCTATTAATGGCTAATGGCATCGCCCTATTCTTTCTTTTTTTTTTTCCTAAAAAAAAAATTGTATTTTTGCTCTGGGCATATCCATATCAAATGATCACTGAAACCTTGTTTGTTGATGGACTTTTTTTTCCCCATTTTAACTATATATCATCTTGATCGATGGCGGTGACGATGATTACACAACTGGATCGATACAGTATATCTAGGTACGATTTTTCACTCTAGAAACAGTGCATGTTTGATTTACATTCACAGAAGTAAAAGCAAATGCTTTACTTTTCTGAATTAACCTGTGGGTTCGTAATTTGGTGTTGAGAGTAATGAGATGGGATGGGGACATTTAATAGCTAGCTCTCAGACTTTGGGTTTGTTACTACTTGTTATATGTATACATATATATGTACATACATGTAGGGGCATATGATGATGAAGAAGCGGCAGCACGTGCCTATGACTTGGCAGCATTGAAGTATTGGGGCCAAGACACTATCCTCAATTTCCCAGTAAATAAATCTGTTTTCTCTTCTCATCCTTCAACTTGACTTCACTTGTTCAATTCAACGAATGCAATCTTAAGATGATCGATAGAATTCAAATATATCTATATGATGGATGCATGTTTGCATGTACGTCGATTAATGTAGTTAGCAAATTATGAACAAGAGCTCAAAGAGATGGAGGATCTGTCCAAAGAAGAATATATTGGATCCTTAAGAAGGTACGTACGTGCGAGAACCAGCTGCCACTAATCCAATATTTACAGTTCATGTAAAATCAATGTGGATAGAAGCCATTAATGCATTTCTATAACCTATTCTGTTCCACAGAAAAAGCAGCGGCTTCTCTCGTGGAGTTTCCAAATATAGAGGCGTAGCAAGGTGCGACTTCAACAACAAAGATACCTTTTTTTGGTTTTCTTTTACTAAGCAAAATAATTTTGGTAAAAAATTTTACAATTTCATCTAAGGTTACTTTAGATAAAAAGTTTTTTTTTTTTTTTTTTCCTTTTTGGGTAAGTGAATATTCGATTATAAAGAATTCTTATTTTGCATGTATATTCTTGGTGAATTAGACAATGACTGGATTGTTTCATCTCTTGCACTGGCACCTCGCTGGCCACAAGTTCTATCGGCTATTTATGATAACATTAATGAAGGTTGCATGTGCCCAACAAATAACAAACGGTCGACACTCAGTAGTTCAGATTTAACCGTATAAATGAATGAACGAATGAATAATTAAGTAAAATTGATCTCTGATTTTGTACTATATGTTTAATGTGTAGGCACCATCACAATGGAAGATGGGAAGCTCGTATTGGTAGAGTATTTGGCAACAAATATCTGTACCTTGGAACTTATGGTAACTCCGTGGACTTTTCTTCTTTTTTTTTTCTTTCCAATGAATGATGTATATATATGTCTTCGAAACCTACCCCAAAAGGGTATCTTTCAATACATTAAACCAAGTACCAAATTCTGCCAAATGTTTTTTAGCCTCAAGTGAATGGCCTAAGTTCTTGGATGCACTAATAGCTTTCATATTTATGACAGGTGGCAAGAAAAACAAAATGATAAATATTTATATGGATGGATGAAGCTAACAAGATAATTAAATTATATTTTAAAGACATATATATAGGTGATCATTCTCATCAATGTGCAATTGTTTGAAGAAGAAGGAAAGATGCTCTTTTGAAATATGACCATTTTCCCAATGACCAATGACCATGCACATGGAAAAGGACAACATTATGCAAAAGGTCAAAATATGCAATACAATATAGTTAGTTGAGATATAGATATAGATCACCAAACCTCAACTGCCTACTGACGCTATTTAATTATTATATTATATATCACAACAAATATAGCCTCGACCGAATTTTGCATACAAATTAATTAGATTATCTCTGCATTTGCTGACGTCTATTTGATTTGATGTGGAACAGCTACACAAGAAGAAGCAGCCAGAGCATATGATATGGCAGCCATAGAGTACCGTGGACTTAACGCCGTTACAAACTTTGATCTCAGCCTTTACATCAAGTGGCTGCGTCCTAAAACCCAAACCCAAACCCAAGAAAACAACACTACTAATTGCAACCCTGAAAAAGGTCCTAATCCTGAACGCTTTGTCTCCCACCAGCTCAGCTCAACCACCGCTGAAACGTCACTGCGTCCACCACGACCCGGCGGAGCTGGTGGCGGTGGCTCCACATCATCTGCGCTAGAGCTTCTCCTACAGTCATCAAAGTTCAAAGACATGCTGGAGAGGAATTCGTCAGAGGTTGCTGTTGCTGATTACCCTACAACACCTCCGGAATCAAACCCTCCTCGTCGGACTTTCCCTGAAGATATTCAAACATTCTTTGCTTCTCAAGAATCAGACAGCTATACAGAGGGCGACGACATTATATTTGGTGATTTGAGCTCCATTGCTGCACCAATTTTTCATTGTGAGCTTGATGCTTAGAAAATTAGTCAGCTAGCTCCTTTTTCAACGCTTTAATTATGACATATAGACCATTTTTTTTTTTTTTAAAAAAAAGCCGTTTTACAAGCTTCATTAATCCGTTGCTCCTTTAAGATTAGTGAGCAACCAAAATGGATGATGATGAAAGATAAACTTAATTATGAGAAGGGTGACTTTTATTTTCTTTTTATTGTTTTATTCTTGTATCAACGATTTCTTACAATCTTTGATAAAAGCAGATACGAAAGTGCCTGATTTTACCACTTTTTAATGTCTTTGTATTTAAGCAAACCACAAAGAGACCCATTATTTTCTACACAAAAACTAATTAACGTTTGTGCATCCAACCAAGTTAAGTTATTAAGTAATGTAGAGTAATTAAAAATTATAATTAATTTAAAAGAGTTTAAATTTTAGTTACCACATAATAATTCAATTGAATAAGTAAGAGAACTGTCCAAATAAAGTCAAAATCATATTAAAGCAACTGACTCCGTGGCCATGCTTGCTGGCTAGCTACGATGGAAACATTCGTCAAATAGCATACACCCTCGCCCACTCATGATTGGTGCGGCAAATATTGCTGCACGTTAGGGGTTAGAGGTTGGAACAAAGCTGCCACCCACCAAACTAATAACCAATTTTGTCATATTAATTAGCAGTAATAAACCAATCAGGCCCAAACAAATAATACAAGATAACAACCTTGTTTTCGTTGTTGACTTCTTCCTAGTTGGTTGTGTTTTAAAAGCTACTTTTTGTAGATTTTCCACGTACAGTAAAACGTGTTGGGAACATGTGCAACCCCAATGAGAACCAAACAAGGAATGAGAGGCACCCAAACTTTCGGCCGGCCTGTGTGTTTGAATGGCTCTAGGAATTACAATCGTTTACTTTACAGCACTCCATGAGATGGCAAAGTACCGATCTGAAAGGTATATAATATAAAGAGAAAGAGCGGCCAATTATTAATGGGGCAGCCATGCCAGGAGCATTGAAGCCATAATTGACAAAGTCACCATAAATAAACAAGCCATCTTATCGACGCAGATTTTATGCATGTACATGTACATGAATCAAGTTAGTACATCTTCAAGTTCTAGTTCTAGGTACAAAAATTCAAACATTGCTTTCCTTTGAGCAAAAACATCTTAAACTATTTCGTCTAGTCTGTCTTGTCTTGACAGTGATTCCCAATATAGTGAGTGCTCTGGATGGAGGGCAAAAAAGAATAGCAAGAAGACACTTTCTGTTCAGAGTTTGAACAAATTGTTGTAAAATAAACTTCCCACTTCTACACGGTGCAGCAAATCTTTGGATCAATAGAAGCCAAACATATGCAAAACGCCTGGTAACCTGTCAAAGGATACCTGCATACTCACAAAGTAAAATGTAATCAGTTTCAGTGTCATCCCACCTTCATTTTTGTTTGAACTCAAAGACAGCAATTGCTTTAATTGATACCTGTAATCCATAACAAACTTCGATTTCGCAACTCTACCTAGTTGCAGAATTGTTTGCCTTCCATTCTCCTGATCAAATCATGGACTGTACAAGTCAGCTAAGCATATGACAGTATCTGTACTGTGGACAAATCTCTAACATATAGACACATTATGTTGGATCACAAAACAATATGCAAATAAGTTCCAAGCCGTTAATGGTAACACTTGTCAGAAAGGAGAAGAGAGGTTAACAACATTATCCAACATCAAGTGAAATTGTCCAGTTGAGAACTTTTGATCTGATATACCTCCAGAGTCAGCTGGAAATTTTTTATCGATCTTTGGTTTCGTAGACCTGCTCTTCCTCTATCTCTAAAGTCAAGTTCATATTGCTTTGAAATCTGATAGAAACAAATGAAAATTTGTCAAGTCCAGATGCCTAATTGTTAAACGAGAAAGATTTGTCCCCTCTAGTCTCTTGCCTTGTTGTAAAGCGGAACCCTTGTGAATAGTTGATGAACTTTGTCCAATTTTCCCTCCCAATCCATGGGCAGTCCTTTACCATGTTGTAACTGGAAGAAAAGAAATTGGAACTAAAAATCATAGGATAATGGAACATTAAGTAGTTGCCAATAAACTGATTGTGCAGGCAATCTGAACATGTTCTAAGAACTAGGCACTGGATGTGACGATGACATAAACGGCCCTAAGATATTATAGAATTATTTGTGAGTTTTTAAGTTAACCTGAGTTGAATTCTTTAGCGACAACGACATAGATTGATGCTTGGGTATATAAGCCCTCATGCTTCTGTAACTTCCTGTACATGTAGTTACTGTTGGTACATATCTGCAATAACAAGCAAATTCTTAAACTAGTAGAGCAGTATGAAAACAATGGAAATCAATATGTGGGTTAAGATATTAACTTACGCTACAACAGCAAGAAGTGACTTTGGCTGTTTACTATGGGAATCATACCGATATCCCTGCCACCGGTCAAATGAAAGTAATATTATTACATAAATTTTTCAACAAAACAAATATTATATTAATACCAATATGTCCTACTTAGATTAGAAGTACATTGCTCATAGGTAGGTAGTAAGAAACTCAACCTGATTCCATATGTTGTATTTTGAACCCATGATGTTAGCTGTTACAGTCCCAAGAAAACTATCGTCTGAATTGGCCATTAACAGTCCTTTTACATTCTGAGCTACGGTGAACTGAGATCTTCCATTTCGCCTCTTGTGGTGAGCCACAGCTAGTTTCCTATTCTGCCTTCCCTGGCCTTCCTATAATTACAAGATATCCTGAAGTCAAGGCTTAAAAATATGTACAAACTACTGAATATAAAAATAATGACAATTCATATATTAAGACTTTGCTGTGAAGTGACATTCACATGCTATGACCATGATATAACTAGGCAAGCATACCGCATAGGAAATTATGAGAGGAAACCAATTTGCTTGTTAGCATTGCCCAAAGCGACGCAGAGCATTTGATATATTCATTTCATTAGACTACTGATATTATAGTTGCTCACAATACCTAGGTTATTCAATCGATTTATGGCTCCTTATTACATTATCTGAGGACTTTTAGACAAGCTATAGTAAAAAAAATTCTTCAATCCATAAATATGCAGATTTACTACTGCTATTAGAAGATAAAATGAAAGTTCATCTTTTTTGTTTGACAAATTGTATGAGTTCTTACGTAGGTATAAAGGGAGAACATAGTGCCCCCGGAGAGTCCTTCTGGTGTCGCTTCCTTCACAATAATACAAGTACACTTTCCAATGTCTATAGGCAATGGTCTACAGATCAAAGACCTGAACACACATTAAGCATAAGAAGATCAACTTTGAACTGAAAATGAAAACTTGGAAAAAAGTTAAGGTATCATGTAAGAGAAAGAAAAAATTTTACTCACTTATTAGGCAGTGTAGACCAGGACGAAGCCGGAGCTGCTTCTGAATCAGAGTAGTCCCAAATATTCAATGAGCTCGAATTCTCCGATTCAGTGGGATCCAATAACTTCAACCTAAAAGCCTTTTCGGGCTCGTTTATTTGCATACAGTACTCAAGAGAGGAAGGTTTCAAAATCCTGTCTGTGGACAGAGACTTAGACTTTGAGAACTGTTTGGGCGCATCAGCAGACCCATTTACGGGTTTTGCGTTCTCTTTGTCACCAGTGACGGCATTTTCATAATTGCTGGGAGGAGCATTCTCTTTATTATCAGTTAGAACTTTCCAGTCTCGGTGCCTGAAATCTTCAAAGTCATCACCTTTGGAGGCTAAGCAGCCATAGTCACTGCAGCTACGGCTATGCCTGAGCTCATTGAGGGGATTGACATAGAGAGAATTGTATGACTGTCTGGAAATGGAAGATTTTTGGCAACCATTCATCATGGATGAAGCAGAAAGGGATGTATTTTATGGAAATTAGCTGCAAAATGATTCAATTTAGTTGAAGCGGGAGTTGGTATTGTGAAGATTTTACTCGACAAAGGACTATGACGATCAAAACTGGAAGGGTTTAAAGAGGAAAGCCGAAAGTTCCACGATGTGGTTTTGGATTGGATTCCTCTCTGTAAAGGGAAAAACTAGATTTTGGTGGCATCTGTGTGAGCTTTTATTGACGTATGCTCATGAGTAAATTTCCTGTGTTACTACGTGTACGGTATGCTTGTTACTTGATGCCTCATGGGATCATTTGGTGGGTCCCCTTAGGTGTTAATTGATTTTGAACGGTAAACAGAGATATTGAGCCTTCGAATATTCTGATCGGGTTTTGTGCGATCCATGGGATCAAAGGTAGTTTGAATTTGAAAAGGCTTTGGGAAACGTACAAATGTTTTGGGTTGGGCAGTGGTGGCAATTTGCAGGCTGTGTTTGGTGAGGTTTAAAAAGTAACGGTAACTATTCAACTTGAGAAGACAGGATTCAAACTTGTTGTCTTTTTGTGGGCGGGAACCACACTTGAACATGTGGCGGTAAATTATAGGCTACAGCACTTTGTAATTTAATTGCACTCATTCAATTTTTTTTTATTCTCTTCATTTAAAATTATATTTTTAAAATAAAATATTTTTTTTTATTTTAGAGAATAATTATGAAATTATTTAAAATTTTATTTTAATTATACTTATATATTTAATTCAAAAAACAAACATTAAATAAAAATATTATATAAAATATATTTTTAAAATTATCTAATTATATTCCTTAAAAAATATAAAATAAATAATAATATTTAATAATTTTAAACAAAGAGTTTAATTCAAATTCAAATTTTATATACTAGTATTTCCCTTACAATCATAATCTTTTTTATTTAGATAAATATAGTATTGTAGGTAAATTTCGACTTTTAAGAGTAAAATTAAAAAATTTTCTTGAGCAATTTTAAAATGCATATTTCACACTTAGTGCATGTAGAGGTTAATCTTAAAATTGGAAAATTTCCCTAGTTATTAAAAATTATACTGAATGGTTACAAATTTTATTTTCTAACAATATCTCTAATAATGGATATTTAAGTGTTGCATATATATATATATATATATATATTTATGGGTTTAGCATTAAAAGAAAGTGAGGTACAGAGAGTTTTATAAACCAAAAACGTTGCATAGCCAAAAAATAGAATCAAATTATACTATTTAGCATGAAAAAAAGAGAAAGTTTGTTTGTTGGAGAAAAAAAATTATAAAATAAATTAATACAAATATATAAAAATAATTTGTAAAATTCATTTATTTTTTAAATTATATAAAACAAAAATTAAAAAATAATATCAATAATTAAAATATACAATCCTACTCAATTTCAATACTAATACTAAGAGCCTCCCTAGTGGGAGGCATTTGGCCCTGTGCATAGGTCATTAGAGGCTATTGACATGGAGCAAAGAGAGGAAAAATAAGTTGTAAGGTTAAATGTCGATACATATACCTCTTGTAGGATTCAAAAATTTTTTTTTATATTTTTTTTTTTAAAAAAAATTTATAAAATAAAAGATATAATTTGTGAGACTCATTTAAAAAAATTTTAAAAATTATATAAATAAAAAAATTATATAAAATAATATAATATTATAAAATTTATAAAAATAATATAAATAATTAAAATATAAAATTTGTTTAGCAAAGATGCTCTAAAATACTTTTAAGTCACAGCTTTGACCCACAGTCAGAAAACCCCTGAAATTCGTACACGATGGTTGCCTATAACGACATGTCGTCCATATAAAAAAAAAATAAAAAAAATTGGATAGACCACTCGTAAACGAGTGGCTTATCCAACTTGTTTCATTTCTCTCCTGCCACTGATAAACGTGAATTCCTTGGATCCCAGAAAAACCATGTTACCCGTTGCCCCTTTCCCTGACCTTTCAGCCACAGATGGCTACCACACTTTCGCTTGCTATTTCTAGCTCCACTCTATGCTCTCGCCCCACAGTGCCCATTTCAACAAGGCTCAGTGCCAGAATCAAAGTCTCAGCCATGGCCTCTAGCGTCGATACCAGCACAAAGGTAATTCCTGCTGTGATAGTCGGTGGTGGAAGGGTTGGAAAGGCCTTGCAAGACCTCGGTTCCGGTGAAGACGTGCTGGTGAAGAGAGGAGAGCCCGTTCCCCTTGAATTTGAAGGTCCTATCTTGGTTTGCACGAGGAACGATGATCTTGATGCAGTTCTTGAAGCTACTCCTCAATCCAGATGGAGCGGTACACACTTTCTGACTATTTATTTATTTATTTTAAATAAAAGTTTCCTCTTTTTATTAGCTGTTTCATTGAATGTTGCCCCCATGATTTGGTTTTTCATTTCCGGATGGAGTCGATGAAGTAGTATAGTGGATTATAATGCTGAATCGAATATGGACTGAAAGTGTTAAGGACCTTAGCTGATAATATAATTTCTACAATTTTCTTATAATACTTGAAATACTCGTGACATCGAGTTTAGGATAACCAATTTGGCATAGTCTTGATTGTTATTGAAGTCTTGCTGAATTTTTTTCCTTGGTATGTAATGATGTCTCTGAATTGATAGATTCCCTATTCTTTATGGAGTGCTGCAGTGTCCTTCTATAAATATATCATGCTCTGATTCACTAGTTTTGTTGGGGTTACTCTAGTCTGATGTCTTTATTTATATATGTACTATGTGGTTGTTTTGCTATTTGTACCATACTGGAAGTCCCTTCATTTATAGTTCAACTTCAACAAGTGATGAATTACTGATGATCTAGCAGATTTGGTCTTTTTCCAGAATGGCATGCTGGAGCCATGGCTGGAAAGTAAAGGTCTGAAAGAAGCAGACCAAGTATTGGCATATTTTGCTGTGTCAAAACTTGGAGAAGCGCCGATCGATGGCAAGACTGATACCAATCCTGAAGGACTGACAGCTGCATATGGAAAATGGGCTTCTGCTGTAGCTGCAAGATTGCATGCTGGAGGTCTCTCTTGCAAGGTATCAATAATATTTCAACTACAAAATAATTTAAAATATTATCATTGGGACTTGTGATTTAAGTGTTTTCATCCTTATGTAATATATTTTTGGTTTTCATTTTTTTTATTGGTGGTATTTGGATTACTGGAATGATGTAAAATAAAATGATAGTATTTCCGTATAGAATCTGAAAAAAGGTAATATTTATACATATGACAATTTATGGCATGCTTATATGTGTCACAAAAACCAGATTCTTGACAAGGAAGCATTCCAAAAGCAGATGTTGGAGAAGCTAATATGGATATGTTCCTTCATGCTTGTTGGAGCACGTAATGGGGGAGTGACTGTTGGTGTCGTGGAAAAGGAATTCCGCTCTGAAGTAAGCTTTGCTTTCTCAAGTTTGCTCGACCTGTGTTAATGATATGCTGTACTACTTACTTGGTCATGTTAAATCTTTCCTGGGATATTCATGCTGGTGTATGAAAATCTCTCCTGACATTTGCGATCATTAGCATTCCTTCTTGGGAAAGGGCAAAGTGAAATGAAAAACATAAAAGATAAAAGAATGAGGAAAGTTCTCTCTAGCATCCTGGCACATTCAAGTGGAGGGATACAAAAGAATAGGGTAAATGATTTATGTTTAGGATGAAAATCAGGTTTGTGTGATTATAACCAATTCATTTATTAGTTAGGTGGTTAATTTGAAGGGCATTCAACCCTGCATTTGGAGTTGAGTTGTGTTTGTGTCTAAATGTATGACCTAATAAAGCACTGGACTGGTGTTGACTTGACTTAAGACAAATGAAAGCAATCAGAACTGACTTATGTTTATACTTTAAAGGTGGCTAGACTTATAACAGAACTAGCATCTGCGGCAGCGCAAGAAAAGGGGTTAAAATTTGAAGCAGCCATGGAAGAGCGCTTATGTGCGTATTCCCGAGCTGTTGCCCACTTTCCCACAGCAGTCAAAGAGGTAAAGGAAACAAGATGTAAGATAAAACTTACAAGCACCTAGATGACTGTGGTCTCTTACCAAAATTTGATATGATTGCAGTTCAAATGGAGGAACGGATGGTTTTATTCTGTCTCCGAGAAGGCTGTGGCACAAGGAAAACCTGATCCATGTCCTCTGCATACCCAATGGCTTAAAGAGTTAAAAATTGTCTAGAGCTTCATGTCTCATTTATCTCTGTTGATAGGGTTGAAATTTTGTTTTGCTCCCACCATGTCCCTTCGTTCAAAACAGCTGTGACTGCGTTTTTTAACTCCCTATCATAGAATGGAAACAAAGCGAAAGTTCAATATGTTAGGGCCGTTTGCTTTAGTCATTTTCTATTTCTATTTCCAGCGAACATAGAAATTACGCTCAAAAACACGTTTGGTTCAATAAATAAGAAGGGTATGCTACTATGATTGCTCTTTTCTTAATGTGTTTAGTTCAAGAAATAATATATATTTATATTTATTATAAGTTTTCAATGTTTCAATTCATTGTCTCTGGCATTTTTACAGTTTTATCGACTTTTTATTTTTTACGACATTCTTTCTCTATCATTCTTCTGCTTTTCAGTCCACCTTCCGCTGAGCTCTTCAACATCACAACCACACTGCGTTAAAAATCCAAATCCCAAATTCCTTATGTTGGAGCTTGTTTTGGGGTTTATCTCGTTTCTATCTGTGGCTTTGATTTTCATTCTAGATGCAGGAAACTGATCTGGTTTTCTAATTTTGGTGGTTAAGGATTTCTTTGCGGATATGTGAAAGAAATTGAGTAAGAATAAGAAAATCGTAAAGGAATTGGCTTCGAGAGATCCGATGTGTAAAGGTTCAATGACAACACAATCAGCAGAACTTCATTTCAAATAAACCCAAACAAGGCCAGATAGAAAGTTAACACAATCCCCTAGAGAGGTGCAAAACTTCATTTCAAATAAATATTCATAATACTACCCACTAAAAATGTAATTATCTTAAAAATGAGTTTTTTTTTTTAAAAAAAAAAAAAAAACATAGCACACATTTGCGAACAGAAAATAAATCACTATGAAAATAATTTTATGATAATATTAATATCTTTTATTTATAAATTGGTCTTCTTCAGTTTTCAGAGCTTAAGCAACTAGGATAATCTTGACGCAAGGTAAACCGAGAAAACAAAAGTAACCAAGGGGAACAAAGTACACGATTATCTATGTCTGGTAACAAGTAGCAGAAAAAGTGCAAGTCAGCATCTAAAACTAAAATTTATTTTCCTGGATGATGGCAGCGAGAATGGAGATTTCAGTATCCTGGTTCATGTGTCTTCAATATTTCGTCAGCAATGGGAAAACTTGGAACTATGTCAACAGGAACCTAGAATGCACACACAAAACACAAAGATGATTAGCTACCAGCAGTGGAATTTATAAAATCAGTGTTGCACTATACGAATAGTCCTGAGTTTTAGAAAGTTTGTGTCAATAGACGACTGGTTGGAATTGATTTGGACAATGGTAATCTAGTTCATAATGTGAATGGTAGGGAATATCTCACCACAATTTACTTTTCCGCTTACCTATCACATCACATTGGCTATTAACAAACAGATAACATGATTTATACCTGAACATGCTCCAACTTTTTCAAAGCAACTTTTAGTGGTTCTGTAATCACAGCGTATTTCTGAAGAAGCAAACCAGCGGCCTTCTTTTCACCTTTAGCTTGTATGGTGAGTATCTCCCTGCTCATGCTTTCAACTGCACCTTCAATCTTCGAAGAAGCAAAAGAAATATAATTGTGGAACCCATTTTAGTGCCACGTAAACTTAAACGGGAGACAAAATTTGAAGCAACAATACCTTGGAAAAATCAACTGAAAATGTGTCATCAGAATGCAAGGTAAAGGCCCCTTTCTCATATAGCCAGTTGAACTGCAACGCTTGTCCTTTTCTGAAAATATGCAGTAAAATCAGATGTCAGATTATAGCAATAAACATCGCATAAAAGAGGAGCGCAAGTAGCTTACCCATGAGCAGACTGCAAACCAAAACGCACTGAGCGGAAGCATCCCGCAAGAAAAGAAACATACATGGTCTTCAGCAAACTCTCGGAAAGCAAGCCCTGGAACTCAGAGAGACAAGCCAGGATAACATTAGCATTAATTATAGTACTTCAGGAAAAGATAAGATGTCTAGAAAATTTATGGAGTGGTCAACATTGTTAACTAAAAATACATATCGCCATTGGTAGTGAGATAAATTGATGCATACAACTGAATAACTAACCTGGTTGATTAAGAACTTCAATGCCCAGAGGCCAACTATATCAGCCTTTGCTTCTTCAATTGCTGAGTGGAATTCTTGCAATTCCTGCATCAAAAGAAAGAAGAGATTGAAAAGTAGTTAAAATTTCAAACCGAAAGAGAATGATGCGATGCATAAGTTTGTTACTTTCTGAACTTTAAAACAAAAAACTTTTACAAGGATAATTTTATATTTTATGAGTTATAATTCAACATAATTAGGGTATTCATAGTAAGTCAATCTTTTATGGTCTTGTATTAAATTATATTAAGATTTCTTATAAAGATAAGACCACTTGAGTGTCCACTTATGATTCGCTATATCAGTGCAATTAGGACTAGCAGGGTTTGCTGATGTAAAGAATGATTTATGTACCATGGTTCTCAGCTATTGATGGATTAACATTATTGTTTAGTTACTGCCGTCTTCCCTATCCCCCCCACCCCCCAACTCCACCTCTCTGTCCTCATCTAAAATGTTCTCACTTGGCTCTATTTCCTAGTTGGTTATGCATCATTAAGTTCTTGCCCAAATGTCACATTATTCCGAGGAATAAAACCTATAAATGCAATAATCGTAACATTATTTCCATGCCTGATCTTAGTGATAAAAATATTTTTTTCCAACAAAATCCAGTTTAGTTTGACTTAATATTAAAAAAAAAATAAAAAAACTACATGGCACCAACCCAAAATAGAATTTATAAATGGCAACTATTTGAAAATAACGTTAATAAATGACTGACCTTAGGTGCAAATATTAACCAGCACAATCATAACTGAGTGAGCATGCAGAAGTTCATCACAGAAATTAAATAAGACAAATCATATAACTAACCAATCTCACTGTAGACTTCCCACCATTTGGAAGTATAATGGTATGGGGTCCAATCCCATGGCAGCATTCATGGCAAATTGCAAAAGTGAAAAATGATCTAAAATCTACAAGTTCTTGTTGATCCTTTGCAACACAGACATTGGCTATGGGCAGAAGAATAAGCTTGAACCTGGTTAGAATTGGCGGTTTTCCCAACATAAATTGGTCAAGTTTGAATAAGAAGCAACAAAAGAGATCCATCCATTTTTATAAGTCGCAACAAACTAGACAAGGTCAAAACTTTTACTTTGCCTCCGAAACATTCTTAAGCATGACCATAGATGTTCCCCGATCCTTTACTATACGCTCGTCATTTGGTAGATTGAAAGCAACGGCCTGTGGTCCTTTGATATCCTGACATTATTCAGCAATGCAAAATTACGAATACAAGTGATGAAGTATTCATGATCTTTAGGTTAGGAGAATAGGACAAATTTTGAGATTACATGCAAGCTGTCTCATATAAGCAATAAATAGACATCTACAACAATTATTACTGAATACTGTTGTATAGATCATGTTTTATCACGTTATTCTAGACATTAGATTATCAGAATATTGAATATAAATGGGAGAAGTTATCGATATTATAGAAAATAGTATGTTGAAATATTCCTAATGCTCACCCCAGCATTGTATATAAGCTGGATAACACGGATAGGTGCTGCCTTTACATCTTCTGATTTGTACACGCTGTCCATTGGCAGGTTTTGCTCCAGAGCCTTCAGTAGCAGAATTCTGTGTTAATTCCACAAAACTTGGACAAGGTTATAAATCATATTCAATCAAAAAATAGTTGTGGCATAGCACCTGCAAATTGTCACCAAATAGTTTAAGCTCAGCCGTTGCTTCATCATCCCGGACTCCAATAAACGCTTCAAATGTAGCCTAAAAAGTTGCAATGCAATTACAGAGTTGTCAGTTCGAAGATTCTCATATCTATTTTCAAGCGAGAGACTTGTGTTCATATTCAGAGAGCATTTACATCTGTCTCAGAATTTGATGATTCAATCTAGAACAAGGCATATGTAAATAACGCAATTGCAACTTGACAGACCCAATCTACTGAATGCTCATATAGTCTTCGCAAATATTAGTGTTGTCTCAAAACATGTTGGATGAATGAAATTAAATTGATACTAACAAGGGTTTGGAGGAAAGGTAATGCATGCAAGGTTGTCGAAAAAAGATCGTGCAACAACATCAATCTCGACACAAAAGTGACTTTTGATAAAGGAAATTTGCAATTTCTCAAGGTCATCAGGTTCTTATGAACTAGCTGATTACTGGCAAATAAAAGAAGCTTATCTCATAGTAACACACAATAACTGAACAAAGAATATTTTCTGTTCAAGGAAAATATCAAAGTTGAACAATGAAAAAGTTTGTCCTCAATCATAGACTAATTAATAATCACCTTATAACCAAAAATTTTATCCTCGCAAGTCTCGTATGGCCCAATAGTCACGTCCAACTTGGAGTCCTGCATCAGCAAAGGGTGTAAGGTCAATTGTTAACTGTATGGTCTTGAAATTTCTCAGACAATTAAAACACATTAACTGCAAAGGATGAAATGTACATAAATTCACAAAAATTTCATATGTGTAGTCAAAGTCTAATCGAGAAAGCAAAGTTTTCAAGTGATAGAGGGTTTGCCTTGATGGAATATCAAGCACTGATGGCTATTGACATACGAGTACAAGCATGCATTTAAAACCAACGAACATAGGTTGACTTCATGCAAGACCATGTAGCAAGTACAGGCCTATGAGATCATTTTCTTACACATTAAACAAACTCGTTATCAGATTTGAATTAGTATATTCCCTGAGCCATGTTTCTGACTTTGGACTAAAAGATTTTATTTCCGTTATTTGCAGCATTGCATGAGGAAGAAACAGCACAGAAAGGGAGCCAAGTTCCTAAATTTATTGGAAAACGTATCAGCCATAGAAGATGACAAACCAATTCCAGCCAGGCTATATCTGAGTTGTAATAATCATTTGAAAGAAAAGCCTCGGCCTTGCTATGGAGCAGCCTCTTCAAACTGCACATGGAAAGAAACAGTAAACCAACATCTGTAAGCAAAACAATATTTTCAGCTTAAAACTAAAAATGAACAGTTAATAATTAGAATCTAGAAGACCTTGTTGAGGAGGCGATATCACCGGCTTTATGCAATAATTCAGCAGCTTTTGCAAGAAGAGGAGCCGTACTCTTCAGAGTAAGGAACAACACATAGATCATGACAAGCACCTTCTCCATTATCAGACGAAGAATCCAAACAAAGTTCATTGTGCCTTTTAATAACACTGAAAAATCCTGTTGCCTCTTTTTGTTGATCCTCTCCTAGACTGTCCTTCCATATTTCAAACTCCTACAAGACAGAAAGTTATTGTTTTTCATTTACGCAAACCAGTTCTTTTCAAAGCATATGCTTAGCATATTACTACCATTTTGTCCATATCTGGAGGATAGAAATTTGCACTAGCGGGTTTCCGGATGGGAAATGCTGCTCTGTATTCCAGACCCTTCCACCCTTTCACTTCTCTTGTTGCTTTAGGGAGCAACCTTATCGCAGAATCTCTGGTCGTCAAAAATGCCTCATTCTCATCAAGAATAGACCTGTCAACAAAGAAAACATTATACAACATATACAGACTTGCAGAGATTCTGTTTTATTCTTTCTCACCATTTGAAACCAAAAAGAAAAACCCTGCCCTATAAATTACCCTCGTATACAAAATCAGCTAAATGTATGTATACACCTGTGTCAGCATGAGTCTGTAAACATACACTACTCAACTGATAGAATAAGCTACATGGACTTACCACGGGCCCTTGTTAATCTGATAATAGGACCACTTCAACTTATTTAACTCTGACGTACCAGCATGCTTCTTCAACCATTCTCTGAGAGCTGGATTACTATACCAAGCCTGATTGAGTAGTAAACAAAGACAAACTTTAGTAACGTACACAACCCTGTGCAAGCATCTTTGATGCTCTAGCAATCTTGGAAAAAGAACTGATATGACTATGTGGAACAAGAAATGATGGCCAATCAAATTTTGCACAAACTTCTGAAAATCAGAGCAGTCACTGAACCCAAGAGTACATGGTGACTTTAGTTGTTCATCCGTAATTGAATAAGATTCAATAGAAGTTAGAGACTATATCATAATTTGACAGTAAAATAAAATTTTAAATTATTTAATTTTGTTTAAATTTCTTATCCGTTTGTTCTGGAAGTAACACAACCTGCAGATAAAAAATTTCATCCACAACCGTAGCAGCCTTGACAAGATAAATAAGAGCTTCTTTGTCTGATTCTGTAAGTCCAGTCAACTGCAAGAATGAAAAAGTAAAATTTAATATTATGCTGCAAATGAAATATCAAATAGAAATTTATGGTGGCGTCAAATGTTTCATGAAAGATGAATCTTCCAAAGAAATATATTTTTTTTTTTTTTCTCTATACCTCAAACAGAAAATCTAGAGAAGGATTCAAAAAACAAATTCTTTTTCACAGGAAATGGTGCACTATATATTAAAAGATAGATTGAATCTGAACCAAATAAAGCATAATTTAAATATACAAAATCAGAGATTTTATGGTTCCAATGAGATATATATATATATATATAACTGGATCAATTAGTCATCAGGTTAACATAAAGATCAATAACCTCTGCATTGAGAGATATAGGAGCATAACGACTTAGTTGCTTTTGAAGAGTCAAACTTCGTGCCACAGTATTCTCTTTGTACCTTGAGCAGATTTATAAGAAATATGAAAATAAGCACATAATCAGCCATAGGGATTGAGAGTGCAATTTATAACCCAGTGAAATGAGCAAAACAAGAATAATAAAAAAAATTTCACTTACGTAACCAGGTTAACATAAAAGGAATGTTTACTTTAGGCATAAACAATTAAAACCATTCAACTTCTAAAGAATGGCATACCTCTTTTGAATTGTGTCAAAAAGTTGACCATATTGTCCAGAAGCATCATAAGGGACATAGTCCGAATCTTGGTTAGCCAGTAAGCTTTTATACTCTTCATAAGAGACATATTTAACAGCAGAAACTTCTGTGTCCTACCCACGTGAAAAAATCCACACGCGTCAGATCAGGCCACTGAACGATGCTCTTGCCATATAATTGTTACACACATTAAATATGCCACATTGTAAATAATGTTTTCAGTTTCACTACCAGCCAGATAAGTCACAGAGATTTACAGATACTTTTAGATCTAGAGAAGATTAAAAAAAAGAGGGAATTCTAGCATAAAATATAATTAACAAATTAAAGCATTTTATGTTTCTCAACAAATTAAAAGAAGAAGAAGGCCAAAAACATACATAGAGTACATTTGATTCAATAATAGTAGTGATTAGTAACAAACATCCCGATTTACAATTTCAGAAAATAACACAAAATTATTAAAAATCCATTTTGACAGCATCTTAAGCACCTCACCTGAAGAGTAAAGGCCTCCAAAGGTATTGGGTCGAGAGTTGTTACCAGATATACATCATTATATTCATTATCGACGGATTTTCCGTCATTTGTCACACTGCATTTCATATGTAAAGTTAACGTCAGCTAATCAAAGGATATTTAACATTTCAGAAATCAGTAAGCACTGATAAAATTTCCCTTATGAAATTAACAATCCCAAAACTTAAAACAACAATCAAAGTACTCCATGTTTGTCATATCACCTACAATAAATACAGGTAACACGGTAACCATTAATAGAAGACGTTTCCCTCAGACAATAGGGAGAGGAATAATGAACATAAGCAAATTGTGTTATTTTCCTTTCAAACAAATTAATCAATAGAAACTATACGTGGTCTTAAGTCATCAAATTTTATTTCAAAGGAAAATTTACTGACCACTCTTGAAGGAAAACAAATATCAATTCAAATGCATCTTTTGGAAGGCTTATGCCTAACTCTTGTTGGAGCTCCCTTCTGAAAAATCAAGCATAGGACAGTTCATCGTTAATGAGCATGCTTCTGTAAGAAGTGTAACATTCAAAACAGAACAATAATTAAAACTAAGAGAAGGACATCTAGAAATCAACGGATCACTCGCATTACCGCGCAGTAGTGAGTGATGAATGACCAGCAGAAGAGATATCCCACAAGCCAGGCCATGAATCCTTAGAGTGAGCACGTCGTTGGAGAAGCAGTTCTTGGGTACTCTCAGCAAAAATCCACACGTGAACAGCTCGATGAACATCTCCTCTGCATTGTAAATCAAAATATTATTATTATGCCGTACAGGTATACCATAAAAATCATACATGGAACAATATCCTTGGGGATATTCCCCAGACAGATGACTTGGATTGGAATGTGGATTATTATGATAATGATAATAATCCCTTCCCCTGATTTGGACTGGATGCTGTCAGACATTGCAATAAATAAATATATTTTCTTTTACCGTCAGGTTGAAATATATGCTGACAATATAACCAAAGAGAAGAGCTCAATTCCGGAAATACCCTTTCGTTTATCTATCACCCAAGCCAGTGAGAAAAATAAATAAAGAAAATAAAATAGAATAGAATGATGAAGCCAAGGGATTGAAACTATTTTAGTAACACAAACATGTTTAACAAATGTGAAACCTTGCAAACATTGTGGAAAGATGAGACTAAAACAGAAAAGCGAATGGGAGCATCCACCATCACCATTCACTTAAACTGTGACTGTGATCGCTACCAAAAGTTTTGATTTGTTTTGTTTTGTTTTTTTCCACAGCTAATTTGGACAAAGATGCTAGTTGCGGAATGGCTAAAAAACAGAGCACCCACTACAAGCAAACTTTGGTTCGTTTGTTCTCTCTCGGCAACCAAACAGAGAAGCTAAAAGTGGATCACAGCACTGCACAGGAGAAGACTCACTGAGGTTTGGATTTCCCAGTTTTAGTAAGAACGTCGAGATGCTCTTCTGCCATAGCGCTTAATCAACAACTCCCACCGAGACAAGAAAAAATGTGCTCTGTTTCTTGCTTTGTTGACCAGCACTGCACTCAACTATTTGATTCTTTTCTTTTGCTTTTATAAAGAAAAGAGAGGTACGAATATTTAGGCCAAAATAAGATTCGGATTGACAAAGCTATTATTAGGATATGTAAGAAAATAAATGAATCTTAATTACAGTTCAGGTTGACAATCACATAAACAGCTGCCCTTGAACTGAGTATGATATGATATAGTACTAAAGTACATTGCAAAAGAAGTCAGAATCACGTGAAAGTGTTGGTGAATAAAACAGAAAATCATGCTGGTAAGATTTTTTTATTAAAAAAAAAACTTTTTTACTTGTTCGACGTTGTTTTGGCAGGATGATCATCAAATCAAAGTGGGGATTCCTTCCTCGTTAAAAAAAAATTATTTTTATCAAAATACCTTTAAAATTTGTCTGTAGAAAAAAATTAAAATGGTTATACAAAGTCGTTTATATACCTAAACGGTTTTGTAGAATCATTTTAATGGTCGAGTTCTACCTTGAAGTTTGGCTTCCCTACTTCCCTTTGGCTTTTTCACGCCTCTCTTTTAATAATTTTTGATAATTCTCCATGTCCCTTAAGGCATATAAGTTCTCCCTCACACCCTCTTCGTTTGCATCATGAAACCCCAACCCCCCTCGCAACCAATAAAACGGCTATGTGAAACCGAAGCGAGTGAGAAACGGCTAAGAAACAGCTATATACAGCCGTTTGGTCGATGACAGCAAGTAATATTCTTGGTAGGTGATTTAGCATGAGCCCAAATATGGGATTATGCTAAATCACCTATAAAGAATAGCACTTGAGGAATTACCATATGATATTTGTAATATTTCAATGATTTAATATAAGTAAAATTATTTTATCAAATTTTTATTTTATCATAATTTTTATTAAATTTTTTCTTAATATATTTTATTTTATCTAATATATATATTTCCTTACCAAATGACTATAGATAGCCGTTTGGTAAGAAAAACAATTATATCCAACCATTTTAATTTTCAGACGGCTCTACATAATCTTTGTGGAAGGAAGTTGTTGGAGATATTGATTTTCGTTGTTATATGTAAATTAAAATTAAATTTTTATAAAAAGAAGAATTGCATGAGTTCACAATGAGAGGGGGGTGCAGGTGGGGGGGGGGGGAAGAAAATGAAGATGATGGTGTAGGAGCTGAGGGTATTTTGAAAAAGATAATTTTTTAATGAAAAGGGACCCCAATAAAGGGGACTGTCTTAAGCAATCCCCAATCAAAGTTGAGTCACGTGAATGTGGTGGTGAATTAAACAGAATACTGCATGCAGTATTGCATTTGCAGTGCACAAGGAAACGCGATGCTATGATTTTTTTTTTTATTTGTTGGATGTTCTCGTGGGCAGTGATCAACAAAGCTGGGGAGATGGAATAAAGACATTTGTGCCCAGTACCAATGTCCCATGCTCTGCTAGCCAAGCCAAGCCATATAATAATAATATAAAATCTACAAGTGTTTTTCCTAACACTGACCATCCTCAGCTATATTTGATGTTCCCCTCCCTCGTCTCTCTCATCATCTGGTAGTGTTAGGCCAACTCGACCTCTCTTCTAAAAGATAATCAATAAATAATATAATAATAAAAATTAACGTGTTGTACAACTATAAACCGAAGCAAAATACAAGATTTAGAGAAAGGGGATGTTTTATTTTCATATCCAAAATTTGAGGTGAGAAAGAGGGAGAGGGAAATTAATGGCAAAAAATAGCTGGGAGTGTAGGTGACACATCACCAGCACTTGGAGTTGGAGGAAACACGTTTACGAAGAAAACACTTGTGTGCTTTCGGAAAGAGAGAAGCTCTAGCTCCACACATTAACACAGATAGATTCAATGATAGTGATTCGCATTAATGGTACATGATTTGGCTGCTTTACCTTCCACCGGCGCCACTTCAAGTAACAACTCCCTCTCTTCTGTTCTGTTCCTGCTCTCCGATTTTGATTCTTGAGCATCGTTACTTGTTTGTTGACATCTACTTTTTCAAACAGTTATGTCTCAAAGTTGATATCTTTATTAATAAATCAACGTTAAAATAACCTTATGGTAATATTAATACCTTTATTTATGAATTAGTCATTTTCGGCTTTTTTTTTTTTCCAAAATAATTTTGATGTAATTATACTTTGAAGGCTCGACTTGAAACCTTTTCACAACTATGGTAACTTGGGATAATCTTGATGCAAGGGAAACCGAGAAAACAAAAGCGGAAGCAACCAAGGGAACAAAGTACACCATTATCCGTCTGGTAACAAGTAGCAGAGAAAGTGCAAGCCAGCATCTAAAAACTAAAATTTATTTTCCTGGATGATGGCAGCGAGAATGGAGACTTCAGTATCCTGGTTCACGCGTCTTCAATATTTCATCAGCAATGGGAAAACTTGGAACTATGTCAACAGGAACCTAGAATGCGCACACAAAACACAAAGATGATTAGCTACCAGTAGTGGAATTTATAAAATCGGTGTTGCACTATACAAGAATAGTCCTGAGTTTTAGAAAGTTTGTGTCAATAGACGACTGGTTGGAATTGATTTGGACAATGGTAACCTAGTTCATAATGTGAATGGTAGGGAATATCTCGCCACAATTTACTTTTCCGCTTACCTATCACATCACATTGGCTATTAACAAACAGAATAACATGATTTATACCTGAACATGCTCCAACTTTTTCAAAGCAACTTTTAGTGGCTCTGTCATCACACCGTATTCCCGAAGAAGCAAACCAGCGGCCTCCTTGTCACCTTTAGCTTGTATGGTGAGTATCTCCCTGCTCAGGCTTTCAACTGCACCTTCAATCTTCGAAGAAGCAAAAGAAATATAATTTTAGTGCCACGTAAACTTAAACGGGAGAGACAGAAAATTTGAAGCAACAATACCTTGGAAAAATCAACTGAAAATTTGTCATCAGAATGCAAGGTAAAGGCCCCTTTTTCATATAGCCAGTTGAATTGCAATGCTTGCCCTTTTCTGAAAATATACAGTAAAATCAGATATCAGATTATAACATATAAAAAAGAGGTTTGTATAGTAGCTTACCCGTGAGCTTCCTCCAAACCAAAACGCACTGAGCGGAAGCATCCCGCAAGAAAAGAAACATACATGGACTTCAATAAACTCTCGGAAAGCAAGCCCTGGTACCCTCAGAGAGACAAGCCACAATAACATTAGCATTAATTATAGTACTTCACGAAAAGATAAAAAGTCCAGAAAATTTACACATCAAGTGTAAACAATTGGTAGTGAGATAAATTCATACATTCAATGTTAATTGAATAACGAACCTGGCTGATTAAGAACCTCAATGCCCAGAGGCCAACTATATCAGCCTTTGCTTCCTCAATAGCTGAGTAGAATTCTTGCAATTCCTGTATCAGAAGAAAGAAGGTATTGCGAAGTAGTTAAATTTCAAATCGACATACAACGATGTGATGCACAAGTTTGTTACTTTCTGAACTTGAGAGAGAACCCGGGGGGGGGGGGGGGGGGGGGGGGGTGGAGGAAGAGATGATTATATACTTTACGAGTTATAATTTATCATAATTTGTGTATTCGTAGTATATGTTAATCTTTTATGGTCTCGAGTTAAGATCACGTAACTAACCAATCTCACTGTAGACTTCCCACCATTTGGAAGTGTAATGGTATGGGGTCCAATCCCATGGCAGCACTCGTGACAAATTGTATGAGTGAAAAAAGATTTAAAATCTACGAGTTCTTCTTGTTCCTTTGCGACACAGACATCAGCTATGGGCAGAAGAATAAGCTTGAACCTGGTTAGAATTGGCGGTTTTCCCAACATAAATTATTCACATTTGAATAAAAAGCAACAAAAGAGATCCATTCAAGTTACAACAAATTAGACTTTTAAGTCAGAACTTTTACTTAGCCTCGGAAACATTCTTAAGGATGACCATTGATGTTCCCCGATCTTTCACTATAAGCTCGTCATTTGGTAGATTGAAAGCAACGGTTTGTGGTCCTTTGACATCCTGACATTATTCATCAATGCAAGATCACACACGCACAAAAATTCATGCCGGATAATTCTTACAAGCAAGAAAGTAATCATGAATTTTTGGATAGAATAGGACATCTACATCAATAATTGCTGAATATGATTTTCATGGATTGGATTGTTTCAGTTTTCTGTTCATGATGCATATAAATTTTCACCCTTCATGAACAGGTTTCTAGAGATTTTTCTTTTTCAAGCTTTTCTTCGCAACCAAGAGTTTCACCCATGTATAACATGTTTTATTACATTATTCTAGACAGTGGATTATTAGAATATTGAATATCAATAAACAATCTTTCTTACGGACATTATAGAAAATAGTATATAGAAATATTCTTAATACTCACCCCAGCATTGTATATTAGCTGGATAACACGAATAGGTGCTGCATTTACATCTTTTGACTTGTACGCACTGTCCATTGGGAGGTTTTGCTCCAGAACCTTCAGTAGCAGAATTGTTTTAGTTAATTCCACAAAAATTGGACACGATTATAGATATTATTCAATTAGAAAATGGTTGTGGCATAGCACCTGCAAATTGTCGCCAAATAGTTTAAGCTGAGCCGTCGCTTCATCGTCCCGGACTCCAATAAAAGCTTCAAATGTAGCCTAGAAAGTTGTAAAATGTAATCACAGAGTTGTAAGTTAGAAGATAGTCATATGCCTTTTCAACCGAGAGAGTAATGATCACATTCCAGTGAAATCAGAGACTGTTGAATAGCATTTACATCTGTTTCAGAATTTGGAGATTCAATCTAGAACGAGGCATATGTACAATGCAATTGCAAATTGACAGACCTAATCTTCTGAATGCTCATGTAGTCTTCGCAAATATTGTCCCAACTATATTGGATGAGTGAAATAAAATTAAAACTAACAAGGGCCTTTGAGGGAAGGCAATACGTGCATTGTTGTTGCAAGAGTTTCCTGTACGGACTGAGTAAATCAATCACAAAATGAATTTGCTTCGAATCATCAAGGACCTCATTGGAGTATAAGCTAAATAATCAATTGAATCCACATGAATACTCAACATAAATACATATTCTAGGCCAGGTATATGTTTTATTGACAAAAGATCATGCCATGACATCAATCTCCTGACAGAAGTGACTTTTGATAAAGGAAATTTGGCAACTTTTCAAGGTCATAAGATGTTTATGAACTAGCTGGCCATTAACAGAAGTTTCATTCAATAGTAATACACAATAACTGTGTGAAGAAAGAATATTTGTATTCAAGGAAAATATCAAAGTTTAATAATGAAAGTCTGTCCTCAATCATAAACTAATAAATCACCTTATAACCAAAAATTTTGTCTTCGTAAGTCTCGTATGGCCCAATAGTAACGTCCAACTTGGAGTCCTGCACCAGCAGAGGATGGAAGGTCAATTGATAACTGTATGGTCTTGAAATTTGTCAGAAAATTAAAACACATTAACAGCAAAGACTGTAATGTACATGAATTTACAAAACCTTATTCTACAAAAATTTTGTATCAGTAATAAAAGCCTAATCAACAAAGCATAGTTTTCAAGTGAAAGAAGGTTTGCCCAGATGGAATATCCCTCACCATTCAGTGCTTTATATGACCCTCAGACCTATCAAGCACTGATAGCTACCAACATATAAGTACAAGCATGCATTAACAAGCAACAAATTTAGATTTTATTTCCGTTATTTGCAGCACTACATGAGAAAGAAAAAGCATAGAAAAGGAACCGAGTTTCTAAATTTATTGGAAAATGTTTCAGCAACAGAAGATAACCAACCAATTCCATCCAGGCTATATCTGAGTTGTAATAATCATTTGAAAGGAAAGCATCGGCCTTGCTATGTAGCAGCCTCTTCAAACTGCACATGGAAAGGAACAGTAAACCAACGTATACAAGCAAAACAATTTTTTCAGCTTACAACTAACCAATGACCTGTTAATAATTAGAGAATCTAGAAGACCTTGTTGAGGAGGCAACGTCACCAGCTTTATGCAATAATTCAGCAGCATTTGCAAGAAGAGAGCCGTACTCTTTAGAGTACGGAACAACATATAGATCATGACAAGTACTTTCTCTATTATCAGAAGAAGAACCAAAGCAAAATTCACTGTGCCTTTTAATAACACTGAAAAAGCCTGTTGCCTCTTTCTGTTGATCCTTTTCTAGACTGTCCTTCCATATTTCAAACTCCTACAAGACAAAACGTTATTGTTCTTCATTTATGCAAACCAGTTCTTTTCAAAGCATGTGTTTAGCATGATATTACCATTTTGTCCATATCTGGAGGATAGAAATTTGCACCAGGTGGTTTCCCGATGGGAAATGCTGCTCTGTATTCCAGACCCTTCCACCCTTTCACTGCCCTTGTTGCTTCAGGGAGCAACCTTATTGCAGAATCTCTGGTAGTCAAAAATGCCTCATTTTCATCAAGAACAGACCTGTCCATAGAGAAAACATTATACAACATATACAGACTTGCAGAGATTCTTTCTTTTTCTTTCTCTCCTTTTTGAAACCAAAAAAAAAAACCCTACCCCCATAAATTACCCTCGTATATAATCACATAAATGTATCCGTCCATCAGTGTTGGTATAAGTCTTTAAATATACACTACTTAACGGATAGAATTAGCTACAAGTACTTACCATGGGCCCTTGTTAATCTGATAATAGGACCATTTCAACTTATTTAACTCTGATGTATCTGCATGCTTCTTCAACCAATCTCTGAGAGCTGGATTACTGTACCAAGTCTGATTGAGTAGTAAACAAAAGAGACATTTCAGTAATGTACACAACCCTGAGCAGCCATCTTTCATGTTCTAGCAATCTTGGAAAAAGAACTGATATGACTATTTGGAACAAGACACAAATTTTACACAAACTTCTGAAAACCAAATTTTAATTGTTAAAAATTATTAAAATAAGGGGCATGTATATATCTAAAAACATCAAAGTTTACAGAAATGGAGATTAAGGCAACAAATCAAAATTTTAATTTTTTGGTAAATTTCAATATTTTGATCTATGCCTGAACTGAAGTCATAATTAGACAGTACCCCAAAATTTTAAATTATTTCATTTTGTTCAAATATCTTATTCATTTGTTTTGAAAGTATTTGTTTTATGTTATAAAATTGTATTTAAGATTAATTCTTTAATTAAAATATTTCATTTCTATATTATAAGGAAGTTCATATTAAAAAAATATTGCATATTGTACAAAATATGAAACATCTCGGCTAAGTGACAATGCATCTTGCTTAATAATGTTCACATTCTGTATCCAAATCCAGACTGGATATTTTCAGCATCCATTGGCAGATTGTCCAATCCAACCAGTTCAAGCGACTGAACTGGTGAACCAGCTGGTTTAGATGACTTCGACTGATTTCCTGTAAATCTGGTTGTTAAGGGTGAGCTGGACTGGCAGCAAGCCGATTCATTGGATTTCTTGTTGAATTGGCCAGTCTAGTCCTATTTTGAGAGTACTAATTTCATTGTGTTGAGAACAGTTTACTGACCAAGCATGCCACATGATGCATTATTATCATGCATGAGAAAATTATCTGTATGTATAAAAAATTTAGCAGCATTCGCAAATAAGAGCCTGCAGTATATACACAAAATACAAGCAAAAATACGCCATATATGTATTCTAAAACTGAACCTGCAGATAAAAAATTTCATCCATAACCACTGCAGCCTTAACAAGATAAATAAGAGCTTCTCTGTCAGGTTCTGTAAGTCCTGTCAACTGCAATAATAAAACATTGAAAATATAATGCTGCAAATGAAATACAGTATCAACTAGAAATTTATGGTGGTCTCATATGTTTCGTGAAAGATAAATTGCCTAAAGAAGTAACTTGTTTCTTTGTACTTCAACAGAAAATTTATAGAAGGATCCAAAATACATACATACATATATATATGTGTGTGTGTGTGTGTGTGTGTGTTTTTCAAAGGAAATGGTGCACCAGGCGCACCACATATCAAACATAGATTGAACCTGAACCAAATAAAGCATAATTCAAATATATAAAAATCATAGAGATTTTATTGTTCAAATGAGATATATGTAACTGGATTCGTCATTAGGTTAACATAAAGATCAATAATAACCTCTGCATTGAGAGAAATAGGAGCATAACGACTTAGTTGCTTTTGTAGAGTCAAACTTCGTGCCACAGTATCCTCTTTGTACCTTCAGCAGATTTATAAGAAATATGAAAATTAGCGCATAATCAGTGTCTATAAAGATTTTCAGTGTTATTTAGTTGATGAAATTTATAGAATATATAATATATAACATGGACAAAGTTTTCAAGGAAATCTGAGCTTTAAGAAACAGCCATATGGATTGAGTTGCAATATATAAGTTTATAACCCAGTGAAATGAACAAAACAAGAACAATATTTTATTTTTTCATATTGGTAATCATGGAATAAAAGGTATGTTTCCTTTAGGTATAAGCAATTAAAACCATACAAATTCCATAGAATGACATACCTTTTTTCAATTATGTCAAAAAATTGACCATATTGTCCAGAAACATCATAAGGGACATAATTTGAATCTCCATTAGCCAGTACGCTTTTATACTCTTCATAAGAGATATATTTAACAGCCGAAACTTCTGTCTCCTACCCTAGTGAAAAAATTCACCCGTGTCAGGTCTGGCTACATAACAATGCACATGGCATATAATTGTTACGCACACTAAATATGCCACCTTTTATATAATGTTTTCAGTTCCACTGCCAACCAGATAATGAATATTTCTATATCTAGAGAAGAGAGGAATTTATTTATAGCATAAAGAATAATGAACAAATAAAAAGAAGAAAAAGGCCAAAAAATACATAAAATACATTTGATACAATAACAATAGCAACAGACCTCCCAATTTACAATTTCAGAAAATAATACAAAAAAAAAAAAAAAAGAAGACAAAATTATTAAAATCCATTTTGAGAACATTTAAGCATCCTTACCTGAAGAGTAAATGCCTCCAAAGGTATTGGGTCAAGCGTTGTTACCAGATACACATCATTATATTCATTATTGATGAAAGTACCGTCATTTATCACACTGCATTTCATATGTAAAGTTAACGTCAGCTAATCAAAGGACATTTAATCTTCTAGAAACCAGTAAGAACTGATAAATTCCTGTTATGAAATTAACAATCCAAAAACTTTAAAAGCTAAACAACAATAAAAGTACTCAATTTTGTCATATCTCCAGCAATAAGTATAGGTAACTTAACTGTGAAAAAAGATGTTTCTCTTGGGCCCGTAAGGGAGAGAGAAATGTACACATGAAAATTTGTATTATTTTCCTTTCAAATAAACTTATCAATAGAAATTATCTGTTGGTCTTAAGTCATCAAATTTTAGCTCAAAGGAAAATTTACTGACCACTCTTGAAGGAAAACAAACATAAATTCAAATGCATCGTTTGAAAGGCTTATGCCTAACTCTTCTTGGAGCTCCCGTCTGAAAAATCAAGCATAGAACAGTTGATTGTTAATAAGCATGCTTCTTCAAGGAGTGTAAGTGTGTAACATTCAAATGAGAACAGTAAATAAAACTAAGAAAAGGACATCTAGAATTAAATGGATCAGTAGTGTGAACATATTAATCGTTTTTTTTTCTCCCGGAAATCATATTGGTTGTACTTTTATAACAGAAATTATACTAGTAAGATAACAATGAATTGAGATACATAGTTCTTGTTCTACATAACTAGGATGAACAAGAATATTCAAAATCTGGCAAAAAGTAAGATCACGAACAATATTTTGTGGGAAATGAATGCATTACCGAGCTGTTATAAGTGATGAATCACCAGCAGATATGTGACCAGCACTGGAGATATCCCACAACCCAGGCCATGAATCCTTAGAGTCAGCACGTCGTTGGAGAAGTAGTTCTTGTGTACTCTCAGCAAAAATCCACACGTGAACAGCTCGATGGTAGTCCCCATCTCGATGAACATCTCCTCTGCAGGTAAATCAAAATATTATGCCGTAAAGACATACCATAAAGAAAATAAAATGATGAAGGGATTGAAACTATTTTAGTAAAACATGCTTCACTATCTGAACAAAAATGCCATTGATTCACAAAAAAATTCGTGTTATTACAAGGTGAAATTTTGCATAAATTGTCGTAAGATGATATGAAAACAGGAAAATGGCCGGGTATTTGAAGTTAACATCAAGCATCACCACACAATTGTGGTTCACTTCAATCGTGCTACAAGCCACAACAGATCGTGATAGCTGTCAAAAAGTTCTGTCTTTTCCACAGCTAATTTGAAGAAAGATGCGAGTTACAGAATAGCTAAAGTAAACACCAAAAAAACAGCACCCTCTACAGGCTTTGGTTCGTTTATTCTCTATCGGAAACCAAACGGCGAAGCTAAAAGGGGATCACAGGAGAAGACTCACCGAGGTTTGGATTTCCCAGTTTTCTGACCAGTTTTGGTGAGGACGTCGAAGTGCTCTTCTTGGTGAGATTCTGCCATAGCGTTTAATCAACAACTCCGACTAAGACAAGGACAAATGTTAAGCTATTTTACGTACAAATATCAAATATGCCCGGTTTCCTGTGTTGACCTGCACTGATGTACTACTGCATTGGAGCGGGTGATTCTTTTGGTTTGCGTTTTTTTTTTTTTTTTTTATTTTAAGAAAAAATTGAAATTAATTAGATTTATTTACTTAAATTTAAGAAAAAATTGTTTGGTGGACTAGATAAGATTCAATTCTCATATATATATATATATAGAGAGAGAGAGAGAGGATATATAGAGGAACTGAGGATAGGAAAACGAATTAATTAACATGAGATAAAATAACATACATTAATTTGTAATAAGTTTATTTTATATTTTTTTAGACAATTATCTTATATATTATATTATAATAACAATAATTATACTAAAGTAGTTTGTGAAAGATTATAATTTGAAATTTTTTAAATTAAATACCCAGATTGACCACTCTTGAGTATTCCTACATGTTCCTATTACGTATGCATAATATTGAATCAGACGTTAATTTATAAAATTTTATCATTCACCCAATAGTTTATTAGTATTTTTGGTTCCAATATCATTTATTATCCATTAACATTTTCTCCCACTTTTCCTAACTTTTGTTTGAACGAGACTGTCCAATAAGGTTCTGTGTTAATCAAGTAATATCCCAAAAAGATATGGGTGTACTGATCCATTTAATGCATATTCAAACCCATTTACATACTCGAACACGTACAAAAAAGGAGAGACAACTTGTCTGTACTTGCAGCAAGGGAATGGCGATTTTCCAAGCACGTTGCATTATGTATTCATTCCCATCTCTTATAATGGATTCGAACCATGTCAAGTAATCAAATTACAACACTTTGCCCTTCATATTTGAATTATACGGCCTCATGACTCGTATCTGATAATAATTCTAATGAATGCTTAACTTGATTCTTGGCATTAACTTGGAAGCACTCAGCTCTTCAGACTCTCTGATCTCTTTTCTGTGCCGAGCAGAGATCAACACCCAAGTGGAGCAGCAACTACATCACCAAAGTATGCAGTCACGCCCTTCAGATTGTTATGCACATAATTGAATTCAATCTGCACGCTCAAAAACATACTAGTTAGAATGAGGAAACAGATTTACAGGAGCATCACCACATATAGACCGTTCTACCTCAAGATCCAGGGGAGGAGAAGACAGCCAAGACAACTCCTCAACTTGGTTTAGGTCAATGTTCCGTGGTAAAAACATGATTATATTTGGGGCTATCACTTGGGCAACCTGAAACATACTATATCTGCACACCAACTCCCAACAGATAAGACAGTAAGACACAAGAAAAGACTTCAAGTGGTCAAAATTGTTTCATCAAGAGAAGTTTATAAATCATAAACGTAATATCCATATGTTTCACTTATCATATCTATTTAATGCCCCAAAAGATAATCTCACATCATGTATCATCATCACTTATGAGCTCTAGCATTCAATTCTGTCAAGAAAAAAACAAACAAGATAACGTACCCATCTATTGGTTTCAGTAAATCAAGCGTGAATGATTGAATATCTTTGTATGACGGACCTCCCCATGGTGGCGAAAGGAACACTACATCCCCCTGGAAAAATGACAAAATAGACAAACTCTATCGCTAGTATCAGATCAATTGATGGTGACCATCTTGCCCCCAGTGAAAGTCATCAAAATTCAGCATAAAATAGTCAAATGAAAAATTTTAACCTTCAACGACGGAGCAAGTTGAAAAAAATCCCCAACAATGAAATCAATATATTCTTCCACTCCATACACTTTAGCATTATTCATGGCCAGGACCACCTTTTCAGGATTGATATCTATGGCAACAACACGACGACACCTATAATAGAACAAATAAAACAGTAAAAATTATTAAATTTCAAGATAACTATCTTACCGTTTCAAGTAAGGTTCCCAAAAGAAAATATGGAGCTTTAAATATGCAGAATAACATTTTTTTATGCATTGCATTAAGTAGACACAGAGAAAAAAAATTCTTGTTTTCAGCCATTAGTTTTAAGATTCCACCGTAACAAGTCATTCATGCTCTTTCTAGATGAGCAACACCAAACTTCATATCAAGAATTGGAAACAAATACTTTTTCCTTTAGAGTTCCTTGCATTGTATTATAAAGCATTCTGTTGAACATCTTAACCATTCAATATTCCCATAATTTTCTACTCCATCCATAAGTGTTGATCAATTACATAAAAGGTCAACTATGCAAAGGATGCTTAAGAATCATATCTTACATTTTATAATGCGGGAAGCCTTCTATACTAAAAGTTGTAATGTAATGAAGTGGACATTAAAGCTTTAGATTTGATGTCAGTAACTCTTTCCAGATAAAGATTCTAACTGAGTAGAATTCAATTTTAGCACAAACTAGGGGGAAAAAGAGTTAGGAGGGAAAAAATGCAACTTAGAAGGAACATTACTTTTTAGCAAACTGGATGGAATTTCCGCCGGCTCCAGAAAAGCAATCAATGACAACTCCATTTGCACACTTCTCAGCATGTCTAATAGCAATTTCTTCGGGTGTTACCGAGAACCATCCTTCTTCGTCCAATTTGATACCCTCATCATATTTCGAAAATAAATTGTACCGTTGGAGCCAATACTTCTGCACAAGGGAACTGACCCCTTCTTTTGTGGCTTTACGATTTCTAATAATCTTAACTGGGCAAACAACAAAGAACCCATTAGTACATATAAATATATCTTTAAATTTTACGAAGGCAAAGATGATAAATTTGAAGAAAATCAACCTCAGAAAAAAAAAAAAAACACAGTTCTTCTTTTTTTCGTTCTACACTCATTCATTTTCTCACAGACCAAACACGAAAACCATACACTAGAAAATGAAATACACCACCTCGTCTAGTTCTACATTTTTGCTTCTTTCGACGGCAAAGGCTGGGCGGATTTGATGTCTTCGTGATGTGGCTTAACATGAAGAGAGTCCTCTTATGGTGCGGTCAAGATGAAGAAATCTCGTCAATGGCGGAGACTTCCCTTCCTTTGTTCCATCCAATACCTGTTCTTCCTTCCACTCCTCCACCCTCTTCGAATCTACCTCGGGACACAGTGCATCACATCGCCATAAACATATTGTTCAACCATCTCATTCTCCACCATGTCACTTTAAATTTCCTATGTGTTTCTTCTCGGGTGTATGTAAAGAATCGAGGATGAAAGATATGCAATTAGTATGAAAATTACTCATCCGAACAACGAAGGGAACCCCCGCACCGCCGCTGCCTGCTGGTGCGACCCAACCGCTGCTGCCGCTGGCGCTTTCTCGCAAGTCTGCGCGAGAGTGAGATATCGAGACTTCCAGAATGACAGGACTTTTTTTGTTTTTTTAAGTAAATCCTTATTTTCAAAATTAAAATGACGCTCGTGTATATATATTGCTACGACGTATTTTATATATATATATGGTAATGCATATTATCATGGAAGCTAAGAAATCTAGTTGAAGAGTTTGTGTTATTTAATGAAAGAAATATTTTAAAATTAAAAACGTGAGAAAACTACCAGGTGTAAAATATAGTTGAGTTTATTTATAATTTTTAAGTGAAATTTTAAGAATAAAACAAGTTGCAGTGCATACAAACTATTGTGATAAGAGTTTAACACACGCATTAGGAAACGATGATGTTTAACAAATAAAAACAGTAAATTTACCCCCCAAAACTAACTTTGAAATAAAGATATGAATGAATTAGATTTTACAATTCATGCATTTGGTGCTGATTTAAGCAAATGTGATATGCCATATCGGAAGAAAAGCCAAGACTGAATCACTATGTAGCATGAAACAACCTTAGATATGGAAACTTGATTTTCATTTGGCAAATCAAGCCGATCAAAGATTCAAACACTAGTTACAAGAAACAGAGTAGCTGTTTAGTTTAATTTAATGAATTGTTTTTATACTGAGATAATCAGTATGTATACATATACCATACCCTAACTGAATAAATAATACATCTTTCAACTTGAAAACCCATTCCATTCAACCACAAATTTATGATTGAAAGTGTCATAGGATTTTCAATTTACCCTTGGCCATAGAAGCTTTAACATGCTGCATATGGCATGACGCTTTCTGAGCACCAGTCAATCCAGAGCAGGAGTTGCTAGCACCTAAAGTTACCGCAAAGTAAAGATAAACGGTACAGAGGAAAGTTAAGAGAGCAAGGGCAGTTAAGAGGAAGCGGTGCCTCTGGACAAGAGTCGACCAACTCAGTTCATCCCTCGAAAATGGTCTCCTGAATGATGGAGATCTCCTGTGAGGAGAAGATAAAATGGAGTCAAGAACCATGGCTTCTGCTTCTACACCACCCTTCCTCAGCCCACCACCTGTCACTGTTAACCAAGTCAAACTCTAGTTCATACAAGGCCGCACATAATAGATATGTATTTTGCTTCGAACAAATTGTAATACAGAGCTCTAAAATGAACCAGCCGTTACTCTTGAAATCATGGCCGGATATGTTATGTATGCTGAGCCTAGGTGAAATGCATCTCAGTAAATGAAGGCTCGAGTTCCAAACTCCAACTAAACCCAACTTCAAACTTCCTTTGCAAATATAAGATGGAAAACCTCTCTATTCAATAAAACCGCATACTGATAATCGGACAATCTCTCCAAAAGGAACATTAGAATTTGACAGAGATATAAATTCTGGTGTTGACTAAAACACATTCAAAAGAAAAGAACTTTGTCAAAATGAGGAAACTCTATAGCGAGATAACAAATGTGAATCTTTTTCTTATTGGATGAAAGATCACAAATCAGAATTTCTACTCCAGGGTCGTCAACATTCTGTTATAAATCAAAAAGCAAGTAATTTTTTCTCAGAGGAAAGTTGAAAATACTATGTACGGATCCTAAAGGACACATACCAACGGATGGAAGTAGCATATACTTTATCATGGGATTTTCCTATTCCAATTATAATTTTAAGCCCTAGAATAAAGGTGAATAATCAACTGAATAGATTATTAGCAAAAGATCAATGGGATCCATCCACTTACTTAGAACTGGCATGATCAAGACAAGGGAAGGATTCTCAGTATTCATGATCTCATTAAAATATTATGTAGAATAACAACGTAATAACTGAACAAAATCCCCATTATCTAATTAGCAAAGCCAAACGTATTACCCCACCATATTATCAGTTTCCTTAATCATAATATAATTTATCAACCAGAATGTGTTAACATGTAGGAAAATGAAATGATTTTGAAGAAAATCAGGTAATGTAAGGATGAAGCAGCAGACACAATGCTGCTGCCCGGTGGCATTTCCTACAAGAATCAATCCATCACCAAATGATTGAGACTTGAGATTCCTTCCCCAAGTTCAGAACGAGAATAATCAAACCCCATCTGTTCCAACGTAATGAAACCCATAGCCCTATCTTACAGAAGCGTTAAATCTAAATATTAAGCACACATTTAGTCCTATAGTCCATAAAGTATGCCAAATATAAATATTGATATATTAAAAAAGTTAAGATATTATTCCAGTGTGAATCCGCTACATAAGGTTACCTGAAGCAAATTAATTTTCGTGCCATAGACAAACTACTCGTACGCCAAGATAGATTTGACAATGTACCACCGGTGGACCCCAAGTACCGATTTTCCTTAATTACGTGCTTTGGCAAGATTATTTCAATTCCCAGGAAAATAAATGACCTTTTTTTTTCTTCTTAATTACACAAAAATATAACATAGTCTCAATACATCAAATCATACCCACGCGAAAGAAATCCTTATCCAACCCACATATCAGAATTTGTAATCAAATACATTCCATGAAAATCTGAAAGTTCATGGTTCTAATGTCCACACAAAGAACCAACATAAAATCCAGCGAAAATCAGAAACCCAAACATGACAATAAGAGTAAAACGCATATTTACTAGTCCGCAGCTCAGATCTAAAAACAGGGGAAGTAAGAGGATAGGAAAGAAAGAAACAAAAAAAAAAAAAAGGAGGAAACAAGGGCTTACCCCTGAAGGAGAATGAAGAAAGGCGAGGTGTTGGAAGGTTGTTGTAGAATGAAAAACGCTTGCTTTTGGGATTTGTTGGGGGAAGGTGGGGTTATCGTGGTCCTTTCGCCGGTGTGTGAATTGGCGTATGTCTCGGCTGAAGAAAAGCGATCAAGACCCCGAGCGTCCACGCTGTTTGGCTCATCGCGAATGCAATAAATAGAAAAATGAAAAACGATGGAAAAAGGAATATGCTACGAGATTATTTGCCTTGCCTGCCAACGAATATTATGTTACTGTTAAATTTATTTTATTTTTTGGATTTCAACTCTTAATTTTCTGTTGATTATGTAGATTCTTTATTATTAACTATTAATTAATATTGTTAGTGCTACTCACATAAAAATATTACTAGTGCCACTCTGCCGTTTTTATTATTTATTATGTTGGAATTTCTGTTTTGGTAGATATATTGGACTTGTACTTGGAATTCGGTAGTGCGGGGTTTCAAGTTTCAACTGGTCGCCACCCGCCCCTTGGCAGCTTCGTAGAGGCGCCTTTTCTTAAAAAAAATATTTTATGTGAAAAGTAATAGAAATTGGTTTCTGACATAGACCAAATTAGTTTAGCACTTTAGACTTCTTAAGTAATCTAATTAGGCATGCAACTACATAATCAATGGGAAATATACTGAAAATTGAATCCGGTCTATGTGGCAGAACCATTAGACCAAATTAGTTTAGCACTTTAGACTTCTTCAGTAATCTAATTAGGCATGCAACTACATAATCAATGGGAAAGATACTGAAAATTGAATCCGGTCTATGTAGCAGAACCATTCAAAACCGCGGCCAACCCAAATGCCAAATGGAGAAGGACAAAGTAAAAGTCAGAACAAATTATGGAAACAGCTTTAGCACCATTCTAAAGATGTCAATAATTAAATCCGTACTACCAGTAATCAATTCCCTCAAGTTTTAATCAGACTCTTGCTAGTTTATCAGGAACATATAAACCAGATTCCAAGTCCCCTGTTTCAGTGAAATATGTCAATCCAAATCCAAAATCCAAACTCTAACCCAGTGAAGTTGCCCAGGAAGATGCATTAAGGGGGAGGGAACAAGCAAGAGAAAACAAAACTACAGACATAAAGTCAACTTAGGTTAGTGATTATTCAATCCTCAAAATCCCCAGCATTCTCCAATAAGTAGTTAGCTGCCAATTGCTCATCACGATCACAAGCCAAAAATGCCTCTATCACTGAGGCTCTATCAAATCCCATCGCCTCCAGCTACAAATCATAAGAAAATATCAATGATAACATAACACTATAAGGGCAAAAATTAAAGAACGCTCATCAGACTAATATAATGAGGAGACACACCCTTCCAATCGCCTCCTGCTCAGCTGGAGTAACATTGACGGCATGCGGCATGTCTTGCTCTTGTTGGTCAAATATATCTCTGATAAAACGAAGACAGTTACATTTTAACAATTCTATGAGCACATACAATCAAAAGGGGAATAAGAGAAAAAACTCCTAGTTCAATTTCCATATTATAGGATAGAGAGCATATGTAGGATATCAAGCTGAAAAGTTAAAACATTGTCATGTTGAATTCCAAGACAAGTAAACTCAAAAATAAAGACTTTGACAACCAATACTCGAAATCACAAATGACTGGCAATGGCATCAAGTACTGGTTCAAAATATGATTATAACTTATCATGCCAAGCGTGGAATGCAATATGCTCACCCTTCAGAACCATCAACAGGTTCATTTATTAACTGGAGGAACTCAGCATGATGCTCTTGAATTAGTCTTAAAAGATGGGGATTCTGCTTTCCAAGCTCCTGAAGCACGGGCTGCAATTAAAATATTTGTCTTGATCTTTAGACAGTGAAAAGAGATCAAAACTCAGATAGTTAATTCAGAAAGCAAATACCTGTAGAATTTGTGGGTTGGATTGCACCATTGAACGCAATGCTTGAAACTACAAAGAGCAACCAAAATTACATTAAAATGACAATAGACGTTCAGAATATAGTCCTTAAGGCACTGCTACTGCTATCAATTTAGGTAGAAGATCACTAAGCTTTCCTCACTAAATTAAATGATGAAAATAACATAGTATTTGTAATTAACAACAAAAGACTCAATATGAATACTTAGTCCATGTCTTAATTTCATGAGGGAACTAATGGAAAAGTTTATTAATTACAAAAATTCAACCTAACCTACTAAAGTAAATACTCTTAGAACAAAAAATGCTTACTAATAGCAGAAACACAAAAAATCAATGGTACAGGCACATGTACCTGGGGATTGTTTCTAAGGAAGTCAAGAGATCCAAGTCCAGCACCAGCACCAGTACCAGAAATTGTCTCCTGGAAGAGTTCTAGAATAAGATATGGTACTAAACAGTGACAGAAAGAAGTAAATAGCATGATAGCATTTGTTTGGATGATCTATCAGAAATCACAGATTCCACCTGCGGAAACATATTTAAGGGAGATGAGTTAGGTCCCCCAGAAACAGCTCCAGCAGTTGGCCCCCCTATTTCAGCATTTTGACTAGATGGGTAATGAGCAACTGGTACAGCAACTTCTGCTGCTTCAGGAATTCCCTGCAGATAGCACCAGCATAGTTGTTTAAATCCATTAAACACTGCAGAAAATTCAAGCAGTTTAGACTTACTGAGTACAAGTAATCTACAGCACGCTCTGGGTTATTGTAAGCTGCCCGAAGTGCACGAGTAACTGTTTCTCTGTCCCAGCTGCCCCCACCCATGTCCATAATTTGTTGAATAGTCTGCTCAAGATTACTACCAGCAACTAAATTTGAAGCAGCTTGACCATAAGTATCATCTGTAGGCAAAGCGCTAAAATGATAGAGGCAATTTTCAGTAATCTTGGTCACAGGAAAGGGGAGAATGACACACAAATAAAGTTCGTAAGATCATTTGAGAGGCTTCCTTTTACGAGCCAGAGCAAGCAGACATACACAAATATATCTTTCAACAATCACCAATGACTAGAGAAAGATCAATTTGTAGACTTTTTACTAAAACACCTCCAGTTTACAAATGCGTTTCATCTCCAACTAAAACAATTTTACCTGACATACATAAGGAACATCGAATTTCAGTCAAACAAGTTTGAAAATCGCCAAATATCTTCCATAGAATAGTTGATAAAACAAGAGTATTAGAACTGGAAATTCCATAGTTTCCAGTATTATATCATCAACTTTATAACTAGACATGGTTATATTTTAACAGAACTACACCTATCACTAAACATAAAAGGAAAAGGCAAACCATAATAATGATAATTAAGAGTTAAGAGAAACTAAGCCATACAGTATTTCATTTCACGTTTGAAAATATAAGAGATCAATATCTCTTATGGCCTTTTGCAATAATAAAAGGAAAGCTTCTTGTCAGCAGCTTTATTTATTTATTTATTTTAATCGGTAAGTGATCAAACACAGTATATATGGTGGCATCCTGGATTGACACTATTGATTAGAACTTATACATGAATATATTAAGAGAAATGTAGAGACAATAAAACGCACCTTGCAGTCGTGCTGTCTGTGGCAGATGTACTGTCTTTTGCAGCCCTGCAAAACCAAATAAAGATTTCAGGAAAAACAACCTAGCTGGTATAAACAAAACCAGATAAAAACAGATTCCAAATAAACTGACTCTGTTTGTACTGGAGGTTCAGGAGCAGGAGTTGGATTTGACGTTGATACAGTAGTAGGTGGACTACTGGTAGGCTGTCACATATTTGCAAAATCAGTAGCTCGTACAGAGAGGACAATTAAGAAGTCCTAAAACGCCAAACAGAAGATAAAAATGAGCAATCAGCACACCTGAGTGGATGAAGCCCCAGAAGAACCCAAAGTTTTGCTCTGCCAATATAAGGTAAATAAAAAGTATGATCAATGAAGTAGACGGTAGCACATCCAAACAAAGCATGCAGAAGCATGGCTAAAGGAAACTATTGAGAGACAGAAAGTTTAGCATTCGCAATTTTCATACATCAAATGATAAAAAATATAAACCACCATATCTCCATAGCTTTTCTTAAAAATAAAAAGAAAAATAACAATTAATGCGTAGACCACCAAACAGAGGGCTTCCTGACATTAAACAAGTCCATTAAAATACAAGAAACAGAAAAAATTAATGGTCACGACATGAGTCAAAAGAAACTGCTAGACAAAACAAGTTTAGATTATGATTGGAAACAAAATGGTTTGCAGAGGTTTAACGAATAAGAAAAAAATATACCTTGCTAAGCATGACAACAAGAAAGCCATCTTCAGAGACCTTGTTGTCAGCTAGTGTAGTTTCATCTTTCAACACCTTGCCATTGTGAATCAGTAATTGTTGTCCACATGGATAATTATTTTTTCCTTGTACATCTTCGATATTCTTTTTGACAGCCATAACCTGAAGTCAGAAAAACCGTGAAAAAATTCAGATAATGCAAAAAAAATTTTCATTCTAGATTAACAGGATACCGGATAAAACATAGAAACTTTCACATTTGTGCTTCCAGCTGATAGTATAAAAGCATCAAATCATGTATGGCTGCTTCAATCTTCTCTCACATAAGCTACCAAGCAATGCAAAATTCAAAAAATTTCCTCTTTGAAGCTAACGAAAGACTTTAGTGTAAACAAGGAAGCAAAAGCAGAGAATTAAGAATCAGCCAATGCAGTAGGAACAAGGAAGAAAAGAGCCAAGAGGATCGCATCTTAATATCACATCCAATGTACACAAAAATCTTTAAAAAGGACATACACAAAATAGAAACAAATCTGTACAACACAAATGCCAGCTGGAATGAAAACTAAAGAATCAGTATTCTTCTGTTTATTTTTTCAGAACAATTCCATTGCCTTAAAACTAAATAGAAAGCAGTTAGCCTCATTTAGCGTTGCCAACCATAATTTAAAATTCTAATACTCAACAATTTCAATTCCCAAATTTGAATACAAATCAATAAATCATATAGAGATTCTTTGCTACCTAAATTAACATAAAATCCAAACATGCGGAAACCATTTCAATAATTTTTCTTGATTCATTTTGAGGATTGCAAATAACGTAGGAGAATAAAAAATAAATAAATTAATAAATAACTGAATGGGCAATGAGATTATTAACAGTATCGATGGGTTGAACACTGATTTCGAAGTGGCTTCCTTTCAAAGTCTTCACAGTGAGCTTCATGTCGCCGTGTTATAAGAATGACGTCAGCAACAGCAAGTGTTCGATTCCAATGCGGTGGCAGACGAAAACCCTAGAGAAGAAGAGAAACAGTTCGTCTCTTGCTCAGAACGAAGAACACAACTATAATGCTGTTTTCTTTTTCTTTTCTTTTTTTTCTTTTTGTAAATTTGAGTATACATAGCGGGGTGGCATCAATGCACGTGACTATAAGGAAAAATGCACGTTTCTTTCCTTTTCTTTTTAAAATTATTTTATTTTATGTAAATCAAACAAAATTAATATTTTTAATGGAAATAATATATTTTTTAATATAATAAATATTTTTTATGAGAATCTTAAAATA
Organism: Bauhinia variegata; assembly: GCA_022379115.2. Lineage (NCBI taxonomy): Eukaryota > Viridiplantae > Streptophyta > Magnoliopsida > Fabales > Fabaceae > Bauhinia > Bauhinia variegata. The sequence goes on from CM039427.1 coordinate 24,319,172, forward strand.
ATGTTATACTTTCATATTTACCAATATCACACATAAAATAATATATATATATATATATATATATATATATATATATATATATATATATATATATATATATATATATATATATATATATATATTACCAATATCAAGACTAAAATGATATTTTTTTTTGTAATAAGTAAGATAAAATATAAAATTTTTAATATTAATTAAAACATTTAAAAAATTTTGAGTTTGATTTAAAATATAAAAATTTGAGAATTTTATTTTTAAAAGCTGTCTTATTTGCACTAACATGATAATTGTATTTTGGTTATTTCACAATTCACGTTCACTCTATTATATATATATCTATATATAAAATTAAGTCACTATTATATTTCTTTTCTTTTTTTCGTAGGAGTCACTCTTAAATTTAAGTACAATGCTGTGATTTTTTTCAATATCAAAACTTAAAAATCATTTGTTCAGTTTTTATATTTAATAAAATAAAATTATATATCATCTTTTTTTTTTTTGGTTTTTGTACAAAAGAGCGAAAATAAAAGACTGCTCTCTATAGAATTTAAGAAAACTATTGAAAATAATGTTTATCATATTTTAGACAAAGGGCAAGCATTTACTTTTAGCTTGTGTATTTCTGAATGATTCTGATTTCACAATAAATACTACTAGATATTATTTTACAATATCTTATTATGATAATGATTCTAAGACACTCTCCTACAAGAGCATTCCACTTTTGAAATATTTTTCTGCATAGAAAATAAAAATAAATTTTTTTTTCTGAATTTGTCCATGACAATATTAACACCCTTTAAAACAACTGATTTTTCTGTGTTTACCGGAGAATTAGCTCCTAGAAATTGATTATAGGGAGTTTTGACATTAAAGGGTTATTTGGGAGATAGATTTAGGTGAGTCAGCCAGACACGTGGAATGGAATCTCGCGCCAGTTCGTTGTACGAATTTCACATTGGCATGACAAGGGTGGCGGAGTCAGGACGCAATTTCTCGAGGTTCATCCCCCTGCGGCAATCACTTCTCTCTCTCTCCGTTAAATTATATTTCACAAATCACAAGAGGAAGAGGAAAACAATATAAAGAAAATCCATCACCTTCTCTTAATTTCTGTCTCTAAAAGTAGTCCTCACGAGAAAGCTGGGGATGTCATCGTCATCATTCATTAATGCCTTTCCTTTCTCTTCTTTTCCTTCTTTCCACTCTCAACCTCTCTCTCTCTCTTTCTCCTAATCCTCCATGTGACTCTGACTCTTATTAAATTCATGGATTCCTCCTCATTCTCATTCCCTTTAAACCTTTGATCTTTTCTCGCTCTTTCCTTTATACATAGAAATGTCATCTTTACATTTCTTCTGAAATTTTGCAGATAGAAATTGAGACTTCGCTTTTTCTATGGAGTTTTGGTGCTGTGGTAGCTCTTGCACAATTAGAGGCTCGACTGTCATATCTCTGATTTGAAGGAGATGGAGAAGAAAAAGTACCCCATAGGGTCAGAGCATTATGAACTACTCGAAGAAGTTGGACAGGGCGTGAGTGCTTCGGTGCATCGCGCCTGTTGTGTGCCATTGAATGAGATTGTTGCAATCAAAATCCTTGATTTTGAACGTGACAATTGTGATCTGGTAATCTTAATTTCTCCATTTACATATAACACACAATAGCTCATTTTTGTTGAATTACTTGTATGGAGTTAGTTCTTACTCGGGGTTGTCATGGCAAGGTCATAATAATTTTATTATTATCCTTTTGTTTTACGCTTATTGACAAAATTGATTTATATTTTGATAAACGAATTAGAAGATGCTTTGATAACTATGATATGAAGAATGTATGGTGACGCAGCAAAAGGATCTTTCTTTTGAATGTATAAAATTGTGGAATGGGAAGACTCTAAATGACCATACACCCTTTGAATGCACCTATCTATCGGCATGTAAACTGTTGTTCTAGAGTGTACTTTCTCTTCATATGTACTTTATGCAGAATAATATTTCTCGTGAAGTGCAAACAATGGTCCTGGTTGACCACCCAAATGTCCTTAAATCACACTGCTCCTTTGTTAGTGATCATAATCTTTGGGTTGTCATGCCATACATGGCTGGTGGTTCCTGTCTTCACATATTAAAAGCTGCTTATCCTGATGGTTTTGAGGAGATGGTGATAGCTACAATATTGCGAGAGGTATTGAAAGGTCTAGAGTACCTTCATCTTCATGGGCATATACATCGAGATGTCAAAGTGAGTATTCACACTGTTAAAATTTGACGACAGTAAACTAATTAATGAGAAATCTTGATAACAGCAAGAAAAAAAAATTCCTTTATATTAGTTGTAGCCGTTTAGCTTCTTTTCCTTCACCATAATTTACAATTTCCTATAGGCTGGCAACATTCTTATAGATACACGCGGTGCAGTCAAGCTTGGAGATTTCGGTGTTTCTGCTTGTCTTTTTGATTCAGGTGACAGGCAACGTACAAGGAATACATTTGTAGGGACACCTTGCTGGTAATAATTGAAGTTATTTGTTTGTATTTATTTGATCATGCTGTGTTCCTTTCTTCGTTGAAATGTCAATGTAGGATATCATTTTGTGCATTGTCTAGGAACAAGGGGCACTCGTAGATGAATTTATCTGAAGAAATGCAGAATTATCATCTCGTCAGAAAACATGTTTAATGATGGTAGAAATATTACAGTGAAAATAATAACATGAACCTTGAAATGATAACATAATTGTAAGATGTTATTTTCCTATCATATTATGCAATAAATTATGACCGAGAGTTTAATATGAATTCTTGTTACAGGATGGCACCTGAGGTCATGGAGCAACTGCATGGTTATGACTTCAAGTGTGTTTATTGCGATACAATATATCTTCCTCGCTTCTTTAATGCACAGCCTGATGTTAATGTTTAGTTGATAAGGTTGTTGCCTTTTTTATTTTTTGCAGAGCTGATATCTGGTCGTTTGGTATAACTGCAGTGGAGCTTGCCCATGGCCATGCTCCTTTCTCAAAGTATCCGCCATTGAAGGTGCACATACTTAGACAAGATATTATCTCATTGAATCACTTTTGATGTTGCCAAGAATTTATTTGATGTCACATTTTCCTTGGTCAGGTACTGCTTATGACATTGCAAAATGCGCCCCCTTGCCTTGATTATGAAAGGGATAAGAAGTTCACTCGGGTCTTCTCTTACTGAATTTATTTTGCATCTACTTTTCATTTTTATATTTTCAACAAAGTCTGCTTTCTCAGCTTTTCTGTCCCTGAAAGTCTTTTTTCTTTGTTCTCAGTCATTTAGGCAGATGATCGCCAGATGCTTACAGAAAGATCCCTCAAAACGACCTACTGCAAAGAAATTGTTAGACCACGCCTTCTTTAAGAAGGGTCGCTCTAATGATTATATTGCACGAACGCTTTTGGAGGGGCTCCCTGATTTAGGTGAACGCATGAAGGCCCTAAAGGTTCCTTTTATCACCTATGAATGTTTTACTTCCTCCTGTAATGATGTGAAATATATTTTGAGGTGACTTTTCCATGACAGAGAAAAGAAGAAGATATGCTTGCACAAAAGAAGATCCCCGATGGGCAGATGGAAGAATTATCACAGGTAAGACTAACTATATCTACTTGCCTAAGTCTCTGTTTTCAGTTGTACCAGATGCTAATGTCACTAGCTCGCTAAACCACTGCTCTTTTCTCTCCTTATGCACTGCCTAAATCCAACTTGTTCAACATATTGATATCAACAGCGTCATTACTTCCAGCATATGGGTATCAACAAAAAAAGAAAAAAAAAAAAGTATTCCCTCCTTTAAACATGTGATAAACTCTAGTTACATGCAATGTGAAGTAAGTCTACGCCTAGTTGTTTGTTAGGGGGAGGATACTCAAGCAGGTCCAGATAGTGTTTTCTATTGTTAATTCCAAAGTCTTTCTATACAATATTTGCAATGTAAATTTATCTTTTCGTGTTATATATATATATATATATTATATTTGACAGAACAATTGTTTTCATCGCCTGTAGAATGAGTACAAACGAGGAATTAGTAGCTGGAACTTCAATCTGGATGATCTGAAGGCTCAGGCTTCCATGGTAGTTGAGATGTCCAATCTTTTCTTCCATTACAAATGAATATTTGACTCCTGAAGTTCTGGAATTTCTAACTATGGTTTTTATGTCTTTTAGATCCAGGATTTTGATGATCCTATATTTGATGACAATCCAGGGGGAAGCTCGAATTCTTTATTTACACTTGATGCACAAGATAAGAAATCTCCAACTCCAAGTCGAAATGCCTCTCAAATTGCAGATATGGTATTTGTACATTTATTCTCTATATTGTTGGAGGACATTTGCAGTATTTTTCTGATAGTCATATTCTCGTTTCTTCTTTTTTCTTTTTCCTTTACAACAGAATCAACCTTTTTATTTGGTAGTCACTAATGGCTAATGCTTCACAGGAGGATAATGATGAGATGCAAAATCAATCAACTTCTGTCTTAGCTCTTGATTCCACAGTAAATGATTCAAAGTATGTTCTCTGTCATAATGTCATACATAGTAAATTCTTTTTTCTAGGCTGATGCTTGTGTCTAACCCTGAGCTTCGGTTACTCTTTTTATATGAAAGACATAAAGTGTCTCTACAAAAAGCAAAAATATTAATCAAATGAAAGCAATTATTTCATGTTTTACCATTTCAGGGATAGAAGTGAAAAATCTAATGACTGCTCTAGCATTACCAGTTCAATCCATGAACTGCACTTTTCACAAAACTCTTCACCTCGTCTTGATGATCATGTGGAACATAGCTTGGGTGAAAAAACTGATTTGGAGGATGTGGGAAGACCTGTAGAGTCCATGGCTATTTCTTCTTTTCATAAAAGAGGATTGTCATCAAGTGTCTTACCTGACATGACTCTTCCACCTATTAGAGGAGAAAGGTACTTTTTATTCTAAGGTTAAGTTTATATATAAATTTTTTATTCATCTTCCGATCATTTGAAATGAGATGTCCCAAGGTTGTGAGGGCACTTCTGATAAATAAGATTAAGTTGGTTATATACCGTTCTGGTCATGCCCCTTTTACACTTCTCAGAGGGGATGATAATCTTTCTGGATTTCACAATAAACCATTATCTGGAAGCTTAAAGAAGGTATAAGGAAAAATGTGTGCAAATTGCATCACCCGGAGCATGTGATTGTATTATTCAAAATATTTTTAATTTTCGGTTTTTCTCAATTTTGAGTATATTATTACACCTTATTTTCATTTTATTGAAGTCTTTGTTTATCATCTTTCATGTCTTATCAGCATTAACATTTATTGATATAAATGACAGTCAGCCCCAGAACATTTCAAATTGCAATGCCACAACAATTCCACTGACAGGAGATGATGTGCTTTCTGGACTTCCTTCTAAAGCTTCAAAATCATCAGGTACATGCTGATATCACTTTGTAGTTCATGTGTATCAGCTATCAACTTCAATGGTTCATGTGTATCAGCTATCAACTTCAATGGGGCAGCACGAACAAAAAACTAGTCTTCTCTCTTTAAATTGAGCTCTCAGAGCCCTGAGGATGGGTCCTGCCTTTTTGTACTAACCAATCTGTCCTTGTAACAGCTAATTCTGATGATACTGATGAGAAAACGAAAGTACCAGTTGTTCAGCAGAGAGGACGCTTTAAGGTTACATCTGAAAATGTTGACTTAGAAAAGGTAACTGATAATTCTAATAATGATCATCCTCTTTTCTTGAATAGTGAATACTAATTGAAGTTTTCTTTCAGGGGAGTTATTATATAATAAACTGTTTTTAAGTCATTATTTTTCAAGTCGGAGTTATATATGCCTTAATAAACTTTGGGTTGTTACATGTGTAGGCTCATATGTACCCAGGATGAGCAGCAAAGGATGAAAACAGAAAATGGTCAAGTTTGTATTCGTCTGCATTGTTCACCAATTCTAAGATCATGCTTGGGTTATGGGTCTGATATATAATTCTAACTTGTGAATTTCAGGTGTGATTTCATCCTGCCATGGGATTTCCCAGTCGACTTGATCTATTGCTTAAGTAGATGCTTGCGTAAAATAGAATAATTCCTCAAATTTGAAGTTGCTTAAGGACACGGACACTCGAAATCGTTCAGGGATCAGGATTTGTTGGTTGGTTTAGGTTGTTTAATTTATTATTATGTTGTAGCCAGGTGATGATTGATAAGAACTTATCATGGTTCTGATCTTCTCACTGCATATTCACAGTTGATAATTATTTTATTCACCTATATAATATATATAGAGATGATTTTAGTGTTTTCATTAGATTAGATTATAATATCTAATTATATGGAGCATTGAGTTTGAACCTCGTGCATATAATTCATCGAGGTACTATTAATTACACATTGTTCTCTCCCGCTGCGTTTTCTTTACAACAGATACACTTATGTTAGTGTTATGTAACATCTTATGAGTTATCACGAAATTGTGACATTGTTTGGAAAGTAAATATGTGGATGAACCAAGTCATATAGTCAATCCATGTACTTATGAGTAAATGAATTACGAAATTTATCACCTCTCTAAGAATTCTTAAAGTTTTCTTGTCTTACAACTTCTCATTTGGCTGCATCTCCTATCTAAAACAACATGAAACGACTAAATTTTAATCTTTAACTTTACAAGTCGATGTGGGAAAAAAAAATAGTTCACCTTTCCTCTTAATCTCACCCTTTGTGCCTTTGCACCAGAATTGAATTCAACAATTCAAATACATTATAAATGGAATTGAACTAGGAACGAAGCAAAAAAATAAACACTTGGTTAAATGGAGTTGACTTCTTCTCTCTAACACTAGTCTTTTCTTGTGTTATTAAATTATAGATAAGTAAAAATGAATAACTACAATAAATTGAGTTTTAATGTATTTTTATAAAAAAATTAAAATTTTAAAGTTATATTTATTGAAAGAGATTGCTTATATTTAAAATCTAAATAGTGTGAATATATCTATTTACAAAATAATAAAAAAAAAATTGCAGAGCTTGATCTTGCTTTATAATTTAGTAGTTATATATGTATTACTATTATTATTCGTTGAGTTGAATTATTTTTTTGGTAAATGTTAATTTGAATTCGTACACATCCATCAAATTTGGCGGAAGCAAAAGAAAAGCTCATCTACTCACAAAAATAGAAACCTTTCTTTTCTTACTCACGACATAGTATGTATATATATATATCGCATAATGATCATCTCTAGGCATCCAGGTACATTCAGCCTAGTTGATTTAATGTTGAAGATGTGTGTCCCACTCCGCTCTAATTTACTTGTGTTCCTTTTCCTTGTCTGCTTTTGCTTTCCCTCCACCATAACCTCCTTGGACATTGCCAAGGTTCTTTCCCAAAACCCATCCTTCACCACTTTCACCAACTACCTCACCCAAACCCAACTCGTCGGCCAAATCAACAACCGCCAAACCGTCACCGTCCTTGCCGTGGACAATGCTGCTATGTCACCCATCTCAGGCAAATCCATGGACTTCATAACCAAGGTCTTGAGCATCCACGTCATCCTCGACTACTATGATGTCAAAAAGCTCCAACACCTCGACGGTAAATTCGCTCAAGTCACCACACTGTATCAATCCAGTGGGCAAGATGGTTTCTTGAATATAACCCACAAGGAAAACGGGGTTGTTTCCTTTGCATCTGCATCCGCATCCGAAGCCACCTTGATTAGCTCTGTTGCTTCTGAACCCTACAATCTGTCAGTGATCCAAGTAAGCAGTCTGATAATCCCTGGCAACTCTCCGACTCACTCCAATTCACGATCACCTTCTATATCTTCGGCACCGGACAGATCTCCGACAGCATCCCCAAAAGAGTATACGCGGGGCGAGGGTGCTCCGATATACCGTGGGAGTGCCAAGTCCGCGGCACCTACTAAGTTTAGGCTGGATGGGACCTTCACCTTCCTTATTCTCATCGTCACTTGCTTGTGTGCTCTCCACGTCTTCCCATGCTAATCATCTCATCGTCAACTCCATAATTAATAAAGATGGAGGGAATGTGATGATTAAGATTACAATTAAGAGATGAGCTTTTTCAGTTTTTCTTTTTGACAGGTATTGTAATTCGTCAGTTTAATTTAATTTAATGAGAATTAAATTCATTTTTGGTTCGCTGCATTAATTGTTCTCCAATATATATATATATATTATATTCTGATCTATCGATTAATTTGAGAAAATTTTTTATCTAACACTAGCACTAGTAATTAGTTATAACATAGACAGATATATATATATAGGTTGATTTATGATTTTAACTGCTAGTGCTAGGGTTCTTTAATTACTTTTAATCTTTCTTGTACCTAGCTAATTAAGCATGCATTTTGCCAAGACATTGAAAGTGATTAATGGTTAGAGCTATATATGTATGAATATACCCTTTTTTAAGATATTTATAATAAATTAATTGATCATCAATATATATAAACTATAAAGGTTTGTGAATCCCAGCTGGATGTATTGCAACAAAGCCCTACTTTCTTGTGATAATAAGAGAGTATTACAACACATACACAGCAAAAGAAAAATACACTTCTTCTTTTTTTTATTAAATCAAAGCTTAGGACATTAGTGTTAGTGAAGATTATTATATATGGTTAACGGCTAATAGATCGATTGCATGTTATATATATATATGTACTAATTGAAGTGAGATTCAAACAAAGTAAATTATTTTTTAATTATCAGCTTCTGTTGACACAAGAAAAAGGACACGTGTAATAATTATATATACATTATATAAAATAACTTTCTAAATCTGGACAATTAGACATGCCATGTCATGAAATAAAAATATGTTTAAAAGGCATTAAATTTTAATTGGTTTTAATTAATTTATTCATTTATTGTTTTATATGAGTTATTCAGTAATAATTCACTACTTCCGTTTCCTTTTCATTATCAATTTTTACGTTTTATTTAATTACTCAGTAATAATGTATAATAATAATGAATTATAATGAGATGTCAATTGAAAACTTTTCTAGTTTTCTTTCCATTATCAACTCTCTTCGTTTATTTTAATTAATATATTAATTGATTAGTATAGATAATTTTAGTTTAACTAAAAGTTTTAAATGTTATAAATGTAACTATCTTGAAAATTTAATAGTAAAAACTACTCACTCAAGGCATATTAGTTAATAATTAGTACAGTGTTATTATTTCATATATCTCATTATTAGATGAAATACAAGTACGTTATTTTTTACTTCTAACAATTAAGGAAGTATGTAATGGTCATACGAAAGCTATAAAAGCATGAAAAAATAAAATATATATACATAGAAACATGTTATAAATTATGTTTAATATATTTCAAGTTTTGGTGAAAAAAAATTTACAATAAAAACTTTACAACACGTGTACCTATAATAATAAATTATGTTTTCGTTTTACGTGAATAAATTATGTTTATCTTATTCTATTGTGTGAAAACTCTATTTGTTTTTTTTTTTTTATTAAGTTTTCTCACATTTGTTAGCTTTTTCCTATAAATAATTTTTTGAATTATACTTTAAGTTTAACAATTTAAGAGTTAATGTGGTCTTGTTCGTAGAAGATCAAGGGGTTATTTTTGTGGACGATGGTTAGTGTCTGATTATAAGTTACCAAAGCAACACAATTTAAATAATATTAAAATATTTTTTCTTTTAGATATATTTGGAAACAGATATTTGTGCTTTTCAAGAGAGAAGAGACAAACGAGGGTTGATTTATAATAAATAAAGTTTGTCCAGTTATTTTGTGGGGTTCAAATTTTAATGCATTTGAAATGACACACCTAAGATAGGGATAGGGTAATTTAAGGCCGGTGAATTGGATTACTGTCTCACCTTCAATTAGCATGACGTTTACGAAGTATTTATTCCATTATCGGAATCGAAGGACAAAGAGTTTATTTTATCTTAAATTTCCGCATTTATTAATATTAATATTAAATCTAAATTCTCTCTCTCTCTTTCTTCGTGTGCCATTTAATCCTTGAGATTCAATATTCGATCCCACGTGTTTCAACATTCCAGAACCAAAAAAAAGAAGGAAAAGCAATATTTTGTTTGTTTGTTTGTGAGAGAGAGTGGAAAGCGATGTCAAGGGAAATGAAGTATGTGGAGCACAGTACGGGCGTTAATGGCCTCGAGAAGGTCATTCTCAGAGAAGTTCGTGGCTTTTCAGCTGAGGTATCATTCTCTTCGTCTCTGATTTCATGCTACCTTATACATTTTCTTCTTCTTATTCTACGATTTCAGTTTCATTCTCCCGACGACCCAATTTCATTCATGTACCACTCGTGTTTCCTCTGTCATGCAAATGGGATTTTCTCGTGACGGGCATTTTTTATTCTTCTTTTCTTTTGGTTTTTACTGGATTGTCTGACTGTGTTTCTCTCGTCCGCGATCGGGGCTGGCCCCGGAATCTATGTTGAATATGGAATGGAGCATTTCTAGAATCTAATGCAAACCTGCACTTGCATTTTATGTAATTCTTTCCTGAATGACGGGTGATCTTGAGTTTTCACTTTGAACTGCTAGAGAAAACATGCCAGACTCGACTTTGTTGTCGTTAAATTGCAAAATTTACAGCTATTTGCTCAGGCATAGTAACAGAACAGACCTGTTTATGAAATGTTGCTGATTGATATAGAATGGTGGAGGAGGTTGCCCCCCGTCTTGAAGCATATAATTATGACTTGTTGAGAGCTAGAGGAATAATTTCATGCACGATCCTTTCTTCGGCATTAAAGATTTCTTGCATCATCATTTTATGATGAGGCGTTTTATTTTATTTTATTTTTACTTTAGTTAAAGTATGATACAGTAATTATGTTTTAAATCACGTCATAATCTCTCTCCTATTTGAAGCATAATCTTTGGTTTACCACTGTGAGCATGTTTTCCAGTAGCATGTGAAAGCCGTCGTCCTAGCTACTTGTTTTAAGAAGTCTCATGATTTCTTCTGTTTAATCATTAGTACCTAATCTTAAAGACTCCTTAGAATTAAAGAGAGCCCCAAGTCCTTCTTAGTTTAGTTGAAGACTTAATTCTATTTTTTATTTTTTCAAAAAAAAATTCTGAAAGCATTTCATTGGAATATGTTACTTTTGTGTGACACAGGTGTATCTGTATGGAGGTCAAGTTACTTCCTGGAAGAATGAACTTGGGGAAGAATTACTCTTTGTAAGTAGTAAGGTATGTCATTTTCTCGCTTTCATTGGCTTATGGAACGCTTTTCAGACCCGGTTGTAGTGATGTGCCAATAATGATGGGCAATGGCATACAGCGAATAATATAAAGAGAGAGGGAGGGATGGAATCATGCTGTTATGAATTTGTGATATTAGATTTAGATGTACCTTATGTAGGGAGCTGTCTAACAATGTTTTATTTATATGCATCAGTTAGCTCAGTCTTCGAGGAACTCTGCTATGACTTCTTCTGCATAACTGTTTTAGTTTGATAGCGTGTTTTGTTAACTGAATCTTTGCAGGCTACTTTTAGGCCCCCAAAAGCTATACGTGGAGGTATTCCAATAACGTTTCCTCAAGTACGTGTTTTCTTTGTTTGGTTTCCATTTTTTTTTTCTGTATTTATTTATTTTTTTTTTAATTTTTTTAAAATTTTTATTTTGTGTTAATAGTAATCTCTTCTCCATATGTAGTTTTCAAATCACGGCCCTCTTGAACAACATGGATTTGCAAGGAATAGGTTTTGGATAATAGATCCCAATCCTCCACCATTTCCAACAACTAGCACCTATAAGGCTTACATTGATTTACTTCTCAAACATACTGAAGAAGATGCAAAGATCTGGCCTCATAGGTATATGACTTAAATTTGATATATAGTAACACAATTTTCACATATGCATTTTGAGCAAGTTCTTGGAGCGGTTTTCTTATTTTGATCCCTCTGCCATAACGGGTTGATGACTGTCTTAATAAGCTCAGTCTTATGATTTGTTTTAGATGAAGTATTTCTGTGTGAGAAATCTTGTAGTGTTGACTTTCACAATTTTCAGTACCTTGGTAAATATTATATAATATTTGCTTGCAGATATGAGTTTCGCTTAAGGATAACTTTGGGACCAGGAGGAGATTTGATGTTGACATCTCGCATTCGAAATACAAATACAGATGGAAAATCGTTTACCTTCACATTTGCATATCATACATATTTTGCTGTTACCGACATCAGGTTTTATTGTGGCTTTGGATATTTTTGTTTTATTTTAAATAAATTTTCTTCCTAGATTATGTCACTTGCCTGTTGTTCGCTCTCCTTCAAGTCTTTGGTTAGAAACAATAAATTTAATCATATATCTTATAGTTAACGATCAATGTACTTTTCCAATCTGACTGATATGAATATATGATTTTGTTCAATTTTCAATTGAAAATGATTCATTGCACCATTCTGTTAGTTCATTGCTTAATAATTTATATGATATCACAGTATTGTAGCAATAGAGACGTTGATTATCCTGGAGTGGAATTGCATTTGTTTCAATAATTCATTCTAATATGGATGAAAGAAGGGTGTATTTTACTTTTTACTTTTAAGGTAGCTCTGAATTTATTGGAAACTTGGAATCAAATGAACGAATACAAACATAAATTGATTGAGTCCAAAATACTTTAAAACATTACGAAAAGCTTACAATCACTATCTATTATATTATGTTAACATATATATTTCCGATGTCTTTATCTGAGCATTTTGGTTTACGTTTAGCCTTGTTCAATTTCATAGCCAAGTTGCCTTATCGTGTGACATGACTTGCATTGTTTGCTAGCTAAGTATCTCATTGCTTATGTTTAGTGAAGTGCGCGTAGAAGGACTAGAGACACTGGATTATCTGGACAATTTGAAGAATAGAGAGCGGTTTACTGAACAGGGGGATGCAATAACATTTGAGTCAGAGGTTATTATTTGTATCCCTGGAGTAGTTTCTTTGTTTGTTTTATGTTGTATGTGACTTGCTTTTAATGTGGTAATTTATTTGATGCCGAAGGTGGACAAATTATACTTGAGTACCCCTACAAAAATTGCTATTATAGACCACGAAAGGAAGAGAACTTTTGTTATGCGAAAAGATGGACTCCCTGATGCTGGTGAGTGTTGTAGTACTAATATGTTTCCTCATGTATGCTAGAATTATGTGAAATATATTATGATTTGCAAAAGTTATAGAGTGGGAAGGATGTCAAAAGAAAAGAAGAACGAATGATTAACTGTTTGTGCAAGTTTCTTTATGAAATCTAACTCATCTGAGTTTAATCTCTGGATTAGTTTTGTTGAAGTTCTCAATTGGAATGAAAATATCACAATCTTTCCAAACTGTTGATTAGGATAAGAAAACTGACTTTGACTGCTGTTTGTGGTATGAAAAGTTTGTCAAGTGATTACTTGTGCTGTTATTTTTTTTTTTGCAGTTGTTTGGAACCCATGGGACAAGAAAGCAAAGGCATTACCCGATTTTGGAGATGATGAGTACAAACACATGCTTTGTGTTGAGCCTGCTTGTGTAGAAAAACCAATTACTCTAAAACCGGGTGAAGAATGGAAAGGGAGGCAAGAAATATCTGCAGTTCCTTCCAGTTATTTCAGCGGTCAACTTGACCCACGAAGAATATTATATTAAAATCCAGACATAATGAGGTGTGACGTGTCTCTTTGTACAGGTACTAAACTAAATTTTTTCATAATGCATGTGCATGCATTACTACATCCCGCATATACATGCATAAATAGATGCGTATGTTTTGGAGGTGTTGTTGGTTGTGAAAGATTGTGTTATGTACTAAGAAACATTTGAAATTGAGGATATTATTATCATTTATTTATGTGTTGTACGTCTGGCTTCTGTGAATGTAACTATGTCATTAATTAAGGTTTCATTGAATCGGGCTTGATTTATGAATGTATTTTTGAAGGAATTTTTTCGTCAATGGTGTTATTGGCCAATTCTTGCCAGTATTTTCTTTTGGTTGGAAGGCGGATTCTTATTAGCGAAATCATCATTTATGTCAATTTAGTATTGGGTAAGTTCAGCTTGGGAGACGGCAAAGAACTCCGTCTTTGCAACTCTGGAGACGTTTTACCACTGAGAAGAGAATAAATAAAGTAGCTTTGGAGAGTTGAGTTGAGTTGAGTTTGTCTGCTTTTAGAGCCTTCCTTCCTCAGTAATATTATTCTTTTACTTTGCCTAATTTGTTAGAAATATCTTTTGCATTTTTGGCTGAAACAGCAGTAAGTATTTTGCTATGCATTTGAAGAATTCATTGCTAACATTGTGCTGTCATAAAATAATATTCTTCTTAAAGCCCAACAGTTTCTACTTTTGCTTTTAGCAATGGACGGATGTTGTTGCTTCCTTGAGCCTATTCTCAGGAGCTGAGCTTCCCTGCACGTTCACAATTTTATCTTTCAGTAAAAAAACGAAAGTGTAACACGACAACGCAAAGCAACGATTAGATCATCTTTTCCATTCAATTCTCCAATTCCAAGTGGGCACAGGATCCCATCACAAGATTAATTATAGTATTATTTTGCAAATAACTCTAAGTGTGGTGTTGTAGCTTTCAGAAGCTGATGATTTTGTTATCTACAAAGCTCAGCTCAGCTCAGCTCAATAATGCCGACCCGACCATTGGAAAACGGGAATCTGAATTCTTCAGAATTTTATTTATTTGATTTCTGTAAAGGTTTTTAATTAAGCGGCACTGGCACACCTAACCACCCTTCCCTTCAAAATTCCTCCAGACATTTTTGTTCGATATTAAATGTATTCATTTAGGATATCACTGTGATTTGTATTAATATAATTTATTATTGTATTGTTAGGTAATTTAAATTAAAGTTACCCTCTAAGCTATTGTTGAACTTGAAGAGCCCTCTCTCTATCTCTCTCACACATTTATCTCTGATTTTTTTCAATCAATGAATTATGATTTGTTAGGAATGAGTGGGCAGTTAACGATAATGAGATTGCTGGTAAATAGATGTTGACGACGTAATCAGATTCCCGTGTTGATCAAATCTCCCAGCATTGAACAAATCTGTTCTGTACAGTCTAGTCTTGTCTTGATGCTGTGTGTCTGTGATTGTGAGCCTAAGTACTGTCTTTCTCTTAGGTTGGAAACTGAAATCAAGTAGGCAGTCTTTGACAATTGACAGTGACTTCTCAACACACGCGAACATGTCACAGACGCTCTTGTTGACATTAATTTTCTAGTCTTTCTTGCGTTTGTTCAACACTTGATGAATTATTTGGCCGAGTCAGAGTGATCAAAAACCACCACTGGTTCCTATGTGTTTATATGTTGCTTGTTAATTGGCTTTGGTTGAATGTCGGTAGCACATTGAGTTTAAGACCCCCCAAAAACAAATCTTCAAAGGCACGAGATGAGATTGCAGAAACAAATGTGAAACTTGATGGTTGTGGACCTTGAGCTTGACAACAAAACATTGTTTGGTTGGTATATTTACAGACGAGTTCGTGATAAGGTTAAGGTAGTAGAGATGAGAGTAAGGGACTCATCGTGGTAATGACTCTGCAATGCCGGCAATGTAATGAATAAAAAGACTATGACTTGCCGCTTGCAGCGCATAATAATTAGCAGCAGTTTATTACTTACTAAGCCATCCCATCCACGAAGGAGTTACTTATGGTTATGGTTATGGTTAGACCACACAAAGATCCTCCAGAAAGGTTGCTGTTTGCGCTTGTCTACAAGTTCAGTTTCTGATCTCTGTAGCATTTCCCACATCACTTGCACATCTTCATATCCACAAGTTTGCACATCATCCTGAAGCTTCAGCAATCCCGTGCCTGCAAAAAGAGACCTGCAACTATAAGTGCATCTCCTAGCTAGCTGAACTGCACTATCAATCAATAATATTAGCCTTTGAGATGTTGTATAACATTTATTTAAATACTAGTTGAGTTGACAACCTTTTTCATTTCTGAAGTATCACTAGTCTGTCTCTGATTTTTCTTCTAGCACTAGTAGCAGGTGGTCCTATCACTAGACAAACAATGGCTGTGATACATTTAGCAATAGCAGCAAAAAGTTCGTGACGAGGCCATAAAGTTGCACTGAAAAAGATGTCGATCCTATCTATCTTAAGAGTACTCCGAGACAGAACAAAGGTTAGGTTGGTTACCATGGTTGAAGTTACCATCATTGTTTTGGGTTGTTTTATTTTGTGTATACGAAATAAATACTATATTGAAACGATGCAAAAAAAGGGTGTGCTTGTGTTTTGTCCTGTCCATGCCTGGCCTGCGTAGTTAGTGGATTTAAATGAACCGAAAGCAATATGTAAACAAACACACGGGTGGCATCCATTAACCTAGTCTACTCTACCAGGGCTCCATCTCCTTGGCTTATCTGTGCACGTCTCTGTCTTTAATAAATCACAAAAGAAAACAAAGTGGAAAGAAGGGAACCAACCCAAACGAAAGGGTACGCATAAAAGAAGTGGCCTCCTTAGAGGATTGATTGAAGAAGGGAATTGGAATATTAAAAAAAAAAAAAAATGAAAGAAGAATGGATGAAATGATGGTACCTTAGCTTGAACTATTAGCCTATTACATACAAAGATCAAATAAAAATGGGGCGATTGAATGTTTCCAGAAACAGAACAGGGATGGGATTAAAAAGATAAGGCAAAGGAGAGAAAGAAGAATAACATCAAGGGCCAGGCCCAAAACAGAGACTTGGTGGTTGTTGTGTCTGCAAGACACTGGGATTTCCATCTATGTTTTCTATTCTAATCTATGATGCGAATGCTTAAATGAAGAATCATGGCTAGTTTGTATCAAGTCAAGTTAGTAAATGTAAAGCATTGATTCTAAAACGCAGATTTAACGTTAATTCTTGCTTCTCAGACAAAGAAAAAGAAAGAGAAGAAGATACCGTCGTTGCGATGCTTGAGGCGAGCAGAGAGAGAAAGCCAGACGCGCCTGACGGGGAAAATCATCTTGTGCAAAATATCCATTAACTTATCTTTCACTTTTCCTATCTTCTTTCGTTTCCTTCTCGGCCTGTTGCTGCTCCTGCCACACCCAATTCTTCTGAACCCGGCCAGAACGATCGCCGAGTAAAAAAGTCCCTCGACTCTTCTGTTGGAATTATGATCAAAATCACCTTTTGCTTTATTAAATATTCATAAATTTCAAGTAATCAAGAGCACCCACTATCGTTGCCATCAACTTCCCTTCCCCTTTAAATGCTGGGACTCTCCACTTTGTAGAGAGAGAGAGAAACAAAAGCAGAAAACAGAGGCTGCTTCTTCTTCTTGAGAATTTGGTGACTCTGAACTCTCGGCCGTAATAGTTGCTGGCTTGGCTGCTATTGTTTAAGCCTTTCTCTTTTAAATAAAAATAAAAACATGATCAGATCACCGACACGTGATGTTTAATTTAATTATTGCTATGGACCTACTTTATTCATTTTTTTTTATGCTTAGAGCATTTAATGTAATGCTTTATACATACATACATATATATAGAATAATGTTTATTTATTTTTATACCTATTAGTATTACCCAATCTACAGACAAGAGTTACATTTAATACATTCACTCATTTTATCCAAATCAAGGTATCATCTGTACAATTTGATACTGATACTAATGCTATTCTTCTCTGCTATACTATTACTATATATTTGGCTATTCATTAAAAAGTATTATCATAAATCTCCAATAGTATACATGAATACTAGTAACGTGGTTTGTAACAGGGGACGGGGACGGGGCCGGGGAGATCTAGTGTCGGCGAGGGCGACCTTAGGTCCACGTGGTGAATTAGGAAGCAGACATTGAAATTGAGTAAATAATTAAGAAAAAGATTCAACGCTGGTTGGTGCCTTTCTCTGACTATCGAAGTCGGGGTTATATTATATTATATTAGTCTGTGTCTGTCTTCTGGATTTCTTGAACCAAACAGAGGGAGTTCCCTTTGGCCCTCCCACCTTTTTCATTGATAATTTAAAGTGAAAATAATTCTATATATCTGTTTTATATTCTAAACGAATGTGTAGAGTTATTTTCATCTTATAATGTTTCTGCACATTCGTGTGAGGTGAGAGGAGAAGAATTATAGTAGGGACATTGTTAGTATTTTTAAATTATTTTAATTGAAGAGGTAATCAATGAAAAAAGTAGAAAGGGCCAAAGGGAAGTACCCAAACAGAAACGGCGACTTTCGTTAAGTTTAGGAATTAATTCCTAGATGTCTGTCATATTCATGTTTCGGGATTGACATTAGAAATTTAAATAGCAAAGTCCTTCGTGCAAGTATAACTTATTTTGAGTACAAACTATATAAATTTTATTTAAAGTTGTACTATTAAAATAATAATTTATTTATAAATTGTAAATGATGTGACACGTCAAATCTATTTTTAAAAAATAAAATTTATAGATTAATTTTTTAAATAGGTATGAATGGTAGATTGAATAGATATGTTGAAACGAAAAGCATAAGCAAGAGGGGTTGGGAGGGGAATGTAATGTTGCACTCGTCAACTTCAACTAACTAATAATATGACAAAAGGGGGAATGGGAATGGGAGGTGAATGGTCACTTTACCTAATTAATCCTAACCTACCAAATCATGCCTTACTAGTCAGTTATTTATTTATAATAATATTCATATTCATATGTTGTGGGCCACCTATTGCAAAAATCTTCATCTTAATTAATTTCATGAATTAGAGAGAGAGAATGAATTGATTAGCACCTTCATATCTTTCTTCATTCCGTAATTCTCTGTCTATCTTGACTTTAATAAACAGTGAAAATTAAAAAAGTAAACTTTACCTGATTGAGAAAAGGTAACCCTGGCCCTGCTTGAGAGTTTAGATTGAGATTGTCAATTTTGGAGAGAGACAGAATTGCATATGTAGGAAGTAAGTCTAATCTTTGTTTTGGCCCCAACTTAAAGACATGAAAGTGAACAATTTAATATAAGATAGATACATTGTCACTGCACTGCTATGGTAGTTCACATACAATTATTTTGTTCTCTTTCTTTCTGTTAGTATTAGTAATTACATTAGAATAGAATTGGGACTTACTACTTTGACTTTGACCTTTGTAATCATCATGATCAAACTTGTTCGAATCAATATCATTAGGACAAATTAAGGATAATAACGGAGATTCATCTCATCTATCCCAACCTTTGAGTAGATAATGTAAGCGATCAAGTTCAAAAACTCCTGCTTTCCATTCTCCATTCATGTATTGGATTTTACCCTTTTTTCTTATTATTGATACGAGTCAT
The DNA here is from genome assembly GCA_022379115.2 of Bauhinia variegata. NCBI lineage: Eukaryota > Viridiplantae > Streptophyta > Magnoliopsida > Fabales > Fabaceae > Bauhinia > Bauhinia variegata. The sequence goes on from CM039427.1 coordinate 24,338,565, forward strand.
TTCTAAGTAAAATATTTATAATTTAATACAATTTTGTTTTATAATATCTATAGTTCAACTTAAATAGATCCGCGAAGTTAAGTTTGAATTAATGACAATGTCATCTTTCTTTTGATATTTGTGTTGATTTTCACACTTTGAAATCAAATTCAACCCTGTCGCTTCTAGAAAGCCATCTTCCTTCTCCATTATTGCATATAGAGAGGCCAAATAGTGACGAAGGCATTGACAGTTTGATTACGAAATAAAGTCTCTAGTTGGTCCCCATTGGGATTCATTCATTCTTAGATTGAATAACGTTCGTTAGTGGGAAATAATATAAAGAGGAACAAGACGAAGTGAACTTCAAAGATTATTGATTATGTGATTGTGCTGAGACAGACAGAAGAAGAGAATGCCATCCCATTCCCACTCAATTAATTTATTATTATAATGCATTGGAAGCGACGTACATGTGGAACCCGCGATACAGTTTTGTGCCCAAGTCAAAACACATTATACCCTTTAATCTAATCTTTCATCACTAATCCGATCCAATCCAACACTGACATGCTTTGCTTTTCTTCTTTATCTCACGTTTACCTTTTCTTTGGCCAAAGCCAATCACAAAAGGATAAGAACTACAATCACTGCCCGCCTAGTTTCAGAATATTCCATCTCCCACTAAGCAAGTAAATTTCTTATGGGTGTAAATGGTTGATGCTTTTAGATGCCTTTTCTTTATCCAAGTCAGTAAGAAATCACAAAGTTTGCTACTTTACCACCAAAGTTAATTGAGCATTGGATTCTCTCAAAGTGTGGACGACCTGGATTGTTCTGGATAAGTGTAACTTGCGTTCTTAATACGGTCACTATAAGTGGACCTCATCGAGTTTTAGGATATTTATTTATTTCCATATCGGCACTCTTGTATTGTATTCACCACAAACAGAGCAGAGCAAATGGCATCCACTGTTTCAAGTGTTGTTGCAGCAGAACTCTATGCTGGTCAATTTCTGTTTTTTATTCAATGGTTTTCAGCAAATCTCAATTCCAAGTGATTGATTGATTGTATCCCCATAAATGAGCATTGGGCCAGCATCATGAAAAAGCTTGAAATAAATTCAATCCATTTCATTTATAAAGTCTGCATATATTCCCTTGGTGTGGTGGCCAAACAGGTCCATTGTCAAATTTAGGCATGGCTGATGATGACTCGTCGTACTCTACTCCTAGTTGACCTTTTGGGTTATATGGAGACGATGAAGAAAGAGGGCATCGTCCATTTTGGATGGACTTCCATATATTCATTTCAGAAAAGGAAAAGGGAACTATTCTGGCTTGACTACCTCACATCTGATGAAGATAGAAGACAATCTCAAAATTGTGTGATTGTGATGTGATACGTACATGAATAATGCATCATATTCTGAGACACAAATTAAATAGATACAAGACAAGCAGCCTCATGGAACCGAAGATTTATATCACAATATGACACCAACTTTTCAAGGATTCCAAACTCAACCAACCATAACATAACAAGAGGATCACGATTCATCAGCACTTGAACCAACCTTCTTTACATTACTCATCTATATTCTTCATGTATTCCTTCGAAAGTTTTGTTTCCATTATCAACAGCTGTTCTTCGAGGAGAGAATAACCTGACTCAAGTAAAGCTTCCAGCGTTTGCTATCCAACCACATGCAAAGCAGTCAATTTTCAGTTGAACAAGGATTAGAGAAAAGAAGAAGAAATAATCTATCTTAACTTTACCTGTGGAGGAGTGAATACAGGAAGCCCTTCGTCCTTTCTTCTCCTGAGAAGTTTGTTTCCAAGACTTTCCATACCTCCAATATCATCAATCCACTAAAATGAAACAGTAAACCCACCACCAATTTGTGCGTCATTATCAAAATTCATGAAGTAACTTTGGACATCTTTGAACTTGCACCTACACTTTGATATATGGCCTTTTCCGGAGAAGGAAGCAAGTGCAGTAGATATAATTTGTCTGACTAGCATTATTATTTACAGAATAATATATATGCATGAGGCAAAAGGCAATAGAAAAATTATAATTTTTACTTCATGGAAGTAAAAACAACCAGATAGATCATGATGATCTTGTAAAGTAAATTAGGCTTCTGCATACCTTTAAAATTGATCTGTCATATGTCCTAGACCTAAGAGCTCCATAGAAGTCCAAAGCTGTCAATTTCCAAATCAACTGGTAAATCAATCAGAGAAGATGCCCCCACAGTTCTATCTTAAATTAAAATTTGGTAAATTAACCAAAAAAAAAAGTAAATTATTTCCGATCCAAAGATTGGACTAGCATTCTAATGTCATTAAGGGACACCTGAATGCAAGGGAAGATCATGTAGACAACATGAACAGTTGTTAAGAAAATGTCACAGTGAAATAGATGATGTGACTGTAACTTGTTCTTTCTGATTGCTCGTGTTTAAACAAGGCAACAGAAAAAGAAAAATATTTTTCTTCTGTCAGACATTAAAAGAAATATGTACCTTGATTAGGAAATGTGTCGACAAGTTTCGTGACTTCTTCCCTAGATATGCCATCTCTCTCATACATTCTGTTAACGATATTCACAATATCTTCATGGTTGGGCTGCCTGTTTCACATTCACAGTCTGTTAACATCTAAGAGAAGAGTTTCATCAGAAATATGATATATGATCTTTGGCTTGATAAATCTATCTAATGTAATCACGTATAATAAAATAGCTTTGACTATCATAATCTACAATAGCGAGACTTAGACTTCACAAATAACTCATGAGTGGTTATCTTATCACAACCAACTGGTCTATGAGCTCATAAGATGGGTTGGGTACCATGACAAATGGTTGAATCTGGGCAACATCTATGAAAACTCCCATCTCAAGGGAATAAGGCCTTGTCATGTAACCACACCCCACTCTGCCAAAATTACCTAGAGGTAAATGCAAAATATACCAATCTTAGTAAAAGATCACATACCAGTAAAACTTTTCCATCCTTCCATCACGAATCAGTGGAGCATAAATAGTTGAAAAATCGTTCCCTGTTACAATGATTGGTATTCTGTTTGTGACATCCGATTCTCGCCAATCTTGACCAATACTTACTCTGGTAGGATTGTCTGATAGATTCATAAGGGTCCCAACAACAATTTGATTGTTCACTGTCATTTGAGTATTTCCTACATGAAAAAGAGAAAATTTATTTGCATTAAACTTAATAAAATTTTTTACAGAAATCTGGAGTTGGTCAAATAACCATGCAGTAGCACACGTGAAAGATAAAAAATCATATGAACAAAAGTAGTGCAATGATGAAAAAGGGGATCCGGAGTTAGAACATAGAGAGTAAATTCATCTCTCCAGTCTAAAACATATATTGGCTCACCAAATCTACCCAGGCCAGCATCAATATCATTGATCATCAAACAACTCATTTTCCCCTGTATTAGGCAGAAGGTAAATACTACATTGTATTAGCTGAATAAAAGATTTTAATAGTGCTAGCAAGAAAATAAGTATTCTATTATATATAAAACTTATACAGATAATTTTAAATTATTGTAGTAAATGATCATCTCTTGAAGCAGGGAAAAAGCTTGGGTACTCAAAATCTTAAGTTGACCAGTGCCAGAAGTTCTATCACCATAAACTTAGCACTGTCTTTACTTTAATTATGGATCATATTGGTAGTTCAATCATCATTTTTTGTATGGAGAGGTGGGAAGGTAGAGTCAAGAAGTGTGTTGGATTTACTTAAGTTCAAAACCAAGATACAGATAAAAAAAAACGACAACATTAAAGCCTTAACTTGATTTTGGACCACTTGAGATGCTGTTCTATAGCGTTCCCGTATTAATCTTCCTGGTTCCCCTGTTAGTGGAAATTAAAAATAGCTAGATGAAGTACAATTATTTACTAGGAAAAAAAAATGTTCTTTCATGTAGAAATAAATGTATACATCAGAGTTGTTAACATGAATCAAAACTGCATATAGTTCATTACTTGAGACCTTTTATAAAAAATGACAAGAACTCATAGGAAAACTCAAACAACAAAGAAATTTTCTGTATGTTGAAAATAAATCACCCTGCAGTGTTAGTGCTTTGTGACAAAAAGATTTTTCTTTATAGCTCTTTCTATATTATTTCTTCTATTGAATTGAAAGAACTAGCATTACAAAGTTTAAGTCTTCCAACTTACCAGCTCTCTCAGATTCTAGTTCCCCAGCAGACATGATCACTGGTTCAATTCCCATAGCCTGAAATATAAGTTCAGTTTGAAATGATTTACCCTGCCCTTTACCTCCCCATATACCTGAAAGAAAGTGAAATCGCAGGTTAAGTTTTAGAACGGAATAAAGGACAATGAACCTATATATAATTAGATTTTAGAGTCTACAAAATTTTCTTTTCTTTTTTTTTTTTTTTATGTTTTTCTATTTCATTCTTTGATCAGTTAGATTTAAAGTTATGCATTGTGAATTGACATTAGACTAAAAATAATTATGGTAGAGGTTTCTGGTGTGAACATCACATCACATTACATTATAAATAATAGATAAATTTTAACAAAAGATTACTAGTAACAAGAACCAAGTGATTACAGATGAATCCCTAACCATTGTCCTTTTTTCACTTCAATGATTTATATATAAACTATATTCTTTTGTGATTCATACCTAGGATCAAAGGAACTTTCACATTGAGGAGATGAGCAATGTAGTTCTTCACAATGTGGCATACTGCACTCACAGAAAAAAAAAAAAAAAATACAGCAATGTGCATATTTAAGTATCATTTCATCGTCATAAAAAAAGCATCACTTCAAAATTTGAAATTTGATTAACTGACGCCAATTCAGAAATTTGGAAAAGTAAATTTTATCTGTTACATCAATTTTCACATCTGATGCAAGACTACGTAATAATTGTGGCTAGCCTACATCAACTATGTATTGCCATTCCGGGTCACTGGGATGAGAAATATCACCATTAACAAGCAGCTGAAAATATGACTTAGGGAATGCTTTTAGGTCAGGAATGTGAGTTATATTACTATTACTTGTACCAAGTTCTCATACTGCTTCAAATTGACTCAGCACAAATTCTTCATATTGGCTAGAACTTACCAACTTTGTCCTGTCAAAAGAAATTCAAGAGAACCTGAAAAATTAAATAGCATCCAAAAAGAAACAAAATTGACAAAAAGGCTTGCATTATTTGAGAGGGAACAATAAAAGAAAATCTGATTATTACCTTACACATTACTGATCCAAGAGGCTAAAATATGATTACGTCCCCTTTGTTCTCTTTTTCATTTTCACTAAGGAAAGGAACATAAGGGGAAAAGAAACCTAGACTCAAATGAGCGAAGAACTGGTGTTCATCAATGCATAGAACTACATGGGACATCCCAGCTCTCCAAGGCAGCACTTTCAGTAGAATTTATATGCAAATGTACAAAAAAAAGTGCGCCTAAGTAGGGTAAGTATGAAAATTTGCAACTTAGCTGAAATGTTTAGTTTACTCAAATACCACCCTCATCGACTAGTAGCCTCAAGCACCTCTTAAGTTTATTGAAAAGGAAACACTCCAGCAGTCTATCTATTGTAGCATTTTCCGCGAAGAAGAAAAACAAAATTAACCATTTTTCTTAAACCCAAAGGAAGGGAAAGAGATGAAGGTTATCAACTAACCATGAAGAGAGGAGCGATGTAATAATCTCCTTGAAGGTATTCAAAGGACCTTGTCGCTTTCTGACGATAATCAAACACAATGTCCGCTACACAGAAGAGAAAGCAAACAAAAAATACTTCAAAGGAAATGCAATTGATTTAGAAAGGTGAACCCAGATCATAACCATACTCTCTTTAGCTAAATTCACTAAGAAGCTTAATATAGAACTGCTATTGAAATAGAAAGGTAAAAAAGTTTGTAAAATTACAATCTTTTCCTAGAAAATTGCCGGCAAAGAGATCATCAATTATGCCGGCCCTCTGACCGACAGCAATATTCATGTTATCAGCCTCTTTGCCCAATCTGTAGAGATAGTCTTTGCCCTCGGCGTCTTTGGCTTCCCACGAAGACTGATCAGAGAGCCTTTTCTTCTTAGCCTCATCTCCGTTATCGCCATTTGCACAACGAATTGAGGAGAATGAGGATGAAGAGAACTTGGTAAAACAGGGGTATGAGAGCTTGAAAAGCGAAAACTTGGACAAGTGAGGAGGAGAACAAGGGATGGAAGCCATTGAACAAGTCGTTTTGATGATTATTGCCTTTCTTTCTGATTTAATCCTCCTCTGTCCATTTGGCGCCACAAAATGACACGTGCCATCTCATCCTCTAACGAAATGAATATTAGCCAAAGAAACTGTAACTTAATGTGTGCATAAACGTGCAGTGAGCTTCATTTTTCAAAATTTCGTTTGGCTGATAATAATAATAAAACTAGTTACGTTAGTTTTGATGAGTTCTACTTCTTGATTAAAAATTTAAAATAGTGTATTTCATTTTTCATAATTGGCATATTTAAGCATCACTTATTATTTCCGCAATTTATTATAGTCTAACATTTGTCATTTACACATTTTTTTTTTTTTTAAAATTACAATTTTTGTTGAAGGGCTAGAATGAGAGGATGGAGGACTTAGAAAATTGATGACTTAATTCCATCTGGTACATTTCTGTAATTAATCCAACCTTATAACATCTGTCATCAGTTTGGGATTGTTATATATAATTGTAGACGATAAATGATAGAAATTTCGATAAATAAATCCATTTTATTTTCATATAAACATACTAATACTGCACAACTTAGCTAATATCATGTCTTTCTAATTTATTTATTTTTCCTTAGATCACAAACAACAAAATCAATCCATTAAATAGCAGATTACAACAATATGCTGGTCACAATCTTTGTAAAAACATTCTAGTATGTTTGGCAGGCATAGCGAGTATGAGTCCACTGTCCACTGTCCACCCCTAGGCTATAACAAAACTGAAACTGGGACCTGCAACCACAGACCAAAATATTGTGAAACAAATGACCTCGAGTCTACATGATGCAGCACTAGGTAGCAGCTATAAAATGATGCAGAGAATGAAACAGCACCAGTTTTTTAGATGATAAATAGCTTGCAAATGATCATTACATATATAAACTCTGCCATTACTGGCAAATAAGTTGCACATATATATAAAATGAAAATGATAGTAGTAGAAAAGAAAGTAGCAACTAGAATCCACTGTCATAGGGAACACCCTTTTTGGGAATCCAAGAGTCAGCATCTAACAAAGTGGAAGCGGTGAAAGGCATTGCTTGATTTAGATGAGTGAGAAGTCGAACTCCAGTCCAATTAACTCTTCCACTGGTATTTGAGCCAGGCCCTTTATTGTTGAATTCCACAAAGGTAACCTTATCGATGGGTTGGCCTGGCATCTCTTCCCAACCCTTTGAGTCCACTATTGAGTCTATATAGGAATCCATTATGGCCACTGTGGAGTAAGGCCTCCATGGGCGACCCAATGTGGCATGCACCTGTGACATTCTGTGCCATTCCTCTGGCGAAATTGTAAACTTGCATCTCTGGAAAGTGAAGCCTGTTCTTTCACTTGCCTTCTCCCGTGACTGTGCTGTGAAGGTCACATACTCTCTGTATCTTGCGAACAAGCTACAATCTTGAAACACGGCAGCTGCATTACCATATACGAAATCCACTGTGCCGTAAATGTCGCAGTTTTTGTAGAATTGCCGCCCGGAAACTGCCCACAATGTGTCTTGAAATCCTTCTATGGAGCATTGGAAGAAGACGCTGTGGTCTGCCTCGTTTCGAACAGCAACTGCAGCACTTGCGTTTAGGTCTGCAGAATTTACGAATGCCATGTTTTGGGCCATGAACCCTGCACCATAGATATCTAAACAAAAAACGTTCATTATATTCAAGATTATACGTACCAAATTAATTAACGCATGCTTATGGTCAAGTACGTAGACAAAAGTTACGTTAATATGTTAGGTTGCTGATCATCCAAAATAAATAAAAATTGAATTGTTGTTAATTAGGTTGCTAACTATGAGTAAAAGGTCAATTGACAATGGGCGTTGGCGCTTGTTTTCCACACTGAACTGCCATGGTCAAATATTTTCTCTTTCTATATATCTGCATGCTTTGTTGGCCGGTATAACTTCCCCACCAAGCTTCCATGGTTGATTGGAGATGGAGTCAGCGTCCTCAACTTCTAAAACTATAATATTTGTTGGTAAAGTGGTTAGAATGAACACTCTCAAGCAATGTTATAATAATCGCACCAACTCTAAAATTTGGAACCACACCTCAGCTGATCTCAATTCAATATTTATACCGAATTTATAAATGACTCCGTCAAAAACTCGTCAACTTCTAATTCAAAACCATCACTCCAACAATTCTTCTCTTTTTATAAAAGAAAATATTTAAACTTTCTCATTTTAAATATTATCATTAAAAAAAACTTTTAAATTGAATTGTTAGCCTATTTTTTAACAATTTATCTGTTAATAGGCACAAAAAATTAATGATATGAGTGGATTGAAAGGTGTTTTTATAGATTTTTTTTTATCTTGTCTTAACATTCCACAAGCGATGTAAGACTTTTAAAGATAGAGAAGTGTCAACATGCCTTACATTTGTTTGTTTGGACTTCACACTTTTTGCCTTTGTTTGTGTAGACTCCTTAAATCAATGTTGAATGTATCTACTTTAAATTTATAATAACATGTTGTGAATGGACAAAACAAAAATCATAAATAGAAAAGTTTTAACTTTGTACTGTCGTAGTAAAATACTTATATATGTCTTTTAATTACTTAATAGTTTTTAAAATTAAAGATAATATTTTATTAGAATAATCTCAAAGACTTTTGTTTTTTAATCATTATAAAAATTTGTTATAAAAATTATAAGGAATATAAACTACGTAAAATAAATTTGTTGATAAATTAACTAGCAGGTACAACTTAAAATATTAATGACAAAAATAAATCTTTTACACTAAAATAGGACACTATCTCATAAAAATTTAATTAATCATGCAAAAACTTAAGTTGATGGAGAGTATATTAAAGAAGAAGATGAATGCTGGTATATTAAGATAGGATAGACATAGCATACCAATTGTAGTGCCCTTTGTGTTGGCAGGCGCAACTATCTTTGTGGTTTGAGGACTGTGGCCAATAAGAACAATATTGGTTTTGTGAGGTGGAACGGTGACAAACTCTTTGTAAGTCCCAGCTCGAACATATATGGTGTATGCTTCTTTGCTCAAGTTTGGTGCTTTCGCAATCGCTTTGCTAATAGTATCGTAATCTCCACTGCCATCCTTAGAGACAACCACGCCATCGCCGTCGCCAAGCACTGAAACAAAGATCATGATCATGAACCATACATGTCCAGTGGTTGAGCACGAGCTCGCCATTTGATCAAAGCAGCAAGCACAAGCAGCTTTTCTTATAGTAATAATATATATACACTTCAAGTTCAAGCTGGAACCATGCATTCTTTACCATGATTTATGTGATTATAATATAAATGGGCAGGTTTCTACTCCCTACTTACTTTAATAGCCGCATTGACTTGATGGCCATTGGAATCGAACTGCTTTGACATCATATTCATACTATCCCATCCTTCATTTTCATTTTCTCTAATATAATTACAATTTTCACTTCATGACTTGGCAAGTTGGACTTTGTTTTACTTTCTCTCCTTGTAATCTCCGTTCATCTATTTATCTATTCTTGACGTTAATAATTATGAGCATCTTAACTATAGCTTTCGTCGTGCTGATTGATGTTTATATACGTTTTGTGGGATAACTTGCATTAATATTTACTCTTTAACGTTCAAAACTAATGTTACCACCTCTTTAATTTGCAACTTATTTCGTCATCTCTTAACGTTTATATTCATTCTGTGACGAACATCACCCAGTCATTTTGCAGTCAAATATCAGAACATCCATTTCTATATCCAAGTATGAGTGTACAGATTAAGTTTCATTTTGCTTTGAATCACAAGATAACTTTAACACGTACCATTACCACTTGGTAGTTGGGTTGGGCCATCTGGTTTGTAAGACCCAAAACACATAAGGTTGGTCAATAATTGGGAGAGGATAGGCCCACGGGGTCCCTTAAGGACATTTAACTGAAAACAAAACTAGGTGGATTTTAGTTGGCAATGGCGATGGATGGTGTTTACGGATGGCATAGGCACGGAGTATGGCATAACATTGAAAAAATAGACTTGGGGACCTACGAATCTTTTGTAGAGAATTTTTTTTAGAAATGTTTTTATATAAATTTTAATATTTTAATTAAATAAAATAAAATAAATTTAATACAAGATCATTTATAAAATTATAAGAATATCTTTATTATATAATTTTTATTTTAAAATAAATAATATTTTATTAATTTGGGAGTCCATAGAAAAAAATTTCCTAATCCCCACCCATTAGAAATTTTTTTTTTCTCTAATCCTCGCTTCCAACGGAGAATTTCCGGCGGGTGCCCGGCCAACCAGTAGTAGGTAAAGACATAGACGGAGAGAAAAGGAGTTTTTGATCCTTTTCGTAGTGGTAGGTGAAAAAGGCAAGTGATTTGGAACTGGAGCTAGTAATAGAATAGACCCCACCACCATAATTTGGGAGGTCCACGCAGACGCAGTCACACAGCACTGCACCATCTCATCTCATCTCCACCATCCATAAACCACTCTCACCAACCCCTGCCTGCCTTTCATTCTTTTTCCTTCCCTCTCTCATTTCTCCTCCTTCACCGTTCACAATTCACCAACCTCTGATTGCTTCTTTGATTAAACACCCCCCTTCCCATTTTGCCCTTTCACCAACCACAGCAACCCTTTTTATTCAATCGGACTCTGAGTTTGAGTCTCAGAGCCGAGCCTGTAACAACTATAGTATCCACGCTCGCTCTTTGTTTTTACTTTCATTCCAGCAACTAGTTCTAGTTATGGGTAGTGAGACTGAGACTGTGACGAAGCGACAAAAGGAATTCATCTTCCGGTCTAAACTGGATGATATTTACATCCCCAAACACCTTCCCCTGCATTCCTATGTGTTCGAAAACCTTTCTGAATTTGGGTCACGTCCCTGTTTGATCAATGCCGTCACAGGGGATACCTACTCTTGCGACCAAGTCGAACTCACCGCCCGAAGAGTCGCCTCTGGCCTCAACAAATTGGGCATCAAACAAGGCGAAGTCATCATGCTTGTGCTCCCCAATTCCCCAGAATTCGTCTTCTCCTTTCTCGGTGCTTCTTATCGCGGTGCCGTCACCACTTCTGCCAACCCATTCTTCACTCCAGTTGAGATTGCAAAGCAAGCGAAAGCTTCCAAAGCGAAGCTCCTCATCACCCAAGCTTGTTATTATGACAAAGTAAAAGACTTGGATGTTAAACTCATGTTTGTGGATTCTCCTCCAGATGGCCATTTGCATTTCTCAGAGTTAAGTGAAGCTAATGAGGAAGAGATGGAAGAGGTGCAAATTAAACCAGATGATGTGGTGGCATTGCCCTATTCGTCGGGGACAACTGGTTTACCAAAAGGAGTGATGTTAACACATAAAGGGTTGGTGACTAGCATAGCACAGCAGGTGGATGGGGACAATCCTAACCTATATTACCATTCCGAGGATGTTATTCTATGTGTGCTTCCCCTGTTTCATATCTACTCCCTAAACTCTGTTTTCCTATGTGGGTTAAGAGCCAAAGCTGCAATATTATTGATGCCAAAGTTTGAGATAAATGCATTGTTGGGTCTGATACAAAAATACAAAGTGACAATTGCCCCAGTTGTGCCACCAATTGTATTGGCTATTTCCAAGTCACCAGATCTTGACAAGTATGATCTCTCTTCCATCAGGGTCTGGAAGTCCGGAGGAGCTCCTCTTGGCAAGGAAGTCGAAGACAGCCTCAAGGCCAAGTTCCCAAATGCCAAATTTGGTCAGGTAATAATCAAACAAATGTTGTCTTCATTCATTCGATACATACTCTGTTATCCGCATTATTTATTTTTAATTTTTTACTGTTGAGACGAAAGAAAATGATGAATGAATGTGTAAAAACAGGGATATGGGATGACAGAAGCAGGCCCCGTGCTGACAATGAGCTTGGCATTTGCGAAAGAGCCCACGGAGGTTAAAGCAGGGGCATGTGGCAGCGTGGTAAGGAACGCAGAGATGAAGATTGTGGACCCCGAAACAGGGCACTCTTTGCCCGCAAACCAACCCGGTGAGATCTGCATTCGCGGAGACCAAATCATGAAAGGTACCCGTATCTTAATCTTAATCTTATGTATAAACTGAAGCATGCGGTGGGTAGGTTGACAAGTGTTTCAATTCAAGCCAATTCATTATTATCATTGTCTATTCTCTCACCAAACCCAAAACATTAAATGCTGGACAGGGTATCTGAATGACCCAGAGGCTACGGAGAGAACCATAGACAAAGAGGGGTGGTTGCATACGGGAGACATTGGTTACATAGACGACGACAATGAGCTGTACATCGTTGATAGGCTGAAAGAGCTCATCAAGTACAAAGGATTCCAGGTTGCTCCGGCCGAACTGGAAGCACTTCTCCTCTCTCATCCTAAAATCTCTGATGCTGCTGTGGTCCCGTAAGTAAATGAACCTTATAAATCAATGCCCGCCGTCGTTGTAGTTGTCTCATTAAATTTCTAATTTCTAATTTCTAATTCTGCAGAATGAAGGATGAGGCAGCTGGAGAGGTGCCCGTTGCATTTGTGGTCAGATCCAATGGGAACGTCGACGCCCCAACAGAGGATGACGTTAAACACTTCGTCTCAAAACAGGTTACAAAAATTTTTATTTTCAATTTCATTTCATAATAATATGGATAACTATGGTAATTAATCAATTCAAATGTCGTGTGCAGGTCGTCTTCTATAAAAGGATAAACCGAGTATTTTTCATTGATGCCATTCCCAAGTCACCATCAGGCAAAATTTTACGCAAGGATTTAAGAGCAAAGCTAGCAGCTGGTGTTCCACCAAATTGAGAAGCTTTAATTACGCAAGAATATACATATATATATATATACATAAATTAAAGGGCCTCGCCCTTTACTCTACCTATCCATTCTTAGTACTCAGCCAGCCATGCCTAGTTATTATGCGTGATTTGTTTTGCAACAACAACGCAGTGCTGTATCAAACATTTCATAAAATCAAGCTCTTTGTCTTTGATTGGTCTTTCAAGGTATATATATACAAAAGACGATCATGTATTTTTCTTTTAAATGTTTCCTTCGTTATTTTCATCTTTTCAATAGTGGAAAACTAAACTGACCAAGATTAGGAATAGGGATCCACCCTTAAAAAGAACATCAAGGACATGTATTAAATTCATCTTAAAATGTAAATCATTTCTAATTATAGTTAAGCCGTAATGAACTCCTCTGATCTATCAATTTGGATTGAAATGAATACACGGCAATCTTGCAACTTCTAACAGGAAATTAAAGGTTGAAAAAAATATATATTTCCAGCTCTTAATAGCATGAATGGTCACGAGAATGTAAAAGGCTACTAGCAGATTACTTTCAGTGTTTCACAACAAGAAACATAAAAACTAAAAAGGGTTAAATGGTGTTTGCAATCGTCATGCTAGTCTTTTGGTTATGATTGGTTGTTTCGACCTTATTCAATGTTGACAAAGATGATGAAAGGCCAAGGTAATACGATTACGGGTAAATGAATGGCAACTATGATGAAGATCAAAATACACATTGGCAGTCCTTGTGAGAAAAAGAAAATCAAAACTCAATATTATACAAAAGCTGAAAATTCCCAGCAGTGCTCGGAATCATTTGGGTTTCCCACGCCATGTTAAATGTCGGTTTCTGGAAGGCCGGCTTCTCCAAGCACACTCCATAGCACCTTTTCTACCACGAGCAATGCAATAGTTAGGTAACATTCATGGCTATCAAAGCCACTATATATTCAGTTATCACCTGCATCAAATTCCAAATACACAGTTAATACAAGTCACAGAAATACATTGAAAATGCAGTGTATTATTATAAAGGAAAAGAGCTGATACAAGAAGACAACCAGAGCACAGCTCCGTCGGAAAGAAATCCTCTCTGCCCAACGTAATGATCGATGACAGAATACTCAGCATAATTCCTCACACAAACCCACAATCCACCATCGTACTACTACTCACAACCTCCTCTATCACCTGCCACCCTATACCCTCCCTAACTAGCCATTGCTGGGCAGCTCTCCTAGAATAAACTTTCCATATAGCAGGCCCACTCTGTTGTTCGTTCACTAATTGGCCTGTAGTCTTACTAATAGACTGATTTGGAACTAGCGCTTCCATTTTCTACATACTGCTACTTTATAGATAATAGTTTGATGCTGAAAGATGATTCCAGAAGCAGTATAAATTCTATTGTCCATAAGTTCATCCATATTCCCATACACTAATATCTGCGCCACAATATAATCGGGAGATGCATTGGGGAAAGAGAGGGGAGGGAGATTCAAGTATCTAATCAAATATTGTGCGTGGAAATTATCTAAACAAGAAGAGAACCAGAAGGAGGTTCTTCAAGCTTTTAAGTTCCCACCATATTGGCAGTCTACTGTAATGAGTATATTTTAAGTCAACTCACCATTGGAAGGATCTACATGTACGAAAAAACTGGCCGCAACAATAAGATAGCATAGAATGAGCATCAAGCCCTTAAAATAATTCGAGGTCCCTTCCTGCAAGGACAAAGCAATTGAATATGGTTCTCATGTTTACAATAATAACACTGGCAACATGAAAGATGTAAACCCAGATTGATTCGATGGTAAAACAGAAATCTCCTTTCTTTCACAAAAGGAACTAAAAAGTTCTAATCTCACCTTTCAAACTTTTTATAGAAGCAAAAATTTCAGATCTCCGACCAATCCCCCCCCCCCCCCCAAACAAAAGAAAAAAATGAAAAAAGATTATCCAAACAGAACCTTAGACTTTTTGACTTAATTACCCTTACAAGAGCACATAAAGATCGAATTCAAAAATTAAATTGCATGGAAAGTTGGAGACAACACAAAGCATAGTCCCAAAAATCACATACCTGCAACATAAATGCAACTACCAGAACAGTGATAAAAAGTGTGGCTGTCTCAAATAGTTGAAAATTCAAGTCCATTTCTATTCCCATGCACCAACCAACAACCACGCAGAAGGGAATCTGTCAATAGAACAAGAATCGTCAGCTTTCTCCTACACCTACATCCTGCTATTAAGAGCTGACAAACTCTGGAAAATTCTTTCAAAGACGTGGTGGTTAAATTCATTAGTTCAATACAATACCAGAAACATAGATATCTGCGTAGATGATCCAATGGCAACTCCAAGTGTGATATCCTGCAGACAAATTGCAACTGTTAAACAAGTAAACCGTTTAGTACAATAAAGGGTAGTTTTTGAATGCCACTCACAAGCTTGTCCTTCATGGCAAACATGATAGCACTTGCGTGCTCTGCAGCATTGCCCACTATAGGAAGCAAAATAACACTAATAAAAGCCACTGGCATATTCATTGAATCAGATGCACCCTGGAAGTTACCAAAAACAAAATAAAATAAGTGTAACACAACATGGCAATAGACAATAACAGGCATACAATAATTCTTATCAACGCAGACAGATGAGAATTTAGAGACTATGAACAGTTTTTACCAAGGAAGAGTCATCACAATCACAAAGCAATGGTAATTCGCTTTATAAAAGTGCAATGCACTACTTAATAATTACTTATCAGCACAAGATTGAACTTAGCTATAACAGAATCAAATCTGGGACGAAAAGCAGCAAGTGCTAAGAGAAAAGGCACTATATGATATAGCACATTTGGATAATTTGATTGTAAATTTTAAGAAAAAGCAACTCAACAACTAATTTGCAAGAAAAAAGATAAGGAATGATATCTGATTTTAGAACTATATTTTCTGACTGAAAAAATGAATTCAAACACACACACACAAACACTTCGTTCCTTAGGATCCAAGAGTTGCACTAAGAAGATTGTAGTTCTAACAGCATTTCTCTTATAAACTGTACCTGGATGGCATCCACAAGGTATCCAGACAATATAGATACCCAGGCAGTCAAAACAGCAAGCCAGCTTATTGCTTCCCATTGAGTTAATTCAATTTCTTCCTCCTCGTCAGGATTTTCATTGTTATCTCCATCCTACATCATAAAACATGAAAATACATGTGAGTTTGAAGCATATAGGGAAAAGGAAAATGTGATGAAAGCACAAAACTCGTAAACACAAAGCCAAAACAGGGGTGGGGGTGTGCAGAAGGAGCCAACAAACTAACCTCTTCAATAGGACTATAAAGATTATGTTGAAATCTTAGCTGAAAGAAAAGGTAGCTCGCATATGCAATTAACATTATACAGCTACTAAATCTAGATAGAGCTAACTCTGATTTCCCAAAATGAACTTCTGAGCGAGTGAAGTGAAGCACAGCTGGAAACAGTATCCCCATTACAGCCATTAACAGCAATCCTGAATTGACCACAGCAGCTGCCTGTTGCAAAAGCCAACTACAATGAGAACCCCGGAACATCAGGAGACAAGAATGCAAAGTAACAATTCCAAATCAAATTCCACACAATAATTTTAATCAGATTATGATAGCTACCTTATTGAAAACCTGAACCTTTTTGTAGTGGACAATCCCACCAGTGAAGAAGGCACATCCAAGAACTAGAAGCATATTTGACAAGATTGATCCCAGTAAAGATTGTTGAACGACCCTAATCATACCATTTTTCAATGCATAAATGGATATAATCATTTCAGTTGCATTGCCAAATGTGGCATTCAGAAGACCCCCAACTGCACATGCCGACAAAAGTCTTCAATTGCTATAGGCACGTCCACTTAAAATAAGTTAACTTCAAAAGAACAGGATAGAAGGGGTAAAAAATTGAAAAGGGAGCAGGGGGAGTTATTAAGATAAGAAGCATATGCCTCAAGGACAAAGTGCAAGTCATAGTCAACAGAGTTGCATTATAATGCATCACCATGTTCTATCCACTGAGTATGCAGGAAATACGTTCAACAAACATCATAAAGTTATGTACATAGTTTGGGGAGTTAGACTATATTTAATCCAAACAAAGCATCTCAGGGTCACAGACTTTCAAACAAAGGGGAAATAGCCTAATACTAGATGACACTGAAAATTCAATCCCAGCCAAGAGTGAACTTTACCAAAAGTCATGGGGAAAAAGGATAACCACACACTTGGAATCTCAGATTAGAAAGAAAAATGCAAACACCAGTTACACAACTGCTAGAAATTATGAGATTTGTTCTAATGATTTCAGTATAGCTAGTCCTATTTTGGGGGTAAATTTCTGTTTTCAACAGATCTAAAATAAGGCAAATGGGAGGGAAACCAAATCGTTTCAATAGCTCAACTCAGCCTCCCTCTTCATTCTGCTCTCTCTAATTTCACAAATTGGTGTAACTTTATTTACATTAAAAAGAAAATTATGCATTCATATTTCCTCATAGATCTGTAATAAACAGAGCTTTGCAACTCAATCAGATTATATTTCAATTACCTTTGCGATCATGCTAACAATTCAGAAAGTTACTAAACTTGTACTGTGTACGCATACCGTCTATTAGGTTGTATTTAAATGCATGAATTTAATGGTGGCATATGCCTATGAGTTTCCAAAATGATGCAATTTCTTTTGGTGCAACGGTTGTGGAGGACTTTAATCCAAATTGCTCCTAAAAAGTAATCACCCCGTATGCAACCTTAGATGAGTTAGATTCTTTTTTGTTCTTAAGAATGATGTGTAAAATCAGAACTACAGATATACCTGTTGGTCCAGTGTACAATGCAAGCTGCCTGCACCAGAAAGATAGGTAAACTAGCCTGTTAGCATTAGGAATCGATAGGGCATAATGAAAAGGATTGGCATCAAATTCTCTCAGATATAAACACTTACTCGGTAGCATAGCCCAGACGTTCTGCCAAAGGAGTAATACCCAATAGGCTGAAGAAAAACACCCATCCCTAACATATATGGGGCAGCTATCAATAAATTAAAAATCAGGCTATTAAGTTACAATAAACTAATGCTTCTTAAGATAAGAAAGGTATTTTATTAGAGCTAGTTGCAAATTGAAAACTTAATAATACCCAGCTCTCTTACATGATCAAATCGTAAATGACCAAAAGAAATCAATTAGCAAGTTTCTTTAATAAGGGAATTGCTAGCGGGAGTTTCTCTGCCAGTTTTATACTCCTACTTCCTAACTCTAATATATTCCTCCCCTAATCTAATCAAATACCATCAAGGATTATTGAGAAGTTAAGCCATACATGATTTCCCGTTACATAATGCAGCAATATGGCCAAGGGACCAAAAGGTAGCAATATGTTGATCTTCGCCCTAATTAAGACAATGTATATGCTCCTAATGGGTCTTATCCGAATTTGCTTAAAAAGGGGTGAGTCGACCAAATTTACAGGAGGAAGCACGTGTGTTGTCTCGAAATCAAAATTATGGACTTTCCTTGCAGATGGTGAAGAGCTAAAAGGGATCTCCTCATCAAAATCAAGGTCTATCTTCTCCTCTACAGAACCCATCTGCATCAAGAAGCAACTAATATGTCAGAATTTCAATTGAATTGCAATAAAAGAGATCTTAAATGCTTATTTTGACACGACGACACCATGAAGAAAGCTATACCATTCACCATTGAGTATGTAAAACAATACTTCTGAAGCGTTTGCTACTATCAACATAACGCAGTCAGTGTAATGATTAGCAGTTTACATTGGAAAAAGACAACAGTAAAGAAATTGATCCCCTAGACGTAGAATTTTGCCATTTATCAGTCTTGTAATAACTAGTAGATATTTTTCGAACTATTGGCAGGTTTTTGTATACGAATACACAAACAGTATTCTAACAGCCTTCTACTTTCCATAGCTCGATATGTTTATAGATTAGTTCATCCAGTCACAAAAAAAAAAAAATAGAAGTTGCAGTTAATTACAGAGTCTAAGCAATAACAATAATGAGATCAGCAAAATAAGGGTTATGGATATGTATAAAGCATCAAATATGAGCAAATCAAGAAGATATGATCTGGGTGAAGCACTGAAAAATGTGGTATTCATTTTCAGGTAGATGCAGCAGATCAGCTCACAAGCAACTGAAATCGCAAACTTCACCAAACAAGCAGATCAATGAAAAGAGATAGAGACAAAGAGAATTGCCTGCTTAGGAAAGTTGATTTGAAGAGGAAGATGTTGAGGGTGGATCCAGCTCTACTAAGAGAAGGTAAGAAGAGACAAAACCGGTGGGTACCGTGCAAAGGATATCTACTTGTTCTGCTTGCTATTGTCAGTCTCTTTGTCTCTCTTTCTTTGCGATTTAACAGGGATTACGCTAAAGAAGAAGAAGAAAAGAGGAAAGTTGAACAGAGAGGCATATTCATATTCAGCGTTGGGTGGCTGGCACACTTGCGAAGGTTCCTGGAAGTAGCGCTCTTTGCGTCTGTTTAATTTTCTCAATTTTCAATCAATGACTCGCATTATATAAAGTGATGTGATTTTCTCACAAAAGTTATTTGTTTCCCACCTTTCCATGCTCCACTATGTAAAATAAAAATATCTACCCAAACCAAAACCAACCCCGGAGAAAACAAAATATGTTTAAATCATAAAAACTAAAATAACGTCTGGATTTACAATTTTGTAAGAAGGAAGAAGAATATAACTTTATTTTAGTCTCTTACATTTAAGGATTCAGGCAATTTTGTTTCTCATAATTAAATTTTTTTAATTAAATTTATAATATTTTAAAAACACTTTATTTTGTTTACATCCTTTTAAAATTGTTAGATAAAATATGTTGATATGTCACGTTAAATAATAACATGTGCTGTTATTTATGCTATGCTGACACTTATATTTTATTTGTTTCAATTTTATGTTTTAAAACTTGGCCAAATTTAAAACATGAAGATTAAAATTTAAAAAAATAAAACGTAAAATGCTAGCATGATATAAATAATGGTATATGTTATTATTTAATGTGACATATCACATATTTTATCTAACAATCTTACCAAATGTGAACAAAAGAATCAATTTAGTATGTTTTTTAAAATCAAAAACTTAATTAAAAAAATTTAATAATTGTCTAAACTCTAAAGAGGATAGACTAAAATGAAATTTTAGTCAAAGAAGAAATACCACATGAGTGCATATTTTTCAAATGCTACTCAATTTTCCTTTGGCTACGAAATAATTGGATTTAAAGAATAATATTACTTCAATTCTATGTATAACTTGCATAATGACATAACATAGGTAACTTAATTTGAAGTTTTCATAAAATTTATTTGATTAAATTAGATAAAACTGAAACATTATTGCCAATATGATAAGAGAGAATGAATGGAATCCATTGAGAACATTTTGTAGAAAGCAAGGCGGGTGGAGTAGATGGATGGATCCACATCTATGTATGGCTTCAAATTTCAATTAGTGAGTTTTTGGAAAGATCATCTATTAAATCAAATCAATGAATGTTTCCAAGAGGAGAATACAGGAATTAGATTATTAGAATCCAATCCTTCTTAACAAATCACAATTGCACCTTTCGGCCGCTCATCGATTATACTTTTTTATGTGTTAGAACGAATAATCAATCATCAATCCAATTTTT
The DNA here is from genome assembly GCA_022379115.2 of Bauhinia variegata. NCBI lineage: Eukaryota > Viridiplantae > Streptophyta > Magnoliopsida > Fabales > Fabaceae > Bauhinia > Bauhinia variegata. The sequence goes on from CM039427.1 coordinate 24,359,379, forward strand.
AATTTTTGATAAATAAAGGCTGTAAAGTTTGAGATTAAGACAGACGCAACACTAATCTGTAAATGAATGGCATCCTTCCAAGGAAAAGGAAAAGGGAATGAATCGCAAATATTCATTCCTGACTCCAAAATGCCCTCCCATCATTCTATCTGCTGGTGGCCAAGGAGGAGTTTTGAGCTTCTTCAACTAAGAATACCATCATTCATCATTCCTCTCCCAATCGCCATCGCCATCGCCGAATCCATAACAATCTTAACCCTCTCGTTGAATAAAAATAAAAATAAATGAGCTAAAACAATGCAATCAAAGCTCGGCATACTATAGTAGACATTAACAAGACAGACTTTACTTTCCTGGTAAACATTATCGAGACAAGATTGATCTGATCTGAATCTGAATCTGAGACTAATCCTTCCCCCAATTTTCCTAAAACAAAATCCCAACCCATCTTATCAAAAATTACACCAAGTCATTATCATTATCATTAAGGGGAAAGAAGAATAAGAAGAAGAACAGAGGACTATGAAGGAAGTGGTCGAGGTGGAGGTAGTAGTTGATGAAGATTTTGATGAACGTGGTTCTGGTGGCCAGGTCCCTGAGATACAAAAGGGTGCCCCAACAATTGCAACGCCGTCCACCTCCGCGAGGGATCTCTCTGCAAACACCGCGATATAAAATCTCTAAACTCCCTGGAAGCCGTCGCCGGCGCCTCTGGCGGCTGCGACATACATATCGCACACATCAAGCTTGCCCAATCCCCTTGCCTTCCCACGGCAAATGGAAATCTACCCATATAGAATTCCAGTATGCTGACCCCAAGGCTCCATATATCACCTGCGTAAGCATTGTATTGCCCATCGTTGATGTCCGTGTTGATTCTCTCTGGGCTCATATAAGCAATCGTGCCCACCGATGAATTACACGGATCCATGGTTTGGGCCAGAATCCGACCCACACCGAAATCAGCTATCTTCACCTCCTTCCGAGAGTTAATTAACAAGTTGGACGGCTTGATATCCCGGTGAACGATATGGCGGCGATGAAGGTAAGCCAGGCCACGGAGAATCTGACGGGCTAGATCGGCGAGCTGTTGCTCATGGGGGATATGTTTCCCTTCTAAGGAACCACCATCCATGAACTCAAGAAGGACTTGGATTTCGCCGTTGTGATCGTACATGTCATGGCACTTTACAACGTTCGCGTCATCCACGTCCCTAAGGATCTGGATTTCACGGCGGATCTGAATGCGAACGGAGTCTTCATGGTGACCGTAGATAACCTTTAAGGCGTAAACACGACCAGTGGGTCGGTGGACGACCTTGTAGACGGTGCCACCAGCTCCGCTACCGATACGATTTTGTCTTTCCAGCTCCGAGAAAGGGATCAGCAGATGACTCGGGCCGGAGTGGTGACTCGTTGACGGTGCTGAGTTAGGGGGCAGAGGAAGAGGTACCGCTAACGGTGCCTCGCGTCGAGGCAACGGCAAGGTCAAGTCTCTGCGACGACCTCCTCGTGGACGGTCACGATTGATTGTTCCGGTCCCAGTTCCGGTGCCATTTCCTGCTCCAGGTGGTGGTGGAATCGGTCTCATGACTCGGTGGTGAAACCGCGTATCAAACTTTGATAGCCAAGTTGAAAAGTTGCAACTGCCTCGAAAATCAAATGGGTTTCTCCAGGAGAGCCACTAAAATCATTTGATTCTCGATTTCACGCAAGCAAGCCATGAAAGAGAAGGGGAAGAAGGTTCCCGGAAGAGGGAAAACGAAGGAAACAGCAAGACAAGGTCGGAGAGCTTCCTGTGATTTGCGAGAACAAGATTTTGGAGAATTGAGAGAGAGAAATAAAAGGGGGAGATACAAAGAAAGAAATTCTAGATTGAGGGAGAGAGAGAGAGGTTGCTATCGAAAGATGGAATCGAGGTTTAAAAGGTCAGAGGTTCACGCGCGTCGTGGGTCCGTGAGAAGCGTGGACCAATCAGGTTTAAGCAGCGAGGGTGTAAATTGTGATTTTGGTAAATGCGTTGCGTTGCGTGCAGAGGAGTAATTCTGAGGAGAGCGATCCTATGTGCATCTCGTGGAAATTTTTTTAAGGGAAGAGGGGCACGTGGACCCACACCATTTTGCCGTGGTATGGTTTCTTTCCAAGGACTGAGCCTGTCCCGTCCCCGATGCTGAGGTTGGATTGGATTTGGATCAAATATGTACAATGTACGGACAAGAGTCAACTTCATCTCGTTAAATGGGTTGGGCCGTATGATGATTATCATTATGGCCCATACCCAATTCGATCATGAATTGCAATTATCATAATCATGGTTATGAAATATTTATTTGATCAATTTTGAGTAATTAGTTTGGTAATGATTGAAAGGACCTATGTCCATACCCACATAAAAGGAACAAACACTTGCCCGTGGACCCGAGACTCAATTATTCTCCATATATACCTAATGAATCTATGATAAAGATTAATTAAGCAAGTAGAATTTCGATTCTTTTGCATCAAACACGCCTCGAGTATATTTAGTATAACAAAACTAAACTAGCATTTTATGATGGATGTGGAGATGTCAATCATTATTAAACTAAGGATTCTGATTCCTTAAAGGTGAGTTGTAATGAAAATGGAAATGGATTAGCTAATGAGACCAAAAAAAAGGCAGAGTCAACTCAGGAATCTGCTCAAATGCCCCTAGGCTGGGCTACGCTCCTTTCCACAGCTCAAAGGGTCCCATAAATAAATTGTCTCTTGCTCCCAACTATTTACTGTTTTTAACAAAAATAATAATCGAAGAATCTCCTTTTTTTGAGTCAACGAAGGCAATGGCGTCTGAACTTGAACCAAAGAGAGACGCTTTCATTTCTGCCTCAACTCGTCCTTTGGCAGACTTGCTTTCCTAGCATCTTCTTGCCACGATTGCCCGTTATACAAGTAATGGTATAATATATGTTACAAGTCCTCCTTCTGGCCTTGATTATTATTATCTTTTATTTCACTCGTATTCTACCTCATCTCAAGTAAACAACTTTTATTAAGCATGAATCAACAATGAAAGATTCCTCCTACCCTTACTTCTTTCTGTACTTTCGAATTAAGTTGGCATAAGATTTACTTTATATATATATATATACACGCACACCTCGCTGCCATTCATCTCATGGTCATTACATCCAATTTGCTCCAGTTATCATACTAACATTCAGTTTCGGACCACACTGTAAATTACAAGTTTCACCACCATCTTCATGTAATATGGCTTGTGTTTGCTTTCTTGCGTGCTAGTTCTATCGAATGATTTCTAGAACAATCTAAACAATTTTATTCTTGCTAAAACTGACGTACGCGTCATAACATCTGGACTGTGGAGGGCATGCGTGCTGTTAAGTTGCTTGCATAGAAACTGTCATCTCATCTGCTCAGGTGCCAACATAAGGTCCGCGAATTGAGACTGGTGGACCATATGAATATCTCCACTCTCCGCACGCTAAGCATCTATCTTGCTCAACACCGTTATCCAGAGTACAAAATTTGCAAGACCAAATTTTATACTTGGCAATACCTTTCTGTTTCTCTGTTCCACAAGCTTCGCATACCAGGGCCAATGACTGCAATAAACGGATCCATCAAATGATAATTTCTGTCAAAACATGAAAATATTATACGTGCATACTCCCTCACATCCACAGCGTTCAATGGCCATCCACCAAAAGTCATAGTACATAAAGATGATATATGGAAATAAATGAACAACGGAACTCTTTTCAGTCACATAAACTTCATAAATTAATATACCAACTGGAAAGAGATTTTCGAAGATGAAACTCAATAAGTCATCAGAAAATTGCAACACATTTCTTAAATTCCAACGCCCTAAATTAACTAAACAACATATGACTTGAACAATGCGTAGGATAAAAAGTAGGCAACAGAAAGGACTTCTCAACAACCTTCATGTGTTACTGTCCCCAACTTTCAATTTATAATGTCCTCCATTGATCAAGTTAACATAATGTTTCTGTTATATAACTCAGCACTATATCTAAATAATGGTCACCTTAAAGTAATAATTGTCCGAAATTATGCCAAAAAAAGGTGAGGCAAATTTGAGCTTTTATCAACCTTCTTCTTTTCTTTTTCCCCTTTTTGACATTAGAATAATCTGATTGATGTCCCCTAGCACAAACCTGGAATTGTTAACTTGTTTCCCGCATCATATAAATTACACACAACCACCTCTAACAACTCATTGTACCTCCATAGTAGAACTGTCCTAGTTTCCGTAGTTTGTCCTCCAAAGCCTGTAGGTTCCTTCGCCTACCAAGACAACTAGCAAAATTTCCCAAGTACCTAGAATCAGTCCATGCAGTAAGTGCCAAGACACAAGTACACCATGACATTTACATGATCCCTTTTAAGATTCGACTGGGGGTTTGCAGCTAGCACAGATCCAAAATGATAGGGTCAACACTTCCTAGATTGAACACACAGCAGTAAAACAGTAAAACATCATATGCATGTGTCACACAAATATTTTTTGGGCCTTGTCTCTACACACACAAACAAATTGTACCTGATTTAACAAGGTACAGGTATTGCACTGCCATTTTGCTCCATTATATGCTGTTTCCTCAGTCATTGCAGGTTGCACAGGGAAAGCTTGAAAAGATCTACCATGAGAATCCAATGGTAATTTTTGCCTTTCAGAAGGTCCACTGGAACTTGTATTCTCCTGTATGTAAGTGTCACTCCCTCCAGACTTTGATCCACACCATATATCATCGTGCAATCTCCTTTCTGCGGCCATAGCAGCAGCTTGTATTGGGCTAAGAGCAGCCTTAATGCTGTTATCACCACCTAAACGCTGAGGTCCTGGGGGCAATAGAGTTCCACGATGTGATCTGGTTTCCGCTGCAGCTGCTGCCATCTGGCGTAGTGATGACAAAGGTGGTTGACGGGAGAAACCGCCCAGACGTCTCCCTGGAAGATCAAATCCTGTCCCAGTACCAGTAATCCCTTTGGCAATCAGTTCTTCACATTCCTACAGACAAATAGGAACTATATTAAATGTACATACTTATCTATGACCAATATTGAGAAGAAGGAGCAGAAAAGATTATCACGAGACTATAAAAACACAAATGCTGATTTAAACAGAAGTGCTACTATTATAGCAATCGAGACAAGAAATCCCTTTTTTCTTTTTTCTTTTTTCTCATTTAAGGCAAGAGTACTGGATACTAGTCTATCTGAATTTTCTTTTCAATGGACCAACGTGTTGAGACCTCTTCAACTAGGAAACTATGCTAGATAGGGTACATGTAAAAGGACCAGAATTACTTCTGTATCAACCTTGCCATGAGGCGACAACAAGCTCATCCCCCCAATTTCTTTTACAGCTTGTGTGTGTGCGCGCATCATTTGCAAATACTCTGATAATGCGTGCTACTTTTACAGGTATGAGATACTTAGAACTATATCTATGCATGACCAACATAGTTTATAAACATAACATTGTCAAAATTCATATCTTGCTTCAATTGAAACCCAGATAACTTCTGAACAAGGTAAGATATGTCCTTCTAAAGCACAGGCAATATACGGTTTTACTATTATGAAATAGAAGAATGCAGCAATTGTTGATAAAGTATAGACAGGACAAAGCATTACCTTCCTGATTTCATCCAAAAGGTTATAAAACTGAGCATTGTGGGGACCATGGTCAATATGGCAAAGCTCGTGCAACATGGTATCAAGAGTCTGTTCATAAGGGAAAAAATCCCACTCACGGTTAGGCCTCCTCAGCCTTAGCTTTATCTCTGCACCTCCTCCTATATTGAGTCCTAGAAGTGACGGATTGGCAGGACTGCATTCTAAAGTTAGATGATGACAAATATCATACAAAGTATAACACTAAAGTATGACATGAAGGAAAAGTAAATAAGCAAGTACCAGAACTCTGAAAGGACTTTGACTTTCCATTTCCTTTTCCGCATTACTGGCTGCACCTGGTTAGCGATTCTTTCAAGAGTCTTCCTTGCATCATCTTCCCCTATCTTCTTCAGAGGTTTAATTTCCCACACCTTGTTAAGATCATTAAGATCCATGCTGATTGATAAGAAAAGGTTTCAGACCTGGCCTCAGTAATGATACCCAACGTCATAAATCATATTTTCTATTCACAATTACAAAAATGTAAGTAGACTTCACACATAAAAAATGCACGAAGGCCTCGTTCATTGTTAATCTTAAATGTAGTCCCCAGCTCGCAGGAATAAGAGACGTCTGCCAACTTAAATCCAACTCAATAGTCTAAATTAGTTTTGTTCTTTTTCTGCTAATGAGATTCTCTAAATTTGAATTCTTTTAATAAAATAGTTCAGTGAAAAACGTTACAATCTAAAAAAAGCCATCATAGCAGCATGTATATATTTCGACAACCAACATAAAGAACCCTCCTTCCTTTTCTCAGCTTTTCCCAGTAAAAATTTTCAATTCCGGGGAGGGGGGAAGATCCTACACTGGTAGTTCAGTCCAGAAAAAGAGAATTTTACTTAAAATCTTGAGCCTAGTAATTCTGAAATTCTCATATATACTTTGAACAACTTTCACTATTGCACGTAAAGATAATCAAGCATTTAAACTCGTAAAAAATAACTCCGATGATAGATTGAGAGCAATCAGTAGATGATTATGTAAAAGTGTAGGGGAGAATTCAGCTGAACTGACCTCTTGTAGAAAAGCGCAACGCGATGATAGATTGAGATGATCAGAAAAATGGTCGCAATTCAATGACTTTCAAGTTTTTATATTCTTTTACAAATCAATTCCTCCTCTCTTTTGACTTTTTCGGAGATTCCATTACCGCACTTCCCAACACAGTCGTGGCCTTGGCCTAGCAGTTGGGGTTGGGGAGGAGAGAGTGACATTGGTGAGAACCGAGACAAAATAAATCAATTAAAAGTAAATAGCAGATGAATTGAATAATAATCTATATTTATATTATTGTTATTATTTCAATTTTTTATATAAAATCTATTTGATTAAGTTATGGGTTTAAGGAGTTATTATTTTTAAATTAAATTAGATTATTTATTTATTTATTATTTTTAATATAAAATCCAGAAAAAAGGAAAATTTGTTACTTTTTTAGTGGCCGTCAAAGGCATATTATATTGCTCATGAGTCTGACAGTGGAAGAGTGAACGACAAAAGGAAAACAAGTGTAAAGCGTCGTTTTTTCCGGAGCATGCGTCAGCGCCAAAATAAGAGTTACGACTCCTATTTCACACTTGAAAATGACAAAACGACCTTTTCTTACATTATTATTATAATATAAAAGTTGCATAGACTTCAATTACATTATAGAAGTAAGGCAATCCGCATCCCCGTTTCCAAACACGAAAACTTTGGCTTCGCCATTTAGCTTACCCAAATAGACTTACTTTGTTGAAAATGAAAATGTAGAATACCACGTGTAGTTACTTTGATTTGACGGGCTTTTCCCGCCTGCAACGCCACAAGATCCATCGTAGCCTGAAATTGCATTGCCATACATAGATTCCATCAGCCACTGATCTCCAACATAAGGCACTGCCTTCCCCTCTGCAAGAACCACCAACAAAAGCAAGCATACACTTTTTTTCTCTCAATACACCAAGACCAGAAAATGGCGATACGCATTAGAATTTTCTTACAGTACCGGGCGTTGTTGATGCTTTATGGTACGGTATTGGCCTTTGCCAGTGAACAACAACAGTCTCCTCAAGGTAACCCATTTTCATGTTAATAGTCTGTATTCCCATATTCTATATCCGTTTCACCTTTCCCTGTTTGGCTACTCAGGAAGTTCTGAGAAAAGAAGAAAAATCCTATTGAATTGAATTTGAAAGATATATAGATAGTTGCCGTTGGCTTTTCTACGCATTCACTCAGTAGCTGCAGGATTTTATTTCAAAGAATAAAACTTTGGTGATCAAACACAAGTCACAGAAAATTAACCCACATGTATAATTTCTTTTACACTCTGTTCTGTTGTAGTTGAACTGTTTCTCCAAGTTTGATTGTTTATTTTATATCTTTGCTCAGAGTCAGACCCGAGTTACCTCAAGTTTGTGTTCAACGCCAGCGACTTTCCTTCTGAAGATTACTATGATTATATGATCTTCGGCGGTGGCACTGCTGGGTTCCCATTGACAGCGACAGCCTCGCATATGTATCGAGCTCTCGTGCTTGAACGAGGAGGCATTGCATATGGAAAACCCAACTTGATGACCCAAGAAGGGTTCTTAACGACGCTTATGATTACCCTGCACAAGCTTTCACATCTGAAGATGACGTCCTAAATGCTCGGGGACACGTTCTTGGTGGCAGCAGTGCAATAAATGCTGGGTTTTACAGCCGAGCAGATGAAGATTTCTTCAAACGGTCTGGTTTAGTTTGGGACCCCTAGGCTGTGAACGAGTCCTATGAAAGGGTTGAGAGGGAAATCGTGTTTAGGCCTGAGCTCAAGATATGGCAATCTGCCGTTCGAGATGCGTTGCTCGAAGCGGGGGTTGATCCCTATAACGGGTTCAGTTTAGATCATGCTCTTGGCACCAAAATTGGAGGTTCCACGTTTGATAGCAACGGTAGGGAACATAGTGCAGCTGATCTTCTGATGTATGCAAGAGCACGCAATATCAGGGTTGCTGTGTATGCTAGCGTGGAAAGGATTCTACTTGCTTCTTCTGCAGTATATACAGGTTCAATGCAATCTGCAATTGGGGTTGTTTACCGTGGTCAAAAGGGAAGGTACCATCATGCTATAGTTCATGAACATGGTGAGGTGATGCTGGCTGCTGGTGCCATTGGGAGCCCTCAGCTTCTACAGCTAAGTGGCATTGGTCCCGGGCCTTATCTTTCTTCATGGGGAATTCCTGTAGCTCATCACCTTCCCAGTGTTGGGCGGTTTCTGTTTGATAACCCTCGTAATGGCATCACCATTGTTCCGTCAATTCCTCTTGAGCAATCTCTCATACAAGTTGTGGGCATCACTGACTGTGGGGCTTACATAGAAGCAGCTTCTAATGTGATTCCATTTGCATCCCCTGCATATTGTGTTTATCAGAAGTCCATCTTCACCACTGTACCTGAACGTGGCTACCCTTATTGAGAAGATTTCAGGGCCAGTTTCTTGAGGTTGGGTTCAACAGGCGTGAAGATGAACCCTATTGTTCGATTCAATTACTTGAGCAGACCAATTGATGTAGAACGTTGCGTGAATGGCACGCGCAAGATAGGGGGGAGTTACTGAGAAGCAGGGCATTGAATTGAATGATTTTAAATTTAGGAACTGGTTTGGGGAACAAGACTTTAGATTTGTAGGGCCCGCACTCCACTGCCTATGGATGAATCTAATTCCGTGGATATGGGAGATTTTTGTCGTCTGTTGATGGTGATCACAGTCCGTTTAGTATGCTTAAATTTCTGCTAAGGAATAGGCAAAAACATTCTCTTCCTTCTTAAAGTTTATTTGATTAGTCAAAAAAACAAAGAATCTCAATTGTTTAGTATAAATTTGCCCTTAACACATATTCATATTTTCAATCATCTGCCCTCAAAAGATATGCACTTCCCAGCTCCATCCTTTTGCCATCGGTGATCTTCCGCCGGCCTGTACCCTCCTTCCACGTTTTCTTTTTTGTTCTCATAGAATCTACTTTTATTTTGAATAATTTAAAATTTCTTACTTTTTTAATACATATTATATAGATATTGTATGTCAATGATTAAATCATTGTATTAAATCTCTCTTGTTTTCTGTTTATATAAAATTTACTTCTATTTTAAGTAATTTTAAATTTCATACTTCTTTAATACATATAATTCAAATCTATCATTAATTTGGTTGGCAGGTACTATGGGCTAAAGATAATTAGAGAAAGAGCAAGATTTCAAACCATGGTGTACGCTTCTAGGCAAGTGGATTTCGATTTGGTTTGTTATTGCCAAATAAACAGAATGAATAATAATGCATATGTTTTTGCAGAAAGTGAATCTTTTACTTATATTAGTGTATCAATTTGAAAAGGCAGTTAGGCCAATTGGGAGGCAGAGCCTGTGCTTGCTTTGTCCATAATATCTCACATCGCACCTACTCTCTGTTTTTGGAGAGGCAGATTATATATTTATATCCTGGTGAATGATCGAATTTCAGTCGATGGCATTTTCCTCTCAATTTCATTATGCATTACCTTTTTTCTTTTTTGGTGTTTCTCCTTAAGAATACTTCACATGTCCAATGAACATGTTGATTCGGAACAAGCCAAATTAACATATTATTAATTAATTCTACAACTTGATCATTTTCAAATGTACGTTCGTACGATGTTCCAGTTTCTATTTTTATTTTTTTATTTACTTAGCATATATTTCCACTTGACTCCTCAATAAGATCCAATTATTACGGGGAAAATATAGGTGATGACAAAAGTGTGACTGCGAATTGCACATCACTAAAAGTATATACTTTCGTTATATTATAGTTAAAAATAAAATAACATTTTCTCACTTTTTTTTTTTTTTTTTTTATACTTGTTGAGGCATACAAATCAAATTTGATTTAATAAAAAGATATAGTTTAACTAACCTAAAAAATATTTGCTGCTCTTTAGTAGTGTTTATTTGTGCATACACGCATGCTCCTATAATCCTATTCCCACTTAATAATTTGTTACTTTTATATCCATCAAATACATTTTTTTTCCTTAAAAATGTAACAAATATCTTGACTTTTATAAAGTGATGGTCAATTTTCAAATTCATTCAAAGTATAAAGAGGGGGGGGGGGTGAATTGTATCTATCATAAATCCAATTAAGTAACAATAGAAGGTGCTTTTGGCCCATTTTTTCATTGAAAAAAATATATTTTTGTGTAATTTTTTACTATTTGTATTAGCTTTTAACAAAAAGCAGAAGATGCTTAAAAAAGGAAGTGTTTGTGATGATTGGTAAAATTTTGTCCAAATTCTTTCAACGGAGACCATTTGGAGCGCAGCAACGCATCTCCTTTCCTTGTCTTGTGTTTTATATTTAGTTAAATAAAAATTGGTGTCTCTCAACTCTCAAGTCTCGCGATTCAAATTTCTATATAATAGTAAGAGTCCCCAAACCCCTTCACAAACTAGCGCTCTCCTTGGGACAGAAAAATCAGAGATACCAATTTTTCTCCAATGGCTTCCTCTGCTTGTATCAAGCCCGTTTCCAACCATGCTTTGACTTATTCATCCTCAAAATCTACCTCAAAGTCCTCCCTCGTTTCCTTCCTCAGCACCACCGCCTCCATACCCACCATCTCCCTCAAGCTCTCTCATTCTCACTCATGTCATTCTCAACGTTCCTTCCTTGTCAACAATGCCTTGAAAACAGTGCACACATCTCAATCCTCTGTCTCAAGCTCCAAGGATCTTGACTCCTCGTCCTTGGATTCAAAGCCCACCATTTTGGTCTCCGAGAAACTTGGAGACGCCGGTCTTCAAGTGCTACGAGGTTTCGGACACGTTGAATGTTCATACGACCTCTCACCCGAGGACCTCTGCTCCAAGATCTCATCTTTTGATGCTCTGATTGTGAGGAGTGGCACTAAGGTCACGAGGCAGGTCTTTGAAGCTGCAAAAGGAAAGTTGAAGGTTGTCGGTAGAGCTGGTGTGGGCATTGACAATGTGGATCTGCAAGCTGCTACTGAGTTTGGTTGCCTCGTTGTTAATGCGCCCACGGCTAACACAATCGCCGCTGCGGAGCATGGAATCGCTCTTCTGGCTGCTATGGCGCGGAATGTTTCTCAGGCTGACGCATCCATGAAAGCTGGTATGGTAAAATTAAATTCTCGGTTCTCTCCATTCTCGATCAAGTTTGGCTTGGTTTGTAGGATGGAAACGAGAAGTACTTACTTTTCAACATTTTCTTTGGAACCAAGTAGATTGCTAATCTTTTTAACATTAACATAGGCGGATCTAAATTAGACAATTCGTCAAATGAAACTATGTGGTAAAAGTCTCTGCTTTTATTTTATTTTATTTAAAAAAAAAGGTCATTTTTTTTTGTGTACTTTTTTTTAAAACGCATAAAAGTTGTCTGTTTTCTGGATTTGCTATGCTCAAACAGAGACATAGCTGAATCCATTTGCATTGCCACTGATACAGACGCAGACACAAATGGGTTCATGTATACTGTGTGAGTGCTAGACTTTTGCAGGAGAAGGCTGAAGGTAATGTAACAGAGCCACAGACCTATAGATCGTTCAAGTAAATCATATTTAAGGAGACTAATAAAATGATTAGAGACTTTGACGGATCTGTGAAGTAGAAATATGAGTTGCCCCTTATTTGAGGATTTATTGGATGGATAATACTTTTAGAACACGCTGGCTTTCATTGATAAGATACAATTTTACAGGAAAATGGCAAAGAAGCAAGTACGTTGGAGTTTCTATGGTTGGAAAGACATTAGCAGTTATGGGATTTGGCAAAGTGGGGTCTGAAGTTGCGAGGAGGGCAAAAGGGTTGGGAATGAATGTGATTGCTCATGATCCATATGCCCCAGCTGATAGAGCACGTGCTGTTGGTGTGGATTTAGTGTCATTTGATGAGGCCATATCCACAGCAGATTTCATCTCTCTGCACATGCCACTCACCCCAACTACTAATAAGATCTTCAATGACGATACATTTGGAAAGATGAAGAAGGGAGTCCGCATCATCAACGTGGCAAGGGGCGGAGTTATCGACGAAGATGCATTAGTAAGAGCCCTTGATAATGGAGTAGTTGCCCAGGTATGTTGCTTTCTTCAGCTCAAACTCAATGGCTGCAATATCGACACTGATTCTGATTAGTATTTTCTTTCAAAAGTCAAAGGGTGTTTATGCTATGGTGTTGGTGCCATTTATTGTGTTGTGTGCCTCAATTCAAATCTGTAATATTCGTTACAACTGTATATGAAAAAGGCTGCACTTGATGTCTTCACCGAGGAGCCCCCGTCCGAAGACAGCAAGTTAGTGCAGCACGAAAATGTCACGGTTACGCCTCATCTTGGAGCTAGCACAAAAGAGGCACAGGTTTGTTTTCGCTTGTTCATTTCTACTCTTCAATAATCCTCCACATTAATTTCCATTGTTTAGTATATATAACCTTCTCGCAATCTTAACCAAGCTTTCTGCATCAATTTTGACGTATCAGGAGGGTGTGGCTGTTGAAATAGCTGAGGCTGTTCTTGGAGCATTGAAGGGGGAACTCTCGGCAACTGCTGTCAATGCTCCCATGGTTGCTCCAGAGGTAAGCAATTCATTGGAACGTTTCATTAATATTACATCATGCAACTTTGTTTTGGCCTAGCCTAGGTATTGGTAACTCGTACATGTTTTTTGTGACCAGGTGCTGTCGGAGCTGGCTCCGTATGTGGTGTTAGCAGAGAAGCTGGGAAAGCTGGCCGTACAGTTAGTGGCTGGAGGGGGTGGTGTTAAATCTGTGAAGGTTGTTTATCGATCTGCTCGGGACCCAGATGACCTGGACACTAGACTTCTGAGAGCCACGATCACAAAAGGCATAATCGAACCAATCTCAAACACATATATCAATCTTGTAAATGCTGATTTCGCCGCCAAGCAGAAAGGGCTTCGCATAAGTGAGGAAAGGATTGTTGTTGACTCGTCTCCTGAGTTCCCCGTTGATACGATTCAGGTGCAAATATCAAATGTGGACTCCAAGTTTGCCAGTGCTATTTCAGAGAATGGGAACATAAGCATTGAGGGGAAAGTGAAGTATGGAGTACCCCATCTCACTTGTGTGGGCTCATTCGGTGTGGATGTGAGCTTAGAAGGGAACCTGATTTTGTGCCGCCAGGTTGATCAGCCTGGCATGATTGGTACTGTGGGAAACATTCTGGGCGAACACAATGTGAATGTCAGCTTTATGAGCGTCGGAAGGACATCTCCTAGGAAGAAGGCTATTATGGCTATTGGTGTGGATGAAGAACCTACTAAAGAGGCCCTTGGCAAGATCGGTTCAGTGCCTGCCATCGACGAGTTTGTCTTCCTCAAACTCTAGTTCATTCATATTGCTGCTTTAGGTCTCCCTTAGGATACATGTGGAGGAATAAAAGAAACTCAAGTAAACCAACTTGGGGAATAAAAGTCGTGAATAAACAGCTTCCAATCCTCTTCATATTTCCCTGGTTTCTACAATTTTTTTTTGGGTTTTGGGGGAGGAATGCTTCTGTAGTTATTGTCTTCTGTAATAGAAGACATTCCTGTTGTTCATAGAGAATCATCTATATCTATTCTAGCGTTGAATTATTTTGAATTGAAACACTACTTGCATTAGATGGTGAGTTTACAAACAAAAGGTATTTCTTAATAGGTAACACGCGAGTTCTTATAGAACGCAAAAAATACAGTAATCCATAAACCTTCATCCCTTGACATACGCATCCTTACATTACAGAGAGCTAAAGCCTAAATCTCCACGGAGTATTCTTAGTTCACCACTGCTCGTCCCGACATTATTTCCCCCTGAACATAAATAAAAAGAATACATATGAATTTTGGAGAAGACCAGTTTGTGACGTGTGTGTATGTGTGAGAGAGACTTACGTGTTCATCATCAGAGTTATGTTGTCCCCTTTCAATAAAATCCTACCTGAAAATTTTGGATATAAATCAATAGAGGAAAATGGGGGGAAACGTAAAACAGTTAATATAATTATTTCCTTTTTTTTTTTTTTAAAAAAAAAAAAGGCAACACGACAAACCTAGGGATTTTCTGCTCTTCTTCTTAATGTTTACTTCTTCAGCATCATCCAGAACCAAGTTCATGTATTCATCAAACCCCTGAACAGCACAAATGAAGTACAATTTTATTTGGCCTTCAACCAAAAATAGCGAAGTAGAACATTCTTGAATGTGTATCAATCCATCATCTCAAAACATTTAATCACATAAATAGTGAAGTGCATTGACTATCTCCAATAAGCAGAAAAGTCAGTAAGCGCTTGAAACTGCACAAGAATGAAGAGGAATATGGAAGATAGGTAGTAGTAGGAAAGACCCGGGCCCAGGTATGAGCAAAACATGCACGTTTGAAATTCATGGTCTATTTCAGCAAAAATACTCACAAAAGACAGAACAAAAAGAAGAAAATAAAGAAAAGGACTATGGACCGGGACAAAAAGAGATTTCTTATATAGTATATACCACCACATATTTCTTCCTTTCAGGTAAGCTTCAAGCATTAGTGCTATGACTCTGGATACTCTATATTTTGAATCAAAGAGAGTTACAGAAACCGCTAGGTGTTTTCACCTTTCTCCACTTTGGAATGGAAAGGATACTCTCAAGTGGCGTCAATACAAACAATGATGGTCCTCTACTCAATAAATACAATTTCAGGATTATGTGTAACACGTTGTCGTTATCTCCAAGCTAAAGTCAACAACGTGATTAATCACAGCTAATGGATTTAAGCTTCCAGGAAGGTTGAATGCAGGGGATGAAATTGAGGCTGCATTACACAAGGTGGATGAGACTAAGGAAGATAAACATAACCTGAGGTATAGGTGTCACTAGATCGTTATATTAAAACAGTACCTAGGGAACCATTAAAGCTAAAAAGGTGAAGATAAATAGAAGGGAATCTTGTATCGTTCAATTGAGCCATATAGAGACATTTTATCAGCTAACTGAATATTGTGAACAGGTTGTAAACCAACAAGAGAATGATATGGGCATTCCGAGACAAACTTCATTATGTGTTTTTACGGTTTTACCATATTGAAAATTTGACATGGCAAATCAGATATTTGGATATGCATTTTTTCTAACACAATTTGGAATCGCAATTTTCCATTATTGCGGTGCCTAAAACGGCGGATAATTGGAAGCGCTTATTTTGCCTGTCGTCAAGAAAGATTTAAGAGCCTTTCAGCACCACTTACTAGCCTCCTGTGCTACCCACATGTCAAATCTGGAGTAAATTAGATTATACAATATTTAAAAATTATACTTTATGTACAAATTTCAGGAGGTTATTCTAGCAACTAGAGATTATGCCAGAAGGAGGCTACAATGCTAGCAAAAGTTTTTGTACTACTGAAAGGAAAGAATATGAATAAGATCTAGAATCAAAACCTACTTCTCCTTTAGACAGGTCAAAAGAGAGGAAACATAGCTAAGGGGAGCAATTTACTTCATATAATGTTTGAAGTAACAACTTGAAAGTTTGGAAGAAGTATTGAAAAGGTTCCATTCTCATGCAGCATTGAATACCATCAAAGGAAAAAAGGATTAAATCCTTTAAAATTTTGACTACTTGGAGAGGCCAAAAAACGAATCTTCACATGCTTTCAATAAAATATGATGAAATAATTAGGGAAAGAAACGACAGTATCACCAAAGGAGTACACATAATCAGAAGCGAGAGTAGCATCTAATGGCAGACACTAACAATCCCCAAAATGAACATGGATTGATATGCAAACTCAGAAAACCATGTTTCAAATTGTAATAAGTATAAATCAGAGTATAATAATTGAAGCAAACTTACAATTATTCGGCCCTCAATCCGCAAATCTTTCTGCTCAAAAAGCCAAATTTGAATGCGCGCTTTCTGTATTAAGTTTCGACAAGCAAAATACACTTCAACTAGAGTGTCCTTTTTCGGTAAATATGATGAATCAATAGAAAAGAATATAGCTCATATACACACGCACCCAAAAGAGAATTAAAGGGAAAAAAAAAGATAGAATGTAAGGTTACACTCACGCTTTGAAGGAACCTGAAGATCAGATTCTGAAAATGCACAAAAGAAAACTTATGAGTTGTGAATTAGAAATACTTGACGGGTTTCAACAATCCAAAAAAAAAAAAAAAAAAGGAAGAGAAGGAACTTACAATTGGTTGGGTCATAATCCTCTGAACTTTTGTGCTAGCCATGGTTGCTGCTTCCTTTTTTTCCCGAGGAGAGCCTGCAAACTGCAATAGACTGTCGAAGCGAGTTTGGAATCCACTCTCCGGCAATAGTCGCAAACTTAATAGCCCTAACTGGGGAGAATATTTGGAACAATTAAACTTTTTGGCTCCTTAAAGAAAAAACATAGCCCTTTCTTAATTTCTTCACAGCCATAAATTATTGCATACAGTTTTTTCTTTTCTTTTTTTTATGATTTTATGGGTTAAGTTACTTTTTTTTTATTATAATTAGATTTTTTAATTTCATAGATTTTATTCATGCATATTTTGCTCTTATTTTTATAGCAGAAATTTTTATTTTTTTTTTCACTTGTAAGTCGTTTATTATTTTTTTATTCGTAAGACCTCTAAATATTCCTACATTTGAAATTGTTTTCCTAAATTTAAGCTTGCTGCTATATTATTTAGATATTTTTATATGATAAAACAATTTTGTTCCTAAAATAAATAATTTCATTATATTGATCAATAATTTGTTAATTTGCAATTTCCTTTTAAGTTGATTTATGACAATAATTACAGAAATTTTCACTTACAAGAGTATATTATTGAATCTATGATTTATAATTTAGAAAATATTCTATTTTCATTATTTCAACCGATATTAAATTTATTTATTTTTTAAAAAGCATAGATTATTATTATTATTAAAAAAAAAAAAAAAAACATAGATTCGTTGTTAGTGCTTGCATCTACTTTTGACATTGGAAGGAGGTCGATATCCGTCACCTTCTAGGTTTTGTTCTGACCGACAACGTTGTGACCATTTTTGGCTTTGGATTGCTGATGGCTGGTGCCGGAATCCACCCCTATCACCAGCAATGGCCTCCGACGGCGGCAGCTACTCCTCCACCACCACCAGCCGCCGCTGCTACGGCTACTGCTGCTCCTCTTGCTCCTTCCATCCCATCCGATGAGGTACCTTCTTTCACATGTTATTCTTTTATAGTATCCGTTTTTTAGATCTGTTCTGAGCTTTTTTTTTGGTTACGTGATCCTTGTGTTTGGTTTTGTAATTTTTTTTTAAAAATTTCATATGAATTCAGTCATTGTGCTCTAAATGGGACAAGATGAGATCGTTATTATTTTATGTTTAGGTTCGAACCATCTTTATAACAGGACTTCCGGACGACGTAAGAGAGAGAGAACTGCAGAATCTGTTGAGATGGTTGCCTGGATACGAAGCTTCTCAAGTGAATTTCAAAGGTGAGAAACCAATGGGTTTTGCTCTCTTCAGCACGGCGCAGCAAGCAATTGCAGCGAAAGATATTCTTCAGGTTGACTTACTTTAATGCAGAGATCTTGCATATTTTCATTTTTATTAGCTTATGCTTAGTTGACGTGTGATTCATTTTTTCCCCATTTTTAGGAAATGGTATTTGATACAGAGACAAAGTCAGTGCTGCACACGGAGATGGCCAAGAAAAATCTTTTCGTTAAAAGAGGTGGTCTTAAAATTTTCAATTAAAAGCTAAAATCTGATTTCATGCTTTGGCTTACTTACTCTGAAACTTCAGTGGAGAAAAAATCATAGAATATGCATGATTCTGTGAATGTTCTGATGGAATTTGATAAGGTTTTTCCTTTCAAAAGGTTCTTAAGTAAAAGCCACTTCAATTACAATTTCATCTCAAATGTGTGAAGAAGTCAGTATTAAGTCATTTAAGATGAGAGGGGAAAAAGGGGTGATGGTAGTGGTGTTATTCCTTTGATTTCGTGGTGGAGAAAAATTTGATCGAGATACCAAAATTTTGTGGAGTGTTTTCTAACCACATTCAGACGGAGTGCCACACTCCTTCCTTCCATCGTGTTCATGCTTTGTGTGCATTGAAAAAATGAAATCAAAATCTTGTGCTGCTGGTCTTGGGTCTTGTCATTGGATAAGGCTGGGTTAATGCGAGAGGCATTTCTCTTTAATCTATATATGTGAATAAAATGTTATGGAGCTTTCTACCCTTTGTCTGCTATTAGTTTCTGTTTATTGTACATTTATATTAATTTATATGTAGGAATAGTGGCGGATTCTGGTGTATATGATCAAAGTAAAAGGTTACGGACAGCTGGTGATTATACGCACACTGGTTATGCTAGTCCATCTCCTTTCCATCCTCCTCCACCACCTGTTTGGGGACCACATGCGTAAGGACTACTTGTAACTTTCTTACCCCAATTTTTTTTTTTTCCAAAAAGAAGGAAAAATGAGTAGGAAAGAAGAGGTGTTATACATAACTGATTAGATAAGATGGTTGCATTGTATATTAATAGATCAGACTTCTCTTTTCATCGTCCTACTGCCTTCAGATACTTATGAAGTTATTTATTTTTGTTCTTAGTTTGTGATGGTATATTTGCTTACATGGTCCAGATATATGGCTCCTCCTCCTCCATATGATCCGTATGGAGGTTATGCTGTTGCTCCAGTACCTATGCCTACTCCTGCTCCTGTACCAGCACCTAGCAGTTATGTCCTTGTTCAGGTGAGTGTTGAATAAATTGTGATCAGTTGGTCTTAATTCATCCATGTGGTTTCCCTGTCCATGGCATTCCTCCTTCTCTTGCAAGTGCTAACTCTAAAAAAGGACAAACAGAAAGTCAAGGCTTTTTGTAAGTTTATTTTTTGTTTTGGTACAAAGTCTTTTTGTAAGTTATACCTTACTGCTTGGTGGTTAAATCTTTCTCGGTTACAAGGATTGCCAGATCTCTACCTGGTGTTTTAATTTTATCATCTTGCTTTTAGTAGTTGAAGTAATATATCTTCTTTATTATTATTTTGCTCAGTTCTCTTGGCAACTCATTTTATGAACTTGTAAGAGGGTAACTGAAACAGGAGGGGGGGAGCTAACTGTATTTTTGTTGGATGCATTATCAAGTTCAATTTATTTTGTGCCATGAGTCAGACTTATATTAGAGGTTACGCACTTCATTTTGTCTTTGATTCTTGAGGATTAAATTGTGTCTTTGAAGAATATTCAATCTCTACGAAGTCTTCAATATCTATTTTAATTATAAAATGGAAAAGATAGGTATGAGATAATTTTGGTGTACATTGCTAACTAGAATCTGGTCTTGAGAGAAATCTTGTTTAATAAATTGCTCTCTTTCTCTTCATATTTTGTTAGACTTACGTGGTCTTGTTGAGTTATGGATATTTCTTGGGAAATCTTTTACGCTTTTGGTGGTCAGTTGATCAACCCATCTTCTGTGTTGAATATTGCTTAAAATCACCTCTGGATTAGTTAGTAATGACAAGTAGTTTATCTTTTATTTTATTATTTTCTTAGACATTTCATTATGTGCAGAACACAAAAGATAATCCTCCATGCAACACCCTGTTTATTGGGAATTTGGGGGAGAACATAAATGAGGAAGAACTGAGGAGCCTTTTTAGTGCGTATGTGTATTCTTTCCCTATGTCTTCTTTTTATTTTTTATACATATTATTTCTCATGCTCTCTTAAGTACTTAAATAATATATTTGACTTGACTTTGTGTTGCAGGCAACCTGGTTTTAAGCAAATGAAGGTTTTAAGACAGGAGAGACATACTGTTTGCTTCATTGAATTTGAAGTAACCATTTTATTACACTTGTAGCCTTATAAAATCGTCTATGCTTTAGCTAATTTTTTGTTCTTAGATTTTTTCTTCTTTTATATAATTATCGTCAGAATTATGTCGTCCTGAAATTGATATTCATATTACGTCCAAGGACACTTCATAATTCTATGACAAGATATGAACAGTTCTATTATTTTATTGAGTTTATAGTTTCATTGTGATACTTATTCGGCATGGCTTCATATATTTTTAAATTTAAATTTGAAATCTCCTAAGAGGACAATCCATGATACTATTGCAGGATGTAAATAGCGCTAACAATGTTCACCATAATCTGCAAGGTGCTGTTATCCCAAGTTCTGGTTCTGTTGGCATGCGAATACAATATCCTTTTTCACAGATTTGTTTTATTCTTGGATGTTTTATTCCTCTTACTTTTATTTCTCTTATGACCAATCATTAAAATTGTTTAAGGTTGCAAGAGGAGGGGATGGCACCTGTATTTTATACATAATATTTTATTTATTTATTTGGGCTAAAATGTGGTCATTTGTAGACATGTACCATGTTTATTTTATGATGGAATCAACAAGAGTTCTCTTTAATTATCTCATGCATAGAAGTTATTCTGAATGGGAGAGTAGCTAAAACCTAAGGATACCCTTAGTGACTCATATTCACTGATGTTATCATCTTCATGTTTAGATGTCGATATGCACTCAATTATGTTTAGATGTCTTTGTTCTATTGCAAGGAAATATGCTGTGCTTTTCCTGACTTCTTAGCAGATACTCAAAGAATCCATTTGGCAAAAGAAAGGACGCCAACCACCCTGTTGCAGCCCCCAGTGCGAACGGAGCTCCACCTGCTATGACTTATCAGTAGCTTGAAGGGGATGTACTCTGTTCTTTATGCTCCGACAAATATTACTACATAATAGGATGCATCTTGCAGCAGTTGCATGCATCCATTGATTATCAAGTCATCGCCATTAGCATCCTGCTCATGTGAATGAATTCACTTAGTGGCATCATAAACATACATTTGGCCATGTTATAATTAACTTATCGGGCATGCATTTCTCGGCAGCATGTGTTGGCACCTGGATTACTTTAATAGGGGTTCAGATGATGCTATCATTTGTAGAAGTGATGCATGGTTCTGAATTTTCTTAGTTGTCATATCTACTTCTGTCTGTACATTGGCATTAGGAATACTTATTAAAACAGGCATTTTGCTAAGTTATATTTTCAACTTTAGGTTCACTTGTTGCTTATTTGACATGACATCTTCTGGTAATGCTTTATTTCATTTCATTGCACAATTGCTAGGATCGAAGACTTAATTATGATTCTGACATTCAAGCTATACAGGGCTATTTAAAGGAGTGTCAAGAGTTATATTTATCTGATTTATACAGGAACGTCAGTAATACAACAAAGGTTATCTTTGATATGGGAAGGACCATTACTGCGGCAGCAATACTATTGCAAGTAATTTTGGTTACCTGGGTAAGACTAAATGAAGACCCCCTTTGAGAGCTCGAGGGTGGATCTTCTGTCCGATTCAAGTGTAGCTGTCCGGGGAATTATAGTGGTGCCTTGGATTTCTTATTAAAGAGTTGACTTTTTTACCTATATATATACATATGTTCTTCTCTTTGTTTACAAGATCTATGATTGCAGCAGAAAAGTTTTATTTGGGTGAACTTAGGTGTCAGTAACTGCTTTTAGCAGAAATAACTGGTAGGTTAGGACTAATTGGAGGAAAGAAAATAGAGTAATGGTTGTTGGAATATGAATGCGATAAGTGGTGGTGGTATTTTTAAACTTGCGGTCCTTTCTCTTAATTAACTTTTCTGGTCGTACACGGTTCATAACCGTGTGGGGTGTTATTGTTTGTGGAAATTCAGATTTTCCCATTTCTTTCCATTTTCCGCGTAACTTTGCAACGGTAGAATGAATGTGAAACCAGCCCCAAGTTTCCAATGGGTTGATTGTGAAATTAGTCGAAATTGTAATTACATCTTTACCCATGTCTGTGTGGCTCCTTGAAATTTTGGAATATAAAATAGCAAAACTTTTGTCGTCTTGTATATAAAATTCGTGAAACTTCAAAGAAACGCGAGATCTCGGATTGCCGATAACTTGACAGGACCTCTTTGTAATATTATATCAGTTTCAACAATTTCTTATTAATCCTAAAAAATTGAACTGTGGGCATCATCACAGGAATTGACTGAATTTGAAATTCATCAATCACAGTATTATTGTATTATGTTTTATAAGATCAGAAGTGGGGTCCGGGACAAAAAGCAAGCTATATCACTAAAATGTTATTTAATCATAATCATACATACCTACCGTTTTCTTTTCTTTTCTTTTAAGGGTCACACCCAGTTCGCGCTGGAATTTATTATTGACCAGAAGCCAAAGGATAGTAAGTCGAGTCTCAGTCTCCCATTAAATTAAACAAGGACATATTTGATCAAAGTCAAAAATTGGGAGCGTCGTTCATATTCATAAGATAATGCATACCGTGGACACGCTGCACTGTGTCTTTGACTGGTGGCAGCACATTATATAACTGGATGAGTCGTGCTTCTCCTTTGCTTTGCACCCTTTCTTCGCAGATTCAACTCCGTTTCAATCTCATTTCATCTCTTCCCTTATCAGAGTCAGCACAGCACCTCTTTGCTCTTTCTCTAAACTGCATCGAGGTGAGTGCTGTTTTTTTTTCCTCTTTAATCCCCATTGACACCGTTTATCATTCTTATCTTCTCTCTATGAGGTATTTCTTGGCGATTCTATACTTCTCTTCCTTCTTGTATGCTGTTTCTTCCCTGAATTCTGATGGTATGGCTCTATGGTCACTCTTAAGGCGGTGGACCTTTGTGCCTCCCGCCAAAAACTCGAACTGGAGTGCTTCCGATTCTACTCCATGCTCATGGCTAGGAGTCAAATGTGATAGTGCCGACAATGTGGTTTCTCTTGACCTTTCTTCTTGTGGGATTTCTGGTCAATTAGGACCTGAAGTTGGACGTTTGAGTCATTTGCAGACCTTTGTGCTCGCCGATAATGTGTTCTCCGGGAAAATACCCTTAGAGTTGGGTAATTGTAGTTTACTTGTACACTTAGACCTTTCTGAGAATAGCTTTAGCGGACAAATACCCAATAGCTTGAGAAAGTTGCAAAATTTACAGTATGTGAGCTTTTTCTCTAATATGCTCACTGATGAAATTCCCCAATTCTTGTTTGATATTCCTCGCCTAAAAGAATTGTACTTGTACGACAACCGTCTCACTGGTCCCATCCCCACAAATATCGGGAACTCGGCTGAGCTTAAAATCCTTTATCTGTACAGTAATCAGTTGGCTGGGACAATTCCGTCATCCATTGGAAACTGCAGTAAATTGCAGGAGTTGTCATTGGAAAGCAATATGTTGCATGGAGTTATGCCTGAGAGTCTTAACAATCTCAGAAATCTTGCTTTTCTAGATGTTAGTAACAATACTCTTGGGGGTAACATCCCATTAGGTTCTGGCAGTTGTGAAAGCTTATCTATGTTGGATCTTTCACACAATGCATTCAGTGGAGGTATTCCATCAGGCTTAGGGAACTGTAGCAATCTAGAACAATTTGCAGCTGTACAGAGCAACTTATCGGGTAGTATCCCATCTTCCTTAGGCCTACTACGTAATCTTTCTATTCTTAGGCTTCCTGAGAATCTTTTGTCGGTAAAGATACCCCCAGAAATTGGCAACTGCAAGTCTTTGAAAGAGTTACATTTGTATTCCAACAGGCTTGAGGGAGAGATTCCCAGGGAATTGGGAAAGCTGAGTGAATTACAGGACCTTGAGTTATTTTCCAACTATTTGGTCGGTGAAATTCCACTAAGCATTTGGAAGATTCAGAGTCTCAAGCAGATACTTGTGTATAACAATAACCTTTCTGGAGAACTACCTGTAGAGATGACAGAACTCAAGCATCTAAAGAATATCACTTTGTATAACAACAGGTTCTCTGGAGTCATACCTCAGAGCTTGGGAATTAATAGCAGTCTAGAGATATTGGATTTTACAAACAATACGTTTACTGGCAACCTTCCACCAAATCTTTGTTTTGGAAAGAAATTAAGGATACTGAATATGGGTTTCAATCAATTCCAAGGGAGCATACCTTCTGATGTAGGAAGATGCACAACTCTTACAAGGTTGATTCTCAAAGAAAACAACTTCACAGGGCCCCTTCCTGATTTTGAAAGAAATCCAAATCTTTTATTTGTTAACATCAGCAATAACAATATTAGTGGAACGCTTCCCTCAAGTTTAGGAAACTTGACAAATGCGACTACTATAATTTTGTCCATGAACAAATTTTCAGGGCTTATACCCCCAGAGCTAGGAAGCCTTGTGAACATTAGGACTTTGATTCTTGCTCACAACAACTTGGAAGGTCCTCTGCCGCCTCAGCTGTCAAATTGTAGCAGAATGGATAGTTTTGATGTGGGATTCAATTTCCTAAATGGTTCACTTCCTTCAAGTTTGGGGAGATGGATAGGGCTAACTACTTTAATTTTAAGAGAGAATCACTTTACTGGGGGCATCCCGGCTTTCCTGTCAGAGTTTAAAAAGCTTTCCGAGCTTCAACTGGGTGGAAACATGTTTGGAGGTGAAATTCCAAAATCAATTGGAGCGTTGCAGTATCTGCAATATGGGTTGAATCTAAGCGCTATTGGGTTGACAGGTGAGATTCCATCGGTGATTGGGAATCTGGAAAAGCTGGAAAGACTTGATCTATCTCACAACAATTTGACAGGAAGTATAGAAGTTCTTGATAAACTCTCTTCATTAGGTGAAGCCAATATTTCATACAATTCCTTTGTTGGTCCTGTACCGGTGTCGCTGATGAAGAAGTTAAATTCTTCATCGTTTTTGGGTAATCCTGGCCTATGTTTTAGTTGTTCATCACCGGGTGGTTTGAGTTGCATGAAAGACAACTATTTAAAATCATGTGACTTCAAACCAACCAATCATAAAGGGCTCAGAAGGGTTCAAATTGTGCTGATAGCGCTTGGATCCTCAATATTTGCTGTTTTTCTGCTGCTGGCAGTGGTTGTTGTGGTTGTCCGTGGGAGAAGATCTAAGCAGGAAGTTGAGATCCCTGGTAAAGAGGGTTCTTCTTCCCTTCTGAGCAAAGTGATGGAGGCTACATCGAACTTAAATGAGCGGTATATTATTGGTCGAGGAGCCCATGGAGTTGTATATAAAGCAGCTCTAGGTGCAGACAGAGTTTATGCCGCTAAGAAGTTTGTATTTGCTGGGAACAGAGGAAATAGCTCAAGCATGGTGAGAGAAATTCAAACGATTGGAAAGATTAGACATAGAAATCTGGTGAAATTGGAGGACTTTTGGCTGAGAAAGGACTACGGTCTAATCTTGTACAGCTACATGCCAAATGGGAGCCTTGAATATGTATTGCATGAAAAGAATCCAGCACCAACCTTAGAGTGGAGTGTCCGGTTTAAGATAACTGTTGGAATTGCACATGCACTTGCATATCTCCATCATGACTGTGATCCTCCCATAGCGCACCGAGACGTCAAACCAAAGAATATACTTCTTGATTCCGATATGGAGCCTCACATTTCTGATTTTGGCATTGCGAAGCTTTTGGATCACTCTTGTACTTCAACGATGTCAACAGCTGTTCCTGGCACAATCGGGTATATTGCACCAGGTAATTAAATTTTCTAGACGTATATTGCTGATTAGCTTAGCTAGCTGTGTCTTTTATTTTTCATGTTCTCATATATGTATATATTTGCTTTGGTGTATGACTTTGACAGAGAATGCATATACAACAGCAAAAAGCAAGGAATCTGATGTATACAGTTATGGGGTAGTTGTGCTTGAAATAATAAGCAGGAAGAAGGCAGTTGATCCATCATTTGTGGAGGGAACAGATATAGTGGGGTGGGTTAGAGCTGTGTGGGATGAAACAGGAGAAATCAATAGAATTGTTGATTCAGGGCTTGCCGAGGAACTTTTGGATTCAAATCTGATGGAACAAGCTGAGAAAGTGCTTTTGGTGGCTTTAAGATGCACAGACAAGGATCCCCACATTAGACCCACGATGAGAGATGTCGTCAAACAGTTATTAGATGCTGATTCCGGGGCCACAAGTAGAAAGAGTTATGGCTAGTTCTTCATGGATTTTAACTTGTATCATCTATCTTGATAACCCTTGTTGTATGTGATGCCTTGCCTAGTTTCTGCTGGTTTTGGTTTCAGTGTCTATGCTTTTCTGTATCATAAATTTTAGAAAATAAAAGATATGGATGAAGACACAGATGAAACTTGATATATCAGTTACTTTGAAAATCTTGGCGTGTATGGTATCAGATCATTCATTTAACAAGTGAAAAGGTTTTCCATGTTGTTTGACAGATTTTGTGAATTTGATAGGAATTGGGATATGGGTATTTATCTATATTCATTTTATGTACTTCTAAAGAATATAAATAGATTCGACTATTATCTCTTAAACATGAAAAATTGTTTCAAAGAATAATAAATTTTTTGATCAAAGATCAAATATGCAATCAGCATTTACAAAAGTGAGGCTGAATTAACATGTAAACAAACACATCTGACGACATTAAGAGCCTACACAAAAGCAAGGTCATTTCCGGTTTCCCCCAAAACTTTAGAGGTAACAAAGAAAATGAAAAGGAGACCAGACAATAGTAAAAAAGGTTGGGAACATTAAAATTCAATGAAGGGATACATTTTACTATGAGTAGAAGGGATCTCCACACAAATCCAGGATGAACTGTAGTGTGTTCTAATTTACAAGCATGAAACCGTGCCTTACGTACTACTATGGGACCTGACGGAAGAAATTGACTGTGCAGAGACAGAAGCGGTTGGGCTGTTAAGATCCCTCTCGCCATTTATTTCCTTTGGTTTTCCAGTCAGCCTTTCCATGACATCTTGGCAGATTTCGTTAAACCATTCATCTTCCGGAAGTACACTGACAACAAAAGTTAATAGTTATATAAGCTTTAAGAAAGAACAAACATCTAAATGCCACAAATGGAATTGGATCAAATTGCAAACGCAAGACATGATACTGAAAACCCATGTAGACGTGAGCACAGAATAAATCGAGTGAATAAGGACTGACTTGCCAACGTAACTCTTAGGAGAGCAAAGGATCTTCGGATGACATTCTTCAAATTGTAAGCTTCGTATGTTCACTAGCACAGGGAGCTTTTCTACTGCTTCTCCATCAGTATTTGTTTGAAATTATATTTCTAGTTCAGAATTGTCCTTGAAGTCAGTCTTTCTTCACCTATTAACTTCTTGATTTGATGATTATGATTAAGTTCTTACGTCATTCTCTAATATTCTACCAAGAAGGAAACTTTGACTGGAGTTGCTAAATCAGATATGTTAAGACGCACAAAACCATAAAACAAGTAGCAGGGGCCACAATGATAATAGAACATGGTAGTAAAATATGACTGAAAAAAATTATAATAGCCTACCTATATGGGTCCATCCCTGTTGCAGCAAACGCCGCTATTGCTTTTGATATGATCTCATTAACAACACGATGCAAATTCCGTGACAAGTAGCGACCTTGGGAAGCAAAACAAATAACGAACTTCATATCCAAGTAGAACTGCACATAAAATATAACTTTTTAGGGATGTGACGAACACAGATTTCCTTTGAGGAACCTATTCTGCAGTTTTCAATTAAAAAAAAACTACGCATTTATTAATCTGCCATTTCAGCGTAGCATTACCAAATATGCATACCTTGTTAAGTTTTTAGGTATGATTAAGTTGTGAAGCAAGAACATAGCAGATGAAGGTCATTATGAATATATACCAGAGGGAAAATAAGTGAAGGAAGTCAACTAAAGCTCCATGGATCTAGTGAGGTAGAGCGGGAGATCAGTTGCTTGGTTTCTAAGTGTTACATGACTAACCTAGCATGGCTTTACCTTGAATCAAGTTCTTTCTCGTTTCCATATTTGAAAGACACGCATATATTCGTTTGTCTTAGCACATGAATTTCCAAGAGTTACTTCAGCGATAAAAGTAAGTTCAACTAAGAAATAATAAAATTTAATTATAATGGTTGA
The DNA here is from genome assembly GCA_022379115.2 of Bauhinia variegata. Lineage (NCBI taxonomy): Eukaryota > Viridiplantae > Streptophyta > Magnoliopsida > Fabales > Fabaceae > Bauhinia > Bauhinia variegata. The sequence continues at coordinate 24,388,088 of CM039427.1, forward strand.
ATATTAGTTCTACATACTTGCTGAAGACCGAGAGGACCTAAAGGTCTTGGCCCTTCTTCGATATCATCCCAAAAGCTTTGATCTTCTGAAAGCCACAAGATAACAGTTTCTGTAAGTCTCATCAAGAGCAATGTGGCGAATCTTTCCCTCCCTACAAACATATCTGCTGCTATGCTGGCCATTCTGTTCAATTTTATGAAAAGTTCCTGCAGAATAATTCAATAATGATCATCAGAACACTGAGTTCAAAGAATCGTAACTTTGAAGTCATGATAAATATTCATATATTGATATTGCCAAAAAATAAATAAAAAATCAAGCTATAAAGTATCATGGATTGTACAATCCATCATACAACTCAGAACATGAAGGTCGTACAAGATATTATTGCTTTAGTTCCAAATGGAAAATTATATAAGATCTTGTGTAAATGAAGTTCAAATATAAAACATATAGGACATGAATGAGAAGAGGGTATCAAAATGTATGAAGATGTAAAACAAGTCTACACATTCTGGGAACAGATAGCAACGTCATATATTTACAGTCCAAATTCTTGTGAATTAATCTAACGTTAATCATTATCACCTCCCAGAATATGAAAAATATTTACTCTAAAAACAACGCAACGCAGAAATATATTGAAAGACAACCAAAGATAAAATTAGACTAAATTTTTGTTCTGAAATACCTGAAATATCAAAGATGGAAACCACTCGACTTCCTCTGCATTTCCATCCATATTTATGTACATGTCAGCTGTAAGATGGCTATCACCTTCCTCGGTAAAGATAAGGTCTAAAGCATGCTGACGACAGAATGTGTCTTTCAATCTGTCAACTGTACTCACGAGTCTTCTCTTCCATTCTCTTTGTTCAGGATGACGGTTTTGCCTGTCTAATGGTCTTCTGCGGTTGTCATCCTTGTGGGCAGCGTGACTCATGGGAGAAAGTTTCATGGCTGCCCGTGGTAGTAGTTCATCTGCCAGTAATGACGCATTAGCGAGCAATGCAATCTGCTGGGTTTCAGTCTCAGCCATCCGTACAATTTTATTTCCGGAACCTTCAAAATTTCCTTCTTCCTCCATTGATCCAGGTAATGCTTTTATGAGCATGTTCACATAAGAATTAAATACTTGAAATAAACCTTCCAGGGCTTGGCCTCCCAACTGCATACTGAGCAGTGGTCCTACATCCTCAAAGAAGTCCTGTATAAGCATACAGAACATCCAGCATAAAAATGAATTGATATAATAAACCACCAAAAGATTGGATCATAAGAAACAGAAAACTAATTCCAATAAGATCAGAAACTTTGTACAAACTATCATGAAGATAAGTGACCAGACGAAATAGTGGAACGTTAAAATTGACATATGATAGTTGCCAACATGTAAGAAAAGATAATTGGTACAGACGAGAGTATATTAAAATAGTAAACTGATTTGTGGGGTTCGCAAGAAGGCAACTTCTTACTCAATCTTCTTAATGAAGAAAAAATTATTCAAAAATTATTATGATAAATTATTAAAAAGAAGAAATTTGACATTTAGAATGCTTTTGCTGAATGCCAGAGTAGATCATCTTTAAATACCCCCAAAACAAAACTTTTGTATAATTGTTTCTACAAATACCTATCCTAATAAATGTGACAACACGATCGTATTCAATGCTACATACAACCCTATTCTCAAATCAGGCACAGCATTCCAAGTACCAACAGAAATTCGTCTCAAAAGTAAAATTCTGACCTGGACCATCAAATTGAAGCGATGTGCACTACTTGTAAGTTTATGTTGAAATGCTGTTGTATTACTAATAGACAAACTTGAAGGCCTGCTTGTCTGACGGTTAGTAGAAGGAGGGTATGTGAGTACCCAATCATCTGCAGCAGCCAAAGAGGCAGTACTCTCTTGAATTCTTTTCAGATTAGCCTCTAATGCTTGTTCAACACTAGGCCTAAAGAGTTTCAAAAGCACAGGGCAAAGAGCCAGGCCATGAGCTTCCAACAATGAGCAATGACCTAATGCTATTTGCACACACTCAGCAGCAGCTCTTAAGCCTCCCGCAGCTGCCGTTGAAGCTAATGCATGCCTTTTAACCAGAAGAGCAAATTCCTCTGTTTGCTTTGTAGCCCACATCACAAGCTCAGAAGTATAAGAGGGCTCCTTACCAAAAATAGCCAATGAATCAGTTGCAGCTTGAAGAACAGCAGAAAATACCAGTTGCGCAAGAGCAGCAGTATATGCTCCTCCATATGAGGTGCTTGATGGGCGAAGGCTTTGCATATTATAATGATATCTTTGGAGATGTGCATTAAGTAACAAAGTGTGAGCACAGGGGCCATCTCCAAGCCTTTTAAGGGCTGATATAGATGAACGAAGTTCAGCACCACGGGTGGAAGGTTGACAAGCAGCTTCTGCAAGCTGATCAGCCAACTGCTGCCTGCGTTCAGTAATGGAAATCTGTAGAGATCCAAGTAAAGATGGGTTCAGCGCTTTTGTCACTTTTGCTTCAGAGACTATACGTTCTCCTTCATCAAAAGCAGCTAGAGCTTCATCCACTCTCCTTTCAGCTAACAGAACATCCAAGAGATCAGGAAACTCAACTAACCATTTGTCCAGGTCTGAAGTCTCCCTATCTTCAGAATTTGATATAGCACTTGCAGAAAAATCATCAGAAGCAGAGATGGGCAAGGAATCTATGTTAACTCCCTCAGCCAAACCATGTATCAAGGCAGCTTGTGTAGATAACAGGTTTCTGATGGATGAAAGCTCCCCTTCTAAATCCGATATCTCCTTAGATGTGCTGTAAGATAAAGAGGTTACTTGAATTCCAGAAACAATTAATGAAATAACCATATGAAGTCCAGATATAAATGGGATCTTGAAAACGGTAGACATGGTTGATATTTTCCTTTAACACCCTCCGTGGGGTGAGGAAGTGGGAATATCAGCCACAGGCAGGGGAGATTGCTGTAGAACAGCAGGAAAGTGATCCGATAGTATTGTGAAATTAATATGAATATTATTCAGATAATATGAAATGATAGGTGCCAAACTCCCTTTCTCTTCGTTAAAACACTAGTATAAAATTTAAATTTTAATCATTTACAAGTTTGCACCTAAAATCATTGGGGTTGCATCGTAATATGAGGCCTCCATCAGAGTACATTATGTAAAAGATAGCAGTGTCTCATTACAACTCTTATACACACTTCTAGAGACAACTAACCGTATAAAGGCTGCATAGTTGGCATAGACACTTCTCCGCATTTCCTCAGCAGAAGTTTTCTTCAAATCCATCAAGTATGAACATAATTGCTTTATTTCCTGATGCATGAAGTATATATTATCATGGTTCGTTCAAAATATTTTGCAACAGACAACATGAAGAACGAGAAAACTCTTCAGTACAAGATGTTAAAGAGTGAAATCATGTCCTAGATTCCATCGTTAAACAATCAAAAGAGAGTAAAATAGTATGTGTTCTTCACTATTGGCGATACTCCCTCTTTTGATGAGTTAGATTATGGTTGCACATTAAATTCCCGTAGAAACTACATAAAGCCATGGTAGACACTAAACAGTGAACAATGCATGTACGAAGCCATATATAAAGAAAATTTCCTTAAATCAATCACTTGAAGAAATCAACAATCATTAAAAAATGGTAGTACAACAATGTATTCTGGTTAATAACAGAACACAATTTTAAAACGTGTTATCAAGAAGCAGAATAACAAATCTTTACACGTTGTATTGAAACAAATTAAGTTGTGATAACCAAACTTCATGTATCAATCTGATCATAGTACACGTCATCATAGGTATCGTATAGGCATAATTAAGCTTCTGTTATTGAGGTGTTAATACATACTCATGTACTGCCACACGTTAAATGCATGGAACTGCTAGAATAAGGTGAAAACAACATAAACAAAAGGAAGATAGGTTTTTAGAAGTTTTGTATTTTCTTTTCTTTTTTATTTTATTAATTTACTTCATCAGGACATCAACTATTGGGTGAATTTAGTGAATATATTGTTAAATATAATCATTTTACTCGAAAACTTAGGCACTATTTGAACCTGGGATCTCTAATAATATCGCTTCCAGAAACCAAAGTTGGATACGCGGCCAATTTTTCAATGTAAATGGGGAAAAAAAAATAAAGATCAATATAACAGAACAATCTGACAAGCATAGTTCAAAAGCTGTGGCAAATGATAATGATCTTCGCGGGCTTGGAACTAAATTCAAAAGACCAGGTGAAAAAAACAAAGTCAAATGACCAATATAATCGGGAAGCGTAATTGACACCGCAAAACATCTTCCTACCGTGAAATGAATCCCCCCAAACTTTCGTCTCCCCAATACTCAAACTCCCAGAAAGTTCATGATCAAAATGATTCCACATAATCTCACGCAGACACTACATGGGCAGAGTTAAGGCGAATATCTAAAACTAAACCAAAATACAAGGACTGAGTTCATTCCTGAAGTCTTCATTCAATTTCTAATTGTCTACTTGGGAAGCTTTTCTCGGAAAGCTATGGAAAAATACTAGTTTTTTCATAGTATATCATACAATCAATCATAAAAAACCAACCTTCTCGTTGAGAGAACATTTGGACTGGACATAGCCATCAGCATCAAATTTATCAACTTTGAACAAATTCAGGCCTTCTTCAAGCTTCGGTCCGTTCTCTTTCACAGGTGTGCTCCTAGACCGAGCTGTCTTCCCGGTAGCCATATCCACAGCACAATTCAGCGTTTAAATTCTCAGATCAACTGCAGCACCCAAATTTAGGGCTCAAAAACGAAAGTTGAAATGGTAGATCCAAGCACGAATCTAGAAAAATGGACTTTTAGGGCAGTAATAATGTGCCATGGAAGCTCAAGTGAGGAGCAGAGGGAGAGAGGGGGTGGGAAGAAGATGACCCCTGCAGAAGCGGATGCAGGTGAGATAGAGATAGAGAGAGTTGGCCAATGCCAGCGCGACTTTAGTCTCCTAAGTCCGAACAGTTTCTTTCTTTCGCCCTACAACTACTTGCCCGTTCGGTTTGACTGTCATCTTTTCTGGTAAGCAAAATGGTAAGAAGAAACATCAACTCAAAATCTAACAACTCATCGATGGATCTTTGCACCAGAAAGGAAAAATTTTTTATTTGAAAAATCCACAAAATATTTTTCTTTTGTCACTTTGGTTAAATTGATTGATATGCTATACGTTTATTTTCTCATATAAGAATTTATATTTGGCAAATAAATTGAATAAATGATAATCTTTTTACATTTTGGAAAGAAATCATATTTACAGAAGGAATGCATTGACTTGAATAAATGATAAATAGGAATAAGAATATAAATAATTGCCAGAGTTACGTGCATATCAGATTTAACAATAAAAAAGATATGATGAAGTCATGATTATAAAATTCTGTATCTTTTTTCCATATTTGTTAATGTTGTAACATCATCCCTATGTTTTGCCTAGAGGTAATATTACATATAATTAGGAATTTATAACAAAATTCTGGATTCTGTTAAAGAGTTTTTTTTTTTAATTCGGGTATTAATATTGAGTGAGTCGACTAAAGCAACTGTGCTTTGGATTGTTTGTGCATAGGGGAAAAAAATATAGGTTAGGTTGATGATGAAGAGAAAGCACATGGACATGTATGAATAGGCGATGACGATTGAGCTGGCTGGTTTATACAAAAGAAAACCAATTGGATATTATATTAAAAAGGCAAGGCAAAACTAATATTGCTGACCTGTTTTGTGTAATAGGTAATTTTATGAGTTGTACAAGGCAATGCCATTGCCGGTGAAAAATAATTCATTCCTTTTAAAACCGTCGGCAAGCGATTGATTGGAAACAGCTTTCTTTGTCTTGACAATTAAGCAAATGCATTGTTGAAGTGGAAGTAAATCGCATCCGTTTCTTTAAGGGAATGCAGGTGGCTTATTTGCCATTTGCTTTAACACCGAAAAATTCAATTCAAGTTTTGTCATTTTGGCTGTCCTTAAATTTGAAACAAGTCTCGTCTTATCATTGGATGCTGTCTGTTTTTATGAGCCTCCACAAGGCCAATTATACATACGTCATCAATCCAACATACCACGCATCCTTTCCTGTTATTGTCATTACAAATAAACCCCCATCCCACCACCAATCATGACAAAGAAGGGGTTTGTTGTTTGCTCTTGTTGCAAGAACTCGGCATATTAATCACTCTATGTTATGTTAGATTCAAACATCATCTTCACAATCCTGTCTGCATGCCAGTAAGACTGACGTTAAATGAAATATATTCAATCCTTATCCAAGATTTCCATAGTGACCATAGGATTTTCAAAAATTTATGATCCACGCACACAGACCTCAATCATTTCGAGTAAGTTCCCTACAATTTATTGCACGACTTATTCTGTTTCCTGACCTTCAGGGGGATAGATAAAAGTCAGGCAGCAACTTCTCAGAAAGTTTGGATTCATAGTTTAAAAGTAGACAAAGCAAACTGCATTATTACAAGGTTAGCCATGCAAATTCAAGGATCAAGTGTATGTCTTGTAGCATGGACATCAAAACCAACTTTTGTAACAAAATAGCAAACTGTCCATGGAAAGCTTCAAAAAGATACCATTTTGGATTTGAATGTCAAGTTTCCAACACTCCAATCATTGTTCTGCTGCGTCTGTACGAAGAGCTGATAGAAAGCAATTGAAAACATTCGTCAGAATACAGCAAATGGAGAACCAAACAAATCTGACAACTATGACACATTTCAGTCCACAAGACGATTTACTCAAACAAATGTCAACACTGCTAAACAACAAATAATACAAGAGTCGTCAGTTTGAAAGGAAACCGTAATCCACTGGAGAAAGACCAGGACTGGTTTCCAAGTTGGTATACAAATTCCCAGCTCGTACTTATCCGAATATTTAACCACCCACCCTTTTAAACATTGCTCCTCAAACCTCAATAGCAAACAGACCATATTGATCCTTCCTTACCTACGTACAGAAACCTTAAGCCCTCACTTCTACTTTTAGATGAATGCATTATGAGAATTACAATACAAACACAAAAATAGACCACCTTCCACCCACAACGAAGTCAAAAAAAAAAAAAGGTTATCAGCATTTGAAATTTAGAATTTGATAAACTTCAGGGGCGAAACCCTGAAAGTTCATATAACAACCCAAGTCTCCGTACTACTTCTCATATCATCACCTTCTATTACTGGAATTTCCAAGGTTATTTATCACGTCGAACCACACCAACCAAACTCTCCATCAATAGAACTTCATCAATAGCTAAACTTGTCAACCCAACCCATAATATTTATTTTCTCTTAACAGATGTTCTTTACTCCAGGAAAACATTAACTCCACTAGAAAAAGAGAAGGAAAGGATTCTATGTGAAAACTAATGAGGAAGTTATAAGACAATATGCAACATCAAAATTTTTTAAATAAATAAGAGTCACGTAATATTTTAATATAAAATTTGGGTTAGTCAAAATTCAGATATGATTTTAGTTTTTGACGGTAAAACCCATGCATCGACACATCACTTTGAGGTCATGATTAGAAGAAGACCAAACAAGAACTGCTAACAATAGCATCTCTAAACGCCTGATTTCTTCGCGGAAGAAAAGGGGATTTTCACATAGCATAAAGCAAAGGTTAAATTTTGATCATAAAATATGTAAATTCCGCCTTAATTAGTAAGAACATGTCAGAAATTTCTGTTTGATATTTCATTTCTTTTGGAGCTTCACGCCTTCGCCAGCATTCAAATGGATGCTTTTATATACGGGCGAAGATATATTGAACCAAAGTTTCCCAATAGATATACTGTATACATTTCTCGTACACTAGAAATCATTACTGATCGGTATCATCATTCGTAATGATATTATGCCTCAGTGCCAAATTGCTAATAAGGGGGCACAAACACCAAAACCCATCAGCATTGTAGCATTCAGATTGAAATTAACATAAATACCCATCAATATGAAAAATAACATTTAACAGGGGAACCAGAAAAATCCGGATCAGAGTACGATGGAGAAAAAACATAAGAAGATAAGTGGGGACTTACTAGGCTTCTCAGGCTTTCCTTCTGTCCACTTGGAGACGGAGAAATGGACCTTTTCGCGATTGATAGCTTCAGACTTATAGGGCTCTTTGAGGCAATTGCGTACCAGATTAGCACATATGTTGGAGTAGGTGATGTAGGTCATCCCCGCTGCCCTCCAAAACGGCACCGCTGCGTTCGATGCCATCTCTTCTCTGTTGATTCTGTCTCTTTCCCTTTCTCTTTCTCGACTCCAAACTGGCTTTTAAGCGATCAACTCAACCTCAGGCACTGGGAGTTGGAGAAGACATCCTCAACCGAATCTGGACCTATGTCATCTCTTCTTGGGCTTTAATAGTAGGCCCAATGAATTAAGGCCTTCTCTCTCTTTTGTTTAACTCATTGGATTAATTGTTCTTATTAAATACGCCATACCTTATTTTAACTTGGCAAAGTTATATATTTTAATCAATTATTTATAAATACCAAATTCAACTAATAATTAGGTGATGCTGATTGATGGCTTCCTCACTGTAGACTCACATGCCCTGACGTCACATTTTTATATGGTTTTTAATTTAATACGAAAACGATACTAAAGTTGCTGTTCAGGGTACATTGATTGAAGACCTTCACAAGCTTGAGAGGGATTATAAACTTTATAATTATATTCACATTGATTATGTTGTGTAGAGCACAAGCATTACGCGAAAGATTTCTACCCAAAAAAGTAAAAAATAAAAAATGTTTGTCCTTCCTCTTTGTTTAAATTTAGACATATCAACTAGTATTAGTATTAAGTTGGTGAATGTAACAATCCCCAGTTATTGATTTACCAATGCCAAACTCATGCTTAGTTTTCAGCACCCGTGCTCTGAACTGAACACTTTTGGAACCTGCTAATAATTAAAGATAAGTTACATTTAGAATGCAAGCAAAATAAATAAACACTGCCCCTCTGGGTCTGGGGGAAGAGGCCACTAGTCACAAAGAAAAACTGTATGTGAAGGCCTTGGGCAAAAATCGAGGCCAGAGGGTAGGTACTTGGGGATCTACATTGTCTATTAACTAATTTTTTTTCTCCTTCTCTTTCCCTTTAAGATAATGTTATGTTGTGGTCCTAATTATATAATATCATTAAAATACAATGATCTGTGCTTATCTTAGCTCAGATTAATTATGTGTATCTCCCAAACCCAAATAAATTATGTTTAAGATAATGTTAAAAGATCCATTCTCACATGCTCTGGTACTTTCTTTTTCTGTTCACGGGGTGATCATTAAATGTCTCTTGATGGTACTTTGTAAACGATAAGTAATAAATTCGACCAGTAATAAAACTATAAGCACTTTTTTAACCTTAAATTAATGAGCATAGATTATAGCATCTTCTTTATGCTATCCATCGGACCGGACCCATGGTAATATTGGAAATTCAAAATGGGTTTTTGTTTGTTTGTTGGTTTACATTTACACTTGTACTTAGGAGTTGACTAATCATGTGCGCATGGATTACGCCTTCAACAAACGTAGTAAGATTAATTCCATCTTGGTAATTTCATTTCGATATTGGTCTCTTCTCGTGTAGGGTCTCTATGATGTAGCAAAGCTACAACACCCCCACGCCCTGCTTTTCTTTCTTGCCTTTTTTCCTTTGCTTGCTTGGCTGCGTTGAGAGCTCAAATGCTGAGGCATTGGGACAACGTTTTTTTTTATAGTTATTAAGTGTGGATCTGGCCACATCCCAAATGAGCTTGTGAACCTTTCTTCCTTCTACCTGTGCTTTCTAAATCTTCCATTTTGAGCTTTTCACTGTCTGCTTCTGTCTTCCGTTCCTCAGCCCAAAGTGGTAATTTTGAGTTTCTCAATCATGGGGTTCCTGCTCAAGTACTAAAACTTTGGTTCTTTTGGAATTTTGTCTGTTGTGTGCAAGCTCAGTCCACTTCGAAGCCAAGAACAAATGGCTCCAAGCATAAATTTTTCAAGGTGGTGGGCAAAGGACACTTCGAGGAAGGGGAACCCAGTTGTGGTGACTATGGAGAACCCCAATTATTCTGTGCTGGAATTAGATGGTCCAGACTCAGCATTCCAGCCAGTTGATAAGGATAGAGGTAAAAATGCTAAACAGTTTACATGGGTTTTGCTTCTGAAAGCTCATAGAGCTGTCGGTTGTATTGCGTGGCTTGGGAATGCTCTTTGGGCATTACTTGGTGCCATTCAGAAAAGATTGATCTTTAGGCAGGGAGTTTCTGTGGAGATTGAAAAATCTGCCAAGGGGAAGCTTCTGTTCAGAGTGATTCTTACGTTCTTAATAATGGCCTTGGCGTTTCTATCTTTTGAAGTGGTTGCTCACTTTAATGGCTTTCAGAACCATAATTTGCACATTCCACGGACATTGGAGATTAAAGGATGGTTTCACACAGCTTATGTTACTTGGTTGGAGTTTCGTGCAGACTATATTGCTCCTCTAATTCAATCCCTTTCCACCTTTTGTGTAGTCCTATTCTTAATTCAGTCTGCAGATCGAATGCTGTTATGTCTAGGTTGTTTCTGGATCAAGCTCAAGAAGATTAAGCCCAGGATTGAAGGAGATCCCTTCAAGTCAGATGATTTGGAAGGCTCTCACTGTATATATCCCATGGTGCTTGTTCAAATTCCCATGTGCAATGAGAGAGAGGTAACCGTCTCTAAATTTCTATGCGCTTACGGCTTTTGGATTGTCGGTGCGGCTATGGAATTAAAAAGTATCAATTATCGCACTGTAGATATCCTCTGAAGTCTGAACCTATTATCCTTTTACGTTTTCTAGCTTAATATCCATATATTGAAATTCACACTTCACGGTCCAAATTCGGATGTTTCCCGATTTTCTCAAAGGAATTAAATTATAGTTGTTGATCATATGATGCTAAAGGGACTTTTTTCTCGTTTCTTATTTTTAATTATATGTATTACTCTTTCCGTAAGATGACGATGACTTTGACATGGACTGTAGGTATATGAACAATCTATTTCGGCAGTGTGCCAACTTGATTGGCCAAAAGACCGCTTGCTCATTCAAGTTCTGGATGACTCTGATGATGAAAGCATACAGTGGTTAATCAAGGGAGAAGTCTCCAAGTGGAGTCAGAGAGGTGTCAATATCATCTACCGTCATCGTAAATTTCGAACCGGCTACAAAGCAGGCAATCTCAAGTCTGCAATGAGCTGTGATTATGTGAAGGATTATGAGTTTGTTGCAATTTTTGATGCTGATTTTCAACCAAATCCAGATTTTCTCAAGCAGACAGTTCCACATTTCAAGGTGGCCTAAGTTATTTTTATTTGCTGCTGGATGTTCAATTTAACAATTTCCCATTCTCATTTTTAAAGTTGCTTTGCAGGACAATCCTGAGCTGGGATTGGTTCAAGCTAGGTGGGCTTTTGTGAACAAGGATGAGAACTTACTTTCACGACTCCAAAACATTAATCTGTGCTTCCACTTTGAGGTAGAGCAGCAGGTTAACGGGGTCTTCCTTAATTTCTTTGGTTTTAATGGCACTGCTGGTGTTTGGAGAATAAAAGCACTTGAAGAATCTGGTGGCTGGCTTGAGCGGACAACTGTTGAAGACATGGATATAGCAGTTCGGGCCCATCTTAACGGTTGGAAATTTATCTATCTGAATGATGTAAAGGTAAACCTTCTTGTTTCAGTCCAAGCTGATACTGATACTCACATGTACTTTACAGTTTCTCTAACCAAGAATGACATTGTGGGCATATATTGGTGTGGGAAGTTGGATTACTTGGATGTGCTGAAGTAATTCTGTGTATTAAGACGAAGGCACTTATGACTATTAGTAGTTACGCTAAATGTTGGGTTTTGAATGCTAGTGAGTTCAAATTATTTATGCTGCAAACTATACATTTATCTTGAGATGAAACAACGCCCTAGTTTAAAGAACACTCTTTATGTATTCAATTCAGGTGCTTTGTGAGCTTCCTGAATCATATGAAGCTTATAAGAAGCAACAACATCGATGGCATTCTGGTCCAATGCAGCTCTTCCGTTTGTGCCTTCCAGCCATCATAACCTCTAAGGTAAGACTTTGTGTGTGAAATCTATGTCGTAATATTTTGAAGGTAACCCCAATTTAAATGTGTTGTGTTGTCATAACGTTGCAGATTGCATTCTGGAAGAAAGCAAACCTAATATTTCTATTCTTTCTGCTTCGAAAGCTGATCCTCCCATTCTATTCTTTCACATTGTTTTGCATAATCCTTCCTTTGACAATGTTTGTCCCTGAAGCCGAGCTTCCCCTCTGGGTTATTTGCTATATTCCTGCATTCATGTCATTCTTAAACATCCTTCCTGCTCCAAAATCCTTTCCATTCATTGTTCCTTACCTACTGTTTGAGAACACAATGTCAGTAACCAAATTCAACGCTATGGTATCGGGGTTGTTTCAGTTGGGAAGTTCATACGAATGGATTGTCACCAAAAAAGCAGGTCGTTCATCAGAGCCTGACCTGTTAGCTGCTGAAGAACGGGAATCAAAGGCCATGAGTCTCCAACTTCACAGAGGTACTTCTGATAGTGGACTTTCTGAGCTTAACAAAATAAAGGAATGCCAAGAAGCTCCTCCAAAACCCCGTGTAAAGAAAATGAACAGGATATATAAGAAAGAGCTTGTCCTTGCATTCTTACTGCTCACTGCTGCAGTTAGGAGCCTGTTATCAGCACAAGGGATGCATTTCTACTACTTATTATTTCAAGGCGTGTCATTCCTACTTGTAGGTCTGGATTTAATTGGTGAACAGATGAGCTAGAGGATCAGAAAGGATGGGAAATTAGAAATCATTACTAGAAGTAAAGAAAGTTAAATAAGTAGAGAAGCCAACCGATCTATCTAGAGTGCTCAAGGGAAGTTGGTTTTATTTTATCATTGTGCCTGAATTTGACCCAGTTAAAAGCTGAAAGCTGCCATGGGTTAAATCATGAAATAAGTTTGTTCTTCTTCAAGTGGCCTCATAGAATTTTATTTTATTTTTTTCTTTTCCTGGGTTTACCTGTCCATTGATTGTTTTGAATTTTCTGTAACATAAGCCTATATATTATATCACAGTATCACTTTGCTTTTCTCATCTATATATGTTTGTTTGGATGCCATTGATATGTTACAATCCCAATAGGGATCTGTCCATTGATCCCTTGTATTGCTTTCTGGAAATGGTTTGATATGCCGTACGGAGCCAACTTTGAAGTGTAAATTTGTTATAACCTATAACCGAAGTAAGCTCTTTTTTTTTTTTTTCTCTTGGTGAAGTCTTGCGAAAGATAATGTAATTCTGATGAAGTTTTTATCTTAGAAATGGCAAAAGAAAAATAGTGTCGGCAGGGAGTAAGGAATGGGGAGGAAGAAGAGAATGTAAAGTATGATATGGAGAGTGAGGATTGGTTGATGGATTTGTAAAAGGACGAGTATCGTTTTGAGAGTCCCACATTGGATTTGGACCCCCTTTGTTTTAAATACTCCTTTTTGACACACATAACCAACCAAAGATGTTTTCAAGTATATGCTGTGTTATGGCAATTGCAATTGCACTTCCTCCCATAATGGTAGGGCACACGGAACACTTACCTTCTCACGAGTCATCACACTCAGACGGACCCTGATGCTTCCACAAAGCACTTATTTTCTGCTTTTCAAAATGGATTATGGCCAAAGTTTCAGACTCATTCGAGCCATTCTTTCCTGTAATTAAAAAACTGGACATAGATTAATTAAGTAGGATTAGGATTTGGATTTTCTAAGTTATGCTTCTGGTACTTTTGTCTCTATCCTATAATTGATAAATCTACTACTAGAAGAGACAATCATTAGTTAGAACCTCCACATCGCGAAAGAAGTGTTTCCCTTGAGAGGAGGAGAGAAGAGGAGTTACTGGAGTGGACGGTGAAAGTGATGAAGCTAGCCGCAAGTGATCTGAGTCTGAGTTGGAGTTTGAGCTTACTTATGTGATTCACGTTTCTCTCGTGAATCCATGATTATCGCTCTAAAGATCAAGATCAAGATCATCTGAAATGAAATCTATTCACAGTTTTACAATTTCTTTTTTCACTTCTTTAAAGGCGACAGCGCATTTGGCCCCTTTTGCCAACAGTATCCATCCAATTCAAGCGTGAATATTAATCAGCACCGACAAAGTTTGTACCTGCGTCACTGTATTTGGAGAACGCAGACAGATTCATGTGGATCACGTTGGACCCTCGACCTTGACTCTTCTCTGACAATTATCTCTTCCTTTTACTTGTCTGTCTATAGATTAACACAAGACACATTTGAGGCAGATTTCTAGTCTGCGCAGCACAAGATGATGTTCCCGCTAATTTCAACTAAAAACCGCTCATCCCCACAATCAGATAAGCCAAGCCACTGTCCAGGGCCTCCTCTCCTATATCTACTACGCCCGTCTACTGTTTCTGTTTACAGAACAATGAATATCTTCTCTAAGAAAAAAGCTTATTCTTTTCATAATCCTTCCTTCCCCGTTAAAATCTCCATACGAGGAAGCACTTCCTCCAACTTCTGAAACACCTGGTCCTAGACACAGCACATATATGACGACTTGATAGCTGAAAGGATAACCGCGCTTCGCTGTATAAACAAAATACAAATATTAAAGATTACATAAAACCATGAGTATAGTTGGTATCTATACAATGACATCAACGCTCGGCTTGTCATCTGGACTGTGGAAAAAGAAACCTTGAACAAAATCATGCCTCAGACTTGTAACATAACATGTACAAACATAAAATGATTATGATAAAGAAAAAATAATGCATAATGGATACGATATCGTCTATCCCCTAATAAAATGGCCCTCATTTATTATAGAAAGTTTTTGGTTAAATTTTTCATATTAAATAGAATTATTTAGTCTATATGTTTTTGTAGACATTAAATAAGGTGTAAGTGACATTAGCAAGGTAAGATGTGAAATTAGCAGCTCCCAGTATATTTGACGAAAAATTCTCTTCTTCTCTTTTTAAGGGATTTCATTAACAAAAATGCACAAGGATTGGGCAGCCTAACCACGCACATGTTTATCTATTCCTTTATTTTTCCTATTTCTGTAAAGGAGGATTCTTCTAGCTACTTTTTTCCTCTGTCTTAATACAATTACTCTTATCAAAGGGGAAAATAAGACGTGAGCATGATTACAGATTAGACTCAAGTTTTTCATTTCCTTTTTTTTTTTATTTTTAACGGGATAAGCAACTGTTATTACAAGGAGTTCGAGAGATATATGATATTCAAATCAAGCACTATGTATTGGACATTAGAAGGGGTATTCAAAGTCATACAATAAAAACAATGCATTTTTGAGAGTTAAGCATGGAGCAACGAATGTCTTAATAAGGAGATGAAAGGGCACGCCATCACGATACGAATATAGTACACAAACACATGCATTCCTGTGTCAAAGTTAATGAGCCCACCATAGGCGTTCCCATCCTTGCAAGAAAATAAAGCCTTATACAATGAGGAGAAGAATCAACGAAAAGCTTCAGACATACTTTACAAACTAGAAAGCAAAAAGGAAATGGCGGAGAATTTACCATTTTGAAGACTTTCATCCAGGAAATTGACTATAATATTCAAGCATCACATCATCTTTGTTGGACAACAATGTAGATGCACTTTTCTTCCCTACTTGGAATCCTCGTATCGTGTTCCCGCTATCTGCCAAGCCCTTGATGTCAGTCTGCATAAATCTGCCAATCATATCAGTAATTCCATTTCTATATGACCAGTAGAAGTATAAATCCTAGTTTTACACGGTAGAGTGGGAGCAGGAGAGACTCACTTGGGTTCTAATCATATCAAGTCCAACGCCTTTCCTCAGCAATATAAATATCCTCAACACCAAGAGAATGTGAGAAAGACATATAGGAAACGTTTAATTTCTTTTAAATTAAAAATCTTTTTCACAATAGAGTTAACTAACAGAATTATGTGAAAGTCATGTTCTTCTACCTTATTGATCCTAGTATAAGTTCCTGGAAGTTACTGAAATTTTATATGCTTCATGTCGGTTAAACAAGTTTACATGATGTTTAGAAATTCCGATAACCTTAAAACCAAGTGCCACTTTCGCTTCAAAAATGAGGATTGCAAATTTGTCTCTCTCGTTACAACTAATCTGTATTGTGACCCTTGAAACAATTAGTCGAGTACGACATCATAATCATTCATGATGACCTTTTTTTTCAGTCAATTCAACTTTGGCTACATGGCTAATTAGAAATGAGAAATCTCTGGCTTTCTTCAGTCTAGTTTCTGTATTTTACAGAAGCAGAAGCAGAGGAGATGTCAGTATGACAGTATCAGTTTCTCAGCCAGCAAGAAGACAATTTGTTATACGTAACTCAAAACCCAATGCTACAAAGATGCATATTCTTCATGTAATAGAACTCTAAAGTAAAGAATAATGCATAAATTGAAAAAAATAAATAAAGCAGACTTACCAAAGATAAGCAGCAGGATTATAAAAAGCTGGGTCCAGAGGAATCAACTCGTTAGGAGGATCAAGAAATGTCACTACATCTTGTTCATCCAAGTAAGCTTTTTTACCACTTTAAATAATTTCAGAAGGTTTATCATCCCAAGGAGAAACACACTCTTCTTTGCTTCCTTATACAGCATGCGTTGCAACACAAGGAGTCTGTAAACGCCCATTTTTGTGCAATTCAAAACAAAAAAAAAAAAAAAAAAGTTGTCTCCTATACTTCTCGAGAAGTCGTGCGAAAAGGGGAGAAGAAGAGAAAGAGTTATAAGAAAAAGGAGTGGCTTGTTTTGCTTGAGAACCCCAGAAGCCCCCTTTTTGCTGGCAACCGAAATTAATTTGGTGGGATAAGGTTGAGAACTAGGAAAGAGGAACTGCATGGCGTTGTATGTACCAATTCGAACTGCTAGAGCAGGCGAAGGGAGAGGGAGCAAGCAACATCTTTTTCACAGAAGCATAGACGATGCCATTTGGAGCTACAAAACGATACCAATGTATTGTCGTTTAGATTAATTCCGAAACGACATTTACGGCGAGTCGTTCCCATGGATCAGTCATTGTCTATATTGGCTCTCTTTCCCTTTCCATTCATATAATTGGTTATCATCATCGTCCTCGTCCTCTGTAATCTCTAATCGCACTTCTCAGTAGCTCTTCTAAACCGTCGCTAGCAAAGTGCTGGCTTTCTTCTTCTAAGAGTTTTCCCAATTTTTCATTTGCTAAATCAATTCTTACTTCCCAATATATAAATTTATCTCATTTGAAAATCATACACTTCTCCACAAATGCTTCTTCAAACTCAATCTCTTACTAGGCACTGTGTACCTTCAGTAACTCCGTCAAAAACCATAACAAAAACCCGGTTCAGTGAATTCACTTCTCCCAGACGAGTATCATTTCGCAATTCTTCATTTAAGACTCTCAAATGCTCGCTTTCAACGTTATCAGAGCCAACCCGTTTAGAATTGCGGAGTACCAAACTGTTTCCAGCTGAAGTTTCAAGGACTATAATGGAATTGGCTTCTGTAGGTACGCTTTCTACCTTGAGTCAAGAGGGTTGGCCTCTAGGTGTGGGTGTTAGATTCGCGGTTGACCCAGAAGGGACCCCCATCTTGTGCTTGAATGCTACCAATGGGCACTTCTCTTGGGATGGCAAGTCTAGCCTTCATGTTCAGGTGCTTCATTTTCTTCTCTCCATAGATCGATATGTTAGGATGCTTAAAGGAATTTTAGTTAATAAATTTCAGCTCCTATTGATCAGTTAGAACAGTCCGGGTTGCGCACTCCCCAGTGTACACTTCAAGGAAGCCTTAACAAGCCGG
The DNA here is from genome assembly GCA_022379115.2 of Bauhinia variegata. Lineage (NCBI taxonomy): Eukaryota > Viridiplantae > Streptophyta > Magnoliopsida > Fabales > Fabaceae > Bauhinia > Bauhinia variegata. The sequence goes on from CM039427.1 coordinate 24,406,056, forward strand.
AGGATCGGACCCTACTGAAGGTAACATACGAGTTCCTAATTCAACTTGGCACAACCTCTCAGAAAGTTAAACAGATACTAATTTGCAGTGTCATTGACGTTCCGATACATTCTACGTTAACTTCTATTTCTTGTATAAATAACGTGATTGTCACTTGCTAGCTTCAGATTCCTATAGATCATGATAATGGAATTTTCGGAAAGTGAATTCCATGAATGTAAGGGACTGTAATATTTAAAGTGTTGTAGCAATTACATGCCTAGCAATTGCTATATGCACTGATCAACTGGCTGTTGTATGCATAAACTGGAATAGGATATGCTAAAATCATAAATGCAGAGTAATGGTTAGGAGACTATTATATCTTTGATTTTATGCTGCATTTTACATAAGGCCTGGATTGATCAAATCCCCCACCCCCAAAGGGGTCTTACTATAGTCTTCTCTTGTTTTCTATTCCCGTAATTCATGACATGCAAAGTTTCTATCCGCAACGGAAATATTCAGTTCCGCATGGCTGGCTAATAAAGGAAGTTTGTGGATTGTATTTGCGACACATTTATTAATTTATTATTTATTATATTATAACATGAGATCAAATGTCCATTCAAATGTTAGATTGTCTTCCAAAATTTCCGAGTCCCAGACTCAAATGGTTGAGACAATATGCTTTACCTGCTCATCTAGTCAATCTCACTCTGGTCTATTTAGCATGAAAACCCTAGTAGTTTTACCGGAATATTTCTGTGCAAGCTGTGTTGCTGTTTATCCCCTCTTCTCGTCAACATTGCTGACGTTCTTTGCCATTGTGGCAGCAACATATATCTTCATGGAAGAAGAGGTTTGGAGAAGAAGTTGATGAAGATCTTATTCACATTGTTGCTGTAGAGAGGATACTACAGATGGAAGACTTCCAGGAGGTGTGAGAGGTTTTATATCTTCACATGTTTTATGGCTTGGCCTTTTCTTAGAGTCAAGTAGGAATTCTTTTGTTATTGATACATGTGTACCTGGGTAATCTTGGAAGTTCGTTTGTTATGTGTTGCAGGATGGTATTTGGGTCAATTCTTTAGATTATAAAAATGCTCAACCAGATCCTCTCCGAGAATTTGCAGAGGAGTTAGTGAATGATATTAACACCAACAACATGGAAGATGTTAATCGGTTTTGCAATGTATATGTTGATTTGGAATTCCAGGTTTGTACTTGAACTAAAATCCATCTTTCTTTTTATATATTATATTTTACTTCCATAGGACCACATGGAAAGAAGACTTCCGTAATGATGGAGGTAAAAGTTTTGAATTTGAGACTTCCCATTCCACTAAACCAATGAATTATTGACTGTGCAATCAACTCCGACAGTTTATGCCTTTTTTTTCTACTATCTATTGATTGAGTTTTTGCACCCGAAGTATCTCTTTGGGGGGTTTTGTTTCATGTTTTCAACTCGTCCGTTGATACTGTTTACGCAACATCTGTTAAATTACTTTTTGAAGCTTGTGAAGGATTAGTGGGAATTTTGGATAACTTCTGATCGCTTACCTGTTCACGTGTTCAAATGACTGTTAAACAAAAGATGACTAATTTTCTTATCTGTGTTGGAAGATCTCAGAGGCAAAGATGATATGGGTTGACCGCTTGGGCTTTGATATGCGACTCTATTCTCCTCAGAAAGGCGTATTTGAGGTCCGGATTCCCTTTCCCAGAGAAGTCACTGATGAAAAGGGGGCCAAGTCAACTTTTAATTGTATGTCACAACTGGCTTGGGAGGTGGAAAAAAACTTCCATGTTCCAGATTTTGAGAAGGTGAAACAATTGAAGCATATAAAGTCCTGATGCTTATGCAGTTTACTGTATTTTTTGTTTTTTGTTACGGATTCTTCGTCAAACAGTGAAGCAGGCATCCTTGTTGAGGCTATGTAATTTTTGGGTTCCCGAATAGTTTTCTTTTTCTTTAGTTTGAACCTATATGATATGAATGTGGTTTTCATTCAGTCTCTTGCAACCTTGTTTCCATGTAGTTTGTTTTGTACGGCAATAACAGTAGCATCATTCACTTTCACTCTGCTGTTCTTTTCACGCCCTTCCACTGACTGCTAGATATTGCAAAGGAACTAACACCCCGCGGCCTCAAAATAACCATCATCATCACGCCATCTAACGCCCTTTTCTTCCTCACCAAAATGACATTTCCAAGAACCCACAAATCTATTTGTCAATAATACATTTCCCCAAAGTACAAAAACTAGACACAGCTGGTTTATGGGCTCTGTTCTACTGTATGATTCGGAACAAAATATTTATTGGAGATATGAGAATTATCCTTACAGCAATAGCAAGCATGCATAAACCTAGTATCAAGTTTAACAACATTGGGAAATGTCTTGGATCTTTGTGCTCCTAAAATGTTGTAGTGAGTGCATTGACTTGCCTTGAGGGTCAAGCAACATAAACTAAGAAAAAGAGAAGTGTTATAAAAGGTTACATAGCAGTAAGGGTCAAGCCAAATGCTTGCGTTCTTTCTCCCTCAAGATCTCATCAGAAATTACCCAATTGGATTGCTTTTTGTACCTTTCATCAAAAACCAGATTGAAAGCGTCAAGTCTCTTAACCAAATCTTGAACTGTCACTGTAAGTCTCCCACCAGAGGATGAAAGTAGATCCCTTTGGTTAAGAATAGGTAGAAGCTTTCCCCAGCTCTCCCTCAAATAAAGAGCAGCATAATACTCCTTGTATTGCTCGTGTGCTCTTAACCAAGAATCCCCCATCATACGCCCAACCACTGTGCCTCTCAAATTGTAAAAATGGCAATGATTGTTCATCATAAAAAGATAGGACAAAGGGATATCTTCGTAGGCCTTTGACCAAGTATCCAAATTCACTGCAATTTCCTTAACTATGTTATAAACCTGAGTGAAGATAATACCCTCTTGGTATATTTCCTTTCTCCAATTCAAATGGATTTCCAGAACTTGGGTCAAATGAGGCCTATAAGCATCACTGAGTAACTGATTACAGTAATCAGTTACAAAGCTTACCAGCCTTGGAACACTGCCATCTCTGGGAGGAGAGCTTGGCCTTTGCAACTTCACTTGAGCAGGAAGTTCCCAGAAAATCTCACAGGCACCATCAACAACTCTTTTGATAAGATCCTTTGTCACATTTCTAATTTCCTCACAGGCTTTTCCACTGAAAAGCCTATTGAAGTTAAGTCTGAGGTCGTTTAAGACCCTGAAAATGTCAAGTAACTTCAATAACTTGATGGGATCACTCTTGCTCTCGGTGATTCTCTTTGCAAATTGAAGAAAAGAGAGGATTCCCGATTCAATAGCAATATTTGCAAAGCATCCTATCCATGCTTCTGGACCAATTTTCTCAAAGACGCTACTACAGAGCCTGTATTCGACCTCAAGCAGATGCCTCACGGCCAATTCTAAGTGCCTGCCCCATCGCTCTATATAACTCTCCATACAATGTGTATCGTCAAATTCAACGGTTGGAATCTCGAGGTAACTCAAATCTAAAGGCTTTAAACTTGTTCGAGCATTTGTACTTCGAACTTCAACGTAAATAGATTTACAATTGTGTAGCCTGTCATTAGCACTTAATCTTTCAACAATGGCCTTTAATTTCCCTATAACAGTACCTGGCAAAAGTGGTGCGTTGACTTGCTGGCCAGTGGAAGATTCTAGTGAAGCCAAAGGAAGAAGCATTGCGTTTGCTATCAGAAGGCGCCGGAACTCAATCTCCAGTTTTTCAAAGGCAGCACTAAGAAGTCCTCCATCAAGTCTAGCACCTTCTTTCATGGCCTGCAATTCTTGTAATATTTTCAAAGACTTCCCCGCGCTCGACGTGTAAAGCTCGTTGATGATTGCTTTGTCTTGCAAGAACTCAACAATGTCCTGCAACCAGCCAAGTGATAGCCTGCAATTATCAGAAAGAAGCACGAGTGCTTCTTCGAGCTTCTTTGTGTCCGAGATGTAGGCGTAAAGGTCGGAGCTAGGGTCAATCGAGAGAGAATTCTCCAGCTGGTGAACGGCATCAAACACTTTGAGGACTGCGGCAGCAGAACATAAAACACTGTCCAGACTTTCTCCTATGTCAGCAAATGAGCATAATTCCAGGGATTGGCATCTTTGGTTAAGTAGCTCCAATCTGGACCCAGAGTCATTTAATGCACAAGCGATAGCACTTGATTTTTCTAAGCTATTTTTCAAGCATTTCCTGGCGGCTTCAAAAGTTTGCATGTTTTTGGTATCGGCCATTGGCAAAACAAGTGCTAATCTTGGAAAATGTTTCCACAATGTCAATCGCTTATTCCAAATGACATGAAGTTGGGTCAAAGGAAAAAAGACATCCTTTGTTGGTTTCTTCTGCTTCGTCCATTTACTTTCTTTCACCAAACTCAACAAACAAAGTAAAAGAGAAGATCACCCATCTCCAGACCAAACTTCACTTGCAAAACAAACATATCATATCAGAACCCTCAACTACCAAGCGGTAGAACTTCCTTGAATCGGAGTAACTTGGCACAACTAATTTCTCTCCCCCATTTATTTATCATCTCAACTAGCTTTCGTGTTCAATTTGAGCACTGCTTTAATTACCTGAAATATATTGAATTGAACTTTTCATTCACTCTTGATAACATGCGTGCATGTACGTCTTTAGACTTATGGAATGAATGAGGAGCTCGGTGCAACCATTTTTCAACCATGATCTTTAGACTCTCAAACTTTTAAAATGAAATTCATATACTCCTTCAACAGTCTGGCACCCTAAACCCTATCGCTTCATGCTTACGTATCCAGCATGCTATCCGATTTTCCAACCTAACCCTTTAAAGACTTGATATACGTGCGTAAAATTAACAGTGAAGATTTTCTAATATAAAGTGAAATTAAAAAAAAAAAAAAGAAGGAAAAACGATCATTGAGGATACATCGAAAAAGAAGAGACAAATCCACTACAGGTAGAAAAGCACACTTTGCACATCAAAATAATATCGTCAGTCACCAAATAGGCATAAATCTTTTTAGGAATCCAATAATGTCAATATGGGTTGATATCCATACACATATAGGAATATACGTAAGGCCAGAAAAGGTAGTCATTTGATTAATTGATTGATATAAATGTACGGTGTCCACCCCTATGTGTATCGAACGGAAAGACGACTAATAATTTTTCTGCACGAAATAATACAGACAAAATTGGAATTCCGAAGGGGCAAAAAAAATTAAAACTAATAACAGAGACTAGCTGCCACCAAAAGCCTCGGATTTGAAGCAGAAACCCAAGGCTTGCACTTAGCCGCCACGGAAGCTACACAAAGTCGACGCGAGAAATGCAAGCAAAGAAACATCAGATGAAAAGGGCATATGCTCCAATTAAACGCCTCCCTTCTGCTTCAAAGTGATCTTATCCCCAAGACTAAGGGCAATTCCCTGAGTTTTACTTCTTATTCTAATGTATCCACTCAATTTACCATCTGTTTGCTTCTCAATGCTCACGTTCACCAAAGCGTCCTCCCCAAAAGCACTCTTGGCATAAAGGTTTGCAGCTAGGAAACCACAATCTCCTTCAAGTGCCGATCTGAGTACCAACACAGAAAGGAATGATAAAACGAGCATAAATAGAAAACAATTGATCATACAGCATGGCTTGTCAGCAAGTTAAATATAAGCCTATTTATTCAATATTCAAAACGAACAGAAACAAAATATACATGAAATCTAAAAGAAGCCTACAATTCCTTATATCACATTCATTAGAATGGCATGTAAAATTTGTTGAGGAAAGCATTAGCAGATAATAAGTCATCTCAGAGACTGAAAATGCAGAACTAATATATGCGTTCAAATCACTACTCTGACAAGCATAATCACCCAAGCATTAGACTCGTAAATTGCTACTAAAAGCCTTTTCATTATTTTGCATGTCAGAACAGGTACTAAGTATTTCCAAAACGGTCAATTTCAAATATATCAGCTCCCAAAAATTCCAGAATGCCCCTCTCAAAGGTGAAAACTAAAAATCCCCAAAATATGCCATAAATGCTCACACATACATGAAATAACAAATGTCAGGATGAATCTACATGTTTTATCATGACAATATAGATCTATCATAAGAGAAAAAACAGTCAAACAAAATATGAATTCAAGCAAAGAACATACGGTGGAGTCAGGCACTTCATATTGGTTGATTTGATAATGTGGTTCAGAAACTCTCTTTCATCTTGAATTACTGTACTAACAGCAACCTGCAAAATAGAACCAGATACACCATTTAAATTTCGGAGACATATTACCTGAAATTGGAGACATGAGTACAAATCTACATTGAATATACTAGGGCTAATTAATAAAGACAAACTTTTAAGCACCTACTTAATAAAGAGACTTGGGCCTAACTAAAGGACAGTTAACAATTCCCAGGTCCTTTTTTTTTCTAAAAGAGCACAGGGTGGAGGGGAGGATGAGTTGGTAATACAACAGGCAGCTGTATAGTGTTCGGTAGCTGCTTCAGGGATTAAAAAGATAAAGATATACCTTGTTTTCCCATTCAAACTCAGCCCACATTGCTCTAAATGCCACATCAGCACAATTAGCAGGAGAGATGTAGTCCATTATATCAATATGGATGTCATTGAGAACAATAACTGTTCTCTCAAGCACATTTGATGATGTCTCATAAACAATGTTACCAAATATAACCCCTGTTTCAGTTGAAGACACCTTGATGTTGGCCTTTATTTGTTTACTTGATTCTGGAGCTAGTGTATAATTTTGTGGACGCTCAACAAGTTTGAGATCACCCATGGTTGCCAACTCCAAACACAAATTTTGAAGCGTTTCCTTGGTTCGGTTGATGACAGTGACATCAAGGACAATGTCGTAATGATGGACCGTTACATATGCTTCAGCATATACAGGATCACTAAATCCAGTGAGCTGAAGAATGCGATTGAGCTTATTTGCATCATCAGCATCCTTTGTGAACTCTCCAGTAGCTCGTTTGAGATCATCTTGAACCTCATCTTCCAACTCAAGTTGACTCATACCCTAAAAGAAGAAGACAAGCATAAACAGCTTGAAGCATTTGAAGCAAGAAGAGGTAGAGCAATGGGCATATATGAAATGCTGATCCAAACAAGATAAAACATAAGTTGGAAACAGGAAGTAATTTCACTTAATTGACACAAAACAGATGAACCAATATACGAGGGCAGATTATATCAGCATGACACCAAGAAATGAGCAATGCATAAACCGTAATATATCACAATTTAGTATGAAACCATGAAAAATGCAAATTGTGACAAATAAGAAGCAATAACTTGGTTATGTACTTTTCATAGAGCGTATTAGTGCAGATAAATAAAGTGCCACCTTACCTTCCTGCTCTTCAAGTGGTAGAAATCAATCAGATCATCAGGTTGAGCATTAGATATTTGAGCCTTTGCTTTAATTTCCTCTGTTTCTCGGCGCTGCTTATCTGCAAGCATTTTGACAAAGCTCTCTCTGCAAGATTCCAGCCATATCTTCCTTATCTCATCACCTGTATTGCACAGCAATCTAATGCAAAGAACAATCCTATCATGAGAATCACTATCAATTGGATGTGCAAGTACTGATGACTGGCCCAGCTGCAGCATTGAGACCATAATCAACAATGCCTGTGTAGTTGCTTTGTTAACTTCAACCTTTGATGACTGAACCTCTTCCAACCTTAAGATAAGTTTTGTCAGTGTACATGCCACTACTGCCCCAAGAAAGAAATCACCCGAAAGAATCAGTGATCTCAGGTTCCCCATAGAAGAAAGGGAACCTTGTACAAGGGTAGGAGGAGACATGGCAGTTTCCAAAGCAGCACTTTGGGTTGCATAGGTCCCATCTGCAAGAATAGCAGGCCTCCTAGAAGACATGGACACACTGGATGTGGTTACATGCGGTGTGGTTTTTGATGCATCTTGGCCCTCTCCTTCTTCAGATACAGTATAAAATGGGAGATCCCCAAGACACTGCTTAATGGTTGCAATTCCACTCTCAACTTCTGAAAGTGAGAGACAATATTCACCAATAATCCATAGAGCGCATGAACAGACCCTTGCAGCACGGATTTGATAGAAAGTATCCAAAAGCCTGGTAATTATAGAAACTCGTAACTTTGGGTTTGTCTCAATGATCTCACGCACAAAAACAACGACATCCATAGCTGAAGCCACATTCGAATCACCCAAGAAATCCATTAACAGGTGCACAACAGTGCTTGCCACCTCAGGGAACTTGATGGCACAAGTATGGATAGCTTGCACCAGCATTTGCCTATATTCCCCATTCTTCTCATGCTCCCCACTCTGAGTTTTCACTACCTCTTTCTTAAGCATCATAACGACCTCATCAATGTTCCTTGGAGTTATTAGTTCAAGTGCAATATCAATAGTCTTCCTCCTAATATCAAGATTTGGACTTGAAAGCGCTCTCAGTACATCCATAACCATTTCCACCATGACCTCCCTATTTGATGTTTTAAGTTCATTGAGCCTATCAAGTACAATGAGTTTCACATTATTATCACTTTGCGATAGCAAGAGTTGACAGTAAGTACTAGCTGCGGCTCTAATAGCTGTAGGGGCGGATGAGAGTGATACAAGTGTGCTCGCACATTCATAAATAACAGCAGTTGATGGGACATTCAACAAAGAAATAATGATCTTAATGTACTTACCCTTCTCACCCTTATTAGTTCTACAAACCTTCCTAATCAACTCCAAAACAACCATCTGAAGTTGCTCACCCCAATCATTAATTTTATCAATGTTGGAAAACAGATAATTAATGGCACGATCTTGAGCACAATGAAAGAGCATAAGGAAAGCGTTACGCTTAGTGGAAGGATCCTGCTCGGCGAACAATAACTTCTCAATGATTTCCGGGGCACTATCGAGCAATTGCTCACCTTGGGGAAGCTTGTAGACTGACATGACTGCCAGGACGGCATTTCTTCGAACAAATGGATGGCGGTGCTCCAAATTGGTTAGAATCGACGGGATCAAAGGCTCAATGATCTCAGTCTCATTCAATCGGCAGAGGAAACGCAACGTTACCCCGCGGATGTACTCGTTAGGGTGTTGTAGATTGTTGCGGAGGTTTTGGCAAATTAAGATCATCTCCGGAAGAACCTTACCCCTAGAATCGGTCTTCTCAATGATCTCCAAGTAGAAAAGGAGAAGTTTCTGAACCGTGTGATCTTCGGAGGGCAGAACATAGCGAATGACGGTGATGAATAGTTGGGGAATTGACTCGCCATTGAGCAGAAGCATGATTGCCTTCTTGAGAGCGTCGATCTTGGCAACAACATCGTTCCCTTCGAGAGCTTCTTTGATCTCGTTGGCTATAGCCGGAGTGCCCTTGTCAAAGTGAAGGAGGAGAGTGCAGGACTTCTCCATTACTGTGAAGATTTGGATCTGAAGAAATGGGAGACAATTCAGAAAATTTCAGATCTGAAACGAAAACGATATAAAGAACAGAGGAAAAGTTCTCATAGTCCTCACCCGGAATGCAATTCAATCGGATTCGATCTGGCTAATGCATGTACAAGCACAGAGCTGGATCCATAACACAAAAATGAAATGAAATTATATTATCTTGTAGTACTAACTAAGCTAAGAAAAATGCTAGTAAGCTACTAGATCAGATCAGATCTGTCCTCCGTGGCCCAGAAAGAGTTTGGATCGACGACAAATTGAACAAGGTCATTTCTTTTCACACACCCCTTTTTTATTTGCAAAAACTAGTGAGGGTGGGGTGGGTACTTTTCGAATAGAAATTGAGGGTGTGTTAAAAGAAAGTCTCAAATTGATTCAGTTGTCATATCCCTAAAGCTTTTGATTATCCTTCTACTAAGTGCAATTAATAAGAAAAAGACACCATAGCTAAAAGCAATCAAGCGCACCAAACTCCGATAAAACTTTTTTGCCAATAATATCTCTTCTCTTGGTACCCACACCAAACCAATTTGCTTCTTTCTTACTAATTATCGCATTTTGTGTGTGGACACTATAATTTACTTTAATGCTCTTATACTTAAAATTCTATTTTCTTTTTTTATCTTCAAGTTAAATGAAATTGCGGAAGAAGATAATATAGTCCTATTGTACCACTTTCAATAATACACATTTTTTTTTTTTGAAAAAAAAAATAAGGAAAAAGAAAAACAAGGGTATGTTGTTTTGTAATACTTCACTAGTATATAGTAGACAGGCTTTGGTTGTTTAAAATTTGTAATTACGTGGGTATTTGTTAATGAACATTTTGATGAGGAAAATTTAAGTATTATTATTTTTATTTTACAACTTGGATTTAAAACAAATGAGAATTTGTCTCATTTGATTCTTTAATTAATAATTATTACTGATATCATTAAGAGAGAGTGTTATTTTTCCGGTGACAGATTCCTAAGTTACTAATCGTAATCCTACCTGCTCCTGCTCTGCTTTTCATTATCCTAATCGTTTGATTTGATGCAATTTATTTAATATTTATAATTTATAATTTCCACGCGCAGTCTACGGCATAACATACGGGATGCGTTTATTTATTTATTTAATTCAATATTCATCTTCACTATTTATATATTCATTTATTTTATGTTTTAAAAAACATATAAAAGAAAAATATATTCTTAATTACATTGTTTTCATAGTTTTTTGGGATGTGTTAATTTATGTATTCTAGTTCTAGATATATTAAGTGAATGGTCTTTTTTTAAAGAAAAAACTTTCATTTATTTTAATTGTACAACTGATTTTTTATTTTTTGGTTATATAATCACATTGCAATAACTTTATTTATTGACTTTTTAAACGTAATTAAGTATGTATAATCCGACGAATTTAGAGGCAGACTTGAAAGTCACTTTTTTTTTATTTTTTTAAACCGATTAATTGGTTTGCCAATTTTTGTGATTTGAGTCAAAAATATAAATGTTTATAATTAAGACGAGTGTGTATGAAGAGGACATGTAACTACTACTTTGGAATATCATATATTCATATCAAAAAGGGGCAAAAGCTAAGAGAGAATCAGTACAACTTTTGTTTTGTTGACCCTCTTCCGTCCCATTCCCTAATAAAGACTTTAAAATTCATCCAAATTATTTGTTTATTTTCCTTTTAATCCCATTCTAACAGTTTTTTTTTTTCTTTTTATTTATTGTGATTTAGTACTTCTTCAAAACATGAGGAATTTAAAATTAAACAAGTTAATTATAATACCAAAAGGTTTTCTTTGAAAAAAAAAGTATAAGTAAATAAATATTTGACAATTTGTAACTGCATCACCTGTAAATGTTATATTTATTTGTTCTTCAAAATATTTCCTTGTTTTATATATTTTTAACTTTAGAGGGTAAGATATTTTTTGTTGAATAAATAAATTAAAGTGTACAACTTGCCTTTTTTATATACGTGGCTATTGGTTTTGGACGCAACGGCTCTCTCCCAGTATTTGGTTTTTGTTCTTCTTATTTGACAGTTGACAGTCCAATTATTGAATTTCTTTATTAGAAAAAATCTAAAACAAAGGGGAAGTCCACGTGAGATTTTTAGGCAGCCCATCATTTTCTCGGCAAGTGTCGGTGCTGTGAAAGCCGCTATACAAGACGGAAGGACCAACTTGGATTTTCTAGTGTTATATTTTCTGTCCCCTCCATGTGTAGTTAACCTTTCCATTTTCACTCCGGCTTCAAACTTCTCCTGGGTCCTCATGCCCAATGCTGACCTTTCTTCTGCCTAAATTTTAGGGTTGCATATAAATTCTGATCTTGTCCACTCACGGTGATACCGAGACAGTGAGATAGTCAGTGAGAAACCCAGAAGAAGATCCAACAGTAAGACGCGTAGACAGAGACGATGGGAGTAGATTTGAGGCAAGTTGTGGCTGGGATATTGACCATCACAATGTTCGTGATGCTTGGCCATATGGTCAAAAGGGACCATTTTGATCCAGTCCAAGTAAGATTAGCTCGCACTTTATCTGTTTCGCTCTGCATTTTTGTTTAGATACCTTCTTTCGCTATTTTTAGCCTTTGTTTCAAAGTTGATATTTTGACCTCATTGCTTCCTTCCCTCTCTATCACATTGAAAAGCCTCGGTTTTACAAACTGGGTTCAGCTAATCTTGCAACGGATGTCGAATCCTGTAGGGAACTCGTTCCGGCTCTTGTCTTCTCATCTTTTACCTACAAGTTTTCACTTTTTGTCTTGGATTTGTTTTGCTCTCAATGGAACCACATCATGTATGTCTGGATGAAGGAGCTTGTAGAGATAATAGATCCTTGGTTTAAAAACATGGAAACACTAACTACTTGTTGGCTGGGACATTGATAATCCTTCAATGAAATCAAAAGCTAGATTACACATGACCAGAACTACGAACTATACCCGTTAACCATTGCGTAGCAGTTCCGACTTTTGAAGTTCTGCAACTTGAGCTCTCATAATGATAATGAAATCAATTGACAGATTACATGAAGGCAGCAGACTTTGGTGCTTTAATGCCTGACATTTTGTCTCAATACTGTCCTTCCAATCCAGTGTGAAAATGGAATGTTGGTAGGCGACAAATATTAGTTCTGATCCTTGAAAAATTCGGGCCAATTTTAGTCAAATAGATTACTTAAGATTATGTTAATTCATTAGGCTAATGTGAAGCTGTCTTTCTCACTCTTCCCATCTTCACTATCTACCAAAATTTCTTGGCAATCCAATCCTTATTTCCTTACCTTCGAGACCCCATCCCCTGAAATGTGTATTTCAGTACGATTCCTAGTCCTTTTCTAACGCGGATTTATGTAAATTGTTACTTACGATTAATTTACTTAATTTTTTTCTCTTTTACCTTTTTCTTTACAAGGACGAACTTCCTGGAGGAACAGAGAATGCCAACTTTGAGAGTGGTAAGTTTGATAATACTCATGTAAGAAAGAGTATCGGGCTTTGGAAGGGAGTTGCTGAAGAGCTAAAACCATGTTGGGTTAAGCCATCATCTGAAGGTAAGGTTTGATTTCAAGGCTCACAAATTATTTAGGAATTTTTTTGATGTACTACACATAATTACATGTTCTTAATCATTGACTCCTTGTTGATTTTATATTTTTGCTTGAATTCCAGATGACGTGGAACAGAATGAGGGGTACGTTACATTTTCATTAACCAATGGCCCGGAGTACCATATTTCTCAGGTGTTTGATCCCGTGACTCAACCATTCTTTTCAACTTACTTGTAACTGCTTGTGTATCATCTATCTATATATATCTTCTTAGTACTGTATTGCAACATTACCGAAATTTCACTTCCTGTATTTCCTGGTTTTCTGATTATGCATTGTTCAGATTGCGGATGCAGTGGTTGTTGCCAGACGCTTGGGAGCAATACTTGTGCTCCCTGACATCAGAGGGAGCCAACCTGGTGACGAGAGGTTAGTGTTGAATTGATATCTGTTGCACTTGGTACATATGAATAAAGGTGGATATGTCCGTTTTTGTTCCATTCCTCGCTGTTTTAATTTTGACCTATCATAGTCAGAAGAACTTGTTCTTTGTTTGATTTTTCTATTACTATTGCTCCTCGTATACGTCAACTTTACAATTCAACTGCCAATTTACACTGCCGGTTTATTCTAATTCATCTTGATCCGGGACTCTATATCCAGCATTGCTCTGTTGTTGGTGTAACCAATATTGTTATCATATAACATACTGCAAGAAATTTTTAATGTAAGGATGTGGATAGGTAGGTGTGATTTTGTGTTTCTTTGAATACATTGCCAGCCACACAAGTATACAAGGACCAAAATTTGGGTTTGTTAATTTAGGTTCCACGAAATTGTAAGGTTAGAGACAGCTCAGTATAATTTTCTCTTGGAATCAGTGACTTGCTTTAATGTAGTCGAGGGATATGGCATTGTCAAATAGCTCAAAATTAAACGTCATTCAGAAGGTATTTTTTCTTAACTTTTATAATTGATGTCTCCAGGAAATTTGAGGATATTTATGATGTTGATTCATTTATAAGCAACACGGAAGGGGTAGTCCGAGTGGTAAAGGATCTTCCTGCACACATATCAACCAGGAATCTTGCAGCCGTGAAGGTCCCTAATCGGGTTACGGAAGACTATATAGCTGCACACGTTGAGCCAATACATAGATCGAAGAAAAATATAAGGCTCGCAACGTACTTCCCTTCAATAAACATGAGAAAGGGAGAAAAGAAAGATGACACTGATTCTCTTGCATGTTTAGCAATGTTTGGAAGTTTAGAGTTGCAAACAGAAATGCGTGAAGTGGTTGATTCAATGGTCGAAAGACTAAGAACGTTAAGCCGAAAGTCAGATGGCAAATTTGTAGCTGTGGACTTGAGGATTGCGATGTTAGACAAGAAAGGTTGCCAAGGAAGCGGTGATCACGAAGAAAAAACTTGCTATAATGCACAAGAGATTGCAGTATTTTTGAGGAAGATCGGTTTTGACAAGGATACCACAGTTTATGTGACTGAATCAAGGTGGGATAGCAGACTGGATTCTCTGAAGGATTTGTTCCCTAAAACTTATACAAAGGTGAGGCATTTTTAATTATATACCTATTTTTTGATGGTTGAACTTATTTTAAGTAACTGCGCAGACCTTGTCTCCATTGGAATACTTGATTGAGATGGAGATGGATATACTACAATCTTAGACTTTTATGTATGTTGATACTAACTAGATGTTTTGAATTCTCATTGCCTTTTGAAACTTGCAGGAAGCCATAATGCCCGCAGACAAGAAGACAAAGTTTCTAAATTCTGAAGGTTCTGAATTCGAGAAAGTGATTGACTTCTACATAAGTTCTGAGAGTGATGTTTTTGTTCCAGCAATTTCGGGTCTGTTCTACGCCAATGTAGCTGGCAAGAGAATTGGTACTGGTAAAACCCAGATATTTGTCCCAGCTGATATTCAAGACTCATCTGCCTCTGCCTCCAATTTCCTATCCCCTTATGTGTCCAAGAAAAACCACTTTGCTTATTCATGTTACTGTTAGTTTGGTTTGGCGTAAAGAAATTTGAAGAGACGATTAGCTAATGTACTGAAGCCTTCGAAGAAGGTCTTGCTTCCCCAGTTAAATTATTCTAGAATATGGGATGGGGTCTCAAGCATCCAATCGGAGGGTGTTTTTACTTTTTTGGATTCAGCAGGACAGGAGAAAGAAAGTAACTTTCTGTTCGTCATATCATATGTAGTTTGTAAAACTATGGTATCCTCGTGGATATTCTTCATAATTAGTGAAACAAACGATATTGGATTTGTTTGTTATATCAAAGCTCCGTTCTAGTATGATATTGTTGATGCATGTTCTTGGATCTCTCCCATGGCTGAGTCAAACCAACAAGGACAAAGCTTTTAATACGTTAATGCTAGCTGGCATTGGGATTCTTAGTACGTATATTATATTTTACTCTCAATTTCACAGAGGGACCCTACCAATCTAATCTAGTCTCGTCAATTGTGAGTTGACATGTGACTGACACATAACTATGCTACCATTTGTTTTTTCTGAGACAGCATATTCTTCAAATCCATTCGCAATAGTGGACTGTGGCCCTTCTTCCACGTTGATCATCATCCTTTTTATTTTATTTGTTTGTGAATTTCGATCACTTTCACCTTTTTTTTTTTATTAGATGCATCAATTAATAAATTCCAAATGGAAAAAAAGTGGCTGAGTATATTAAACTGTTACACTCGAAGCATATTTTATAAACGTTAGTGTGTCTCGCACCCATTAAAAAAAAAAAAAAGAAGGGGGGGGGGAAGACTGCGAATCACATAAAAAGTAGAAGGGAAAAAAAAAGTAATTCATGATAAATTTATATTTATAATTAATAATGAATAATTCGAAAATAAAATCTTGCGCATTGCCGTCTTAGCTCACCCGGTAGAGCGCATGGCTTTTAACCATGTGGTCGTGGGTTCGATTCCCATAGACGGCGAGTGGTTTTTTTCCTTCCTTTTCCTTCATATATATCAGAACATTGCTGTATGTATGCATCTGTTTATACAATTGGAAATTAGGCAAGTTATCTATTATGCAGCGCGGGGCCTCCTGCATCGCTTAAATGGCTTCAACATCTTGACGAAGTACTTGGACAAGGGTGTTTTGGGTACTGGAATTAATTTTCCAATTATAGCAAGTGGCCAACTGCACTTACAAGGCAAAAGCTGTTGGTCAGCACAATTTGAAGTTTTACGCGGATTGGATCATCAAAGAGTGAACTCACCTGATAATCCCGATGATAATAGAAACTAGCCACAGCTTCCAATCAAGCCTCACTGTCGTGGTGAACTTTCCCAGGAACTCGATGATGAGTATCTAACAGTTTGGGAAGGGACAGGGACAGAGTCAGAGTAACTGTCACTTTAAAGAAAATCAAATCAAATATTCACCTGAAGAATGAAGGTCATTCCAACAATCCCCATGAAGAGGTAGTTCTTAGTCACTCCCCGAAACACATTCAATTCTTCTGGTTTCCGAGCATTGAACTCATTGAATATCTGTATTTTGGATAAATTTAAAATTAAAATTTTCAAATAAAAGAATTGGATCCATTAAGAATGAATAATAACAAACACTTACTTGGCAGAACACGAATGCATTGAATATCAAAGTGTTCTTTACTTCATAGACATGTTCCTTAGATCCATAAGAATGCAAAATACTGCTCCCACCGAAATTAAGAACAAGGAGAAGAGTAACTTGATATAAAGCCTGCAATTACAAGTAAAAGATCATTCGACAACAACACCCTGAAAGCCACAACTCTATGATGATCTAATAAGTCAAATCAATCCATCAAATCAAATTAACTAAAACTTTACCTGTATGATCAAGTTCCTCCACATGATATTTGTTATAAGAGGTTCCCTGAAAGCCAAAGCCAAAGCCAAACATAGGATCAGTGGACATGCCTTTTGCACTGTTAGTTTGTATGATATGTCTAATCTATTGCCTCTGTACTTTCCTTTCTCATAAAATCATCTTTTTCTTCTTCTTCTTCTTTTTTTTTTTTAATATGAATTATACATAGGTAGAAACTGAATATAGAGTCATCTATAGCAAAATTCAAACACCATGCTATATGTCTTACCAAAATAATCCAATAGAAAAAGAAACCATGCTCTAAGCCATAACAGCACCAACAGCAAGCGAGAGATAAAACCAAAACATATATAAATTCGTTTTGTGTATTGATCATATGCGTGTAAATACCAGCTGTATGTAACTTTTAACGGTACTAAAATATACTACATAATATGTTGCCTATTCTGAAAGTCAGACATCAGACAATCCAAACCTCCGGCCAACTGGTGATCTGCGCATAAGGCTGTCTGTTGGAGGTTCAGTAGCCAGAGCGAGGGCCCCAAGTGTGTCCATGATAAGGTTGACCCATAAAAGCTGTACCAAGAGCAGATGCTTCAGAGATTAAGAGAGACATGTTCCCCTTGTTTAGATATAAATCAGTCCTACTGCAACTTAAATATCAATTTTTACTTTTGATATCATATCATACATCATACTTAAAATCATAAACCAGAAATATATCAACGGATGTAGCAAAACCAGAATTCATGATGAAAATAGTCAATAAATTTAACTACACTTCTAAACAGACAAGAGCTCTTTTTTCTTTTTTTGAGCTTGACCTAACCAAATAAGAGACAGCTTTCTACACATTGGATGCTGATACCACTCGTGCTTCTTCTCAAGTAGATCAAGCTAATTCGTTTTCCTACATTTTTAATTTTTATGTAGGTTCAATGTAAAATTGTCTCATAGGCAAGACATACGAAACTCTGAAATTATGAATTGATATTTTTTGGCCCCATTACTATGCTGAGACATCAGTAATGTCTCTGGGTAACAGTTTAATTTTTATTGGATACTCTTCACCCTGACTTCTTGTGTCATGTTTTAAAACTAACTCTAATTTGATGAATGCTTGTAACTGTAAGTATTGAATCACAGGAGAGAAGAGAGAAAAAAAGACCTGTACTGCATTTAAAGGAACATCCCCAGAGGATACCGATGCCACAACATTTATTACAAGAGCTGCAACATTGACAGTGAGCTGGAACTGGATAAACTTCTGAATATTTGCATATACAGAACGGCCCCAGCGAACAACCTACATGAGGAACAAAGTGTATCTTAGATGGTTTACAGATTGGAGCAGTCAACTCAAATTCGTGTTCCAGAGTGAAATAAATCTCTTGTCAAAACCAAAGTGAAGCGAAAGCCTAGGCCATACTGATTTAACCAGTCAAGTTGGCATGTCTCTGGAGCATTGAGCATGGCAAATTATAGTCAATAGATTATATACGGAATGTTAAATTTGGAGTTGGAGAATGGGGAGAAAAACATAATAGCTTGAGCATGAGTTAAAGCACCAGGAACAACACGCTTACCTTTACTACAGATGCAAAGTTATCATCCAGTATAATAATATCTGAGCTTTCTTTTGCAACTTCAGTTCCTTGAATGCCCATAGAAAGACCAATATCTGCCTAAAATACAAAATAGTAAAACAAAATATCAACTATAACAAGGAAAACCTAAGAAAAAGGAGTGTGCAACATATTACCTCAATCAAATAAAAGGAGACACAAGGAATAAAAAAGAATTTGATAAAATCAAGGTCGCCTATATGCTTAACCACATGACAATGTGCAAGAAATGCATCAACTTTATTAGACACTCAATGAGCGCTATCTCTGTGTGTGTGTAACTTTGTATGTATGTATGTTTGTAGGATGGGATGGGGGCGGATGTGGTGCTATTGCAACAGCTGGATCATGCTTACATGAACACATTAGAAAGTTGCATAAAAATTTTGGAATCCCCACATAGCCCACTTCTAGTAAGAAAGTTTTCTGGTCGAGTGAATCAGTTTCAGAGGCTCCAAAATATACTAATGGAATATGTGCTACAGAAACACAGACAGACACATATATGTTACTTTTTGTGATTATTCTCAAAAATTCACTTGAAATAAAAGTTCACAGCAATATCAAACCTTGAAACTCTACATCCAATGAATATGACATACCTCATGAAGCGCCGGAGCATCATTGGTGCCATCTCCAGTGACAGCAACTACGTCACCTCCCTTACGTAATGCTTGTACAAGCAAAAGCTTATCATTAGGAGAAGATCTTCCCATCACCTACAAAAATTATGTGAATCATAATTAAAGTATACTTTATCCAATGGAGGCATGTAATGGACGGCATGTGATTATTATGATAGACAACATTTCTCTATTGAATATTATTTTCAGTGTGCAACTTCCCTCTATATCAAACATTTGCAGCTAATGCATGTAAGTAAAAGTACAAAAATATAAAAGTTTGAACGGAAGAACCTTACAGTTATTTTCTTAGCAATTTGCTCCCTTTCTTTTTCAGATAAGGCACGGAATGTTTTTCCTTCAATTATGTTTGGCTCCACAGCGTCTTCTATTGAAGTAAGTATCCCACACTCCAAAGCTATTGCCTTTGCCGTTTGAATATTGTCTCCAGTAATCATGCGTACCTATCATTGACATGCACACTTTTTCATTGGTTTCCCTCAATCACATCTAATTAACCGTTGTGGTATTACATTCCAAAATCGTCATTAACAAGTTTCACATTACATCACAATTCAAGTAGGAAGATATCAAGCTTATGAATCAATACGAGAGAAATACTCATCAAACAAAAAACAAGATGAGTTACCTTAACACCAGCTTCTGTGCATATTTTCACTGCATCTTTGACACCAGGGCGACATGGATCCTGAAGATATAGATATAGATCATTACTATCTTCATCTATTTTAAAATATTGTCATTTAAAAGGTAATGAACAATCACATTTTCAATGAGCTAGCTAAATTGCATAAGCAAGAGCGTACGTTTATTTACTACAATAGTACTTGATTTATATAAAAGTATACAAGCCTATGAAAACCTTCAAATCAAGCAAAGACATAAATCATGGATATTGTTGTCTATATATAATTTTAAAAATGAAATTACATGGATTTTGTTTTCAATAGAACTCAAATATATTACTTGATGCAGTCATTGAATCGAATCAAAATCACACTAAATTTTTTTACTGTGTATATTTGCTTCAATCTTTGTACACAATTTCACAATGTGTGTATTTTTTTAACTAAATAGTGTAAAGAATTTCAATTTTGTACTGCAATAAAAAAATGTTTTAAAGCTCATAGTTTGCAGTTCTCATTCATAAGAATAATGTAAGAACATAGATGATATAAAAGAATATACTCGTCAGTTTTGTGATAAGCATACAGGAGTTATCGCCCCATTAGTTTCTACATACAACTAAAAATTATGAAACACAAAGAAATTGCAACAGATTTAATGCAAAATAACAGGAAAGTATACTGTTGAACTTTACCTTAATACCAACAATAGCAAGCAAAACAAGCTCTTTTTCAGGTAAGGACCACTGGACCAAATCATCCTCGTTGGAGGGAACTTTATCCAATTCACAGGATCTGTATGCAATGGCAACACATCGCAGGCTGCTAGCAGCCATATCATCAATAGCTGTTTTGAAAAATTCCTACAAAAGGGTTTAAAAGATATATTACCCAATCATCTAGGAAATATTGAAGGATTGTCAATTGATTTTAATTGCTATATATATGACAGGAATTATCTGCATCCACATTACTAGCACATGTTACCGTTACATATTCAACATAATAACTTCAAACAACATTATAACTACCAAATAAATCAATTTCATAGCAGCGTTATTAGCATTGCCGAATCCAATCTATTTAAGTTTTGGGTTAGGGCTACAATTTTGATGCCTTTTTAAAATTCTCCTTTTTTTTTTTTCGCGCTTCTAAATTGTTATATTTATTTTTCCTTTTTATGCCCGATTAATTTCTTATGCAGGGTCTTGCCGTGCCAAAGCCAAACCCCATCCTCAGTTTTAATAATTTTCTTCTTAAAATGCCCCTATCCACAACAAAACACGCACACCCCTTGTCTGAAAAGCACTAGCCATCGGGAAATACACCTTGGCCAGCCGGAAAACACACATCCCGTCAGATTTCATATGCCCTGGCCGAAAATTTCATCTGTCCATAGCAAATCTCATCTGGCTAAAAGAGCTTTTACCGTGTTTTTTGGTTTCTACGGATTTATAAATCAACAATACGGACTTATAAATCCATAGGAACAATAATTCTAATTTATCGATTAATGAATCTGCATATGCCTAAATATTGATTGACGAATTTATGAATCCATAACTTCCAAAAATCTAACTAACCCTCTTCCGGCCAGGTGAGATTTGTGACGGGGTGGATGTGATTTGCAACAAGGGAGACTTGGGGACACTGTTTTCTGACGAGCTATGCTTGGGTGTGTTTTTGTTGTGAGTAAGGGCATTTTAGGAAAAAAGATTTCCACGAGAAGGGATGGGGTGTACCAAAATAAATGGCCAGGCCCCGATTTGGCTTATTGGCCCAACCTAGTATGTCAATGTGAAGCATTATCCCATCCCACAGCCTTTTCTAATTCAGGTTAGTTATCAACCAAAACAAAAAGTTCTTTTTAATTCACTTTTCCAGCCAATGATTTTCATTCCCTCATTAAACTTTTTACGACGCGTTCTTTTTGCTAGGAAGCTGCTGTTCCTAACCTTATCTTCTTCGATAGATTGTAGAGAACCATTTGAATCAACATAGTGTGTACATGCGCCTAGAACTATCTCGGCAGCTCCTTTCCAATGAATGCGTACTCCAGAGTCCGCCTGCCACAAAAATCAAAAGGCTGATTAGTGTAGAGATTATGAAACGCTCGTATCAACGAATTAATAAAAAGTAGTCTGTGTACGAAATATGATTTTAAAAATTCCAATTTACATTGCCCTTTCTTGCTTTCAACTGACACTTACGTCTGATAATATTTACAAAATACAAGAACCAGTAAATGTTTTTCTTATCAAATGATTACCAGCTTCAGTGCAACACCACCTCGCTTTTTCTCGGAATTGAAGGGGAAGACATGGAGAATTTTCGACTTTGATCTGGTAAACTCGAAATTCATTCCCAGCTGCATGTACATTCAGTAAACAAGTTCAGCTGGAAAACAATACATTAAAAGAGGCAGGGGCAAGAAATTCAAATAAGAAACAGAAAAACACGTATATTAGCAAGGGTGGGTACCTTGACACCCCAAAAAAGGATTGCCTTTTCTGTGGGAGATCCTGAAACCTCCGCCTCTCCACCATCCTAGCAAAGCAAATGCAGTCAAAGAGAGAATGTGATGTTATTGGATATTTTGAACTATTATTCAGAAAATATTGGAAAAGAAAACACACGCAAATTTGTAACAGTTAAAGTGAGGCAAGAATACAAGTGAATAGAAAAAACTATGATTTTGTAAGACCATTGCAGTCTCCTATCTGTTTATTCCATCATAATCTTAATCACTCTGATACCTCAAAATTAACAATTATGGCCATTAGTAAACCATATATGTAGGAGGCATCCCGAGAGAAGTTTTCCTAATCATTGTCCTCCATGCAAACAAATTACTGAAAACGATTAGATTTTTTGGATCTTCTAACAGATAAATTGACATATATATATATGCATGCATGCCCATATGTATGTGATTCCGTGAGTG
Organism: Bauhinia variegata; assembly: GCA_022379115.2. Lineage (NCBI taxonomy): Eukaryota > Viridiplantae > Streptophyta > Magnoliopsida > Fabales > Fabaceae > Bauhinia > Bauhinia variegata. The sequence continues at coordinate 24,428,818 of CM039427.1, forward strand.
CGCTTGTGTCTCTACGCATTTATCTGTTCGAAGAATCACAAATTACTGTTTCTCAAATTAACTCCAATCAACAAAACCTTATGAGGACGTAAGCATTAAGGTTATGAAGATTTTTATGAATTGTTTTAGCACTATAAGTCACAACATAAAAGGGCACGCTATTACTGCTAACAGAAAGGAGAAAGGCAAACCTTGGGCACAAAAACATTTCCAGTAGTATTCTGTGCAATGCCCTCATTTATCAGGGATAGAACTTCCTGGTGCAATTGTGAAGAGTCGTCTGGTGGATTTATTTTCTTCCTCCCAACATATGCCTCAACCACAGTCATCTGTATTTCCGTAAAATAAATTAATAATAAAGCCTAATCAAAGCAATCTAAACGTGAAGGAAAATGCAGGTAGAATCAACTGATAGTGTTCTCACAAATTGTAAAACTTATTAGATAGACTATGCCTAAAAACAGGAACTGAAAAAATTGTATGTAGAACAATGGGTTTCTGACAATGCAAGCCATTCATTGAACTCCTAATCTGTTCTGAGTTCTCTCTTTCCCTAAATTTTCCAGGTTAGCATTAATAAACAATGTAGCATTTCATCTATTTACAAAAGTGGGAAGTAACCACTTGGCCAATCCAAGAAAACTCTGCAGTTTTCATCTTTATTATAACTTATATTGTTTGAATGTCTTAAAACTATAAAAAAAATAAAATAAAATAATAATATACAAAAATATATGGTGCCACAAGTGTATTCTTTTGAAGAAAAAAAAAAAATGAAAGTTCCCTGCTACAAACAGAATGTGAAAAACACGCAAGGCTCCATCAAAGATAAATACTAAATGCTCATGTATGGCTAGAACTCTTTTCAATTATCCAAGCCTCCTCATGTGCAACCCACCTCATTTAAGGTCAATGTTCCCGTCTTATCACTACAAATCGTTGTTGCTGAACCCATAGTTTCACAGGCGGACAGCCTTCGTACCTGCACATCTATGATTGTTAGAGAAAGACGTTTTAAAACCAAAACTTGAGAAAAAATAACTACAAAACTGCAAAAGTGTTTTGGCGAAGAATAAAATAATACATACCAAGGCTTTGTCTGCCATCATTTTCCGCATTGAGTATGCCAGACTGTCAAGAGAGCAAAATAGAGTATGAAATATTTGAAGGTTATAACAAAACAACAAAGTCTGAGACCTACTATTGCCTAAATCCTTTTCAGTAGAAAGGAGTAAGTTGGCAACTCATACTTACGTTAATGTCACAGCCAAAGGAAGACCTTCAGGCACTGCAACAACCACAATAGTGACCTGTATGGCTCTATTGTTAGTCCAGAAACTATTATGAAAGAGAAAAGAAGAAGGAATAGGTGCGTAAAATATAATCCAGAAATTGCACTTACTGCAATTGTAAAAATTTTGATGACACTGTCTACTGCGTTGCTCACACTAGTTTTGCCAGCAACAAACTGGACACTTCCATCTGCATCTTCTGTATGGCCAGAAAAATATCTACAATTCCAAAGTCACATCATGGCGAATGAGATGACAGAGTACGTGTTAACGAGTAATAAATCACCAAACTAAATCAGATACCTGCCCAAAAGGACTAAAAGCACACAAACAGCCACCGAAAGCCCAACTATGCCAATAAAAGTCGCAACTCCATTCAAACGTACCTATCACAAATGAGCAAGAATGAGCTAATGTTTCACACATAAATTCTATAAGGTACTAGCCAAGCAGGGGCCTGTTTTGTCATTTTTTTGGATAGGATAGAGTGAACCTGTAAAGGTGTCTCTTCTCCTGTATCTTCTGATATACTTGCCATCAACAATCCCCACTCAGTATTGATACCAACACCAGTAACCTGCAGATAATAGTACGCTATACGGTTTTAATGGTGGTATTAGAATTCCAATAAATTTATTTTTCATGAACTAAACCGGAAGAATCATAATCAAAAAAGGGAAGGATTATTCAACACGCTTTTTCACAGAGCGAAATATTCATTAATGACCATGAACAACAGACCTAAAATAAAATTTTCAAAAGGATCAAATGCAATGCATTATAAACACGCAGCAAAAAAGTTTTACAACTACTAATACAAATCAACAAACCGTCCCCATGAGACAACCAAAATCTGTATAGAGACAAATTGCTTTTACTTTTAGGTCATCCAATTCAAAATTTTACTATTGATTAAAATAGACAATGTAACTTAGATAACTATTTTTTAGGCCCGTAAAAAGATTATCATTATATTGTTCGAGTATCATATTTAAGCACAAGAAAATAGGATGTCGTGTTTTACCAGCATGGAACCAACTCCATCAGCTACTTTGCAACCAGACATCAAAAAGGGTGTTTTATTATCCTTATGAACCTGCAGAACACTCATTGCTTAAGAGCCATAAAAATTAAAAACAATAACTAGTTTCATAGAAGGTGTAAAAAACTTACAATCTTGCTTTCACCAGTCATACTGGATTCATCGATGGCAAGTGAATGACCATTGATTAAAACTCCATCAGCAGGAATCTGGGAACACCCATGCAAGAATTAATGGACATAGAAATCAATTCCATTTCCAGACTCTAGTTAAACAAACTCAAACAGCACGTTAACTCACCTGATCTCCTATTTTAAGAGGTACAACATCACCAACAACAATATCAAAAATTGATATCATAACTGTTCTGCCACCTCTGATAACCTATACATCAGTTCAGAGGTATATTATCAATTTAGCTACCCAACGACGAGTTATATTGTGTAGTAGAAGGCCACACACCTCCAATTGTATATTTTGTTTTTCTGCATTCAAATTCTGAAACTGTAGAGATTGTCGATAATCACTGACAGCTGGCAGTCAAAAGGCAAAGGAACACATTTCAGTTAGTCCTAAAGAATAAAATATGTTCAGGAATCCTGTCAATTTTCCGTTCTTATCTGAGATTAAATTTAATGTTTAGTCATTCAAAAAATAAAAACAAAAGAAAAGATTAAATCCAACACCTGTAACTACAATGACAAGAAAAACTGCAAATGCGATGCTTCCCCCATCATACCATCCTTCTTCCAAACCCTACCCATCAAAAATCCGGGAAAGGATAAGTCTTGCTGTGAAAGAAACACGAATACATTCCTATGACCAGAACAATCAAGACGAAGCATCATGAAGAGACTGGTGCAGAGAGAGATATGGAAGGGATCCCATAAAAAACAGATTAAGTGCTCAAGTAGAATTTTTCAAACCCAAGATTGTGTATTCTTTGGACACAAATAGCTGGTGGAGAACTGGTTTCTTAATTTAGAGGATATTTTATACGCATCAATTGGAAAACAACTCTTTCTTTAAGAAAGTCCCTCAATGGACGTGCATACTTCTTAATTGTAATGTATTAGCAACCAGTTCTTCTCCTATATTAATATTTCCAGTTTCTTTCCCCACATTATGGATCCCTTTTCTAAATTTTGCATCATCAGTTCGCCTTATAAAAGAAACTTGTTTATGCCTCACAAGGCTGGGTCAAATACATTTATCTTAAGATTTTCTTTTTAAGTTTACTAATTATCAAGAGTGGTAGAAGCCTCACGTAGCATATATGATAAACGTAAGGCAAATCTGCCAGGAAAATAAATTTTCATATGAGGAAACTTTGTATCCTTCCACAAAATACGATATAATAAAGAATACCAAATTTACTATTATGATGGATGACAAAGAGCAGCAGAGCAAATATAAGTTCGAAGAACACCTCTGTTTTTATTCCAAGTGCCAATGACACTGCAGCAGCTATAATCAATATGATAAGGGTCAAATCTTGCCAAGCTTCCCATAGAAACCTCTGTAAAGACAACCACAGAGAATTAATACCCTCATCAAAACATGATCATCAATTGTACTTTAAAGTCACAAGCGATCAAAGGAATATACCAAGAAACTTCTACCCTTTTTCCGAGGATATGTATTTGATCCAAACGCATTTTTTCGTTTTACTAAATCAGCATCATTTCCACTAATTCCTTTCTCGGAATTTGACTTTAGTAAACTTGATAGGCCTTTAACCTGAAAAGGTTACCATTAGTTATATTAGCACTGTCAATCCTTGGAACATCTGTATAAATAACCAAAATTTATGTTTCAATTAAACTTGCCCCTCCATATTGCTGTAGCGCAGAAAGATTCTGATCCTTAGACATTGAAACAAGTTGTTCAAGTCCGACGGTAAAGTCACCAACTGGGGTTGGGGGTGCTACTGCTGAACTTATTACTGGATAATTCAATATGGTTAAAGAATAGTAAATTAGTAATAATTAAAAAGGGCTATAAGAATGCAAAATGCAGAGCCCTCAACGACATATAGTGATACGAATTTAGAGTTATAAGAAAAACAAAGTATTATTATACTCCTGATCACAGTAAGTCATCAACTAATAGCTTATAACAACATCAAGAATCCACAAATCAGAAAAATTTAACCACATAATATTCCTTACCATTTTTTTTACTATTCTCATCAATATGCTATTATATAAGGTACTTGTTACACTGGTAGCAATGCTGACAGTTATCTGAGTAATTTGGGGAAAAAAAAAACTAAAAAAGTTATTTGGATGATGCGCTTTATAAGAAAGAAAGAAAATATACCTAGTTCCCCTTCTCCAGCCAATTTGAAAAGCAATGCTGCCTAATAGAACAACTAACAATTGATTAGAAAAGGAAAAAAAAAAAAATGTTAAAAACACTATGGAAACATGTTTTCTGGACTCAGAAACATTACTCTTATGACTTGTGCATGGGCTCTGATCAAGCTTTTCTTTTCCTCTTTCTCCTCTTCTTTTTTCAAGTCCAAAGTATACCTAAATCGACGGGAAGCATTGAGCACTAGTGCTGCTTGCTGCAAACAAGTGAAACTTCAGTTGAAATGCATCGCCCATTTACCATTATTTCTTGTTAAAATTACAGCAATTAAGCATGGCCAGCGATAAGAGCAAAGACAACACAGACATAGATAAGTTAAATAATAGTGATTGTATAAAGTGGTCCTCATGAGAGAAATCATGTGGAGATAGATAATTGACATAATAGCGATTGTACATTTTACGAAGTTACCAATTAACAACATTTTTTGGGGACGAAATTGGTAATTGCATATTCCGGATGGTGGCAAAATACTTTTGATGTTCTCTACATTTTTGCAATAGCTAACCTCTAGCTCTTGCACCAAAAACTCAGAATCTGACCGTAATAGCTTCCTTCTGCAGCTCTATCATGCCCTTATGTAATACCAGTTACACCTATACTTAAGGCATAAGCAAGTTTTCGTGTCCCAACACAATCCTTTTATATAATCTTCTTTGGTATATTAAACACGCACACTAATTTATCAAAATGCAAAATATCAATTCTTATGGCTCCGAGATTCCTTTAAAAAAAAAACACTCAAATCGCACGGGTGATGTCTCATGCATTAAATTGCTCACTGAATTAACAAATGCATTACGTAGAGTGAACAATGCTGCCTAAAGTATTTAGTCATTTTGACAGTGTTTCATTCTCATAACAAAGGGCATATATGCATTGCAGATGAAAACCGTGCTATGCATATTATAAGTACATAACATATAGGCACAGAACGTGTTTGTATATAAGCCTGAAAGAGAATGGAAAGTAAATAATGCTTACTCTCCAACGCCTGAGGGTCTCATGAGGTGCATTTTTGGTGTGTGCAATGTCAAAAGGATCATCAGGATCCTCCAACATGTCATCGTCAACGTCATCGAAAGAACCATTGTCAATGGTTGTGGCAGGGACACCCTGAGAGTTGTCATTTTCTCTGGCGACGGTGACCGTGAGTAGGCCATTGGAAGAAGATGTTGAACCCCGCGAAGTGGAGTTCATGTTGTTGCCCTTGGAGCTCTCGCACCTAGTGCTCAATGCAAAGAAGAGAAAGAGATGGCAGACACAGATCAGAGAATAACGGGCCCACTACCTCAATAACCCCCTAACAACCAGCAAGCAAATTATAAAAAAAAAAAAAAAAAGAAACGAAGGGAATGAACTGGCCTTGAGTCCCAACGGTTTCCTGTGCTATTGTTGGGCAATGCTATTGCTATAGTATCGCTCCATTCCGTTAACATTTGATGGACAGAATATCCTCAACGCTGTTTTTATTAATATTGTTCTAATAATAGCACACTTAAGGAAGCATGAATTCACCCAACTATGGGATTGAAATGGTTGGCTTGGCTAATTGCCTTTTAGTTAACTTATAATAATAATAACAATATAACAAAACAAATTTGTCCCCTTAATTTATGAAATGAAAAAAATAAAGAAAAAATATAGCAGTATTATATTACCGGAAGAGAAAGAGCAGACGACGGCGTATATATAGGATTGATTTTGCATTAGCTAGCTTCACCAATTGCAGTGAGTAGATATGTGTTGGAGCTGTACTAACTTATTTGCCTCCGTAAATTATTGGAGAAGAAAAGAAAAACAAAAATAAAAATCACTATCTTTTACGGCATTCGGGATATAGAAGGAGATAAACTGGGCGGTGCAGATTGTATTGTAAAGGAGATTGACTTATTGGTGAGAAATAATGATAATGATAATGATTCTGAGTTTTCCATGGAAGAAAAAATCTCAAATTGGAAAATTACCGGACGACGTATGAATGTGGACATAGAAATCCATTCTGTAAGCCACCTTCTACTTCCATAATTCCACGGCCAGTAACCTCAAATCAAATCACGTTCTCGCTAGCTAGACTAGATCGACACAAGCTTCTCTTCTGATAGAAAAATATTGACTGAAAAGACTTTGGATAGAGAAAAGGCCACTACGAAATTTCCAGGAAGCTTCCCGCCATATTTATCGTGCACCGACTGTTATTTTTTTTTTGGGTAACCGCACTCATGCATGCGATGTAGTTTTCATTGCACGTTTATGGTCATGCTCTCTAGAGCCCTAAGTTGGGTATTTTTTATTCGGCATTTAAATTAACTCAGCATACGCTTTTTGAATGATATTATATTTAAATAAATTTATTACACACTTCCCTTCACTTACTAAAAAAGTCAGATCTACTATTTAGTTAACTCAATTCTTTCCTCTATAAAGTTTAACTGATGTGGACCAACTTTATGAGCCCGAATAAAAGCCCAAAAACCCACAATTATCAATTACTACGTTGTTGGTCATGTATAAAAAGTAATAAACCTTTAGAATAACAAGAACTCTCTCAAATTTTGAGTAAAATAATACCTCCAAGAAATAATTACGGTGAATCATTTTTTACTGATATGATCCACTTTAATCCTTTGTTGACCACATAACATCAACCATCAATTAAAAGCAATTTTGCTCAAAACATGTGTGCCAAGCATTAGATTTTTTTTTTTTTTGAGAAAAATTACATGCGGTGTATATATATTGATGGTGTTGAAATTCAAACATGACAATCCAATCAACGGCGTAATTCAAGGTAGACTTGATAAACAGGCTGGCTAATCCAGAGAAATCCACCACCAACGCGGTCTGCAGAATTATGCCATGAGATTCAAATTCCTCGGGACTTGGTAATTCCTTCACTCGCGCTTTTGCTAATAGAATTTGACATATCCACAATGCAAAACCTAAACATTTTCAACCAAATAAGAAAAACAAACAACGTACAGAATTTCACGGACATTATCACAAATGAAACAGGCTTTTGGAGAGAGGAGTGGGGAAGCAATGCCTTTGTGCGAGAAAAGATAAAGGGACTGTGAGAAAAGAAATTCCAATCCATATATCTATAGCCCAAAATATATACCATTTTTTTTTTTTTTGGATTGAGTTTGTCCCTTGGAACTTATCCAACCCAAAAGTTATTGGGCCTTCGTACGTCCTAAACTATTGGTATGGGGCCTATCAAAGGCTGAAATAAACTCTTATAGCATAATACGAATCTGAGCCGTTGAATGAGGAATGCCTTCAGCGTACAAGTGCTCTACAAAACCCTAGCTCCGTGCTTCTTCGCGAACCAGCCGAGAAACCCTAAAACGTCTGCTCCGGGTTGGATCAACAGAGCTCGAAAAGAGACTTAACTCAGTAAGTAAGATTCAGTTTGTCATTGTTTTCAATTCCACAATTATTCCCAGTTTCGATCTACGAATTTTCTGAAACTTGTTGAAGGACGTGGTTTAGTCTGTCTTTTGGTAAATCCAGGGTCTGGAGGTACTGTTTCATCGTCGGTATATTCTCCCCGTTTCACCATGTCCCCCAATTTTGTAGGGTTTTCATTTGATTATCTGTTTGCCTGTGGGGAATTGGGGGAAAATGCCACCAAAAAGTTAAGGGATAAGTGGTAGCGAATAAGTATGTTTTTTTCTTTAATTGGTAGAATAAATTTACAGACAGAAATGTCGTTTGACAATTCATGTATGCCTCGTGGATATGTTTTTCCTCAAGTTTTTGCGGTTGTGGTGGAAGTTCAGTTTTAGCAGAATGGTTGAAGGTAGATCTAAACATTATTTGATACTATCTTTGTAATTTCTTTTTTCGAGCATCTGTTTGAACATTTCTGTGATGGAAGAATTCTTTCTGTCTTCTTGCAAAACAGATAAATCCCCGATGTTGATGGGCTAAACAAGTATTTTTCTGAATATATCTAGTCTGAAATGTGACAGTGTCATATGTTTGGTATTTTCATTATTCATTATGTCTTATGGTGTTTTTAGATTTTTCTGAAATATTGTAAGCTCCATTCCTATGTGAATCCTTTGATTTTAACGGTGTCATATGTTTGGTTTTTCATTACTCATTATGTCTTATGATGTTTTTAGATTTTTCTGAAATATTGTAAGTTCCATTTCAATCTGAATCCTATCCCTTTTACTCATAATATCCACAAATCTTTGTTTTGCATAGAGATGGGTGACGAGGTGAAGGCAATTGTTCCAGAGTCTGTGTTGAAGAAGCAGAAGAGGGAAGAGGAATGGGCATTGACCAAAAAGCAGGAGCTTGAAGCTGCAAAGAAGAAGCGTGCCGAGAATCGTAAGCTTATCTACAACAGAGCTAAGCAGTATAATAAAGAGTATGCAGAGCAGGTAAATTTTGGTAGACTGTAGTGCTGTCAAGTCACTAGACTTGGTCTTTCTTATTTATTATTAATCTTTTTTGACTGACCCTTGTAATTTTCTTGGTATTTATAGGAAAGGGAATTGATTAGTTTGAAACGTGAGGCAAAGCTGAAAGGAGGATTTTATGTTGACCCAGAAGCTAAGCTCTTATTTATTATTCGCATTCGTGGGTATGTGATCTGCTTCTTTATACTGGCTTCCTAGCTCAAAAGTACTTTGGTTGATCTGACATGTGGAAACTATGACATTTCAGTATTAATGCCATGCACCCAAAGACTAGATCAATCTTGCAGCTCTTGCGATTGAGACAGGTAATACATAGAATCATAGAAAGCTGAACTGAATTTTGAATCTGTTGTGCATTTTATATATGCAACAAGTTTATAGTTATATTTATCTTCTAAAAACTATTTATTAATCTTAATCCTATCTGAACAGATCTTCAATGGTGTATTTCTTAAAGTTAACAAGGCCACCGTGAACATGCTGCATAGGGTTGAACCATACGTGACTTACGGGTATGTATCCTACCTGTGTTATTTATGTAAAATGCAGCAGTTCTTTATTTGCTAAGAGAACTCGGGTCTTGTTTTAGTTATCCAAATCTGAAGAGTGTAAAAGAACTTATTTACAAGAGAGGATATGGCAAGCTTAACAAGCATAGAGTTGCTTTAACTGACAACTCAATCATTGAGCAGGTGCGTTAAGTTGATAAATCTAATAGTTTGAATTTGAAATCTTTCAAAGCATGCTGCTAACTCACTTTGATGACCCTTTAGGCACTTGGCAAGTACGGAATCATATGCACCGAAGATCTTATCCATGAGATCATAACAGTGGGACCTCATTTCAAGGAGGCAAACAACTTCCTTTGGCCCTTTAAGCTCAAGGCACCTTTGGGTGGCTTGAAGAAAAAGAGGAACCACTATGTTGAGGGTGGTGATGCTGGAAACCGGGAGAATTACATCAACGAGCTCATCAGGAGAATGAATTAGGCTGTGTCAGTGTATGGTCGTTAGTTAAGGGATTTAGTTTTTTCCCTTATATTTTTGGCTTTAGAACAAATCAAAACTAAAAAGTTTATTTAAAATTTTTGAAACATCTGATTCTGGACTATGATAGATGTTGTAGCCTGTTTTCAATTTGATTTTTGTTTTTCATGCCAATGTTAGAACTGAGTTGCTTTCCGGAGAAAAGTTTCAGCGATGAATATGCTTTGATTTAAAGTACTTGGTTTCATATTCAATTGTGTTGAGTAAGCCTTTTGTGCCCGTTTGGCAGCCTGCGATGTTTGAAATTTTCCTAAGTTCATGGTGCTATTTTTATTTCTTAATAAAAGTGGAAAGAGAAAAGATTTCTTAGAATACACAGGAAACTGTAACCGCACACTTTAAAGTCTGGAAAAAGTCAATAGAATATGTAGAGTCGGATCCCATGAAAGCGGGGGTATTAAACCAGAAGACATCTTTGATCTCGACGAGACAGGCAGAGGCAGAGTGCAAAGGGAAATTAAGCTTGGTGTTGGATTTTGCGAGGTAAAGGGAACATTTGCATTTTAACCGCATCCTTGATTGAATTTGGGTATTTCAGAGCTATTCGAATCCCGTTCGACCCCTCGTATAGCACACTAGTCAACCAATTCTATTCTATGTTGGAACCTTGTCTGGGTCCTTGCTCTTGTGTAGCACACGAGTGCTTCAACCAATCCGGGCGTGGTTCGTTGATATGGAAATGATGAATTTGAGTACTACGACTTAGTGAAACTTTTTGTCCAAAAAATAAATGATAAATTTAAAATCTACATTAGTTGTATAATTATGATTAATTTTCGATAACGTTAAAAATATAGCTAATTTTAGGATAGAAATGCTTCGAGGTTTCTTGCAAATTGTTCTTTTTCAAGATTGCACATCAGATCCTTGATGCATCTCAACTCAGCTAAAATATTGATTCAGGTCGGGTGGAACGAAGTTGACATCACAGGAAATCGAGGAAGTAAATATGCAGATCATCACTGCAGATTAAACATTCTCTGATTTCCTTTTATGTTTAATATCATAAAATAATATTCTTGCTGTGTGTCCATGAGGACAAATTGGCCATTGCCACTAAGGCATGCTGGTGCAACACTGCATGGCCATGAAAGCAGTCACTGGAAATTGGACGTTTAAGTGGGAAACTTGAGAATGATATAGCACAAGCACAATGCAAAAATAATAGCAATGCTGCTACAACAAAACCATTTGAAGAGGCACTGCAGCCATTAATATACAGATTCTCCTTAGGCCCATTAATACTATCATCAGCTGGCCGGTTTAATGGTCAAAGAATGAAACTCTCACTTTACAATCAAAATCGCTGTCATCTGCTCAGTTGATGCCTCTTTTTTTATTAGGAACTTTCAATTCACAAGTATGTAACTATGGGTTATGGGCCTCAATATCAACATGCCGAATACCAGGAACAAGATTTTGGATCTCCTTCTCTAACCTATCAACTTCACTACCTAATGCTGTCACTACTTCCTCGCCTGCAGCAACTTTTAATTGTAAGCATGCAATTCAAATACATAAACAAGTACGCATGCTGTCAGGGGTCGTGCATTGCATACCATAATTTGACATAATCTTCAGCAGGGCGATATCATCCTTCTCCTTTGCAGCTTCACGAAACTTTCCATTAAAAAAATGTCATCAGGTTTGTTACAAGTTTTAGAAACTCCAGACAGCTGAAACAATTTAACAGATGATTGCTATGCTAGACAGCTATAAGGCAATGCATGCACCTACAAATGCTAGAGTACAGAGAATAAGAAAGCTGGTTTCTGATCTTTGAAGACTGTAATAAGGCTCCAGTTGCAGCCTTGTAACTATGAAGAGAAATGAGCCGATTGTTGCTTCAACAGATATTAGTGAGATTTTTTTTGCATACATGTACATGCATATGCTAAGCATGTAAAAAGTATGATAATCATATGAATAAACATTAAAAACAAAGATGACCAACCTGTCTAGCCCACTCTTCACGTCCAGTCCTCTTGAGATAATTTTGCACCACAACCACTCCATTGAAATCTGTTTCATACAACCAAGAAAGATCAGATTACTATCATCACATAACTATTTACTTTATTGGCACTGGTCATTACACTTGAATTTGGAAGGTTACTGAATCTAAAAACTAAAATTTGAATATTTCATGTATAGATTCAACGCCTACTTATTCTATGCATCCAATTACTAATTCAGAAAGAATGTAATCATATAGCAGGGATTAATTTAAAACAAAGAACGGAAGATAGGTAAAGAATAAGAACAATCAGGATAGGTACGAAATACTGATATAAAAGTCGAAAATAAAGAAGAGTAACAAAATGATATAAATTAAAAAGTCTTCTAGATATTGCAAACCATAATAACAGAAAGATTAACACATGCGGCCATACTTGAACTGAACCAAGAATATTACTAATAATAAAATAAGACCAAGTCTTGTTTTTGTAAATATCTCCCCAATTCCATACGTGCTAGATTCTAAATAAAATAGAATTAGATCAAACACCAAAGCCACAAATAAATCAGGAGGAATAAGGATATAAGATAACCTATTTCCGCTTTAAATCTGAAGAATCCAGGTCCTATAACTTCACTTTTACAATCATAAAGAGCATCTACAACCTAAAACATGAAAGTCACAGATTAGTCATATAAATGAAATGACATAAACAAAACATCTGCCATTTCAGTAAAATTTAGCCAGGTTGTACCGGATCATTTTTCAGAAAATGAAGTACTTTCTCCATATCATGGTCATCCATGGCTCTACCAATCAAAGCATGTCGGTTTCTCTGAATCAGAAATATGGCCACCTACATGATTAATTTGGCATGAAATAACATTATATTAAATGTCCGTTATACGTTCTCAAACTAGAACTTGATGAGTTAATTTTGCTGTCTTCTGAACCCTATTTACCATTCCAAGTAGGTTTCCAACTATGATGGAACCTATGGGATCATAAATGGCATTTCCAGTGGTATTTACTGCAACCAATGATGCTCCAGCAATAGCAAGGCCAGTAACTGCAGCACCATCCTGCACATATTTTTTTATATGATGATAAGATCAGAAAAGAAACAACTACACAGGAAGATTATCCTCATTTAAGGGCACTAAAACTACCTAGACAAAGCAATAAATGTTGCACAGTCCATTAGAGACACAAAAAAAAAAAAAAATACCCAACTCCTGTTAGCAAAAATGTTTTCCGTCCCTGTTTCATGTTTCTTTTTTCTGTTGTAAAAAGACTAAATGAATAGAAAATTCATAATACATTTTCCTTACATGGGGCATCATGGATTTTATGTTCCAATTACTTAACTAACCATAGAAATATTATGTCCTAGCTTTGAGTTACGGCTTTTCTCTAGAAATACATACCAAGAATATGTGTAAGTGAAACAAGTTATTCAAAACTCTTCACTTTTCTTATTCCATCTTTGTTTTTGCTGTGTCATATCATTTCTTCCTGTTGAAACACAAGCAATTAGAAGTTGCATCAACTGAAATAAGTAATAAGTTACCTCTGTCATTACGGCAACAGATGTTGGATCATGACCTCGCCAAACAAAGTCTCTCACTCTCATTCCTTCTGCAGCTGCACCTTTCTTGACAGCTTGTATGGCAACAAGAAGAGAGGCACCTAAAAGAAGATACATATAGAAATAGAATTATTTATTTTTTTGTGGGGGGGGAAGGATTAGAACAGAAAAAATGATAATAGACTTGCTCAAAATAAAATTCATGTGGAAAGTACCTTCAATGATAAATGAACCACCTATAACCAAAGCTGCATACTTCATGTTTTCGGGGGGCTGAAAAGAATGTTTTCACAAGTCAATAATTATATAAGAATGTATTACGAGAATAAGAAAATAATTAGAAGAGAAGGAAGATCTATGAAACTTAGGAGACCAATAACATAAAGTATCCAAGATCTCATTTCATCAAATACCTGTGCAGTCCACAAATTTTGAACCCCATGAACAACTGTGGCACCAGCACCAAGACAAAATATTCCAACAGCAGATATCAAAGACCAAACAAATCTTTCCTTGGAATAGCCATAACTGTAAAAATTCAAGACACTATTTAACCACACTAATTGAAGCCTAAATTAATGATCCAACAAAAAATAATTACCCAGTTTCTGCAATAAAATTCCTGGCATTATTAAACATTCATATCATAGGACTTTAATGGATGACAAAACATAATAACAGACATTGGGCCATGTTCTATTTTTGACATAGTATTGAACAAATGACTAGGTTCAATAGCTATCCTCAAGTTTAGTAGTTACAAATTGGGGACACCAGACCTAATTTCTTAAAGCAGCTGGAAATCAAATACACAAGGAAAAACAGAAAAATCAACAAATGCAATTAATAACATGAAACTCACGGATGAATAGCATCTGGTGCTCGCCTTGAGCTATTAAGACCATAAGCAAGTAACGCCTACAATGTAACACATATTAGTTTCTCTGCAGTGAATTGTCAATAGATTTTGTCAACCTCAAGTAAATCTCCACTAACAAACTGATTTCAAGAACAGCGTATCAACAAGATACCTGGTTTGCAAAATCAGCAGCTGAATGCACAACTTCAGCTAACATAACATGGCTGGAGGTAGTTAACCATACTCCAAACTTAAGAGAAAAGACGAGAAAGTTACACCACAATGCAGTTGTGACAGCTTGTTGACTATAATAATGGAAAATAGAATAGGGAAAATTAGGCGCTGATAAAAGGACTAGTAATCCAATTGTCACATTATCATCATGCTTAAAATACAAGCACAATCAGCAAAGATAAATGGAGAAAAAGGGCATTCGTAGATACTTGATCCCTGGTGAGTTAATAACGTGAACATAAATTCCAATTATAATTGTAAAAGTTATAATTAACCTCTTTCCAAGTGAAAAGCACGCAATTATATGAAGAAAATTTAACCATAATCAAACCTGTGGCGATCATTGATTTCGATCTTCTTAACTTGTTTTGCCCTTGTAATAAAATCTGCCAAAAAGAAATTCATCTGATTAATAATTTTGCCATGACAGAAAGATAGAAATTTGAGCAGCATTCTGTATGACCAATAAGAAGCAAGAAAAAACCTACTTCGATGGGAGAAATAGTGATGATTGTTGAGGGGCTTACGACCACCCAAGCCCAGTAAAAGGTGTCTTCTCTGGCTAACAGGTGTAGGAAAAATGCCTCGTAGCTGAGAGTAGGAAACAAACTGGGAGCTGATATCATTAGCTGGTTGTGCGAGTTGGTTCTCAGAGTCAGAGGAATGAATTGAAGGTTTGATAATGGAAGTAGATAAAGAGAAGAATGGCTCGGAGCGGCGGAAGCGAGAGCGAAGAAGGTGATAGGATATTCGCATTAATGCTCTACTGTCTCTACTCTATCTATACAAATTCTGTTATCAGTCACCGAGCAACGCTATTTTTCGCAAAATTCAGACTTTGTCGGTATGGAATAGAATGGTAATATGATTATGGGAAATCAAAAAATTGTATAAAAATCAGGGCTTTAGGTTTTTCTGATGGTAAAGAGGCATGGAAATGGAGGGAGAGGAGTATGCAGCTGGAGTTGAAAACTTAAATATGCTTTTCACTCGACGGCTTCGTTTGTCTGTTCAAGATCCTTTCTCTACAGCACATTCCACCTCCACAGCCTTCTCACTCTAAAACGGCGTTACACCTTGTGCTTTCTTAAGCTGGGGAAAAATGGCTAATTTATATACTCTCCATCTCCAATTTTAGCAAATTAGTTTTTTTTTTTTTTTCCTAGTAATTTCTGAAAGAATCAAACTCATAGAAAAGGAGAATTTTATTATGCAATCAGATTCTGATGGTACTACTATCTTCCACTTCATTGCTCATTACAGTTCCTCCCCTCCCTCTGGGAACATTTAATCTAATAAAAATGATCTGATAAGATAACCTCGTGTTACCACTCAATCCCAACGAAACCAATGGTGATTAAAAACTGAAAAATAGAAGAATCACTCACGTCACAGGTTAATGACAAGCAATGAAGATTGAGAATTTGGACGAAACACCAACCATTAAAGAACTGTCTCAAGCCTTAAGAGTGACATTTTGATTCCAGAGAAAAGAAAAAGACTCAATCTGCAGTCTATAGTATTAGTATACCCATGGGTAAGAGACCTATTTCCTATGCTATGCTACATATCACAGGCAGCAGAATGGAATAACCATTTCCTAGCCCTTTTATCATTAAAATACAGCGGCTTAAGAGAATGTGAAAATTTTGGTCCTTTAAGAGAATTACAAGCTCTATAATGACAACAACTGGCTCTTCTCCTTAAAATCTGACAAGAATAGGGTTGAACCAGCCAAGGTGAAAGAGAGATTGAACTCTAATCAATCTGACCGCCCTTCCTTCCTGCCACGTAATCTGTTAAAAGGTTTATCTTTCTCATTCAAGTTCTCGTTCCTGCTCACAATCCTCAAAGGGTGGGCTTCAGTGTTGAATACCCATTCGTCTAATGGGATGACCGAAGATGGGGAGAAAAGAAGATAGAGATATTTCAGCGTCTCTGCGAGAAAGAAGCTTTGCATCATATTGTCCTTGACTCCAGAATTAACCTGCCAAAGACAAGTTTTAGCATATGAATGAATGAATTGGTACAGTGGCTGCATAATTGAATTTCCAGCATACGACAAAAAGCACCAAAGGAAGGATGAAATCATGAACAGCCCCAGCCCCGGATGTGGTAGCACATTCTTTGCTGCCATGACTTGAATACAATAAAATGCGAATTGAAGAGGAAGGTGAAGGAGAAAAACATCACTCACTCAGATTCCCTATTATTCTATAACGGTCGGAAAGTACCGTCAACGTCTTAGCAGTTCCAAGGCTTACAAAAGCAACATGCGCATGCTAAGGGCAAAGTTACCAAACCAAAATGATGTTGTTGACACGGGAAATAAATATAAATGATCTGGTACATAGAATTTGAAATTGAAGTGTGCTTACATCCTTCAGCCCAACATATCCTGACTCTGTTCGGGAGTTCTTCTCGAAAGCTTCAAATATATTCCAACCCCATTCTTGGTATGTTTTGTTGCCAGTCAGACGCCAAAGATAGAAGAGTGATTCAACTGTCTCTGGTCTCAATATGTTCCACGATGTGCCCACACTCATGTCCTAAAGATTTGAAAATAGAATTGTCACGTGATAGTTGTCAAATTACAAAGAAAGATAGAATGAATGCATGCAAAACTAACCTGCCCAGGGTGAAAAAAGTAGTTCTCTCCAGCCAATTTTGTTGGAGTTGATTGATAGAAGTTATAGCATGTCCAAGCAAGCTGTAAAGAAAGATATATATATAAGAACCAAACGTTATCCAGTGGTCTAAAGGATGAACTCGTAATCTCTACAACCAACGTGCAATAAATATCCATCCACCACACGGATAAGAACAACAGTTTGTCTCAAAAGAAAGCCACATCATGGTTTTATTATACAAAGACTAAAATATACCTCTTCTGCAAGTGACAAAAACTTCCTTGAATCATCAGGACCAAAACCAGACGATCCTAAAGCAACCATCCCAGGAGCAAAGCATGCTAGTTCATCCATCTGCATATGATCAGTTGTAGACAATGCTCAAATCAATATAGAGGAAAATAAAGAATGTGGCAATACTAGTACTGTAATCAAATATTAGACCTTGTCTGAGAGAGACCCTCCATTCTTCTCGCATATATAAGTAAAAGATGATGGTGTTGTTCTCCTAATTAGACTTGACAGACCTTTCATAGATTTCTCCCACATATCTCTGTTTTTAAGATTCCAGAAAAAGAAATGAAATAAATTTGAAAACAACTAACATATTATGTGACAAATAAATTTAAAGACTAATAATACATAACATTCTCGAATATAAGTGAGCGGAATTCCATCTCTGACTATTCCAACAAAAATCAGCCACCAGATTGAACTCATAATTAATAATTCAGTATGCAGTGCTGGAAATATGATAAAGTAGGTAAAATCTTCTCACCTATAATGTTTTACGGCTGGGGTTTTATTCCCCTGTATCCAAACCTTGAGCAAGTATTCATAGAAGCTGCAATCACATTTTGTGTCAATCACAATCCAGACCATATGAACAAATATAAGAGTAACATTTTATTGCATACATCACATAACACGTGAGGTCATCAGAATGTATAAAACTTGAAAAAGTAATATATATGTTAATACCTGTCACCCATGGCACCAAAGGTGATAGGTGAGTAGGCAGTTGTTCCACTATGAGGATTAATGTAGATAGGGAGCAATCCATCGTCAGGAAATGTTTTATTAAGCTGTATTATAACTTTCTCCACCTGAAACCGGAGGGTGCAATCCAATTAATATATAGCTCTAGAATAGCCCCTACAAGCAATAAACAGATTACATGGCAGAAACAGTTCATTTATGCCCTCGAGCTGAAGGCAAGGACAAAGGAAGGCAACCAGCATAATTCTTGACTTCAAGGCATCAATTAATTATATTTTCACACATGAAGGAAACAATAAAAAAAAAGCAGAACACAAAATGGAAAAAGATAGAAAAAGAAAATACCTTCTGCTGATACGTAGGGTCTCCAGTCCTTTGGGAAAGGGCAATAAACTCTAATTGTTCAGTGCCAGAATCTGCCAGAATACTTGCACCCTTGAAACAAGAGAAAGAAATCAAAAAACCAACGGACAGGACTTGCACTAATTTAATAGAGTTGATGTGGAAAGACAAAATCCAATACTAGGAATGTCAATCATCATAAAAGCCATGCCACTAATATTCTTCTACCAAATAATATATATATCATTTCTTTTAATAAATTACAATAACCAATAATAATTGCAGAACATAATGCTCAGTCAAGAAGGTCAAAGTAGCAGACTTGATAGCAGATCCAGTTTCAACAAGCAAGCAAACAATGCTCAAACACCAACATAAGGATTCATAAATGACCACAATATCCAAGTAAGAGTAATACCATGCCCCCTTTAAGGGTAAAACGAAGATATATAATGAATAGGTGTTCTACAAAGAGTAACCTATTAAAGGCGTATCAAGAAAATTATCTTACCCCAGTCCAACTAGGATTGCGTGCCCGTCCATGTGCCAAGTTGATGATGTTATAAGGAATTCCGGTAGGTGTATCCCATGCAGGCAGCAACCTGTCCGCAATTTCTCTAGCCTTGTCGAGGAAAAGTTTGTCCCCTGAAAGATCGTACGCACTCAGAAGTCCACCTACAACTCTAGAATTTGGTAGACATAGCCCAGAGAAAAAAAAAAGAAGGCAAATTTAGTTGTTCACAAACAACATCAAAGCTTGAAAACAAATTTTATCAATCAGTAAGTAACCTCAACTACAAAGTAAACCTTATAAAGCAACCTTATGGTTGTCTCAAAGACACTTGCTTCATAATCCTTGTTAAAATCCAACGAGGTCTCAACCCACCTGTCAAAAATAATGTCCTAATATAATAAGTATAATAAAGAATAACCAGCAGAATCACAACCAAACATTAAATAGACGCATGAAAGAAGCAACTGAAGCATCCTCCTAAACCTAATCATTGGAAAATTTAGGAGCACCTAGGTTAGGAAAAGACAACTAACAGATTGGTAGAAAAGTATGTATCAGCAATCAAAAGTTGGGATTTAAACACCATCATTACAATTTGTGCCACCAGGAGTATATTCAAGTTGATTGGCAAACTACAAGTAATTTTTATTTTGTTATTAATGTAACATATGAAACTATCTAAATCACTATTGATTTCAAGCATATATACTGATGTGATCAAAGCCACAGAAAATAAATAAATAAGGATAATGATCATATGGTCTAAAAGTTCCAAGAGTTACTCACCCTCTCGCTTTCTGAAACTGCTCATCGAGACCCATAATGTATAAAGTATCGAGAGAATCTATTACAGTCGCTCCAAGACCCCCAAAGCTATTGACACCATTTTTTGACTGTGGCTGGTAGCACCAAGAGAAAACAAGGAATTCATAATAGCTAATAAGCCCGTAACTCCCTGGGGGTACCCATTTGACTATCATTAAATACAAGGTTGAAGTTCTATCCTTTAAAATAAAGTTTCAACACGATACCTGAAGTTCATCTTGGCCCCATGCATACTTTTCATATGATGTCCAAGCATGAAGCATAGCTTCTTTTACTTTTTCCCTTCTCTGAATATCAATGGGATCATCTAGGACCTCTTTACCAGAGTCAATAGATTTTCCAGTGAAGTCAATTTTCCGAACTGTATCACCTTGGGCATTCTTTAACTCTTCCAACTGAAACAAATCCATTTTCTTATCCCCAAGAGAGCAAATTTATAAAAGGATAACACAATATTCATAAAAGCAATATGATTTTCATCAAGTTCCGCTGAATCCTGTTACATATAAACAGCCATCGCAAACTAATGGCAAGAAGCGAGAACATATAGCCTTATGCAGGATTTCGATCAATTTGATGGAGGACTCGTGTAGAAAACACCAAATGCATTAAGGCCATTTTACTGTTTCTATTTTTTTTATTGCTTGCAAAATAAACAAACTATTTTCAAGAAAATTTAGCAAAATGAAGGCGGAGAACTAAAGATCATATTAGGAAGAAACATCATAAAACACAGATTAAGAAAATTTAGTTAGCTTAGTTCCTTACCAGATTCTGCAATTGCTCCACTTCTGCATTTAACTTGTTGACTTCTACCTGTATTTCACAGAAGAAAGAAATCATATACTGGCAATAAATTGAAGATATTCTAATGGCAAAGTCATTAAGCAGAACGTATTTTAACCCTTGAAAAAGAAGCTAAAATGGATATTGAAAGAGAGAGAGGATGATTTCCATTTAATTGACATTTTAACTCCATTTTTATCATCTAGTATAGCAAGCTGACATGATAACAAACCACATAAGGATACAAACTTCATCTTACCGCGCTTATGTATCCTTACACAAAATAATTTTAAGACGGAAAATAGCCATTCGTTAAAAGATTACTAGTCTTTCATCTTCTCCAATTACTCTTTCACAAACCCCTCTACCTAGAAGTATCGGTAAACTGAAGAATAACACATGCATATTGTTTCGCTTTTACCTATCTTTTGTCTCATTCAACGAATAAATCCTTTCTATCCATTAACCTTTCTTTACCCAACTGGTTACAAAACTTACATTACATGCCTGAGGAGGTTTCTTGTGAACACAAAACGAAGTTACTGCTATAAGTTAAAATAGCAATAATTTTTAAAAGATATTTGGATGGTACAGCTCATTTAATAACAAGTAGAAATTCTTATTTGTCATTTTTCTGACACTTCACTTGGAAACCTGCAAGGCTCTAATCTCTATTATTCTGAGAATAAACTCTCCACTCATTTAAAAATCAATTTTTTTTTTTAAAAAAAAAAAGGTGTAATGTACAAAAAGTTTTTACTAGATAGCTGCTCAATTTATGTTGTTCAATGCCTAAGGCCCTTCATGATAGCTTATTTTTCAATAGCGGTGACATGTAGAACTCAGCTTCATCACTTTTAACATGGATAAGTTCATCAGTAAAGGCTTCGGAAGTGTAAGTTCTCCTACGATATTAAGGCTTTGGACAGAGATGTACCAGCTTCGTTGCTACTATTTGTTGTTCAAGTAAAACAAAACCCTATTTTTACATCCTAAACTTTGACTTTTGCAATATCTCTTCCCCTTTCAACTTCAAACAATGAATCTCTTCCAAAAGAGCGTCCTGGCTCGTCTTCGTGTAATAGATTAAAATACAATGTCAATCACCCAACCAACATTGTATTTCCGTATAACTTTTGGTTCAAAACATCCATAAGAATCGGTTCCCATAAAGAAAAAGTTAAGTCCTTTATGTGGCAACAGCAGCAACTTGAAATTATGCATATAACTGATTTTCAATCTGAAGTCACGGAACATACACCCCAGCTGAATTGGTTTCAGATATAAAAGCTCAAATTGAAATTGTGAATTTTATTCTAGTTTTGTTAACAAAAAATAGAATTAGTCATTTAAACCACGATAGGAAAGGAGGAAAAGAAAAAGTGAAGTAGTACCTCCTGCTCACTCACTAAAGTTTGACGATCCCAGACAACCAAAGTGGCAAAAACAAAAACTATGAAGAGCAGGGCTAAACGCGTTGGTCTCTTGAGGTAATAGGATGGATGGCAGTACCTCCATTTGCTTGTCAATGATCTGCTACTTCTAGCCATTACCAGATCTCAGAGAAGCACTATGGCACTCAAATTTCAAAACTTTACAACCCAAAATCCGAAAAGCAAGAGCCAAAGACAAAGTCTTCGATGAAGCAGGATCGATCTAACAGAGAACAGACATAAAAAGGTATTGACAGAACAACTAAGGTCGGTAGTGTCGTTGTTGGCGCTGTTGTTCCTTGCTAGAAGGATTAAACATCATGTGCCCGTTTCTTGAAATCTACGTTTTTTGTCCGGTAGAGAAAAGAAGCACGAGACGAAGGCTGAAGGAGGATGGGGAGACGAAACTAAAGGTTGGGTTTTTAACGAAAGAGGATGTAGAGATTCTAGCTTTGTATTGGTGCAGTTTAATGGTAGTGGATGCGCCAACATCCAAGTCTGAATTGAATTGCAAGCAAATGGGAGAGAGGAAACAAGGCCGAGCCAACCCGGAGAGGACTCCAACAGCGGTCCCACTCCCATTCCCACTAATATGGTTATGGTCAAGTCGTCCAAAATCAACGTAGAATAGTCTATTATCCAATGCAGAACAAAACGAAGAAGAAAAATCGTTGAACAGTCAAACAAACGCAGTGCCGTTCACTTGTCAAAAATTTCTATATGCTATGATGCGTGGTCTATTACTTTAATAAAAAGAGCCCTTATTTCAAACGCACTATCGTTCAACTTGGCCTGGAATACAGCTATCTATACTTACTCGTAGGTCAAACATGAGAACACTCACTTAGAATCTCAAAACACCTTCTGAACATGCAAACAAAAGACTATATGTGTAACTTCCCATCGATCTAGGTAATGTGGTTTTCCTTGTTGCACTGCTAGTTATATTTGGACACCACATAATTTTTCTCCTGATTCAACTTCAATAATATAACCAAAATAGAAAGTGGAAAATAAAAGAAAAAATTGTGTCCAAACACTTTATAAGTTGCTATAGAGGGTAGATTAATAATTTATTATCAAAGCAGAAACGTTATTAGAAAATTTTTTTTTTTTTTAATAACTTTCATAATGCATTAAAATCTATAACATCCAAATGGCATCACACTGAGAAGAGACTCATACACCATCTACTCATATATCAATATTTTTCCAGAAAAAAAAAAAATAGTAATGGATATAATTTTTGCTACTTGGGATAGTTCGAATCGAAAATATGATGTGACGAGAAACGGCCAACGGGTTTAATTACATGTGCAGAAAAAAAAAAAAAAAGTTTTTTAAAAAATAATTAGTCCATCATATTATATTTATAATTTTTTACAGTTAAAAAAATAAATAAAATAATTAATGCGGTGCGAACGTGAGGTTGGGTTAAGAAAAAAATTTAACTACGAAGAGGGCAGTGTGTCTGTGTGTGTCCTCTTCCCTGATCTCCTTCCCTCATCACCTTCAGCTGGGTTGCCCTCACCTCACCACCACAATACCATTACCTTCCAATTCGAAGCTCTCAAAGAGGTTTCTTTTTCCCTTTACCCTCTCTGTCGGTAACCCTATTGCCCTTTCATTCTCTCTCCCGCTCTCTCTTAACTCCCCTTTTACCCACCATTGATTACTTCAATTGCCAAGGTTCGTGTCCTCTCTGGGTTGGTTATCGTACAGATCAAAGACGAAACGTTACTATTTATCTTTTTTTGTTTGCGTAGATATGCCCTTGTGTTTATTCATAAACAAAATCTTTCGCTTAATAGCCAAATCTTTTTAGTTGTTAATCTGATTTTTTTCAGTAATTATTCTTTCAACTAAAACATGTGTCCTTGATTTTATTATTTCAGTAGTTTTGGCTCTATTCACCACCTCCCCTCGTCTTTTAGTAATGGCGCACCCCTCCAAAACTGAGTGGTAGCTTGCTTTCTTAGAGATTTATGCTCTTTCTTCGTTAGAAAGAGAAATCACTTGAAGATTGAGCTGACACTTGAATTTTCCTATTTAAATTGATCCAACTTGACGTCAAGGTTCTATGCTGGATTGGGATGGTTATCTTTCTAATGCATTTCTACTTTTTTCCATATATTAAAATGCGCCATGTTAGAATAGATAATGGGAGGCTATGCTCAGAATAGATAAAATGTACTTCTAGAACACATAATGGAATGAAATATATATCATACTTAGCGAATACTATTTACAATTTACTTTATTATGTTGTATCAGAGTGCACTTTTCTCCTTGTTTGTGTGTATTGTTTGGTTTTCAAGAAAATAATTTATCCTTGCTTGTGTGTATTGTTTTAAAATTTCTTTTATTCTTTTGAGTTCTTTCACCAATCTTTTTGACTTTTTGTCACTCTGAAGGTACTCTCTGGCTCATCTTGTATCATGGATGGCATTCATGCGGGTGATTCTCGTATACACATGAGTGATGCACAACATCCTATGCCTGTGCAATATGTGCAAGAACACGAGCATCATGGATTGCACCACATGAGTAATGGAAATGTCATGGAGGAGGATCATAATAATGGCGGTGATAATAATGGTGGAAGTGAGAGCATGGAAGGAGACGTTCCGTCCAATCATGGAAATCTCCCTGACGATCATACTGCAATGATGGAGGCTGAAGGTGACGGTGGGGAGCAGCTAACTCTGTCTTTTCAGGGCCAGGTTTACGTATTTGACTCTGTGTCACCCGAAAAGGTGCATGATTTATCTGAACTTAAGATGTTCATAAGTGGAATCTGCACGAGTATACCTTTAGAAGTAAAAATTGAGAATGCTTGAGTTATTAATAAGTTAGATGCACAAAAGAAACTATGGAGTAGATCAATCTGTTTATGGATCCTTACCCTTTCACTTAGAATTGCTATAAGGTATTGGTGCGGACAGCTTTGAACAATGTAAAGAGCCTTGTTGGTTATATGAATCTATTATTTATGCATGTTTATTTCCATTTTCTTTTCCTTTAGGCTATTCGTTGATGAAAGAAAGGAAATGTTCACTGATTATTTCTTTTTAATCCTCCCTTCCTAGACATGTAATGTCATCTCAATTTGAAATGCTTTTAATGTGGAAAACTTGATCCTTATATGCAGTATAACATGGTTTTTTTATTCATATCCTATAAATAATCTGTTTGTAATGGACCCGGGTGGATTGTCATTATTTTTATTACGATAATAAATTATCTATTAATGACCAAATTGTGGGCTACTGACTACCTGATTTTTGACTTTACAAAAAAAAAATAAAAAATTCCAGTAATTTAAGGGTGTCATTTTCAGGTTCAAGCTGTACTATTGTTATTGGGGGGGCGTGAAATACCTCCAACTATGCCTACCATCCCAGTAGCCCCTCACCATAATAATCGGGTATTACTAAATTATTTGATTGAATTGTGATTGATAGACTTTTGCATGTCATCTATCTGGCTCATGAAGTATTTGCCAGGGATTTGCTGGTACTCCACAGAAATTCAGCGTCCCACAGAGATTAGCCTCATTGATTAGATTTCGTGAGAAGCGGAAAGAACGAAATTTTGACAAAAAAATCCGTTATACTGTTCGTAAAGAAGTAGCTTTGAGGTATGGTGCTTATTACCATTATTACTTAGAATCTTAGATTGAGCTTACATGGAATATAAGCTTGTAGTGGAACCATTGCTTCCCTGTGCTCAATGACATGAGATTGACTCTCTCATAATTGATTCTTGTCTTAATTCGAATGGAAGCTGAGGCTGTCTACTTTTCAGTTTTTATAGATGCCTGGGTTCTTATGTGCTTATATTGTTTCTGATGCTATATCTCTTGTTGAAAATGGTAAAAGGGTAGGAAACAGAAATATTGGTGAGTTTCTTGATGCGTCTGCAATCATCTAGATTTGTTTGAGATGGCCAGTGTGGAGGCCCCCACCAGCAGGGGCATCCACTCCATCATTTATTTTTCTTTTTGGCCCCGGCTAAATTATACATGGCCTGGGCAATGTTAACAGCCTCCCAGTTGTCATATATCACTTGATTATTTACCTTCAGAGATGGTTTCTAAATCCTTCCTGAAATTTATTATATATGCTACTCGCTGTATTGGGTTGTGTTTGATATTTTGATGTTCGGGGAGGGGAAGCTTCCGTTTCCTTTGATCATTTGAGCTGACCATCAAGAATATAGCTTATAGAATCTGTAAGCCACTAAAACATGGCATAACTCGGTAAAACTGAATTGTTGGTACCATGGAGACTTTGTACTCATATCAAGCAATGGAATACAAGAATTATGCTAATTTCTATTTCCACTATTTGCTTCACTTTATGATATAAAAAATATATGCTTAAGTATTCATACACAATGGCAGTGTCATTATTTATGTGATTCTTGCTCAAAGTTATAAGTGACTTTCGTAGGATGCAAAGAAATAAGGGTCAGTTTACTTCTTCCAAGTCAAGTAATGATGATTCTGCTTCAGCTGCAACAAACTGGGGGACGAGTGAAAGCTGGTCATCAGACAATAATGGATCACAACAGCAGGATATCGTGTAAGTTGATTGTATTCATCTAAAAACAGGAACAAACACATATCTTGAAGATGTATGGAGATTGAGCGGAGACTTTCTGTTAGTTAATTTGTTTACATGTTCCATTATATAGGAATCAAATTATCATACTTCAGCCCCTTGAATCTGGTAATGCAGAGGACCATCCTAAATAAGTGTGCATTCCGGGTTGCTAATAATACAGATCTTTTGTGTATTCTAACATCATATAATATATTTCTTCTTTATTGTCTCCGCCCCCTCCAAAAATACACACACCAAAAGTGCATGCACACCCAAGTGAAAATACTGTGACAGGTAAACAGTGTTTTTCTGTCAATATATCTCAGTTGTAGGCACTGTGGCATCAGCGAGAAGTGCACACCAATGATGCGGCGTGGGCCTGAAGGGCCAAGGACCCTCTGCAATGCATGTGGACTCATGTGGGCAAACAAGGTGAATATGACTGATTTATTTATGCCTTTGCAAATTGCTATCTTGTTTATCATTGAATTGTCAAAGGATACCAAAGATATTCATTAGCTCTTATGTTGGCTTCAGAATTTGGTTTTTTCATCTACCTTGGTTTTATGGCATGGCATGGCTTGTATCTTTCAGCAAAATAATTTCTCTGCTTGATTTCAATCTATGTTGATATTTCTAAACCTCAGGGAACTCTGAGGGACCTATCTAAGGCGGCGGCAGCACCCTTGCCTGTACCTCCTAATTCTTCTTCATTAAACAGGAATGAGGTGAGCAAGGAAGCTCTAGTCTAGATTGTTATTTATCTATTGAAACTTAGGCCTTTTACACGTGCATAATCTTTCAGCAGAACAAAAATTTTGAGGCCAACCAGATGGTTGTTGGAGTAGCGGGAGATGTTGATGGCTCATCGTGAGACTTGTCTTTAGATCTAGTTGAGTATTATTATTGTATTGTAAGGGCTGGGCGGGTTTTCGTGAAAATGCTGACGTTGGCATTCTATTCTGTATTGCTTTGTAACATACAGCTAAGTCTCTGTTTCTGTCTCTGTCCGTCTGCTTTCTCTTTCTTCCCCAAATTTGGTTGGTTTCTAGTTCAGTATGTTTCAGTCCTCCACCCCCTTTAACTTAACTTATACATGAGATAGATTGGTTCTGACTGCTTTTGTTGTAGTAGAATGAGGTTATTTGATAGCTTAAAAGGGAAATAGAGATTATAAAATGAAAGGATGGTGATGGTGATCAATTTAGCTAAAGCACGCACAGCTAAGTAGAAATATATTCGGATCATCCAAGGAATTCACATGTTTTCTTTCTTTCACATCATTATTGATTATAACCTTTCAATATTTATTTTTTTAAATTGATGAAAAATAGACATTAAGAGATAATATTTTTATTCAAGAATTTTCAATGATATTAATTAACTAAAACTTTGGTTTATTTTTTATTATATTTTATTTTACAATGAATTTAAAAAAAAACATTATTTTTTAATTATAAATCAAGCTTAATCTTGACAAAAGAAGTCATATTACTAATATAATAATAAGTCATATTAAGTAAAATTAATATTATAAAATTATTTAGTACAATGTGCACATCAAATGCTATATAAAGATAAATCATATTGAATAATATGATACAATTTGATCTTACATGGTGTACCAAATAAACCCTTTGAAGAATAAACTTGATTTATACAGGAGAGGAATTATTACGACAATATGTTCATTCTATTTCTACCTTCTTAATAATTTCTATTTTGATAAAATTCGGATAAACCTTTTTTTCTTTTCCTTTTTCTTGAGAAAAAAAAATCTAATTTATTTATTTTTATATTACTTTTCAGTGCAAACCTGTCCAAATGTCCAACTCCATTCAAACATCCCAATAACCAAGTCTAGTGAAGCTGAATACACCTTAACCTTTTTTTTTTTAGCATAATGGGCACCAAAATCAAAATGGAAAAAAAAAGAACAGAAAAGAAAAAACCATCGCAATGCGCGATTCTTTCTACGGCCTAAAACCTCGCTCTCTCGATTCGGCGTCTGTTCCAGACCGAGGCCGAAGCCGAACCTCAAATTCATAAACCATTAAACCCTCGTAATTCAGAAGTAGTACATATAGGCTTTTCTTCTTTCTTTTTTTTTTTGTATTTTATTATATTTTTTCTGAGTTTTCTACTGCTACAATCCTTCTCATCTCTTCCATGGAAGCCCTTTTCAGCTCTGTATTTCTCCCCAAATTCCCTGAGACTTATTCAGTTCTCCTTACTCCCCCTTGGATCAGAACACCAAACAATCGAATTGGGTCATTGAAAATCATTGAGCACCCACAGTTTGTTGGGCTTCGTGTTTCTGCTCATTCGCCCCAAGTTCCTAGTGAAGGTGAGGAAGGGAAGAATGTAAATAATGGCTTCGGTTTATTCTCACAAGAGAGTGTCTCTATTCCTGAGGTACTTTTGATTCCTCACAAATTCGAAACTAATGACTAAAAAGAGTGAATTGTCTTTTCGATGCTGAGGAAGTATATTAAAAAAGAATGCCAGTGAAGTTCCTGATATTAATCTTTGGATTGGTCTTGATATAGACAAGCTATAAAGATAATATATAATATATGTAGTTGATCCTTTAGTCAATTTGAAGGGTAGTTTGCTGAGTTGCATGTATTCTCTTCCTCTCTTTTTTTTTTTTTTTTTTCCTGTTTATTTCATGGTTTCTGGTATATTGCATCATTAATACAACCAAATAGCTTAGTTATCTCACTTTATGCAACCTATATGATCGATAGATATTTTGGTGATTGATCTTTGACTTAGTTAAATGGTTTCCCGTTCTGAAGGTTAATTTAAGCCACCATGAGAGTAGTGACAAGGATGCAGATGAATCGTTGAAATCAGACACACCGTTGACAGCCAACACAACCCCAGGTGGCGGAACAAGAGCTGGACTTTTTAGAACACCAATTTCTGGTGGCGTGCAGAGCGCAACCTCAGCTCATGGTTTACCTAGACCAGCCTTAGCTGTTCGAAATTTGATGGAACAGGTAAGGAGCTGGTGCTGCTAGTGTAACTGAAATGAAGGCTTTGTATTTCCTACTATAAAGGCTATGGTAGTATTTCTTTTATTGATGGCTTCTCTTGGTCAATCCTTAATTTTCTTCTCCTTCTATAATTGAAGGCCAGATTTGCTCATTTGTGCACTGTAATGTCTCGGATGCACCACCGGCGAGAAGGATATCCATTTGGTTCTCTGGTAGATTTTGCGCCTGATCCAATGGGCCGTAAGTCAGTAATTGTTACTTGATTATTTTATTTCCCTTCCTCTCATATATACGTAGGGGGTGTCTCAAGCGGGAGGAGTGGTTCATTGTGAAAGTCAGAGGAATGGATCTCTGCTATTGGATCCTTTCATGAAAGGCTAAAATTAAAAGATGGATGTGAGTTTCATGCTCTGGTTAGAACATTGGTAGAGTGACAGAAGACCCCCATCTAATTATTGGTGCTATATAGAAGCAACTAAAGAAAAAGGAAGAACGGATATAATATTCAGTTATTCACATTCCTGTATTGTATTCTTGTATTATCAAGTGGATGTATCTATATGTATATTAGGACCATTTTTAGACAGGATGATATTCTGAAATCTATATCATGCATGATCTCTGCCTTATCTGGTAGAATGTATTTCAGTATGGATTGTTGAACTATTTGTTTATGATTCATCTGTTTGGTAATATTTTTATAAGAAACTTTAATGGTGTTCTTGACTTGCAGATCCAATATTTTCATTTTCACCACTTGCAATTCACACAAGGAATTTGTTGGCTGACCCAAGATGCACTCTTGTTGTTCAGGTTTGTGGTTTGTATTTCCTCTCTGAGCTTTTATAATCTTTCATATCCTCGATTATGGACTTTTATTGACGGTTAGGTTTATTAGATACCTGGATGGAGTGGCTTGTCCAATGCTAGGGTCACTATTTTTGGTGATGTCTATCCACTTCCAGAAGATCAACAGGTACTTTACGGACTAATTTGGACTTGTGAATCTAAAGTTTTGCACTTGTATCTAGAATTATATCTAGCTGCTTCGACTTAGATTATATTTATTTATTTATTGCATGTAAGTCATTATATCTGATTGTACTTTCAGGAATGGGCTCATAAACAGTACATAGCAAAACATCAACAGGGTCCTTCACAACAGTGGAGCAACTTCTACTATTTTAGGATGCAGAACATAAGGTTGCTGTCTGATCATCTTTCCATTATATAAAATGGCTGCAGCTCATGCTTGTTTTGTTGGAAACCATTCTTTTTTCCACACTCTTCTTTTTTGCATTTGATTTGGACTTACTGTAAAATTGTCAATAGTTGTTCACGATCCCTCTTTTTCCCGACTTTTCCAAGGAAAGTAGTGTTTTGACTTTTGTAAATTCGAACCAATCATATTTTGGGTTGTTTGGTGAAACATCAATTGCATGCTCATACGATTGATGAATAATATTCAATTCCTTTGTAGTAATATCGATTAATTGCTCGCTTGAACTCCCATTTGCTGCAGACTTGTAAGAAAATTTCATGGAACCTTGTAATGTTATATTGGATGCAACAAGTTGTAGTGCTATATTGGAAATTGTAGAGCTCAAGAAGATCGAAATGGCTGAATGCAACCATGTGGATTGGGAGATTAAAAATTCTTTGTGTAGTTGTAGGAGGTGATTATTAGCAACTTGTATGTGTCATTTAATTAGTTCTTCGTCTTTAGCAGTGACATATATTTCATTGGAGGCTTTGGTACTGTTGCTTGGGTGGATGTGAAGGAATATGAGGCCCTTAAACCTGATAAGATTGCAGTTGATGGTGGTGAGCAGAATCTAAAGGTAAATTTCTGAATTCCTTATCAGAAAAAATTATATGGGCTGAGATAAATTTAATTTTTCAATAATTATTTCTGCACATATATAGCTGCTAACTGTTTAGCCAAAACATATCGGAGAAAAAAATTAGGGAGATTTATAGAATTTAGCTCATGTGGTGATTCTTACTAGCTTGTTACAAGCCAGGTACTCGTTGGTACAACTGTATTGACCTGTCTTGTAGATTTTGCATTTCACCCTTAAACTACTACCGACCGTATCACTCAATAAGTCTTACTCGGTCTAAGTTTTGTAACCGTAGGAACTGAATGCCATGTTCTCAAAGCCTCTAAAGGAGCTTTTATCTAAGGAGACTGAGGTAGATGATGC
This sequence comes from Bauhinia variegata, assembly GCA_022379115.2. NCBI lineage: Eukaryota > Viridiplantae > Streptophyta > Magnoliopsida > Fabales > Fabaceae > Bauhinia > Bauhinia variegata. The sequence goes on from CM039427.1 coordinate 24,460,996, forward strand.
AGCACTGATATCTATAGACAGCAAGGGGACTGATATTAGGGTTCGCCAAGGTGCCCAGGTAAGCTTCTTGACGACATATACATTGGGACTTTGTGTTTTGTTGCTGCTGTCTGAATTGTTTATCCATATATGTATGCAGTTCAACATACAGAGGATACCGTTTGACGAGGGACAGGGTGTGGAAACATTAGAAGAAGCTAAGGCTGCTCTATGGAAATTAATACGCAAGGGGAAAGTGTACAATTTGCAGAAATAAGTTTGAAGCGAGTGTAATTTATCGTCCTAATGAGAATAGACAGGATAGATATGTTAACTGAATGGAGAGTCTCTGGTGTCTGACATGACATTTTTGGACTTAATAATGTTATAGATAGGGATTTACAGTCACTATGCTGACGGCTAACATGCCCCAAAATTGTATCATATCTGCAAGGATTTTGATTCCGGACTGGTTGCGGTTGGGGCTGCCTTCTGTGGGCTATTTGTTACAGATAATCGAATCAGAAATAATGTATGAAAAGAAGTGATACTATTATTTATTTATTTTTCTAGAAACATTCATCTATATGCGGTGAACGATGTTGATTTTCCTTATTAATTAAGGCTAAGTGCAGAAAGAAAGAGAACAAGAGAGGCTATGAAGTTTTATGTATTGGCAGTACTCAAGTTGCGTGTCTGTTTGCAAATTGAAACCCATCCATCTCATCTCTCGAAAATGACAAAATTAATGGAACTAACTCATGACTATTATCCCATTCATGACTGGTTAATTGATTTGATTAAAATGTCAACTTTCATATAAGTATAACCTTATCTCAAGGTGCAATAATGTCTATATTGATGTCGACGTACATATTGGTCATTCAGGTCAGTTGCCACCACATGATATAGGCCAAAATCCTTGAGGGTATATATTATGAGCTAGCTTGACAAAGTTCTAAACATTATAATTCAACAAAAAGAGATTTAAATCGATTCAGAAACTCCTCGAAATTGAAAACTCAAGTTACAGAAAATATAATTAATTAGGATGATATGGTCTTGGATTATTTTTACTATCCCTTTTGTTATCCGAAAAAAAGTGACATGGCACGTAGCGGAACATGCTACAGAACAGAAGATAACAAAGGGAGATAAAACAAGGCTCATAAAGAAGACAAAGAAATGGGCACCCCCAATCTGTCCCTTTCCAGAGTTCTATTTTACAAATTTGGATTTCTTGCTGAGTAGACCATTCGATCTGTTAAAATTATACGGTCAACACAAATCGAATGGCTTGCAGTCGATTACAGCAACTGTAGTAAATCTGAGTCCATTTTCTTGTTGTTCTTAAGTGCATTGCAGATTACCCAACAGGAACATTTCACCAAATTATCTCCACATGAACGATCTGAAAAAAGGCGACTCTGTTACTTTTATTTCCATGACCTCTGACAAAGTTTCCATGGGGGAGCTGGGGACTGCCAGCGACAATCACAATTATAGACCAATATGCAGCATAGCCCAGGACCACCTCTTCACAATTCTTCTCCTCCTACCCGTGCAATCCATCCTATCTCTATCCATGACTTGCAAGCGATTCAGAGCTCTCGCTTGTTCTGACACTCTCTGGGAATCTGTATGCCGGAGGGACTGGGGTTCCAGATGTGTTGATGCACTCAAGTCTTCCAATCATTTTCCGTGGATGAGACTCTACAAGCAACTTTCTCAAATGGATTCTTTTGCTTGCTATGACTTATCTCGCCCAGATTGTGATTTGGATTTTCCCGCTGCCAGAGCCTCTCACTCTCTCAACTTTGTCTCGGACTGTCTAGTGTTGTTCGGCGGTGGTTGTGAGGGAGGTCAGTTGTTATTCTTCTTCTCCTCAACTCAAGTCCCAATTTGCTATGCATCTTCATCTAACTTAATTTATGCTTTACTACAAACACTTATTAGAGCAAGTTACCATACTTAGTCAGTCTGCTTCTTATTTCTCAATATAGCCGCCCAGGGTTACTTCGTGGCTGCGTAGATTCTTGAATTTAATTTCTAAGAATTTGAAAGAGGTTTGATATACCTTTGCTATCATCTTCTCACCTACGTTGTGTGTCTGGTTCGTGTTTCTTCTTTCTAGGACGACATCTTGATGACACGTGGGCGGCATATATTGGTAACGACTTCCAGAGGATTCCAAAATGGCACAAGGTTAATTCTGGAATTCCAAGTGGGAGATTTGGGCATACATGTGTTGAATTGGGTGATTTCCTAGTTCTGTTTGGAGGAATCGATGACCATGGGAACCGTCAAAATGATACCTGGGTGGGACAAGTAACGTACGTCGAAAACGTTGGTATTACATGTTCGTGGAAGCTGCTAATGCTTGACGCGGGGGCTATTGCACCGCCTCCTCGGGGGGCTCATGCTGCATCTAGCATTGATAACAAGAGAATGGTGATCCATGGGGGAATTGGGCTTCAGGGAATCCGTTTGGGGGACGCATGGGTGTTGGAACTGTCAGAAAATCTCAGCTCTGGGACATGGCACGAGATAGTTACTCATCCATCACCTCCGGCACGCTCGGGACACACATTGACTTGCATTGGGAGAAGCAGGATAATTCTATTTGGGGGGAGAGGGTTGGGTTATGAGGTGCTCGATGATGTCTGGCTCTTGGATACATGGGAATTAGGATATCCAACATGGGTTCAGATACTGTACATACCACCCGAGGCCGAGGGTGTTGCTCTGCGCAGAGTTGGTCACTCGGCTACTGTGGTTTTGGGAGGCTGGTTGCTAATTCATGGAGGAGAAGATACATATAGGCACAGGAAAGACGACTTCTGGGTGTTTGATATTAGGGCTATTAGTCTGCAGCAGCCGGACTCCTTGACTAAGATGTGGAAGCGATTGAGGGCAAATGGATATCAACCCAGATGCAGATCTTTCCATCGTGCTTGTGCAGACCATTCGGGACGTTATGTGTATGTATTCGGTGGAATGGTGGATGAGTTTCTTCAACCTCCCGAATCATCTGGGCTCAGGTTTGATGGAGACCTGTTTCTTGTGGACCTTGTGCTTCACCTCTAACCGGAAATGAAACGCCTAGTAATTAGTCTCAATGTAGTGCTTTTATTGTCTATGAACTGCTGTCGTGTCAACTGGACTTATCCAAATATTCATTGATTGCCATTTTAACCCACCAGGACTGAATCAGAATAAATTCTATTCAGGTTAACCAAAAAGTGGATAAAAGACAGAAGTGAATTGATAAGATAAAACATTCTTTAGCGTCTGAAAATGATCAGAGGCAAGTGTCAATGATATATCCATATTTTAGGAATAGGTACACATTCTACCGCTACTCAGGGCAATCATGAACCCAACCCCATTACAACTCAATCACGACTCAATTTCAATTTTGTTCTCCACAAGTCTCCGATCACCTTCTTGGGTGATGGATCGTCAGGTCCCTTGTCTCGCTGTCCCGATGTGAAGTACAACCATCCATTCCAAAATCCGACTAACGTCGTTTTAACACGGTAAGGTAACTTACCAATCACTGACCACTTCTGCAAAATTGAAAAAAACAGAAAAACTATCATTACCGACAGTCTACTATGCTTGTCGTCTGCAAACTACAGACCAGACACAAGTACAGGCAAGCCAGCAAAAAATGTGTTGGAGGTATCCGAATTTGGCAAATAGCTTCCCCATTATGTATGTGTATCCGATTCCGAATGAAAACACAGCAAATTATAAAACCTCAACAAATTATGCAAATGCAGACAAATTTCCAAAATTTTAAGTGTTTGGGAGAAGAAAGTACCAAAGTATTCAAGTTAAACTGGACAACTTCCCCATTTAAAACCATCCTCTTAGTTTCTGGGTGCTTCTCTGTTGTGCCACCTACAATAACAATAGAGTTGTTCACGACCACCCAAGCAAATTCAATATGAGAGTTTGGTTTTGGCATAGGAGGCAGCACTTTCCACTTCATCTCATCATCCAGCATATAAACATCAGTATACACCACCTGAGACAGCAATAGATGATGCATCAGTCAGTGCTAAACAGGAACAACATGGTCAATGGACATTCCACGTACCTCAATCATATTTATTGCCAATTATATACACACAAAAAAAAAATAATAATAATATTACTCATAGCATTGATGTAAAGGAGTAGGCCGGCCTGGTTTACCACAATAAAACCAAAGATGAAAAGAAAAATAAGATTTCTAACCATGGTTTACCTCCTCTCTACGAGAACACTTGAAAATAGGCGACCCAGGTTTGGCCATAAAATCACCTTCTTGACCACCAATAACATAAAGACAATCATCAACCACCACACAAGCCCTACAAGAAAATATCAGTAAGGAGCAAATTGGAGGAGAAATACACATGATGACATTGTCATACGAAAACTATCTCTATGTTCTATCTTTTGCCCTTGTTTACTTCTTGAAAGACTATCTCAAGTTTGATTCTCGAACACTATGCCTTTACTGTAACTCACAGCATGCCCGCAATTAGGAAGATCCACATATACAGATATTAGATGGTGAAGTTGAAGAGGATGAGAAGAAAAGCGCAAAGCTCTTTTCATTAAAAGGTTGTTATTTCTGATCCTAAAGGCTCCTCGAGAATACGAGGGCTCAAAATTATTGAAATTTTATGGACGTGCACTCTTTGTTCTCTTTGAGAGGATGTTCTTGACTGCTATGCAGAGAGATATTGAATAGCCATTTCATTTTGAAGTATTTCCTTTGTATGTTTTTATTTTGATTTTTCTGAGTATTAGCTCAATATCCTCCTCTTTCTTTATATCTACTTTCCATCTAATGAGCCATTTCTTCTTTTAATAAAAAATATTATATCAATAGTTGCTGCAGCTTTGAATTATATCAAGAGAATCATGTATTAGACAGTCCACAGCACACAGACCTGTGAGGTCCTCCACGGGGAATGGGTATCTCACTCCTCCATTCCTTTTCTATTGCTTTCCCGTCCTTCACAGCAAGACTCCAATGCTCTAGTCCAGGAGTATGCCGATTCTCCTTGCTGCCCCCCATCACATGGAGTCTACCCCTCCAAAGTTGAGTTGCTGGAGCATACCTGAATGTATATTGTCGAAACCTTCCATTCAAGGGGTGATGCATGGAAGAAAATTTTGCATACGTGATTTATTTAGAGCGAAGACAGTCATTCTGAAGCCAAGCTAATGCAGAGCTAACTTCAAATTAAATTGCTTAATACAAGCTCAGAAACTGTGCTTTTGCAAACGGAGCCAATTTATGGCTACTTCATGTTAGAAACTGGCAATTGGAATGAACTCAAATTTATAAAGCAAAACAACAATGACATACTCATACAACATGCATGACACAGCCTAAAATACAGATATTATATGTTGAAAGAGTGGGGAATGGCATAAAGAGGAGAAAAAACAGCACTCAGCAGCAGTGCATATGTATGGCTATGCCTTCATCGTTCATAATCAAACAGACTATATCCACAGAGTCCAAACGATGTGTCCAAATTTCATTAGTATTAAATAAATCTAGAAACAATGAGACGTATTATACACTCTGACTCTCAATGAATATTATGACCCAATCAAGTTTATAAAAAAAATCTCGATTAATTGATTATTCACTAATCATTTGAATCATAGCATACCAGATGATTGAATCAGTGATATGAGATTCACCAGAATCAAAGCAAGGAAAGCGAAAATATCTTTTAACAAAGCAGTACGTAAGATGTGTAGATACACTAGCAATGGTGAAATAAATAAAGTAGTGTTCACATAACAATAACTATGCCCATAGGTTCTATAAATAAAAAAGGACTTTTATTCTGATACACTGTGGTGACAGTAGGCTGGAAAACAATAAACGGCGTACAATGTACACAACACAGCACAAAGAGTTGTAGGATTATCAAAGGAACAAATAGATCAATCCTGGAGAATCAGTTCAAGTAAACGTCCCAGTAAATCAGAAATTGAAGGAAGTGAATTGTAGAGGAACAGCCATGATACAGTGAAAAAGATGCTCAGATAAGGCTGCCTTTACAAGCCTCAGATGAAGTAATGATTGTTAGTGAAATAATGGTTGCATGACATTTAAGAGCAAACAAAATTTGACATTTTCGTTTTCTTTCTTTATGGCTAAACTATGAAGTTCTTGTTAAAATACCTCCACCACCCTGTGCGACAACATGAAGTCTGTAGCGAGTGCGAGTAGAGACATAAAGAAGAACTACCAAGGACATCACACACAGCAACAGACATACGAAGGACCATAAAAACAAGAAAATTATAATTTTAGGGGATAAGTTGGCAACATGGTAAGTTGAAAAGGAAGAACAATTAAAAAAAAATGCATAACGCTACTCTTTACATGTATATGCACCCGACAATAAATACCTAGGCACCGGTAAAGGAGGCAGATCCTGCCATTCCTTTGTTTCAGTGTCAAGCACAAATGTACGCGCGGTAGGACCCCTGCACTGTGGGCCATATTGCCCAGTGACTACATAAATGTATCTTCCATCCGTTACCATTCCTAAATGTGAATGGGCCATTTCTTTTGGCATGGCAAATCTTCCTCCCCAAGTGTTATCAGTAAAATTATATATATCAACATGTGAATGTACCTGAATAACATGCCAAATAAAAACATTAAGGTTTATGACTCAGTTAGCTCAACTAAAAGCAATCACACACGTGACAAAGAGTAAACATCTTCCATCAACCAGGAAAAAATATGTTAGAGTAACACAACATATTAAAGGTAATAATGATAACTTCAATAAGAAATAGTCAAAATCTGGAAGTGGTTCTTACATAATCAATTGTGCCATATCCAGCAAAAACAAAGAGAAGATTTTTAATCTGTATTGCAGCTCCATCAAGACGAGGCACAGGTGCAGGCGCCATCTTTTGCCATTTTAATTCCGGTCCAGGCAAATCAGCATAAGCTGCTGCTAAGACTCTTCCAGAGACAGTATCCTTCTTGTTATTAACATCCTTTTCCTACAAATAAGATAACTGCATCAAAAACTTTTAAACTCACTTGCTTAGAAGAACAACAAAGAAAGCATAATGGAATAAAAGGTGAATGAATGGAATTATAAAAGTAGGAACCTTGTTGTGGGTTTGTTTAGTATTGGTGTTTTGGGGGACAATTATTTTGGTGGCGGTGGATTGTTTAGACGTCCAATTAGAGGCTAAAGGAAAGGAAGAAGCCCAGAGAAAGTCGACAATAAGAGCAAATCCTAAAAGGGCAATGCAGAGCAGCACCAACTTGGCCGAACCAAGTTTAACCGATGGTCTAACCATATCATTACAACTGCAAAAATCACAAATGAGAAAGCTTGGGTCGGCTATGTTTCACGGAGATCCACACTAATCAAATCAGAGCTCTTTAGCTCTAGCTCACTTGGAGATACGATGCGCAATGCTTGGTGTTTGAAGCTCAAGCTCTGTCCGCTCGCTCTCTTCAAAATCAGATCAGAGCTTTGGATGGGAATTTCCAGCTAAAAATGAGCTATGCTTTTGCTTTTATTAAATTACCATTGCGTCAGTTGTAAAATAAGTCATTTCAGTGTCAAAATAATTCATTGTGCGTTGTTTTCCTTGTTCGGGGCAGTGGGTTGGGAACGGTGCGAGTTTTCTTCCCCGCGGCCGCACCCGTAACAAGGGATTTGTTTTATAACTCCTTAAAAGTTTTATTCTAACTTGTAAATTTTCCTTCTTCGTACCCTTTATTTTATAATGTTATAAATTGTAAATTTAATATGTTTAAAACTTTTAGATTATATATAATTATTAAAAATAAAAAAGTTTGAGTGAGAATAAAAATTTTAGAAGTGACAAAAGAAATCCCAATTAACTCATTTTCAAGTCCGAGGAGCGAAACGTTTCCAGCAACACATGTTAGATAATTTTTCACTAATAATGGATCAAACATAAACCATTTCTAGATTTGAGTCTCCGTGTTAAGTCCTTGAGGTCTTCATCGTTCACCTTTTACTTGAAGACCGCAATGAGCTTATATATGTTATCGATACAGATAGGATAGGAGCAGTTAATCAAATCATCTACAACTTCACCACAAACATAAGAAAGCTTATAATATCAACATCTGTATGTTCAAACTCAAACACCAAAGATTTTTCACTGCATCAAACAAACAATCCCAAAGAGCTATACCATACTATACTATACTATACAAGAAGCTAAAAAAATAAAAAGAAACCCTAAACTGGTATGACATCATTCCTTGATGTGTCCTCACATCTTAAAACAATCCCCTCAAGGCTGGCCGGAAAAATACACTTGACCCATTGGCAACCCGTTGTAATTGGATCGGGAGGGGGAACAATCATCAGCACATTCTCGTTCCTCTGAACAACCCCCATTACACTAACCGTGCTCCCTTCTTTTATGTACCTGCAAATTGAAAGCAATCAGTCTGGGATCTGGGTTGGGTAGCATTGAATTAAAAATGACACAGCTTGTATTTGTACCCTTCTTTCAACTGCATAACGCGATCATCGCTGGAAAGATTTCTCTCTCCCAACCACCGGATGAACTCTGGAGACAACTCTTGTTTCGCTGGATTCACATTTATCACAATCGACTCATCAACATAAGGAGTCACCCTTGCTCCGTACCCAGTCTTTACCAATGCTCTTAAACCGGACTGGAAATCTGAGATGTAAAAGTCAACCACACGCCGCTGTTACACACAGACTCAGTCAGATTCAACAAGACAGATTATATAAAAAAAAAAAAAAGTAGTAAACTTGAGATAGATAATAATTTAGCAACTCACTTCCAGCGATCTAAGACCCCAAGTAAATCGACGGTGCCTAGGGTTGGCAGCTTTTGACTCCCATCCTCGATATTCGTATAAACTCGTTGATGTATATACACATCTAGGCACTTTCTGGAATGCAGACTCGAGAGGCACATTACCGCAGGTAACAACCTTGGTGTATCAAAACGAAATATAACTTAACTTGTGTTTAAATATCTTTTTAGGCTTATAGTTGTTATAGCAAACATCCAAAAGCAATCAAGTTAGCAAGTAGTGGTATTGAAATAAGCAATGCCATATCATGCGTCATTCGGATATCAACATTCTAACATGCTACATATCAATACCAAAACGCACATCAGTTTCAATTGACAATCAAAATTACATTTCTTTTTTAGAGGCTCATGTCTTCGGGTTCAGAAATGTACCTACCTGTAGATACTCAATCTTTCTACCGTGCTTATCAAGAATTTCATATTTTACAAACCCCATGCAAATTATGAGACAAACCCAAAATGAGTCTAAACGTGGGTGGCAGAGAAGAGAACAATTCATATTAAAAGAACAAAAAACAACATTATGATTGGTGCAAATAAGAATAATAGATGATAATGAAAATAGCACATGATTTTGACAAAGAGAGTACATTCACAAACACAAGATAAACCTTCTCAGATTAACCAGGTAAGCGAGGCAAGTGGAGCAACAACATACCCCGGAGACCTTCACAAAATCCCCATTTTTTGCAGTTCTAAGCTCAGAGTCTGGATAACGAGCAATGAAACCAAAAATAGCTCTTCTTCCCCAATAAGTATTCCAAGTAAATGAAGCAGCAACTAAACCAAAAAGAACCACAACAACGATAAGGAGAATTGCATTGTGTACTGCTCCAAGAATGAAACCACCAGCAATGAACCCCATTACAAAAAGCAGAATTAATGCCCACAACATTGCCTTTGGAAAGTTCCTCTTGAAGGAATAGTCATCGTCTTGACTAAGAACAGTCATAGCTTGATTGTTAACCGCTGCGGAACTTTGCAACTTCATTGAACCCGTGGCTTCTAAAGGACCAGACAATTTCCTAGGGGCCCCAGAAGCATTTAGTGGGCCAGATGATATGGGCCCAGATGTAATGAGACCTGTTGCAGGAAGAACAGGAGGAAGAGGCCCAGAATTTTGACGTCCAGTTGGTGTAACTCCACCAGACTGAGGACCAGAAGATTTTTTTACAGGTTCCCCATGCTTATTAAGTGGTCCAGAATTTGATTTCTTCAATGAACCTGAACCAGGCATGCCTCCAGAAGAAATGGGACCTGAAGTAGTATAGCCAGCTCGAGCAGCAGCATTTGGCTGGATAGGCCCAGAATGCGAACCTGTCCTTGAAGGAGCACCTGTTATAGGTCCAGATTTCCTAGATTTGGAGCCATCAACAGGAATAACAAACATTTTTCCCAACTCTCCGGATTTTTTTATGTCTCCACCAGTGTATGGCATGGCCGTTGAGGTCATAGTTGGAGTCCTTTCCTTTGGCTGCTCAGGCCGTCCCGATACATAAAGGCCATTGCTAAGCTGATGAGATGGGAATCTAGAACCCATCTACCTTCTACGTAAGAACCCTGGAGAATTCCAACAGTACAACTAATTGCTGATAGAAGAGTCAAAGTCCACCTGAGAGATGGGAAAACAAAAAAACACTCAAACAGATTACAATTGTTTAACTACAATTAATAGAAAAGGAAAATAAACAGTAAAGATAACTAAGCTAAAGTTGATACTTTTATTTTGATTGAACTAAACTTGGAATAGACAATCAAAAACAACTTAAGGATCATGTTTATAATTAACACCAAAGAGAACATACATCATACCAATCACCCAACACAATATACCAAAGAATCAAAATTCTTATCCTGGGGAACTTTCACTTACACACTACTCTTTATTGCACAGAAACAGCAAAAGGAGTTAGCCTAAAGTGCAAAGTAGTCAACAACCTTACGTCCTTCAACACATGCACAAACAAAGCAATAAGAAGATTAGATAAAGCACATAACAGCACCCAACACCATTACCAAAAGAACAATGGATCATTTGAATGAAGAAAGGCCCAGATACAAATAAACAAACATACATATATATATATGTGCGTGTGTGTGTGCGCGCGCGCATAAAAAATAATATATATATTAAGAACGAAAAAATGGGCATGTAAATATATTTTTATGCATAAACATTTCATCAGAAGTTTTCCACCCGTCCTCCACAAATTTCATGTCACTGATTAAGTTTTTAACTGTAGATAAAGTTCAAGAAGTACAATAGTTTTGACGCACTAACTACTCAAGGAACAGTAATCGTGATCAATAACAAAAGTCAATCACCCGACCCTGGATCCACATTTCTAAATCCAAGGTCATATATAATTTGAAGCTGGCTTCAATTAGTAGATTAAAAGAAACCTAGGATTGAAAAGACAGATTAAAAAAAAAGGACAAGCTTCCTTTCTCCGCTAATCAAGTGGAAAACTGAGCCTCCTATATGACATGCGAATAATTATCAGAAGCTTCCGCTTATATAAGAAAATATTGCATTACAAGAATTGACGTCAGACACCCTGTGCGCTAAAAGTGAAATTTCAGCATCCAAACTTAAGAGAAAAGACCGAACCCCATAATCATTTGAAAAGAAATGAAGCAAAGGAAGACGATCTAGAGAATGAATTTATGATCCCAAGGCTCGAGACTCCAGTAGACTTGAACTAATTCACCTATGGACCCAGATATTGTTATGTATCTAATATTCAAACAAATTCCTTCTGCCACATTTTCTTAAGAAACAAAACAGCCAATAAAAATCAGATTCCAAAATATAGGGAGAGAAGAATCTTCCATATTTAGAAAGATTTCAGAACGAGGTACCTACATAGCTACAACCATTAACAACAGTGCGAGTAGTACGAATCAAGAAAAAAGAGTACCCAAGTGCCCATTTTGTACAAAAACAACGGAAATGGGAAGGATCTAAAAGACAAAACGGAAATTCTGCAGTAGTTGGTAGCAGCTAACAGTGAGTAGAAACATGGTAAAGGGCGAATGGGTAAGAAGGATACATCTTCTACATACCTTGAGCTAAAGGATACGAAACTGCATTGAAAGCTAAAATCTTAAGGTTTCGACGCATAATGAGTTGAATAGAAAAGCAATCCCAGTGTGTTTTATATGTTCACTGGGAAAAATCCGTTGCAGTAACTTATTCTGAGGGTCTGAGGTAGGAGAGCCGCAACAAATTAGTGGGTTGTCTGGTTCGGCAAGAACCTCCAGAGTGAAGAAAAAAAATGATTAAGTAGGAAATTTCTGTTAAATTATTATATAGCTGGAATGGAAACAACTCTCTCTTAGTCGCTCGCTGTCGTTGGCCACCGCGGGGCAAGGGCCCTGTTACTTTCCGTATTACCCAAACTGCCCCAACTCATACGACAACTTTCTCTCCAGCTTTCATCTCCCTGTTTTCTACTTTTCCTTTTTGCCCAGTCACGGACGTTACCACTTGGTAGTCGTTTATGCAGTGTTTATTTTTTAAAAATATATATATAAATATATGAATATATATTTAGGCTGATAGCTGTAATACAGCTCTTTTTTTTTGGTAGAAAGTTTTGTGTGAAAATTTTGAGTAGATAATTGACTGAACAAGCAAAACCAAATCAAAGACGAAAAGGTGAAAATAATTCATGTTTCATGGTTTAAATTTATGAATTCTTTTGTTCTGATGTTTATGAATATTTTTTTTACCCTTAGAAAATGTTCATAAGCTAAAAGACTACTTATGAACAGAAAGAATATATCCCAAAATGGAAATATATTATATTTATATAAAATATAAAGAACAGGTACAAACGTTTTGTTATGCATGAGTATCATCATATGTTTATTAAAATTAGAGGGGGTACACCATATAAATGAAAATCTCAATTAAAAACATTTTTTATATGAATATTAAAATAATTTAATTCCTATAAATCACTATTATTTTTTCAATTTGGATATATTTATATAAACTTGATTAAAAAAGATAGAAGAACTGAAAGAGTGAATAATCAATTAGAGTAAAGAAAAACTAATTGAAGTGACTAGGTATGATAAGCCTCTAATGGTAATAAAGGATTTAGGCAATAAGTAAGAGTTATCGTGTAAACATAACAGGGGAGTTTTACTTCACTTGTAATTTTATTTGAATTGTATTATCATCTAATATAATTTTTTATATTTGTAATTTGAATAAAAATAAATTAAAATTAAAATGCGATAGAAATATAATATAATAAATATAATGATCTATTCCAAGCCGTGTGGTTTAACTTTACCCGTGCGTGCTCGCATTGACCAATGACCGCCTCCCTCCAAATAGCATAGCATATCATCAAATTCATATCACTGACACATATTCAGCACTCACTCATCGGTCTCCAATCTTACATCGTTTGTTTCAGCTAATTCAGGTTTTTGGTGGAGACCAAACCAAACAATGATTGTCTCATCAACAATGGCTTCTCAGACTCTTTTGTTCTATTCTTCTGTTCGTCTTCTTCCAATCGCCAAACCTCGGGTTGACGTTGTATATTCCTTTTTCCCCATCAGAAGCAAAGCCAATCATCGTTTCCCTCAATCCCTATCTCTCCCTCGCAGCCACTATAATCCCTCGACTCTTCGTTCCGTTCAAAAAATTTCGACCTTTTCTTCCTCTTCTGCTGTGCAAGTTCCGGAATTTCTATCCGGTTCAACTCGTACTCTTGCAACCATCGTGGCTCTAGCTTTTTCATTATCGAGCTTGTTTGTCAAACTAGTTCAGAGAATTCCACTCCCTGTTAAGCTAATTTCCCTGATTTCCACGCAGGAGATAATTTGTAAGTTCAAGAGCGACATGGTCTGCACCATGGGTCCCCTCTTCTTCGCTGCTTTGCGGGATCGTCCAAGGGGTAATTTGAACACGCCGCTAACAGTGGTGGCTGCGGGACTTCATAAGTGGCTCGACATATACAGTGGGGTCTTGCTGGTTAGGGTTTTGCTCAGTTGGTTTCCCAACATTCCTTGGGAACGTCAACCTCTGTCGGCAATTCGAGACCTTTGTGATCCTTATCTGAACTTGTTTCGCAATATCATTCCCCCTGTATTTGATACATTGGATGTCAGCCCGCTTCTGGCTTTCGCGGTGTTGGGCACTCTTGGTTCCATTCTCAATAGCAGCGCGGCAGTATAAGATTGGTGGAATTAGGTTGGTTAGTTTAAAATTTTGGACATTATATCGAGCAACGCGTTCCTGTATGCTGAATTTACTTTCAGTTGTTATTTTATTTTATTGAGTATTTGGTTACGTACTATAGTACCAGTTATTTGTGATACTATAGTAGTTTCATTAAGTCTCCATATATGCATATTGGTAGCTTCTCGTTTTTTTTTTTTTCCTTGATTAGTTGAATGAGGTAGTTATTCAATTTTATGCCATTGTGGTTTACTTTCAGTGCAAATGTTTTTAGTAAGTGTTTTTTTTATTGCTTTAGATGCCTTAAAATTCTTTATTGTCTTGTCTTTCTTCACTATTGCTGCTTGTTATTGGATGGAGGTACTGTTAAGTCAAGATGAATTGATGCATGATTGGAGAAAAATGGGTTAACTTTTAGTTGTAGGAGTCACTATCTCTTTTTCTCTCAGGAAGGACACGCATTCTGTTTCTATAATATACCCAAAATGCTCAAGTAACTAGTAAGTATATTGCTGTAACTATTATAATTTCTGTTGTCGTCGTCGTTGTTGCAGTTCTGTGTGAATATGTTGGTTTTGGTCTGAGAAGTGTGCTGTGTCCTTGTAGCAATATATGTATAATGACAGTTGATAAAATCCTTTGTCACATACATACCCTCTAGGTGAGTTAATGTGTGGCCTGTTCTATACATCGTAGTTTTTACTTGATGCTTGATAGAGGCGGCTTGCAATTTACATATCATACATCATAGCCATCATTTTGCTCAATATTTATCTGCAGGCGTACCTTTCTCACTTGAATGAGTATCATGCTATTGATTGTGCACTGGTTCATACTTAATAGATATGGATTTTCTTGTTCAGGCTTACAATGATATTTATGATTGTATTACAAGGTTGCTCTGTAATGATATATAGGTCAAGGATTTTTTTTTTTTTTTGGTCTAGCAATCTAAGGCCATTGCCTGAGGAAATATAGAGTTTGCAGGTAGAACACCCAAATTCGTATCCTGTCCTGATCACTTCCCCTTGATGAGGATGATTAGCTTCTACTGGAATTTGCAAGGAAAATTGAAAAGGAATTGCATAATGAATCGATTTACAACATTGTGTGCTAGATAGCGCATGTACTAAATTGCCAAATGCTAAACAAGGGCTGTTAAATAATTCTCTAAACAAGGTCCGGTGGAGCAAAGCATGTTTTTGATGAGTAGCTCATTTAGTTTAGGACTAATAATAAGCACTTTCTCTAGCCATCTTCAGCAGCTTAGCCTTCTTCCATGTATTCAAAATCAAGTCTAGTCTGCGCAAAGTTTCTCCCCGAAGGACTAGGTTATGCCTTGCTTTAGGAAGGTTTTAGATTTTCGGCGCTGATGACAATGTATCATTTGGAATCATTTCTTTTATATTTTTCTTTTCCCTTTGCTTGTGTGATTTCAGATCCAAGTCTACCCGAAGTAATGTGACTTTATTATGGCATAGTTAGAATGTAAATACGTTATTCTTTCAGATGGGTTTCGGCTGGCAGCCTCATACCACTTCTTTGGTATGGTTAGAATGTAAAGAGGACTCTTGGGAGGCCTAGTGTGAAGTTTAGTATCTATATATTCAGCGGATTTCTGAAACTTCTTTTCATTGACAATTAAGGTATTTTAGGCTAGCAAGTAGCGTGTATTTCTATAAATTTCTTCATTATGAGCTTCTGCAACAGCCTTCCCCGTTACTCTTCCATAAGTTCGAGCTCAATCTTGGTGATAATGTGCGAAACAAGATGAGTAATAATGTCATCTGCTCTTCCTATGGTGATCTGAGTGATTTGGTTCACCAAAACTCCCTTTGATTGTAGATTCCGATTTGAACTCTTGATTTGTGAAGTTCCCAATTTTTGGGCAAAAAAAAAGTAAAATTGATGTGCGTCGGGAGAAATACTCACGGAATGTGAAGTTAGCCACAATTCCCCACTTGGATATGACATGGAAAAAACATACACGTCATCGATTAGGCTACTTTGTTGAAAGGGAATGCTTTTGTAGGATTTGCACACGTGGTTTTGCCGAAGCACATAAAACAAAACAGTGAAGTGAGGGAGCCAATTAATTGACTTTTGTATATGAATTATTATATTATAAAGAATGCATGCGTGCCTTGGATTTTAGAATGCACTCTTAACTCTGATTGTTATATCTTTCGTAAAGAAACTTTACTTGACATTGTTTAATAACAAGTTGCAGGTATAGTAATTAGTTTGAGGCTTGGAAGCATATAAGGATTTATGCCGAAACTAGTCCAACAACAAACACACATGATATGTCTTAGAAGACACGTAAAGCTGGTGTCCTACGCGTTATGCTAGCAATCACTCTATCCACTATTGTAAATGCTCAAGATTACTCCTTGCATTTGCTAAGTATAGAGAAAAAACATCATCTTCTGACCGCTAAACTGTGACTCTGACCGTGCGTGAGTTAAGTAAGAAGTCAAGGGAGCATCAATGTTGACTATGCGCCACACGTTTATACAAATACAAGACAGACAGACACCTTCAAGTTTTGAAAGTAGCACTCAACACCCAACCATTCAATTTCAATTTAGAATTATGAGAGTGTTTCTTATGGTTTAAGCAAAAAATATTTTATATTCTTTGCATTAACATCATACCTCGCCACCTTTTTTCTTCGTCTTTCAACCAAGAAAAGAAAAGGTCAAAAACATTTTAACTAGGATTTATTTTATATCCCCTCTTTTTCAAACTTTGAACGTCAACGTGCCGTGCCTGCCATCCAAACGAAGGCAATCGTCAAAACGAAAACCTGCAATCTAATACACTATAGTATAATGTTTTTATGAGATATAGGTTCAAATTTTAGAGTTAGTTTCTAATTTTCCCCCTTATTATATAAAAGGTTGAAAAAGTATGAAAGTGCATCCTTAAAATTATCTAGAGGAAAACAATCAAAAAAAAAAACTGCATTAAAATTTATAGCTTATTAAAGTGTATATAATCTACCAATCTAGAATAGTAGTAAAAAAATAAATAAAAATTTCTGTGAGTCTAATCAAGTTAAAATTTGGTCTATATAGAGATGGAAATATCAGTGCGTTTTGCTGTTAGATGGTCCGGAACCGAAGCAAGATTTTTCTTTTCAAAATGGGTAACGTAAGATTAGATTGATCTGTTGTTGTTAACAATTATCAAATTAAAAAAAACAAAACCAACTGGAGCTGAGCATGAGGCATGAGTCGGGGACAATGCGGAAGTGGAACCGTGGAAGCTGTGTTTTCAGCTAATAATTTAAATAATTTTCTTTTCCTTAGTTTGGTGGTTTTTGCCGGACGAGACAACCTACCAGTTGTTGCGGCTCTTTGAAGTGAGAGAGGCTTTTTTAGAAGAGCGAGAGCCGAGATGGTAAATACTTAATCTGAGAGAGAAATAGAGAGAGAAAGAG
The DNA here is from genome assembly GCA_022379115.2 of Bauhinia variegata. Classification (NCBI taxonomy): domain Eukaryota; kingdom Viridiplantae; phylum Streptophyta; class Magnoliopsida; order Fabales; family Fabaceae; genus Bauhinia; species Bauhinia variegata. The sequence goes on from CM039427.1 coordinate 24,478,512, forward strand.
ATGGCGACTGCTATGCTCTGAAGATGGGATCTCAGACTCACTACCACAATCACTGCTACCACCACTTCAACTACTGTCTTTGATTCATAAGCACTCTTTTTCTACTTCCTCCCTCTTTCTCTTCGTCAACGTCGTCTTCTTCTTCAGGTACGCCATGCTCTCCGACTGCATTACTTTCCTATTATTCCTCTTTCTTTTTTTCTTTTTCTTTTTTTTTCACACATCTCATTTCCTTCATTCACTCAGCTATAAATCGTAGTAATTTTATTAGATCTTGTGATATTTTTTTTCAAATTTTGATGTGGATTCAACTGAAGCTTTGTGACTTTTTAGTTCTAACGATGATAAGAAATCTGTAACAACTTAATTCCAAATATAACCGTGTGTTTGTAATTTGTTTTTGCTAAAAAAAATTATAGCAGCTTGAAGTCATTGTCTTCCTGAATAATCAGGTTCATCTTGTTTTATAATTACAATTTTTTTAGCAGTCTTTGGAAATGTTTGGATCTTATAACATAGATTTCTCGTTTTCCTTTCCTATCGCAGATCCAAGGGAGCTTTTAAGTCCAGCATTTCTTATTATTTTAGATCCATTAACAGAAATTCCATTCTTCTCTATTTTTATGATGGCTAAGTGCTTACTTTTGTCTCTGTTTTTCTTGGGTGTTGATGGTTACTTTAGGATAATTTAGGTGATCGTGCAAAGACTGAAAATATAAACTCTGGCCGTCTTGGTTTCATATGCTAGTCCCTAGTAGAGTAGAAGCTGCTCTTTATTCAGTAGCCACTGATGTCTAGAACTAGAATCTTCCAAAATTTGACTAGCTGTTCTATATTTTCCTTATTTCCTTGAAAAAGGATGATGCAACGATATGAATGCTATTGGTGGTAAAATTTGTTATAGTGAATAGATGGTTCGTCAGAATTTAAGGGAGGTGGTAAGCAATCGTTAGGGTAGGTGAGGGCAAGCTTTGCATGTTTCTTAATGTGAAATTGCTTCCAAACTTTTAGCCAAATTAATTGGATCAAAATTGACATATTATTTGTTTGACATGTTCATCTCGTTCTAGAAATTGAAGCATATGCCTTTTCTTCAAGTTTTATTCTTGTTTTGAGAAATCACATGTTTCCTATGGAAAATAGTATCTTTTTAAATTGGCTGACAACGGCCCATGAGAATTTCATCTTGGGAAGTGATTCAACAATTTGGTTGCTGTCTAATTTGATGAATTATGCTACAAAACAATTCTGTTAAAATTGTCTTGATGTTTTTATGGTTTGCAGTCTAACTTTGAGTACTATTTCAGGACACTGTTACTTTTCTTATTAAGTTGCGTCTTTTGAGCTGCCTTAAAGAAGCTTGATGGGTTCAAGATTCCCATCCCATCAACTTAGTAATGGCCTATATGTGTCAGGTCGGCCTGAACAACCAAAAGAAAGGACTCCGACAATGAGCTCAGTCGCCATGCCTTATACTGGGGGTGACATCAAGAAATCAGGCGAATTAGGAAAGATGTTTGAAATCCCTATGGATGGTTCTAAATCTAGAAAATCTGGACCACTAAATAATGCTCCTTCAAGGACAGGATCATTTGCAGGCACTGCTTCGCATTCTGGACCTATTATGCCAAATGCTGCTGCTCGTGCTGTTTATACCACATCAGGCAATGTATCTGCTGGTGGCATGTCTACTTCAGCCTCAATGAAAAAGACCAACTCTGGTCCATTGAATAAACATGGAGAGCCAATTAAGAAGTCTTCTGGCCCTCAATCTGGTGGAGTAACACGCCAAAACTCTGGTCCAATCCCACCGGTACTTCCTACGACTGGTCTTATTACATCTGGCCCACTAAATTCATCTGGAGCTCCAAGGAAGGTATCTGGTCCATTAGAATCAACAGGATCAATCAAGTCACATGGTTCCTCTACTGCTCATAGTCCTGCTGTGACCACACTTAGCTTAGATGATGAATATTCTTTCAAGAGAAACTTTCCAAAGCCAATATTGTGGTCTGTGATTCTGATATTTGTTATGGGATTCATTGCTGGTGGTTTTATTCTCGGAGCTGTCCACAATGCCATTCTCCTCATTGTTGTAGTGATTCTTTTTGGTGCTGTTGCTGCATTGTTTACTTGGAATAGTTGTTGTGGGAGAAGAGCTATTGTTAGTTTCATTTCTCGATATCCAGATGCTGAACTTAGAACAGCCAAGAATGGGCAATTTGTTAAAGTTTCTGGGGTACGTGGCTTAATTAATATTGAGATGTGTATGCACAATTTATTAAGCATGTAGGCACTTTTAAGTGGCAAAAAAAGAAAAAAAATCATATATACAGAGAAGCACAAGAATACACACAGTTATACAGCTCCATGGTTAACAACTGATCCTCTTTTCCATTGGTTGATGGATATGTGATTTCTGTATAATGGATATTGTCTATTAATTATGACTTGAGAGGCTGATTTCTCATGTCTTGAACTATATTGCTTTGGCTATTGTTTACCTCAATATATGGGTAAATGAGAAGATAGACTAATGATTCTTGTGCCTTTTGAAGGTGGTAACCTGTGGTAACGTTCCACTTGAGTCCTCCTTCCAGAAAGTTCCTAGGTGTGTCTATACATCTACAAGCTTGTATGAATATCGAGGTTGGGATTCAAAAGCAGCCAACCCAAAGCACCGGCGATTTACATGGGGACTAAGATCGGCAGAGGTAATTGCAGTAATCTGCTGTATCTTTTCTTTCAATTTGGTGTAGTTCTCAAATTGTGCTTTCCTTTCCTAGTTTGGACATTTTGTGGATAAAGATACCTTTGGAGACTTCACCTTTTTCTTTGTTGTCATCAAATTTCATCTGATTGATGAATTTATTTTTTATTTTTTATTTGGACTCTTATCCTTATTACCACTTGTGTTCTTAAATCAAAATCTCAAGTTACTGTCCTTTATATGATTCAAATATGGTTTCAAGGTACTCTTGATTTGCACTTAAGTGGAAGATGTTTCAGTGTGCCTGCAACCACGTCTCCTATTTCATTTACTTCGCTCAAATCTCTCCATGATTTAAACTTATTGCTGGTTCAGTTATTCACGTTGCCTGATAGTGAGAGCTCCAACTTTTCCTTGCTCATCTCCCCTTTCTTTGGTTTGTCTTTAATAATTTCCACCATCATAGAAGTCTTAGTGGGTTTTATAGACGAACTACTACTCTAGCATGATAGTTGAAAATCACTATCATGCCACTGGACTGTCCAACCACTTCTCCATTGGGCTCCTAGGGTAAGAAGGCAAGGCTTTTACATTTATGGTGCAAAAGTTTGTTTTCTAGGGGCTTCTTGATCCATCTATCTCCACAATTAAAAAGAAAATTGTACTATGGATGATATACCAATCTCCTCATAATTAATATGCATCTTGCTCGTGAGGTGATCTGGTTAGTGTGTTCTGTTACCATTACCATGTGTATCTTCATGCTTGGTGCAATTTTAGTATCATGTCTTGATTTATTTTTATTTTGAAGTCTTAGGTTGACATATTTGAGTTTAGTTATCATCTCATTTGAAACTGTTTCTATATGTGACCCAGACATGCCTATACCACGATGGGATGTATATATTTGTGGATTTTATAATCTATTCAATCAGATTTGAATTTAACGTTAACCTAGTACTTTTAAATGCAGAGACATGTGGTGGATTTCTACATCTCTGATTTCCAGTCTGGTTTGAGAGCATTGGTTAAGACAGGCTATGGTGCAAGGGTGACTCCGTATGTGGATGATTCTATTGTGATTGATGTTAACCCAGCTAACAAAGACATGTCCCCAGAGTTTCTTCGATGGTTGGGAGAGAGGAATCTTTCAAGCGACGATCGTGTAATGAGACTAAAAGAAGGGTAAATTACTCTCTCTTGCTGAAGAGATGAAATTTTCCAGGTTATTCATTGAGATATAATTAGAAACTGTTGACTCTGATCTGAAGTACCCCTTCCCTTAGTTATTGAGGTAGGAAATTGGGCGTTGTTGCTGTGAATAACATTAATGGTGGTAACTAATATTTTCAAATTATCTGGTCTTGGTCCTGCCATAATTTATTGTTATTTTTCATGATAGTAAAGGTGATAACAGCAAGATCTAAATGATATTTTATTTTGCCCATCAAGACTTTGGATCTTGGGGGTGAGGGAGGATGTTCTTACGAAACTATCATTAATGTTTTTGTAGGTACATCAAAGAAGGTAGCACAGTTAGTGTAATGGGAGTTGTTCAGAGGAATGACAATGTGCTTATGATTGTGCCTCCACCTGAGCCATTGACTACCGGATGCCAATGGGCTAAATGTATATTTCCTGCTAGCCTTGAGGGTATTGTTTTGAGATGTGAAGATACGTCAAAAATTGATGTCATCCCAGTGTAGTTATGCATGCGCAGCGCACGATAAACCTCTTAGGTATTCTTTTGTCAAGAGATATTTTCTTCGCATATGATGATCGTGGTTCATGTTCATGTTTTTATTTTTTGTAGCCCCAAGTATTGTTGGTAAGTGTAATGATCCTTCGATTGAAGTCGGTAATGCCTTTTCTTTTGTTTCACACTCAAACCATGGTTTGTTGTATAGTCCTTTAGTGTTTCCTAAGGATTTTATTTTATCCTTTCCAATGAATGTGGTGATAAGTTTTGTATAATTGAGAGGAACTTGCTGACTTGCCCTGTCAAGGCTATTTCTATTTCTATATCTATTATACATGTTTTTGTCTATTGGGTTGATGCTGATGAAAGACTAGTTGAGTACAACTAATGGTGCTTTTGCTGCCATTATATAAGCAGATACGTTTTCCTATCTTTTTTAGTCGGTTTTGAAGATATACGTTCAGAGGGTGCCGTTATGTTAGGAGTTAGTTCAATGGTTGGCATTTGTCGCCCTTTAATGATTTCAAAACTTGTGTAGCTCCTCATGTTCATGTAAGGGGGTTCTAGCCTCAGTCCCCATGCATTAAGAAAAGAGGGGTTCTCCCATTGGGTTATATTCTGATGGATTTAGATATTTCGGCATGATTTCTTTTATTGTTTTCTTAATGTTTAACTCAAATTCCTCTTGTTTCATAACATGGGCTACATTGTTGTCAGCTCAGCTCTTATATAATTACAAATCATCAACTTCAACTATTGAGTAAGCAAATGGCATATTTGAGCACTGGCTATATTATAGCTTATAAGAAGATTCGAATGCTATTGATAGGGTGGGTTAGATTCAAATCTGGATCGCAGTTCTTTTGCATTTTTAATTTTTTTAAAAAGTAAAATTATTTTTGTCTGAATTTAAACGATTAATTTATAATTTATAAATAAATTTAGCATTATAAAACGATTAATGAACCCGTTTTTATAAACCATTACCAAACTCGGATCCATCATCTATGCATATATTATATGCAGACATTACAATGGTACTTCCACCATCCTACAACTTCTGGGCAGTGGCGCATGCTTGTAAATCAGGCACGTGCATGCTTACTATCTTTCCATTTAAAAAAAAAAAAAATTCCTATCTTCCAACTGGTGCCTATTAAGTTCAGTACAAGTTTTTTTTGTTAATGTTTTCTTATTTGTTGGTATTTTTTAGTTCATGTCTCTATTTAAATGAAATAAATATAAATTGTACGCTTTTATCAGCAGAATCATTTATTGGATTACTTGCCCACAGGATTGACTCTGGCACACTGTTCTGCGTTGCAACTAATCAATCAGCTAAATGTTAAACCAAGAGCAAAATGGATATCTAGTCTAATAGTTTGACTAATCTAATGGTTGAAATTTAATCTAAAACCACCACCAGTCTTTTGTATATTTTTATAAGGTTATTTTAACTGAATTACACATTTCTTTTTAAAAAAATTGTTAAAATTAATTAATATATTTAATATTTAAAAAATTTACAACTTTAAAATAATAAATGTTGTGATAATTCTAAGATTTTAATTAATATAAATTTTAACTTTATATATCAACATAGTTATATTAATCAATAACCAAAACCTTAAGAATTAATAATTAGGTTGGGTTCTATTTCTGTGATAATTGTTACTTTTTTTTTAATAAAAAAGATAAGAATTAACAAAGTTAAATTTAATAAAAAGAGATAATTTCTCAATATGATAAACTTAAATTTAAATTTTTATTAATTTAATATCTAGTATTTCAAATAGAATTTTACTCGGATTAAAAGATTTTAAAGAAAGGAAAAAAAAAAAAAAAAGTAGTGAATGGTTGGGGGATTGAGTTGGAATAAAAAAAATTAAAAAGAAAGAAAAAGATGGCGGTCGGGTCCTCACCTCAGCGGCAACCATTCTCTATTTAAGCCTTTCCGCTTTGCACATCTGCCATCGCATTACACTTTCTCTTATCCACATTCGCAATTTGTAAATCAGAATCTTTCTATTGTATTCTATTGTATACAGTCTCTCTTTCATCTCGTTTCTCATCATAGAATCCAGATTAGCATTAAGCATGGCAAGATCCATAGCTCAAACCCTAACCCTTGCCCGGCTGAGTTGTAATTTCTCTGCAAAATCTGCTTCCCCATCATCTCGCCTTCTCACTCTCCGATATCAATCAAACCAATCTTCCTCCGACCTCAACGACCCCGATTCCACCGCTTCGAACGCCGATCCTCTCATCCGCAAGCTTGAGGATGCTATACACCGTATAATTGTTCGTCGTTCCGCACCCGATTGGCTCCCCTTCCTCCCAGGTGCCTCTTATTGGGTGCCGCCGCCTGGCTCCGCATCCAACGGTCTTGCCCAGTTACTGGATAGGTTAGCAAATCCCATGACTGACGAGGAGTCCATGTCGGTTACCACCTTTAGGGGTTGGCCCTCTTCTGCATATTTCATCCAAGGTATATTATTTGATCTCCCATTTCCCATTGAAAACTCAATGGTGGAGTATGCGTTTGTTGTTGTTCATACCCTTTTCAATATAAATTCATCAAATCACGGTGGAATTATGTGAAATCTCATATATATACAATATATGGTTGATAGAATGAAGCATTAAGATTTTGACTTCGCTTGAAGTGGTTTACAGTATTTAACCATGGAATAAGTTAAGTACTCTCAATAGTAATGCTTACAAAAACGAGATACTAATAATTAAAAAAAAAAATCTTTTGGTACTGAATCTCTTAACATACTTTAAGCTAATGATTGTTCCATAGAAATGCTGTCCATGCTTATTATGATCTATCAACTAGGCTAGTGATAAAATAATACATTATGCTGCCCACTAACCCATTATTGATAGTGTTGATTTAGATAGCAGATATGCCTGCCTGCACCATCTTGCGTGGTTATTTTTCTTCAAATAACATTATCTGTTTTTTTTAGTTTAAAGGTAGCTTTTTTGATGCCTTATGTTACTTATGTGTTAATTATCTTGGTTTATAGGTACTGCTCCACACCCCGTGGAGGTTGAGACAACATCAAATTCTAATTCTCAATCCGAGGACGAGGAAGGGTGAACAACTACAATGTCTTCTGCACAAAGGGCATCTGGGGTAATATTTGACTTTCATTTCTCATATTAATCATCAAATTTGTAGAGATACGTTTGTTAGAAGACTGAATTATCAATCCATTATTTATGAGACGCGAGGAATTCATGCACTTGCATATCAATGGAATTATCATATTATTAGTGACCCTGTATAAAATTTCTTTTAAAAAGTTTAATGTGAAATAATGGGCCATATATTGTGTTAGAGATCGTTGATCGTTAATCTGGTGTCTCATACTTTATTTTGCATCTCGTTTCCCTGTTTTAAATCGCTACAGTTGAATTGATGCTCTGTTTAGAGCGTCATTTGATTGTTGCTTGTCTATTTATGAAATTAAATGTAAGGAAGGGCAGTTAATTATTCTTTCCATTGACATTAGACCTCGAACATTAACATCAATGACAAGAAAGAGTGCTGGACTATCATGTGCAAGTGAAAGCTGTATCACCAAAAGCTTTGGAATGCGGCTTTTTTATGTTTCTTTCTGATACATGCCTACCGGATTTTGCAGGTTCATCCAGACGTGTAAATTTTATGTGATGTCTTAATACTAGCGCATTTCTCTCGACAGGAAGATCTGTACAGATGCAACTTGCAGAAATAACTAATTTCTTAATGTTTTGTTGCTCAGAAAACTGGCCAGTATGGTTTCGTTAATGTAACTAGAGATGTTTGCGTTGAAATGCAATGTATATTATTGATTTATACTTTCTCTTTCTCCATTGGGTAGGATTCGTCTCTACACATTTAATTTCGCGAAGGAGTAATCTTCCTGAACCTTTTGACTAATGATAGACGGTGGAAACTTCAAATTTTCAAACTCAGAGAGCCATATAAATCACCCTCAACACGTAATGCAAGTGAAGAATCTGGAACGTTGAAATGTTATACATTGATCGCACCAGAATTTCATATTTTGATTATTACTAGGAGAAGATATTCCCAGTTAGCTCGGACAAGGCTAGTTTAACTCTCCTAAGCCAAGGAATGGCTACGTTCTAGAATAAAGAAAGAACGAGAGAAGCTTTCTTATCCTTGTCAAACCCAAACCCAACATCCTCAGCTCCGTTACGTGGCTGGGATAAAGGGAATGCGTCATAAGAACTTTTTAAGAGTTTGGTTGCCATCAGCGACAGAGGTGATCCCTGACGTTTCGATCCCGGTAGAAGTATTTCGTCAAAGATTACAAGTTTAACGAGCATATATTCCTGTGCTCCCGCAAAGAAGTGGCAAAATAGGGAGGGAGTAAGTAGATTAAAAACCAAGAGAAAAGGAAAAAAGAAAATTGTATAATGAGTGTCAATCAAGTAACGGTATGTGGTAGAAACTAATAGAAAGGACCAAAATTACAGGGAGTGTTTAAACACTCTTCTTTTTTTATTTCAAACACTCTCTTCACCATAACACTTAGGATCTTTTTGATTTATTCAAAAACAAAAATAAGATTTTTGTTCATTTTTTAAAAGATTTAAGTATTAGATAAAAAATTATTTATAGTACTAATAAATCCTTAAATTTTTGTTTTTCACTAAACTTTTTAATTTTGTTATTTCTCAAATTATTATATAATCTTTTATACTTTGAATTATTAAATTAATAATAGCAAATTTTAACAACAGTCATCTGGGTCTTTTTTTAAAATTTTATGTTTTATTGTATTATTATAAATTAGATATAAATGATATATAATTTTTTTTACCATAAACAATACAAAAAGTTATACAGTATTGTTTTACTTATGCTTTCAGTATGGTATATGAAACGGAAGTTATATTGATTTACAGTGGGGGTAAAGCTGTAATTTTGTAGCTCGACCGCTATAACGGTGTTAGAACCACGATGATTTAAAAGGGATAAAAATCGAGAGACGAAAACTTGACAAGAAAAGAAGAGAGAATCCGGTAGTAATTTCCAGGGGACCAATCTTTGTTCGTTCTCCCGTTGCCGTGACATAGAATCCGGCAGCAGCAGCAATGGAGGGTATGCTTCAGACCCAACAAGTTCAGCAACAGCAGGCTCAGCAACCGCCTCCGCAGCAGCCGGCCGTGGAGAGGCTAAACCAGGCGGTGCAGCAGCAGCTGAATCTGGAACAAGTTAAGACCCGTGCCATCAGCCTCTTCAAAGCCATCTCTCGGATTCTTGAGGACTTCGACGCATACGCTCGTACCAACACCACTCCCAAATGGTATCGTCTCCATTTTAGAGCCCATTTTATGTGCGTGTATTCTTATTCTAATTTTCACTTCAAAATCTGATTTCGCGGTGTTTATGTGAGCTGAATTTCTGATTTTTAAATTGATTGTGCATAGAAAACCAACCGAATTAGGGACAAACAAAATTTTCGTTCTGATATTCATATTCACTTGTCACTGAAGAAGTGAACATAAAGAGAAAGATGTTTTGGTTGCATCTGTGATTGCTGTTAAATTTTTGGAGCTTCTTTTAGTCGTAGACAGATTACCTTTTGCATTTTATTTTTGTATTAAGTTTGTAATCTTTTATTCTGCATCAGGCAAGATATTTTGGGACAATATTCTATGGTGAATCTTGAGCTTTTCAACATTGTTGACGAAATGAAAAAGGTGTCTAAGGCATTTGTAGTGCATCCGAAGAATGTCAATGCAGAAAATGCTACAAGTATGCTCTCATTTCCCTGAAATTAATTATGCACTATGATTCAATTGAGACTGACCACATCTACGTGAAATCAACTAAATTTTAGGATCAAACGCGACAATGAACTTCTTATCCTTGGCTGTTTTTAAATCATGTAAAATATTTGGCTACTCTTATATATTTGGAGTGCTTTGGCACGAACAGTTTATTGGGTGAACCTATTGACTTGAAAATTATAAATCCTTCCCCTAAAATATTTTGGAAACAATCTATACATAGAACTAGCTGGAAATCTCAGTTCATTTACTTATTGGTATGAGTGTGTACAAGAACTTGATTTTATAATATTAGCTAATCTTTGAAACCACCCCCCTCCTCCCAAAAAGAAAAAAATAATGCTGCACTTAAAAGCTTACATAGATGATGCCATTCTGAATTGATTTAGGTTCCAGATAGTACATTTTTTTTTTTTTTAATATAGGGTTAATTCAATATATTGCCCATTAGTAAGGGTGGATATCATTTGATAACATTTGTTTTTATATATTCATGATGGGATTTGACATTTTTAAAGTATTGAAAATTTATTTATGGGATTCTTTTATTCAGTATTGCCTGTTATGTTGTCATCTAAACTACTGCCTGAAATGGAGATGGATGACAATTCCAAGAGAGAGCAATTGCTTCAAGGGATGCAAAACCTGCCAATAACCACTCAAATTGAGAAGTTGAAGGTGATTTGGAGCTCATGGTCTACCTGGTTTCTATTTTTGAGGATGTCTTGATTATTAAAATATCTATATATTTGCAGGCTAGAATTGACATGATTGCAGCAGCCTGTGAAGGTGCTGAAAAGGTTTTGGCTGATACTCGTAAAGCCTATTGTTTTGGTACTCGTCAAGGCCCGACAATTGCCCCAACTTTGGACAAGGGTCAGGCTGCGAAAATTCAAGAACAAGAAAATCTACTCCGAGCTGCAGTAAATGTTGGTGAAGGTAATAGTTTTTACTGCTGCTTTATACAAAATGGTTATTATAATATGTTCACACAACTTCTTTATTCTGTTTGTTTATGTCATTCTCCAATGTTGATTGATACTTGTCAAGGCCTGACGATTGCCCCACCTTTCTATGTCACTTGGAATGAATCTTTTGTTTGGTAGAATTTAATTTATCACTTAACTGCTCTTCTAGCGAGCTTCTTTGTAGAACAGTCATTTGGATTTAATGGTACTGTATGCAGGATTAAGGTTACCTGTAGACCAGAGGCAGGTTACTCCTGCTCTTCCAATGCATTTGGCAGATGTTCTAACTGTAAGCGAGGGGACACAACCTTTTGCTGATGCTTCTGGTAAAAGTCAATCATTCTTTGCCGTTCATGTCTAAATATTATGGAAGTTACCAAGACCTGGTATCATTTTAATATTGGTTGGTATCTGTAAATATTATTTCCAGGTATGTATATGAAAAATACCCAACTGTCATCAAACAACATGGCTGGCCAGAATACAATGTTACAGGTTAGGTGATTGCAATTTCTATTAAAATGTGGTCATTCTCTTCTCTCTTTTTCCAATATTAATTGAAGACTAATCATATGGCTACTCTAAACTATTAAGTTTAGCTATTCCTGCTTCAACTATATTTTCTCTTAAATTTTATACCCAGTTAGATTTGAGAACCCAGCTTGTCCCCATTAGGTGAAGGATTTTTAACTGATTTTTTACTTTCCCCATTTGATATTGACTTTCATGCTCTCATTTTTTACATGAATTTACGTCAATGAGAGCTAGGATCCTCATATGGATTGTTTAAATAATAGTTTTCTAACACATTGTGTTTTGGTTGTTAATGCAGAGCTCGGGGTCACAGCTTATGGGAAGATCAGCTGCATCACCTGCTGCTCCTACAGGCACTAATTCTTTTGACAACACAGCAGCGTCATCACTCCCATATGCCAATTCACCTAGGTCTTCTACAAATATAATGAATACACCATCTCCTCAGCAACAAACTCCACAACAGCAGCAGCAGCAACAGCAACAGCAGTCACAGGTGCAGCAGCAGCAGCAGCGGCACAAACTGATGCAATTAACTCCACAGCAGCAGCAACAACTTCTTGCTCAGCAACAGCTCAGACAATCTTCAGCCCCAGGACTAGCACAGGTAAAATTTGTGAGTCATTTTATTAATTTTCTATTCATACAGGTTCAATAAATTACATTGTTGGCTTAGGGATCTGTATTATATACGTTTCTTGGCTTCATTTTTAGTGGTGTACATATATCTTGAGCATACTGTCAGGAGGTTTAACAAATATAATTATGCTCGTATGTATAACATATTAGTGTTAATTGAATTAGTCTATTCCTCTGCTTGTTTCACCTCTCTCTCCCTCTCCTTTTGGTGACGAGTTTTGTTTTCCTCCTTAGCTGCATGGACATCAGATGCAATTTTCTCAACCGCTTGGACATCAGCAATTTCAGGGTAGGCAACTTCCTTCAGGTCATGTTCAGCATGGAATTGGTCAAAGCCAACTCAACCAAGGAAATCAGATGAATCGGTTAAGCCAGTTTTCTGGTCCTGCTAATAGTGCGTTGTTCAGTGCTGCTCAGACAACACCTAATACCCAAATGGTAATGATAACCATGTTATGTGATTCCTTTTGATGCCATTTCCTTTTATGCTTTCACAAACTGGGGTAGACTCCCGCAATAGCATTGTTGAGGGGAGTGATGAAAAAGAAGAGCTTTTTAAGGGGGACAGAATTTGGGAGTCTTTATCATTGTTTACAGGAAGATTTTTTCAGGTCCACCTCAACTTCTTCCTGGATTTCCGTTCTCATCTTTCTTTCCTCCCCTCCCCCCCTGTCCTTTTCTTTTTCCTTTTAAGTTGAAGTGATGTAACTTCATCTTCTGAATAGTGCAGTTGGATTGCATGCCTTAGTGCCTCTAAGAAAAATTAACTATTTAAAAATAATATTTTCTTGATTCTTTGATTTTGTCCTTTTGCGTTGTCTTTCCTTGTTGCCCCTACTGTCTAATTTACCCTTTTCATCTTGGTAATTAGTCCTGTGATTATTTTAACTCGCTAAATTTTCAGATTCCAAACATGTCGGCCACAATGCCTTCACAATCTGTTCTACCACGGATGCAGGTTTGTTTGTTTGTGTTTTTTTTAAAAAAATTTCTCTGGCATGATGTATTCTGAAAATGTCTCATTTGTTTTATTGAGATAAAATTTTTAGGAACATAATGAACATTTGTGTTGGCATGCTTTTCTTTTAACATCTAGAGACACGATAACATACTCAACTTTGATATGCTTTGTCATTCACTCAGTTCGGATTATCTGGAAACAACCCACAGCGGAGTCATGCTTCCCAAATGTTGAGCGATCAAAGTATGGACTGTATCTGTATCCCCTAATATCTTTAACTTGTGTATGTATACGTACGTTACTTATACTAAATCACTATTGAGAATTCATTCATATTGCAGTGTTTAACATGGGAGGTGGCAATCCTGGTGGTATGATGCCCATACAGCAGCAGCAGCAGCAACAACAACAGCAACACCAACATGGTTCGCAAGGGGCATTTGGTGGCATGGCGGCAAATGCTCAGAATCTACAATCTAGCATGATGCTACAGAACACACCGCAGAATCATCCCAATTTCTCTCAACAGAGACAACAAAATCCGCAATAATGCTATGTAATGATGTCCCATGCTTCAGACCTCTTTTACTTTTAAGAGATGATGTCCCATTTAATTCAATAAGTTCTACTGCTTCGCTAGCATAATTTTCACCGACCCTCTCACCAAAATATTCTCGTTCCAGACTTTGTACCAAGTCTTTTTCTTTTTTTCCATTAGGATCATTAATTCTATCATCTCAGCTCATAATCGTTTCAACATGTTCCTAAATTTGAACCTTAATGCATGATGTGTGCTGATAGCGCACTTGTGGCAACGGAAGCCGTATGTATCTCCATCATCAAACTGATTCTATCCTAGATCTTTTTCTGTTTCAATTTCTCTACCAAACTATACCATCTCAGTCCTTAGAAACTAAACCAATCACTATTCAACATGTAGATACTTGGATTTAGACATTGTAAAATTCAGATTTTCAAGGGCATGTTTGCTTTTTATTTTTTGGTTTTCATTTTCAATGAAAATAAAAATAGGGCATAAAAATATATTCGGTTTAGTAACTAGAAATGTTTTCGCAATTTTTTTTTTTAAATGAGTTGAAAACTAAAAATAAATAAAAGTTGTTTTTAGTGTTTTAAAAATCAACAGTGAAAATTTTGTTAATTTTTTGACTTTTTTTTTTACAAAATATGATTAATGTTTTAATAAAATTTATTAAAGATAATCATTAGGTACTAAATAAATATAAATATAAAAATAAAAACACATTATAAAAATGAAAATGCGAAAAATATTTCTTAAAAATTAAATCTTCCCAATTTTTTTGATAAAAATATTTTTACTTTGATCTGTCAAGTACTAGTAGATCTAGTCTATTAATATAGTAATTATTATTATAATAATTATTATTAGCAGTATCTAATAAAAAGATCCCGTCTTGAATTTATGTTGTTGTACACTGCCACTATAATTTTTGACAGATACGAGAGGAGAGGGACAAACTCGGAAATTCGAATGGGGAAGCGAGACGCTGTGAAAATAAAAAATGTCTACTCCAAGTCGTCGTGTCTCACTCGCACTCAGTCACACTACTTCTGCTCACACAAATCAGAAGGCCGGGAGAGAGATATAGATAGATAGATAGATCGAGAGAGGAAGAGTGCAGTCCAGATACAAGACAATGGGGGAGTCCAAGACCGTCCACTCGCCGATCGTCACCTACGTCTCCATGATATCTTTGCTCACACTCTGCCCTCCTTTTGTCATCTTGCTGTAAGCTTCAAATCAAATATTATTTTTCATTCTATTCGCTAATTCATTTCCTTTTCTTCTACCATGAAATACATGTATTAGAACCTAATTCATGACGCTTCTTCAATTTCTAGTGTCGTATAAATCTGAATCTAGCTGGAAGGTTTTCTATTTCTTCAGCGGTTTCCAATCCATTTGCATGCATAAGCTTCCTTGCTGGATTTTTGAATAATAATGATGATATGAGGGAAATAGGTATTACGTATGAATTCTGATGGCCGCACGGTAATGACCCAATTTCTTTTCTTTGCCCCCTAACTCCCGTTCTTTCCCCAAATCTTAACTGGTGACAAGGAGAGGGGCAGAGGGAGATAGAGAAGAGAAGGATTAATTAAAATCAGTTTATGCATTAATATAAAATGGGTAATTAAAACTTTCTAAATTTCAGAATGCTCTACTTGCCTGATGGAGTAAATGCAGGAGGAAAAGAAGAATGAACATATATATATATATATATAAAAGAAACATAGGAAGATCAGTATATATACACCAGTTTTGAGATTTCATTTGTTTCCATTGACATTCAAAAAAAAAAAAAAATTATTAGCAAAACAGTTTTATTTGACTGATGTTATTATTCGATTTTTAGTGTAAACATCTAATAGAGGTGACTTGTCTGTTGGCTTATGCAATCGAATCCTTCTGGGTAAAATGTACTCAAACTGATTATTGAATGATTGGATTTGGAATATGAGAATCTGCTATGTAATGCAGATGGTATACGATGACACATGCTGATGGGTCTGTGCTACAAACTTGGGATTACTTGAAGCAAAATGGGTTCCAAGGGTTTATAAACAAATGGCCTAAACCCACTGCTACTGCTTGGAAAATCATTGGTGTCTATGCTGCATTTGAAGCAGCACTACTGCTCCTTCTACCTGGTAAAAGGGTTGAGGGGCCAATATCTCCAGTTGGCAACCGGCCTGTCTACAAGGTTACTTATAGTCCATATATGAACTGTAAAAGTGTTTTCTGTTTTAATTTTAATACTTGATTGTGCCAGAAATGTTGTTGCGATTGTTATTATGATAGTTGACTTCGTTTTTCTAAATTCTCTTAAGAGAGTGACATTTCTTGCTTTCTATTAATTACAAATATTTTCTAGATTCTTATGAATCTAAAATACTTAAGCCCGAAACTTATTTTGCTTGTGCATTGGACAGGATAATGGCGTGGCAGCTTATCTAGTGACATTGACTACCTATCTTGGCCTTTGGTGGTGAGGATTTTTTTCATTGCATCCTTCTTCTTTGAGTCTGAGTTTGGCACCATCAGCACTCTTTAAATAATGGCTGATTGGAGACTCATGCCAGTTAATGTAGGGCTTAATGGGTCAATTGTTTGCCTTTCTGAAAAGGAGTCAAATAATGAAGATATTATTTCACTTTCACTTATAAAATGTAGATTCATTTGTCCATTTTATGTTTTAAGAATGAAATAAGATTATCTGATAAGTTGTTGATAGCCCTAAATTGTCTAATGAATCTGCAGTTATTCTATTTGTCTAATGAATGTGTAGGGTGAAAAGAGAAAAATTAATTCTAGCCCAAAATTCCATCAACTTTGATTTCCACTTCTAAACGAAGCATAGATTTATGTGCTGTTGTATACTTATGACTACTTTAAATAACTAAGTAGAGGTTATTGGGTATTTTGTAGGAAAATTGATTTTACATGTATTTTGCAGGTTTGGGATATTTAACCCCTCAGTTGTCTATGATCATTTGGGAGAGATATTTTCGGCACTCATATTTGGGAGCTTTATCTTCTGTATTTTCCTATACATAAAAGTGAGACATTATAATAGCTTAAGCTACGAATTGTTCCTCTTCTATTCTACTTGCATTGAAATTTCTGACTCAATTGTCATTTTCAATAGGGCCATTTGGCACCATCCTCTACTGATTCTGGCTCATGTGGGAACTTTATCATTGATTTTTACTGGGTAACTATTCTTTGAATGATCAGTTCAATGATATTCACTTATAGATATCTTGTTATTTGCAATAATTATTTATATGGTCTGAGGCCTTTTTTTCAAGTAAATAATGAAACTCTGTTCTATTGTCATACTTGCAGGGTATGGAGCTCTATCCTCGAATTGGCAAAAATTTTGACATAAAAGTTTTTACAAACTGCAGATTTGGAATGATGTCTTGGGCTGTTCTTGCACTGACCTATTGTATTAAACAGGTAGAGTCTTGAAACTTTGTTCTGTATGTGAATAGTTGAGACAAGTACGTCTCATATATTAACTGCAAGTGCTGGTTCTTGATATCTCCTCCTTGATTTGTTCAGTAATGTTTGTATTATTGCCTAAACAGTTTGAACAAAATGGGAAAATAGCTGATTCCATGGTTGTGAACACTACATTAATGGTGGTTTATGTTACCAAGTTTTTCTGGTGGGAAGCTGGATATTGGAACACTATGGATATTGCACATGATCGAGGTTTGTATATTCTCTATTTTTGCCTCTAATTCACATACTTTGCTCTTTCCTTTTGTTCTACTATTCTGACCAAGAGCAACAATGCTTTTGATGGGACTATAACTTCTACTTATTTGAAGACTTTCCCTATGAGAATGAATTGATTAGTTTTCCTAGTTACCTTCAGGTATAGCATTCACTTCCCATGACATGTCTTATAGCTATATTATTTATTTTCACAATGTGTTTTGACTTTTTTATTTTCACATTGGATCTCACACCCTCTTAATATGGCAGCTGGCTTTTATATTTGCTGGGGCTGCTTGGTGTGGGTTCCATCTATTTATACATCTCCTGGAATGTACCTTGTCAACCATCCAGTAATTCTTGGCACTAAGGTACCATCCAGTAATCCTGTTTATGTTGCTATCTTATTGATGTTCTTCCAGCAGAAAGTATTTTCTTTTATCTTCATATTTATTTATAAATTATGTCCCTTTCTCCATATCTCTGAAATAGTTCGCCCTTGTCTTCCAGCTAGCACTATTTATTTTAGTGGCTGGCATTCTTTGCATATACGTCAATTATGATTGTGACAGGCAAAGACAAGAATTTCGTAGGACAAACGGAAAATGTTTAGTCTGGGGAAAAGCTCCATCTAAGGTGTGGACAATTTTCTTATAATGTATGCCATGTTGGAAAGTTGTACATAAGTATTGGATTTTAGACTTGCATAAGCTAGTGACATGATGGTGATGCCTTTGCAGATAGAAGCCTCATATACTACCAGTTCAGGGGAAACAAAAAAAAGCCTGCTTTTAACCTCTGGATGGTGAGTTTTTCCCGGTTTAGGCCTTAAATGAGAAACTGTGATCATGGTGATTATTGGATAGTTGTTGGCATACTGCATACCTGCCTCCCATTTGGAAGGAGTTTAAGTGAGTCTATCGTTTGTTTGTTCCAGAGGATTGACTCTAATTATATTCTTATTTCATGAAAAGTTGCATCAATCATATACACATATATATGAATGTTAACAATAGGCGGGCTTAAAGCTCTTAGTGGTTCTTGCCTTTTACATGACATTATTTACTTAAAATGCACGCAATTGTAAGTGAGATTATGGTGTCTTTCGGCTGAAAAACAGCCTAGTTACTTTTCCTGTGTAACCTCCAGGTGGGGTTTATCCCGTCATTTCCATTATGTCCCAGAAATATTAGCTGCTTTCTTTTGGACAGTCCCGGGTCTTTTCAATCATGTAAGGATCTTCCTTCTTTTTTTTTTTAATATTTATTTTTATCTTAATTTGAGAGGATGTAATGCTGAGCTGGAGCTGCTGTTTTTTTCCCTATGCAGTTTTTGCCATACTTCTACGTGATTTTTCTTACCATCCTTCTCTTTGATCGAGCAAAAAGGGACGATGATCGATGCAGATCAAAGTAAGCATATAGGAAATGATCTACTAGTGTTTACATCTTATGCAATGTCTTTTCAGTATTATATTACTAAGATTATTTTAAGAATACAGTTTGGAATTTGTCGCTGCATGCAGGTATGGTAAGTATTGGAAACTCTATTGCAACAAAGTACCTTACAGAATCATTCCCGGAATCTACTGAGAATCGCCATCTTTGGTTCCTCGCCTCGTCCATTGGTTTATGGCATAGGGGTTACCATCCCTTACTTTGGTTTCCATCAATGACTACTCATTCTCACTTTCTGTAACATGCTACTGTTGTTGCCTTCAACATTTGTGCACTTGTACAACGACTTAAGTCTGAGTTTAACCCAAAAAAAAAATATGAATAAAAAGTTTAAGTGAACTATTTTGACATGAACTCGGATGAAGTTGCAAGGATTGTGTAATTAGGAGAACTACTGAACTAGGGGAAATAAAGTGTATAAAATGAATTATTAAGGTGCTTCTTTTTTAATTTTTACTAAGAGTATGTTAGTAGGGGGGATTCAAAAGAATAAAAAACATAAGGGAGTAAATATACTAAATATAATTGAAGAGTAATAATATGTATATAGTTTTTTTTTCTCAAAATAATATTCTTCCGTTATTTATTCCGCGTTGCCCTATCCAACGTGCCATAGGAGTGATATTACGTGGTTTTATCTTCACAAACGCTTTCTCCCTTTTTTGTTTTTTTTTTTCATCCTCCTAAATTACTTAGTCATATTTTTATTAAAATAATTTGTATTTGTATCTTGGATCATATCAATATCGAGTGTCAGCATTATGATTCTGATGAACTTTTGTTCAATTGTTTCTCCTTAATTGTGCTTTAAGTGCATTTTGATCATTTTTATAAAAAAAAAAAAAAGAAAAAAGAAAAACAGTACCTAAACCCTGTTAATGCAACTTAGCTTTTGAATTTGGATTTTTTTAATAGAAACGTTTCAAAAATCAGATTCACCGGTGACCGATAAAACCGGTAAACCAATACCCGTTAGGTATTTTTCCACACTTTTCTGATTTTACCCTAATTTTTCATCAAATCCCTAAAACGATTCCATCTCTCTTCCTCCTTCGCTTCACCTGTACCCTCCGATCTCATTCTCTCTCGTTTGCTCTCATCTCAATCGTAGCTTCAACCTCCAAATTCCGGCATCGTGGTGACTGGTGAGTCCCTCTCTCAGTCTCTGTCTCTATCTGTCTTGCCTTGAATGGTAGCCGGGGCTAGTGTACCATTGTGTGCTCTTCTCCCGGCACTAGAAACCATGGAATGTCCCAACTTTTTCTTCAACGTTCAAGTTTCAGTTTTCTGAACAAGCTTTGTTGGGTCTCTGCTTTTGTAAAATTTAATTTTCTATTACACAAAAGTTCTTAAGTTTTCTCGATCTTTACGCCTTAGCAAGCCAGTATTATATTTCGCAAAAAATTAGGATTCGAGTTGCCATAGCTCAGGAGCTGGCTATGATCAGTTTGATTGCCTCTTTATTCTCAGCATGTGTGCATGAAAAAAGTTGTAAATTTTTACCATGTGGCTAGCACTTAACGGTGCCATCTTCATTGCTTCACCACTTCATTTGTTTTTTCGGTAATAATTTTGCTTCAAAATTGTGTAAGGCGTAAGTTAAGGCTGTTTTATTCTCTACTCGTGCACAATTTTTTTTTTTATTGTCATTAATATTAAGTGTTTTCCATCATATTAACGCTTTTTTTTTTTTTAGCATGTAGTTTCCACATCTCGTCAACCTTGATTCTTCACATTGACAGACAAGATGTCATCTTATGACAATGTTGTCGGTGGGAAATTGAAGCTTAAGGGAAAGGCTCTGGATGTGAAAGCTGGTGGAGTGAAGAAGAAAAAGAAGAACAAAAGACGTCAAGATCTAATTTCACAAGTTACTGAAAATGAAATTTCAGCAGGTTAGTATCCTTGTATCATGGCAAGGATTTATTTAGTTTTTACATTAAGCTGTTCTTTATTATAATGCGTACAGTGTCGTACAAGTTGAGAGCTATACTCAGTGGAACTTGTGGTCTCTGAGACTATGACCTAGCCGTGCAACATCTCACCGAGCTGAGATACTGTAGAATGTGCTATGTTTTATGCTGATATCATCTTACATGTTGCTATCGTCATGGCAATGGTCTTTGTGGTTCTTGTTGCTTGTATTATGTTAATTACTCCAACAATGTGGTACATAAGGTGATTTCTCTATGTCTAAGGGAGATCAATGAGAACATTTCTGGATTTTGGAAGAACAAGGCCTCTTTGTTTTAAGTGCATTAGTAAAGGTAATGGTCAGGGACTCGGTAAGTGCAAGTTTGAAGAATAACTATCCTCATTCTGCCTGTTGTGACTGCCTTGGCGATTTCACGATGATTGCCATCGATGCCTTGTACTTAGCGTGGTTTCCTTTTCTTAATACCTAAGACGTGCTGAATGAAGAAATAGTGGTTTGCAATTAGTAAATTAATAATGGTCAAGGTCAATCCACGAATAACGAATAACAATCTTTATTCTGCCTGATAGTGTTTCCGTGATTCCATGACGATGCCGTCGATACTTTATAGAGTGTGGCTTCCTCTCCAAGACATGCTCAATGACGAAATGGCGGTTTTTCTGAATATCAAGTGTTGGGATGGGAGGTTTAGTGAAATTCCAATTTGCAAAATATTCCTTTTTTTGTGAGCCATTATTGCATGCTTCAATTCTTAGAACTGCTTCCTTTTCTCCTAACTATAAGAAATCTGTTTGTTCTTAGAATCATAATTGATGATAACCCCTCCTTGGTGTTTTGAAGCGCAATGTTTTACGGAACATTTGACTAGAAAAATTGCCTTTTTACAATTGAATGTATTTTATGTAAGATAACTTGGGGATTATTGTGAAGTTATCTGGACAGAAACTTTTGTAGAAGATAGATGATAGCTTGAACTGCTCTACAGTTCTTTGTGGTTCTTATTAGTCTATTTTATATTTGATTCAGGTGGAAGTACTGAACAAGCCAAAGAGCTGGATGAACAAGATATAAATGATGTTGAGAAGGTGAGTGGGGAAGGGAAGGCTGCTCATTACGATGATCATCTTACACCAGCAGAGAGACGATACATAGAACAGAGGGAGGAACTTGATGTCAACAGATTGGCTAAGCTTGCTAATAAATCTCACCGTGATAGGATTCAGGATTTCAACCAGTATCTGGCAAACTTGAGTGAGCACTATGATATTCCCAAGGTTGGACCCGGCTGATTCGATTCAATCAGGTGTACCGTGCGTGCATAAAGTCCACCCAGAATAATTTCAATTTGCTAGTGTAATATGGGTGCCATGCTTATGCACAATAGCATTTGTTGTAATTACATTGAGCTTTGCATTTGCCATAGCATTGACCAAGTTTCTACTTTGCAGACTCTCTACTTTTGTTCTTCAAATCTCCACACATCTGCAAAAAATTTTCACGCTTAAAAAACATTTTAAAAAAATTGCACCATATCAAAGGTTATATAGACTGAGACAGATTAAGTAAAATTAAAATTTTCCTTAATTGTATTGTTGCTAATTTGCAACTGCATTAGCACCTCTTAGAATTGCCTTTAAATAAAGAAGGGATATTTGATTTATGATACACAACATAGAAAATTAACAGTTTTGTAAAATAATAATAATAATAATAAATAAATAAATAAAACACATCGTTCCGGATGTCCCGTGTGAATGAATATATATTTATATGTGTGTGTGTGTGTGTGACTGAGCTAGACCTAGTTCCCATATTGTGAATAATAAGAACCCCTTCCGCAACAGCATCTGTACCCTAGGAAGAGGCTCTCTCTTTCTGTCGGCTTTGAAATGGATTCTATTCAATCGGCTTCCCAAACAAGAACCCTAACACGAAGTTCTTCCTCGTCGTCATCGTCATCGTCATCTTCGAAGTGAAGAGAATGTCCAGTATCTGTCGACAAACTATGAAATAGAAGGATGAAGATGCGTCTAGTCAGCAGTTCAGGTTGAATCCGCCGTTTTAATGACCCCTTCCTTTCTGAAATCTCTTTGTTTTTTTCATTACTATTCGTTCATTCTGAAATCAAACTTCTAATAATAATAATATAGGGCATATGATGGTTTACACTTGATCTCTGAACTCGAGGTAAGTTCACATGTTGACAAGTTGATCTACTGATGCTCTATGTAAAAGGAATGGAAATGAAGGGAGCATTTGTGATTTGGCTGTTTTATCTAAATTAGCTCCTATTTCAATCAATGGAAATAGAAATTTATCTGTTGGCTGTTAGTTTATGCTAGGAAACAAGCCATTCTCTGGAGTTAATTTGTTCACCCAATTAAATCTTTATATATATTTCATTATTTACCTTCCTCCTAGGAGTAGGAAGGCGTTGTATGCATAATTGTAAATCCTATCCTAGGTTCTTGTTATTTTACCCGCCCAATGATGGTTGAATGGATGGATGTCTTATTTATCTACTATTATTATTACTATTGCTATTGCTATAATAATATGATCCATGACATGACTCGCATCTTCTACATAATAAGATATTTCCAAATTTCTTTCTAACTTGTTGGCTCCCCATACACTCGGGCCTCGCATTTCTCCTGTATTATGGCTCTCCACAAATTGCCATGAATTCCTGTATTCTGAGCCTAAAAATCCTACAAGGGCATGATAGATTAGTCTGGCATGAATCAAATGACTGATTATCGGGTTGCAATGCAAGAGGCTATAAAAAACCTCTCCTACTAGGCAGCACCCAAACATCTCCAGAAGCTCCGGTCCATGAGAAGATATTGGGGAATATCTGGAAATTAA
Organism: Bauhinia variegata; assembly: GCA_022379115.2. Lineage (NCBI taxonomy): Eukaryota > Viridiplantae > Streptophyta > Magnoliopsida > Fabales > Fabaceae > Bauhinia > Bauhinia variegata. The sequence goes on from CM039427.1 coordinate 24,502,371, forward strand.
AAGTGCCCAATAAGTTAAAAATCTTCTTATGGAGAGCTCTGCACAAAACCATACCAGCCAACAGAGCTATTATGGGAGAATTCAGGTGAGATCCCCGAACTTTATAGAATGCTGGATGTAGAAGAAACTGTTTTACATGTTCTCACAAGATGCCCTCGTGCTTTAGGTACCTGGTTTAATTCTAAACTACTGCTTAGAGCTGATGCCATACCAGGGGATAAGTTCAAGGACCGGCGGTGGGGTTGTCCGAAAGTCTTAAAACTGATAATGACTACCTAAACTTGTTATCTCTAGCTCTTTTTACACTGGAAGATATGGGAGGCTAGAAATGATCTGATTTTCAATGGCAGGAAAATAGAGTGCAATCTGTTAGCTAGCCAAGCTGAAGCTGAATTTGATGAATATGTGGAAGCTTTGTAAAACCACATATCTTTTCGATTGTTGTTTGGCGTGTGTAGAGTAGCCAGTTGTTGCCCCATGCCAATTGTATTCTTTTTGAAAAATTCCATCCATTCTTTTGTTGAGAAGCCTATTAGTTATGTATGGCTCTCAGACGTTCATATTCATTCAATGAATAGATGAATACTTATCTTTGATGTACTAGTTTTATGTAACTCAACACATTTTAATTTTATTTTCATTTAAGATTTGTTATTTGACAGTATAATTAATAATTTCAACGTTTATGTTAGTTGTCATTAATAATCTCTTTCTCCTCATATTAAAAAAACAGTCTCTTGCAACAATAATTTTTTTCTTCTTCTAACATACATACGTAGTTTAAAATATAATTTAATGTTATTTTTATGCTAAATAATTTAAAACAAGTGACATAATTTATATTTTTTTATGCCAGATCAAACCCTTTTTTAGGCACGGCTGAAAACCCCTATCTTGTACTTTTTTTTTTGTTTTTTTCTTTTTGGCATTGACTTATAAGTAGGTGTTATGTAGAAAGAAAATGGTATTTATTCGGAATAAGTCGGGAGAGTTTATTATTCATTTATAAACATGATAATTAAGTATTAACTATCATCTTTAAAATTCTTATAAAATCTTAAAATTCTAATTTAATTATTTTTTAAATTCACTGTAGTTCATTTTTTAGTTCTTTCAATGCGATGCGAAAATAATAGCAGGAAACTAAATATTTCAAAAATATTAAAAGTTTTTTTATTAATTTTCTCTCTCTCAACTTTTACTCAAAGGGTGTATCACTCAACTCGTTGCTGCTTGTGTTGAAACGAACACTACCGCAAAACCTAAACCGGGAAAAAAAAAAAAAAAATCCTCGTCCTGTCTGGTTGGCGATTGATCCTGAATCTCCTGTTGCTTGGCGCATTACCATCACCATCAGTGCGAAGGACAAGAAAGAAGGCCAACTTATGCCCTTTGCCTATGGTAGTGTTGAATTCGAAGGAACTCGTTGGAATATGCAGACGAAGTGTTCGATGAAAGTCCTGTCCTGCTCTCAGTGACACTGACAATGCAATCACTCCATTTCATTTCTTAATTTTTCCACCTGGGGGAAATGTATTGCACATTATCATTACCCAGTTTGCATTTTGCTGGGTTCAATATAACTTTGAGCAGACATGAGAGAATCCCGTTAATTGTGCATTCAAATATGAGAAGAGGAAGAAGAACTAGACTGCCAAAGAACCTCCGTCATCCACGGCACCCCAAGCTACCTCCAGAGTTTGGTGCTAATCTGTTTTTGAACAAGATTAGCACCGCATCAGACCCAACTCGGGAGGATTTCAATTTGAATGAAGAACGCCAGGTAGGCGATGATGATGCAGAGAAGAATGAGGAAGAACGTAGGGATGTTGTTTGGGAAGCCGATGAAATTGAAGCCATATCATCACTTTTTCAAGGTAGAATTCCTCAAAAGCCTGGAAGTTTGATTAGAGAAAGAGCTCTTCCTCTTCCTGTTCCTCACAAGCTTCGACCTTTGGGGCTACCTGCCCCAAAAAGACAAGTGATTTCATCTCGTGCATCTATAGCTAAGCAAGTGTACAAAAACCCAAGTTTTCTTGTTGGGTTAGCCAGAGAGATCAATGGACTTAAGCAAGAGCAAGATGTATCTTTAATTCTTGGCAAGTGGGTGCACTTCCTGCGGAAGGGCTCTCTATCATTGACAATACGAGAACTAGGTCATATGGGACATCCCAAGAGAGCTTTGCAAACATTCTGTTGGGCCCAGAAACAACCTCAACTCTGCCCGGATGATCGGATTTTGGCTTCAACTGTTGAGGTCTTGGCCAGGAATCATGAGCTAAAAGTACCATTCAACTTGGAAACGTTCATTGCTTCGGCAACTCGTGGTGTACTGGAGGCAATGGTTAGGGGTTTCATCAAAGGAGGAAACCTTAAACTCGCCTGGAAGTTTGTAATGGTTTGCAGAGACAGTAAAAGAATGTTGGATTCTGGCATTTATCCTAAGCTAATATTAGAACTTGGAAAGAACCCTGGTAAACACATGCTTGTAGTGCCCTTATTAGATGAACTTGGGGAACGAGAAGAGTTGAATTTAACCCAACAAGATTGTACTGCTATAATGAAAGTCTGCGTCAAGATGGGTAAATTTGAAGTAGTGGAGAGATTGTTTAGTTGGTTCAAGAACTCTGGCCGTGATCCGAGCATAGTTATGTTTACTACCATGATTCACAGCCTTTACAAACAGACAAAATACAGGGAGGCCTTGGCTCTGGTTTGGGAAACGGAGGCTTCAAATTGCCTCCTCGATCTTCCTGCTTATCGTGTAGTAATCAAGTTGTTTGGGGCTTTAAATGATACATCCAGAGCTGTGAGATATTTTTCGAAACTTAAAGAAGCAGGATTTTCTCCCACTCATGACATATACAAGGATTTGATTAAGATTTACCTGGTCTCTGGGAGGATTGCAAAGTGCAGAGAGATTTGCAAGGAAGCAGAGATAGCAGGATTCAAGTTCGATAAGTATTTACACAATTTGATAGAGAAGGAAGGAACAGTAAGTTAATATTTAAGATTCTCTGGTTTGTTTTTATTATTTCTGAATCACTCTTGTAATATTTATAAGCTATAATGTCACGCCTAAGGTTTTAACAAACTGAATTCCGAATTCCTTTGAAACTCCGCAATTGATTTGCTGGTCTTCTAATAAAATTATCTTTGCTGACTAGAGAAGACAAGTCATTTAGTTATCCTCTTGCTTCCGCTGTTTAGATTTTGTAACAGTTTATTTGAACTAAATGAATCACATTTGGTGGAATTATTTTTTAGGTTTAATTATTCTGTTGCTCTTTAAATAAAAAATATTATTTAGTTCATTTCTATGGTCTTACACAAATTTTTTTTTTTAAAAAAGTTGTAGTTTAAAACTCATCTCTACATTTAAACCTTCCATAATTTAATGATTAAACCTTATTTTTATCCATTTGTATCTAAGGTATGGAGTATTTGGTTTACCAATGTAAACAGAAAAACCTTTTAAATCTCCTCCAATTGATATAATATTTCTCACATGACCACTTTGTCTCGGGTCTTAAACGACAACGAATTCTCCACATTACGCATAGTGTGTTTTCCTCAACAAACTAGATATCATCCTAGTCATGTTCAACCCAAATGTGTAGGTTAATCTAGCTATACGTCATATAGAGGGAATAGAGAAAACTAAACAATTGCAGCTCGTAAATTTTGCAAAACTGTATGTTTGACAGTTAAATTAGACATTTAATTTGCACATAAGGAATTGGAATGATGTAAAGTGTGCAGGTGTAGAGGTGTAAGCCAAGTGGCCAACAATACTAAAAGAATTGGCATTTAATTATTTGAAAAAATCTTGCTACAAGGCCAAATTCTCCCATAAAAATACATGTAGACAGTTCAAGTTCCCAATAAGTTCGCCTATGAATCCGCCATGCCCGCTGGCATTTCAATTTCTAACTAAAATAAATCTTATTGGATAAATACAAATAGAAAGAACAAGTTCATAACTTATCAATCCAAAAAACAAGGATGACTATAGCTACACAAGAAACTTGATCAAAAGCCGAACCCACCAGGGAAGTGGTGTGACAAGGGCCTAACATAGTCTCATGCACGACTCTAATAAAACAGAATCCACAGCATTGCCATCACAGGATCCTTGACTGCCTCCAACAAATTAATATAACTCCGCACGCTTGCAATCTTCAATCATCGGGTTTCATCCTCAAGATTGCGGAAACCATTAGTCAGGTCCTCATGTAGCTTCTTGAATTTGGCAACCAGGGCTGCTTCACCCTCTGCTGGATCCTCAAATTTCTGAGACCTGCAATGTAAGTAGGGCAACAGATTAAGGCCCACTTTCCTTTAAATGTCAAACTCAGTCCAACATCCAGTCAAGAACTAAAAATCACTTACACTAGACGATAGAAGAGGTCCCCTAACCGATGCTTGATAAGGGTGTAAGTTATCTTTTGGCCATCTGTACCGGCCCCCTTCTCTACTGCCTGCTCATTTAGGCACAACCAAGTTATACGCAAGAACGCAACTTAACCGTTTGAATTTAATGTCTTTACTTTTCAAGCCAAATAACGTTTTGATTGAGCTACAATCTAGAATATAAGGAATAAAGAAATTAATAGTTCCAGCTCCCAAACTATGTGACTGCGGGTAGCAAGAGCAAAGAGAGGAAAGGAATTGTTAAATTAAACCTAAATACCTAAAAATTCACATAGAAAGCTACAAACACCATAAATTACCAGTAAAACCAAATTTATAATTTTTTTTCCCCTTTCACCCTCCCAAAATGTAAGGCATAAGACGACTGCCTAATTCATCATCGAGATGCGAGGAAATTGATAGGATACATGGCCTCTGGATGGAGATGGGCCAGGTAGTTATCGTGTATGTGAGGGTGAGTAGTTATGTATATGTGTAGTGGGGTGGTTATCTAGAGTTAGGCGCAGTTATGTATTATCATACATGTGTGTAGTACTGAGGAGGAGGTTTTGTGTTGTTATTTTGGAACTTGTGAACAGGGAATTCATCTCTATAAGGATCTTAGACTCTGGGACAGCAAGAGACTTCTGTATAATTTTGTGTGTTATTTCTATAACTCAATCTGGTTTTCTATTAGAAAATTACCTGGTTTGCCAAATTGTAGAAATGGATAATATTGCGCATCATCCAAATAGATTTGTAGAAAGGGCAGAATTTGTCATACCTGTCACAGCCAAGCAACCCGCGTTATAATTAAGAGATACAATACCAATATAAGGAGTTGAAAGGAAGTAAATATTTAGAATAATACATTCCAAAGAAGTTAACATTCGGTAACAGTGGCACTTACGGAGTAAAAGCATTCTGAGCAAGATAATCCTCTCTCAAAAGCTTTGCAGTTTCTAAGGTAATCTTATCCCCTTCAGCTAATGCATCCTTGCCTACAAGCTGAAAAATCCACATTTCATCATACTAAATGTAGAAGATACGGTTTATTTAATTACTTAGAGAAGAGTTACATACATCCTTATAAATTGAATCCAAACTACAAAGGAAGATCATAACTAGTGCAATGTTTTAAAACTACCCTCGTCACCATACTATTCCTTTTGCTAACAGACAGCTCTACAGAACGGTTCTCAGATTACAATAGCTCCTGCTCCAACAGATGAAGCTGAACATCCCTCAATCCCTTTCTCCTTATTAGGAAGAGACTAGAGAGTGCGAGGGAATATTTCATCAAATCTACATTAAAGAAAGTAAAACCAATAAAAACATAGTACCTGGACAATTTCATTCAGGTCATCTTCTCTCTGCAGCACTTCACGAGCCTTTGTCCTAATGTTTATGAAATCTGGATCAAATTGCTCATAGAAGGATTCCAATGCCTGGAAGCAGAGGAGAACGTTACTTAGGATACAGAATCAACTGCAGGAAGTACATTCTACAAATGAAGGAGGCTAGAGAGAAATATAAGATGACATACAGATGAGTATTTTGAATAGGAAATAAGCCAGTTAACGGAAGGAAAGTGCTTTCTCTGAGCAAGTTTTTTATCCAAACCCCAGAAAACCTGCCAAATAGCAAAGGCCAGTCTAATTAAATTACATGATTATGAAAAAGCTCTACAAGAAAAGGTCACAATAGGAAATGCAAATACACTCGTATTTATCACCCAAACAGGGTTGAATTGTTTATGGGCAAAAAAGAAATTTACTTGTAATTGAAATCTTGAAGTACAATTTTACCTGAACAATGCTGAGAGTTGCAGACGTCACAGGATCTGAGAAATCTCCTCCAGGTGGAGAAACAGCACCAACAATTGTGACACTACCAGTACGTTCTGGACCTCCAAGGCATTTTACTTTGCCAGCACGTTCATAGAATGAGGCCAAACGTGCAGCAAGATAAGCAGGATATCCACTATCAGCAGGCATTTCTGCCTGTGTAGGACACAAAATACCATTACATTAAGAAAGCTAATACTGTTGAAGCAACAATATGTCTTAACCAAATATTAATCAATGAAAATGTTTTCCCACATGTCTTGTGCCAAATGATACATGCAAAAATTATCCAAACAATAATTAGAAGAGAAAGTAAAACATCATGAGTTACAAAATACGAGTATTTGGAGCACCCATGAATACTATTTTTTAGAGAATCACGATGATGATCAATATATAATGCTCACCAGCCGTCCAGAGATTTCACGCAATGCTTCTGCCCACCTAGATGTTGAGTCTGCCATCATGCTGACATTGTAGCCCATATCTCTAAAATACTCAGCTAACGTGATTCCTGAGATCTCAAAATAGAGAACAATCAAGAAGTTGCCTCCCATAATAAGTTTGCTTTCTTCCACTTAACAGAATCACCCATGTGAGTGAACTTGACTCAAATAAATTGCAAAATATATTAAAACTGAAACTTTTCAGTACTGTTCCTACTCAGTTACCAACCCATGGAGGCATCCCAAATATAACATGTTTGACATGTTTTATTATATTAAGGAAACGAAAGAAAAGGGAAGGAAACTATAATGCTAAGATAAGTTTCAAACTTGTAAATAAATTTTCTTAGAAACTCATCATTATAAAGTTTACACCTAGGATACCAAAATAAATTACCAAGCAGTATTAAACATTCAATATATTACACATAGATAATAGAGTCACAATTAAAACTTAAGCAAAAGGCTTAACCCAGAAAACATGGAAACAGTACTGATTTTATTTATTTATTTCCCATACTAATATAATACAATATCAGTGTAAGTGAAAAAAATATATGGGACCATAGCATAAAATAATGCAGAATATCTTTCTCCCATTCCACTACTTTTGACACTTTAAGCAAAGATCAAGTATGAACCTCACTGAATAGCCAGGACAATACAAAAAAGAATTCTACTAATTGAAACAAAACAACATTAAAAATTATAAATAATAATTGTGATTCGCAATGGGAAAGATTTAGTAAGAAGGTTAATCCATCCAATCAACTGATGTCCTAGAATTTCAGAGGAAGTCACCTGTATATATTGAAGCCTCACGAGCAGCCACTGGCATGTTTGATGTGTTAGCCACCAGTGTTGTGCGCTTCATGACAGATTCTTCACGGCCATCAGGCAGTGTCATTGTAAGTTGTGGAAAGTCCATAAGGACCTGAACAATCATTAAATTGGTTTGCTCAGTTGCAAAACAATAATCTTTGTAAAATATATTGAAACGATACATACCTCTGCCATTTCATTACCACGTTCCCCACAACCAACATAAACAACAGAATCAGAGTTGGAATACTGCAAATAAATAAATCCAAAAGCTTAATAATTAGGGAACATTTCATAATAACAAAAATACTCCTTTGATAGGCCATGAGAGGTTCACCTTAGAAAGTGCTTGACTAATGACTGTTTTACCACAGCCAAAAGCTCCAGGTATGGCACAAGTTCCACCAAGAACCGAGGGAAAAAGGGCATCAAGAACACGCTGATACAAAACAAGTTATCAGACATTAGAGCTACCCAATTTAGTTGATGGTAGAAACATTCACAGACTATAAGAATTAAGTTTACCTGACCAGTTAGCAGAGGAGTGTCAGCAGCAAGTTTTGCTGCAACAGGCCTCGGTGTACGCACAGGCCAAGTCTGTAAATGTGTAGGGGACAGACAAGTGAAGAATATTTGTAATATAAGATAATCATGCGGAAAATTAAGACTTCACTCAAGAAACTAAGAGAATAAAGCAAGCAACCTGAAGCATGGTGAACTGTTTTTTGACACCTTGAAATTCAAGCTCTAATACAGTATCCTGTAAAAATATAACGAAAGATTAAAATTACATACCACAAAAAATATAGGGATGGTACTGAATAAATGATATTTGCAGATGTTTAAACTACAATTATCCAATTTTAAAAGCAATCCCATCACTATCACATAAAAAGTAATTGTAACTTCTTTAAACAACTTTAAAATTTGAACAAAATTAATTGACTCAATAACAAACTTGTAACAGAAAGTAAGCTGGAAATACAATAGAAATTGATTGAACTCATGGGGCAAACCTTCAAGGAATATTGACCAGGAGGTGCAATGTAAGTAATCTTCCCCATATTATCAGGAGGAAGCGCAACATGGTGTTGCATCAAACTGTTCTCAAAAACAGTCTGCGATGGGAAAGATGGGCACGAGGAATCAGAAAAAATTCAATTAAAGGAAAACACACAAGCCCATTTAAAAGTTAATCCATATCTGTATTGCCAGAAAACTCACAGCATATAGATCTCCACCAGTTAATAAGTCTCCTTCACCTGTCACAGGGATAAAATTGAATCTTGGCAAAATTAAACCAAAAGTAACAATCATTCCCAACCATATATTATAACATTGTTTCTGTCCTTACCAATTTTTTTAGGCTGAAACTCCCAAAGTGTATCTTTGTCAAGTGCTGGAACAGAGACACCACGAGGAATGTAGACATCACCAGATCTTTTAGCAATAGTTTTCAAGGGCCTCTGTTTTCATCAGAAATGAAATGAGGACGAACAGAATAAACATCATATCTACTGGGGAAAAATAAAGAAAAAGAGCACTTACAAAAAGAATTAGAAAGGAGAGGAAAGGCAAACCTGAATTCCATCAAAAATATTTCCCAGTATTCCGGGCCCCAATTCCACTGACAAAGGCTGTTATATAATATTACCAGTTATCAGTTAAAACAGTTAACAAGGTACTTTAGTAGTCAGAAAAAAAAGTATAGCAAATCTAACCTTGTGTGTCCGCAAGACAGGATCATTCACCATTAAACCAGCCGTTTCCTCGTAAACTAAAATCATAGAGGTACAAGAAGTCTCTTGTTAAATTAACTTAGAAAAGAAAATAAAAGAATACTCCCATATCCTTTGCAGCAATATTCTTGTGAGTCAAATGACCATTGTTGGGAAAATAAGCATCCACAGTAATGAGTAACTTAAAGATAAAAGATTCAAACTCTTCTGATTATTAAGAGGGAATTAAGAGTATAAGACCTTGGATGGTAGCAGAGTTCCCTTCCAAACGAATAATTTCACCAATAAGGTTATCATGACCAACACGCACTAGTTCATACATAGCAGCCCCAGCCATGCCATCAGCAACCACGACTGGTCCTGATACCTGTTTCATGGTAGTTGGGAAGAGAACAATCATACAACCGTAGCAACCATGGAAATTCTGTTCATGTTACTGGACAAATAATTCACTAAAAATAATGGGATATGATTAACATAAGGATAAGATAGCAGTAAGAAATACTTCGGACTCATCAGATCCTCAATGGATCAAAAGCATCAAAGCATTATAACGTAAATAAATTTTTCCATACAGAACCAAAAACAAGGATCCATATACTCAGTTAAAGACAATGTTAAAAGATCAAATCCTCTCAAAAGCTAATCACTCTACAAGATCGCCGGAAATTCAACAGTAAACCGGATACACGTTAATACTGAATCACTCGTTAAGTGAAGCAACTGATTTAGCAAAAAATTGACACTCATAACCACAAAAAATACCAAAAAGTCACAAAACAGAGCATGTAAGAGAGCATCATCCGACCTACAACTGAACTTCGTCTAACCAACATCAACGCAGAAAGCACAAAATACGATCTAACCATCGAAAATTCGTACGCTATACTTCACATCTAGATAATGAAACAAATGAAACAGCAAATTGAATAAGATCAATCAGATTATTTTCAACCTCCTCAATTAAAACGAAAATGGATGAACAGATCGTGCACGCAATTGAGCATACCTTACGAACATAACCGTATTCACTCTCCTTCTCGGAGTCTTCAAAGGTGGTCAAGCGAGCTCCGTAAACCGCTGGCATTTTCAAGAAAGAACAGATCGGACAACCGGTGATCAACAAAGGCAGATAGTTGAATCAGAAGATCCGATGTATTAAGGTCGACCAAAAGCTAAGGATTTGGATCGAATTATACAACAGAGATAGTAAGAGAAGGACTCTGAGTCTGAGAGAAGAAGAATAATTGAGATGGGGGAGAACGTGAATAATTGATTGGCAAATTCGTAGCAACTGTAGCCCAATATGTGATGGTGAGGAAGGGTTTGCTATGGTACTGATAGATGCACGGCAAGTGTTGTATGCTTGTTCGTTCTGATCAAGGGCATCGCGTAGATCCACCTAATTGATTTTTAATGCTGACGTGGAGAGAGGATGGGCTGAGCTCTGCCTTCTGAGGTGTGATTTGGTGTAGCATATGCTTCTGTATCTGCCATTTGTTAATTGCCACGTTGCCTTATGGACTGTGGATGCCATCATCAAGGAGAGTACGATAAGATACTATATACTAAAAAATAAATGATAACCATCCATATATTGTCCCTGAATATATAATACATAATTTATCACGACGCAACAATTGTGATTTACCAGGAAAATATATAAAAAATAATACACATAAGAAGAAGAAGCTATTATGCATGAAATTAATATTATCTATATATGGATGAAAGTGATTACAACACTCATTTTAAATTGGATTTTAATTTTTTTTTGAAAAATATCAAATTATGAATGCTGACGAGGGTGAGTAGAGAGATCATAGAATTTAATTTGGAAACTTTTTTTTTTTTTTTATCATATGACCCGATTTATAATTTGTAAACTTTATTTTTAAAAAAAGAAAAAAAAACTTATGAAATATTGAGATTTTAAAAAATAAAAGCTGTATAAATATTCTTTTTCGAGGGTGCGTATGGAAAAAGTTTTCATGCCTCAATTTTTTGTAAACAATAACTAAAAACTATTTAGTCTCTGCATTATTTTTCTTTTGTCTTTTTTAATCTCAAATTTATGGCATTCTTCTAGCATATTTTTATGTGATACGAAGGCTGAAGTCTAACAAAGTATAATTAAAACTATTTTTTGGTAGAGATAATTAAGAGATTTTGGTGGAGTAGCCTTCTTTCAAAGCTTTAAGGCTTTGTTAGCTTATTAATCATGTATTTAAATTTGCGTATGTCCCTCTCTTCTAATACGAGTTGAAATTCTTATACATTATTATTTTTTATTTATTAAGAAAAAAAATAACGATTATATATACTTTTTGTACTTTAAGTTATTATTCATAACACATTAGTTTCAATTATCGCACTAAAAATCAAAAAGTTTAAATATCCTCAATAAAGAAAACTTTAGGAATTTAAATAGTGGCAGGGAAACTATGTGATTAACAGCTAGAAGATTTTTTTTTTTTTTTTCTTTTTTCAAATAGAGATATCTATGTTGAAGATTTGCGTTACATTAGTCTCAGAAAGGGAGGGGGGGAAAAAAGCAAATAAGGCCAAGTTGGCGCGTACGTGTAAACGATAAGTAATGGTTCCAAAGTTGCCAACTTCCAAGTCCTATCTCGGACGGTCCTCCCTGCTTACCTGCAACTGCAAGGTGTCCGCGACAAAGAGACGCACAGTGAAGTGAAGCGAGCTTAGCGGAGAAACTTCGTGGAAGTTCGCTACTCACCAAGGTAAACTGCATCTTCTCGTCCTTATTCCTTCATTGTTTGGTTCTGTATTTGGATGTCCTTAATTTATTTTTGGTTATGCACATTAATCATTGTTATCAGACTGGTACTTTACCCTTGTGCTTTAAAATTTGGGTACAACATGGTGGATACGCAATCACCTATCAGAGTCCACCAAGTTCGAAATCCAGTGCCATTTTTCTTTATTCCATTCCGAAATTGAGTACGGTTGGCATGCAATTTGGAGAATGAATCAGTAAAGTTTGGATTTGGGCTATTACACTTACGGGAAATCCGCCTCTCATATTTTCCCCTCCTCTGCAGGAATGAATTTGGCTTTCACTTCACCCTTGTACCCATGTACTGGAAAAAGGGACATTCATAAGGTTACGCCTTTTAGTTCAATCTTTACCACCACCAGAAGACTCTACATGCGTAACATGGTTCCGCGTGTGGTATCAATAGCTACGCCAGTGGTTCAGGTTGGCTTTGGACTTGTTCCTATTTGCTAGTTTCTTTTCAACTCATTGTCTTTGCGTCACGACTAATTTTACTCAGGACTATTACAGGCGTATAATTATGAGTTAGAAAACAAGAAGCATGAACTTTTAAGATCTACCCAAGAGACACAAAGGGGACTCTTGACAACTGCTGATCAACGATCCTCCATTGAGGAGGCTTTGGTCTGTTGCTCATTTTCTTTGTTCCCTTCATTGTTATGCCCCAAAAGTATTTCCTTCTCAATTCTCTACTAAATCTAGGGTGATTCTTAAAAGGAAGAGAAAATGCATCGGAGAATGAGATTGTTTTACATGATTTTCTTTTGTATGTGATTGCCAGGTAAATATAGAGGCGTACAACATGGGTGAACCAATTGATTTGGTGAAGTTAGATGGAACATGGCGCCTGCAGTACACTTCTGCCCCTGATGTTCTCATTCTTCTGGAAGCTGCCGCAAGACTTCCTTTCTTTCAAGTAATGGGTCACAATGAAATTCAGTCTCTATTATTTTCTTATAAGTGTGAGGGACAAAAATGGGGTTTTACTCTTTTATATAACATACAATCACTCTGTCCATTTAGAAAATCTGAAGTAAGTAGCCTTTAACCATCACCTAAAACGCAGCCCATCTCCTCCGTAAATAAAGCAAGCATTGTAAAATTCTCAACACTTCCCAAAACCCAACATATTCTTCATGTTTCTGGAAGCAGTTTACCTATTTTTGTCAGCCATTTTGTTTATCTTCTGACTGAACGATTAGTTTCAATCTTACTTTCTAATCTAAAGTGTGTTTCCATTAACTGATTTGTAGATAAGGCTTCAAAATTAAATTAAGTTTTTTACCATGTGTTTTCTCATTTGTTTTCCTAGACGATTGTTATGATTACCATCCTCAGGACTCTTCTTTCTAACACGAATGGGACAAGTTAGGCGCTACAGTTGTTGACATTTATTTGTGTCTGAACTGTGAAATATAGCTTCTTGTGACAATACTTTTCCTTTATCATCTTTCTATTTTATTCGTTGTTTTCTTACCATTTTGTTACATTTTCTACAATTTTCTACAATGCTGGAGTAGGTTGGACAGATATTTCAGAAATTTGAATGCCGTAATCAATCTAATAGGGGTGTTATTCGCAATGTTGTTCGATGGAGTATTCCAACTTTGTTAGAGGTGAGATTGTGCCTTCTTTTGTTTTTTGTTTTGTTTGTTTGTTTGTTTTTTTTTTTTTTTTTTTTTTTTGCGGTGGGTGGTGGGAAGATAGTGCCTTCGTTTACTTTCTCCTAGGTTGTAATTAAGCTATGATTATAAGTCCTGCAGTTCAGACTCTGGATTGCAAGATTTTTTCCCCCTACTTATCATGAGGGTTCACTGGTTGATTATTTCTTTCATATTTTATTTTCACACTATCATTCCTTCAATTGGTTCTTGAATATGCTCTCTTAGAACTTGTCGCAAAAAGAACTTGTCGTATCTCTCTTATCATTTCTGTGTATGATTGAGATTTCATTTAATAGTCCAGTAAAATGCATAGCAAAAAGGCTTCTAATTAATTGACTAGTGGAGTACTTAAATTAGAATTATTATATACCTAGCAAAGGGCTAAGTAAAATATAAGAAAACATAGAAACGAGCCAAATCAAGTCTGGGTAGGAAACACTCTGGGAAAGTTCAAAACATGATTTGCATGCAAACTTGGGTAGGGTTTTGTGTTTACATCTTTAGTGGCGTCTCAATATGTGTGGTCAACTAAGAATATTCACCTTAAACTTAATGGTCAAAACCTAATTCCTTAAATATTTTGACTATTTCATATATTGCTTTTTATCTAACGCTTTGCCCAAGCTTAGATTGTTGGGTGAAGGAAATAGGATAAGATGCTTATATTAAGTATTTCTTCAATCGCCAAAATATGAAATTTCTTGGTATCTTCCTCGCAGGAACAAGAAGGTGCTACGTTGCTTGTGTCTGCCAAATTCAATATTGTCTCTAAGCGTAATATCTACCTTTGGTTTCAAGAGGTAATCATTTTGGCATGAATATGCTTTCTAGTTTCTACAATATAGTTAAGATACAGCTTCTCTCTGAATAGGCAATATTATCACTAGTAGATGACAAATTAAATTAATACAAGTGGAAATAATAGGTTTTTCATAGGTTGAGATGATCATCTAGCTTTAACTTATTGTATCATTTCTATCCCGTAAGGAAAGTGTTAGAACGGAATATAAATGCAACAATAGAGATAAGCTAATTTTGTTACTTATGACGATAAGGGTGCCCCTCAAAATTCACATAACATTACCTGAGACAGATTGAATTAAAAGGCCCCTTTACTATTTATTGATATCAGAGTATTAATTAACACGATGTTTCCTTCTGTAGTTGTCATTAATGAATACATGTTGACATTGTTACAGCTTTAGCTGAAACATGCAATCTCTTTTGTCAGATTACAGTTCAAGATATAATTATCAGTGAAGAGCTGCAGGCTCTAATAACTCCTGCTATACTGCCACGATCTTTCATAAGTCTTCAGGTTATTCAACCTTAATTTAAGCTTGTGTATTTGGATTGTCAATTTGCATGCAATCTCTTACTGGGATGAGATACCCTGCCAACGTCCATTAACTTGTGTCGTTAAGCTATTTTTGCTCTAAGACAGACCTTTACTTCTATGGTTTTACACGAATGAACTTGTCAATATTTGTCTCTATGCTCGTGAGATGAGCCATGGCGTAAGATATAATGGTTAAATACTTTATTTTACGGCTGCACATTCATGCCTTTATCTGCAGATCTTGCAATTTCTCCGTTCTTTCAAAGCTCAAATCCCTGTAAGGGACCCAGGAAGGTACATCTTATGATACTAACTACTGCATTTGAAAATTGATTTTTCGTTTTTATATGCTTACATGTGTAAGACATTTATGAGTTGAAGGCAATCAGTGGGAGGACTATATTACCTTTCTTATTTGGATGATAACATGCTTTTGGGGCGAGCTGTTGGCGGTGGTGGAGTATTTGTGTTTACAAGAGCACAACCTCTTTACTGATAAGGGATGATTAAACTCGTAAGGCTTCTGCTTGCCAGCAATTGCTCTCGATTAGCCCTTATTTTTGGAAGTGGCATTATGGTATGGAGAGCAACGAACTGATCAGGTTTGTGAAACATAAGGGATTGCCAACAAGTGTAACTGTTATGCCTTTCCTCCACAAGTATTGATGTTCTATCGGTTACTTTCTTTATGTCCAGAGTCTAAATTATAACACATTCGACAGTATCATTCCCAATACTCCCCATTTTTAGTTAGTTTAAATTTTTCTATGACCAAAAATTACTGCCTGTTGATTTTCGGAATTTTTATATTTGCAATTTAATTGATATATTTTGTTCTTTGTGGTTCTATTTTGGTTGGAGAGCGAAATGATCGGTTTTGTGCTGGTGGAATAACTTGCTCATGCCCATTCAAATCCAGAGAACTAAGTGATATACTCAGACTGACAATCTTATTTCTAAAATTATAGTCTCATCTATGTACAGAGATATTACCGGATGCCTTGAAGGCACCATATGTTATTATATTATATACAGAATCTTAATTGTGTTGTGATGGTTTACAATGGAAGGTGCAAACTGTACATGTTAACTCAGCAAGCTATTCCAGCGTTCTTTAAGGGCCTCATAAGCGTTGGAACAGGGGACAGCTTGCAATCCATCAGTACAAGTTTCAGTCACTAGGTCCAGCCTTAATAATGTGTTGATTGCCTTGTCAATTGGCATTTCAACCTGCAAGTTTCAAATTGTCAATGAATGCTTATAGTCACTCAACGTATAGAATAATTAACTCATTGTTACCTTTACTTTAAACGCTTCATACATGAATCTCTCACATTTGTCTCCAACACTTTGTCGGCAAGTTGCCTGCAGTGAACAAATGTGTCTGGTCATCTATGAAATTTGCTACTCTTTACATGTTTAGAATGAGAATAAACATTATAAGAGGGGTGCCAACCTGGTCCTTCTCTGCTTTAAGCAGGACGGCATATGCCAAAATAGCTTCCTTGTACTGTATAAATAAGTTCCAACAAAAAAAAAAAGTTATTCAAGGTCAGAGCCAAATAAAAATAAAGAAAGAATTCACTCAAGTGAATGCATCTGCCAATTTCATCTCATTAAACGCAAATGATAAGTTTAAACAGAAGTAATAAGGGAAAGAGTTTTCTCACTTTCTGCTGCTCAGAAGCATCCAGGAGAAAATGCACTGAGCCAAAGCCACTTGCCAATGTTTTCTCATATAGAGTTTTGTTGACTAATAGCTGAAATAAAATAATGGAGCAGAAAGAGGTATTTTTTCACTATCTTCTCACTCGTAGCACAGAAATATCCAATAGTGAAGAGGATCCTATATTATGTCAACTTACCTGATACCGGTCCCAAGTCTGTTTGTAACCTAGAACTACACGGCTACCATATATTATTAGAGCACTTATAGCAACCACATCAAGAAATATTGCTGATCTGACATAACAATTACACCTGTGTTAAACTAGAGTTTCTCAAACACGTACGTAACTTGTTAGCCGAAAACATTTTGTAAGATTATCAGAAAAAGTTCATTTTATTTTATTAGTGAAAATTTGGCAGTGCTTATAATTGGTCGATTCCATGACTGATTTGGTTAGCAATTCATAGAGAAATGTTCTAGTAGAAAGTGAGAAATACGAACGGGGAAGATACGACATCCTCAAATTTGTAGTTTATGAAGTATGCCAGAAGTCCCAAAATTGTGGCAACATCCAAGCGTACCTGTAATCAGGGAAACTTGTAACGGCCATAATTCACATTCTTCTTTGTTAGATAACTTGGACACATATTGGCTCATAATCTTATCTTTTAATATTATCATCATTTATTTACTTTTTTAGAGAAATCATAGCATGCAACATTTTTTTTTATTGGTTTCAATATTAGACGCTCCAAATCAAATAATCAGAGTTTTAGCAGTTTAATACGTACTGTATCTATGATGCGGAATGATAGCTTTCTGTGAGGAAAAATTACCTGCAAATGAATCGAGCATCATCTGAAGAGTTAATGTTATAGATAGAAAAGAAAAACTACAAGAGAATGGCAAAATTACTACCGGCAGATCTGGAATAGGAATTCTCTCATAGATCTTTAGCTGCAAAGATGGAACCTCAGATTTATCTTTGCCATCTCTTTCGCCACCTTTGTTGGTATAAAGTAAAATCAACTCTTCAAATGCAGGTTCCTATTTTGGAAATATATCAGACTAGGAACAGCTTGTCCACCATAATCATAACTCTATTTTTATTAATTGGCACAATTGATGTAAAATTAACAATTCAGAAAGAAATTATAGTCGTGAATCGTGAATAACAAAAAAGAATAAAATGGAGCAGTGAGCGTATATGAACAAAGAGGAGGTTGCAATGGTGGAGCCCACCATATCCATTGTCTGCCTTCAATCGTTCAAGCAAAATCAAAGAACAGGTTTCCAAAAGCACATTTATGCACTGTGAGAGAAGCTCAAAAGTAGTATCACCTGAAGAACTGATTGTGAGAAAAGTATTGAGATGGAAGTTTTCAACATTTTCCAAAGATCATTTCCACAGTATTTCCTTGTTGCAGGTCTCCATATATCGCTTAGTGATATCCTTGATAAGAAAGTAGATCTGCATAGAGAATTATAATTCTTTGCACCTTAAAAGATGATGGTTCAAGTTAATTACGCCTATAACTAGCAAATTAAACATTCACAAGCACAGCTGCTAACATGGAATGAATATCACTTGAAGACAAATTTCTAAGTTGTATGGTTTTATGTAGGATTAATTCAAAGTTGATTCAACGAAAAAGCAAATCTTCTTCTCTGCTTTTGCATTTAAGAGGAGAAGAACACAAACCTTAAATAAGGTTCAGGAGCATTACTGTCATTTTGAACCTCAAAAGGTGTCTCTGGTGTGGGTGGGATAAGTCCAATCCATGAAAGCAATCTCCTCAAGAGCCTTTCACGAGGACCAACCGGCGACAGAATCCCTTCATATCGAGCCACTGCCCTCTGTGCAGCCAGCCAAATAGGTAGTTCTCCATTTGCTACTTGGTTTGTCCCTACTTGCTCATCTGAAGCTTGTTTATCATTAAGTAATGATTTCCGAATTACTGATACTTCCTTTAGCCATACCCTCAATTTTTCTGCCCAATTTACTACTTCTTGCTTCTGACTGCTATTTTTATAAAGCTGCACAAAGACCAGGAGAATAAAAACATGTTATACCTGGAATTTAAAGCCATATTTGATACATATTATGAAATTTTTTGAAAGAATTTCAAAGAGATATCTATAAATGAATACGTGTGTAGAGACCTTTTTATTTATTTATTTATTTAATGATTCCACATATACTTACGTTGGTAGCACAAAACTGCTACAAGATACTCACCTCATTTATCCAGCTCCCAAGCTTTCCTAACGGTTTTGATATAACAAAGAAGATTCTTCGCAAAAGTTTAGACTGTAAGTAATCCAGTTTTTCAACAATCAATAAGCCCTTCTGTTTCTCGGTGGCATATCCCCGCCTACAATAGAAAAAGATCAAGTGTAATGCATCCATGAACAGAAGAAACATGCTAATTTTTAAGAGTCCACCTTACGTAAGTTGGAATCGATGCAGTCTCAAACAAAAACGGGAATTATCAGTATATTAACAGAACTAAATGAGGGCGCACTTGTCAACATTGCTTACAGGAATGGAATTCTGCTGTACTAGAGAAATATAATGCAAATTTACACAGAAGGAAACGCAAATATATATTTCTGGTGTTGAATAACAAAGCTTTCATTAAAAAATTCTTGTAGTTCATAGCGTTATATTGCATCACTTTGTTTTCCTCAACAGCACAAATGAAAAGTCATGTATAAAGATTCAACATTAATTCTCAAACTTTCATGAAATTAAAAATGTGAATAAAATATGCATATATACATGTAATTACCTAAATATTATGGCATTAGACTCGTATGCCCTCTTCCAATCAACATATATTGGCAAAGTAAGGAGATAATCTGTGTTCAGTGCAGATGTCAACATCAGATCCCTGGCTGATAGTTCTTCAAATTGCGCATCAGAAAGAAGTTGCATAAAAGCACGTTGGAAGCGAGTAGCAACAGTGACGCTGCTAGCATATTTGGAAAAATAAGTCAATCAAAGTAGTATTTCAACAATAAGGCGAAAAAAAATTTCAGATAAAAAAAAAAAAAATACACTATATTACACATACATACATCTTCCATTGGTTTTAAATATAATATTAAACAAACTTT
The DNA here is from genome assembly GCA_022379115.2 of Bauhinia variegata. NCBI lineage: Eukaryota > Viridiplantae > Streptophyta > Magnoliopsida > Fabales > Fabaceae > Bauhinia > Bauhinia variegata. Next base: position 24,522,230 of record CM039427.1, read on the forward strand.
TTATATGCTATAATGCCATGTGAAGAAGTCTCTATTCAGCAACGCTCGCCTTCAGATCAAACTCCTTTATTTCATCATTGAATTGAAAGAAAAAAGTAGATTGAAGATGTCCTGGGTAGTTAGTGACAAACCTGGACCCCTTATCAGAGTATTTATTGAATTTCTTGTCCAGAGATCGTAAGAGACTCCTAAAATCTAAACTGCGGTTGAAAAGAATCAGCTTTTCCAATTCAACCTCCATGTTCTTATAGACTTCCCTGCCCTCACTTCCAAAGATGCCATTGGTTACCAAGTCTGACTCCTCCCCGTTAGCCACAAGTTCAGTTTCTGAATCATCTGAATTGTCTACAATGGAGTCTTCAGCTTCAATGGAAACTGAATTAGTAAGGTGATAATCAGAACGCATCTCTTCTAATATGCTTTTGTGCTCAGCATGAAGTATAGAATCTAAGCATCTGCAGTTTAACCAAAATATGTACATTATTTGAAATTGGAGACAGACAAGTGTAGTGAGAAAAAAGAGTGAAATATAGAATGAAGTAAAGAGGGGAGGAGGAAGTGTTTACGAGGTGAGAAGGCGAAAGTGATCAATATCATCTTGCTCCTCAGACTTAAACATGACGGAAAGGATAGCATCTAAAAGTTGGGACTTGGAAACAGGGATGTGTTTCTGTCTAGGCACTTGAATTTTAGAAATTCCCACTTCTTCTTTCTCTTCTTCTGTCTGGATCTCGTTGATCTTCTTCTTTGGCTGCGCCAATTGTTGGCTAGACTGGCTTTTGGGTTCCAATGGCTCCTTGGGCATCTCTTGCAGTTGAAGCCCTCGAAGAGAACAAGAAGGAACCCTGCTAGTGAGACAAGTAGTATGTGAATTATACTGATATAAGAGGGAGTGAGACAATGCTTTTGCATTACAAGCATGTTGAGAAATTGGAATAGCGTGGCCGAGGGTGCTCGTCAAAGTTTGCCAGCCACCTGCCATCAGAACAAGAGCAATAATGGTAGGGAGCTCCGGCCGGCAACTGTGAGTGTGAGCTGGGAGCAAGTTGTAGGCAATTCCTGAACGCCCAAGAGCCCCTGATCCGCTTCTAGCATTTCAAAGCACCAACGCATAACAACTGCAAATCGGATCGGATAGAATAGAAAATTGCTCTAACGTGGCTTTCCCAAGTTGTAGACACTTGTAATCCTTTCTCCAATTTGTCCACTCAGTGGATCGAATAAATTTGTACGGTATGGTTGCCAAAGTTGCATGGAAAAATAACTTCTGGCCATAAAACAAGCGCCACATCTTTTTCATTACGACACTAATCCGTTTGGTTTGATCAGTCATACAATAGTAAAAATAAATAAATTATTTCCTCTACTCAGCCAATTTTTTTTTTTTAGAGAAAGTCAATTTTAACCAAGACAAGCAATTCAAATCACAGCCAGATATCAGAATATTGCCTAAGACGCGACCAATCCTATTGTCCCAACTCGGAATGATTCTTATGGTCATCCATGCTCCACAAAGTTCAAATCTTTTCACGCGTCAACCACAAAAAAGGGATAAAAACTACAAGGATAATCATTTTAGCTTTTACTTTCAATTTAATGATTTGATTAACCAATCAATATGTATCAGGTCGTCTAGGAGGGCTACTTTCGTTTGTCATTTTATTATTACTTGAATTGAATATCGCTGGCCCCAGAAACGACGTCATTTGCGTTGGTCGTGTTTGTTCATCTCAAGCCTCAAAGCCTTGTTTCTCTAGTGGAGTATATTCATATTTTCATCATGAATCTCTCGCATTTTCATTGTCAAGCAAGTATCTTTCAGAATGCTCTTAAAGCTAATCATTCGTCGTCGGGGACATCGTCGCGGGTCACATGCTACTTGAGACGCAAAACAAGCGTTGCCCAAGTGGCTCAAACAATCCCAGCCCGAGACAGAGTGATAGACTTCGGAAAATACAAAGGCAAGATGCTAGGAACCCTCCCTTCGAGCTACCTCAAATGGGTCTCCAAGAATTTACGCGCTCGCGATTTCGAAGAGTGGGCAAAGCTAGCCGACCAAGTCCTTCAAGACCCAATTTACAAAGACCGCATTGAGTGGGAGCTGGCTGAGAATGTGTTGAATGGTAATAAATTAAAGACTGTATCTTGTACTAGAGATGCCGAAACCTCTAGTGCAGTTTCTGAGTTGCTGGAGATGAGTGAAAGGTTTGGTTGGGATAACAAGGACAAGGTTGGTTGGAGCAAGATCAACTTTGAGTTCCTGGGGACTTCTAAAGGTGGTCGAATTCCAAGACTTTCAATTTCAATGGAAAAGGAGACAAACATAACCAAACAGAAAAACGGTCACCTTGAGGTCTTATCAGAAGGGGAAGCGAGGAGGAGGGAGAGAAGAGGGAGGCAGAAGATGAGGAAACAGGCTGTGTTTGGGGAGAGTAAGTTGAGATTAAAGGAAAAGAGCAGGGGCAGCTTTGTAAATGATCCTGATCCTGATGCTGATAAGGCAGAGGCAGTGTATCAATCTCAAAAGAATATGGATATGGATTTGGTTGAGGTCGATGATAAAAATCTGTCGGTGCAGAATGGGAACCCATTCCCTGGACGTCAATCTCTTCTGAGGAAGGCTTTCAACCTCCTCTCATAAAATGAAAGAATAAACTTTTTTTTTTTCATAAACTGTGCAAGTTAAACTTTTCTTTCGGTTCTGCAATTGCTTCTCTTGTCATTTTGCGGAATTGGGAAAATTATGAAAAAAGTAGACATTTTTCTTGATTTTATTTATATTATTATTCCTTTTTTTTTCTTTCGGGTGATAGATTAGAAGAGGGGTGAGAGGTCAGCAACGGCGTGAGCATGAGCAAAATTATCCTCTTTTACTAGACTAGACTAGCAGTCACCAGCGTCGATACCCATCACCAAACAAAGCAACCAGGGGGGGCGCGTTCTTCCAACGCGATTTATCATTAATTTTCCCGACCTACTACTCATTTAGATCATGATATCATATCATATCACATCATATGTGGTTAAAATCAACCAATCAAATCGAATCATATTTTACAAAGACCGCGAGACGATTTGGCCACCTATTTAGTATTTACCTCTGAAGCTGAAAACTTTCAGCTATAGACTCCAAAGCTTCCCTCGTTCTCACATTTCTTCTTCATTCTGTCTTCCGATTGCGTCTCAAGTATGTCTTACTTTGAATTGTTTAAATTCATTATGTGCGATGAACACCTGCTTAATATCTCCTTTTTTTCCCACTTTTCTGTCAAAATCTGTGTTTATGGCTAGTAATTCGTATTCTATGCTGTTGTAAATTTTCGTCCTGCTTCGTAATCAATTGAAAGTTTCCTTTTTCGTTTTTATCTCTACTGTAGTCTTCTTACGGAGATTTTCGATGATTTTATGAAAGAAAATATGAGTTTAGTTCTTGTTTCTGAGAAATTCTTGGTTTGAATTTGCCCCCATTTTTCTGAGTTTCTTATCCAAACTAGTCGACGATATTCCAAAATAAAAACTTCTCAGTTTCTTTCTTTTCTACTTCCTACTTACTGGCTTCCTGTGCAGACTTCTAATGACCAATAATTGTTATAAAGAGGATTTAGTATCAAGTGATAATTCATTTGGGAAGCTTCCTGATCATCTCCTGATAGAAATTTTCATAAGAGTCCCAATCTCAGAGTGGGCACAAATATCTTGTGTTAAAAAGCATTGGGCGAGTCTCTTTCGGTGTGAATGCTTGTGGCAAGCTGCTCTGGCCAAGATTTATCCCCTGGCCGAACAAGTTAAAAGATGGCCTGGACCTATTCCTCGAGGTTTAAGCAGAAGGTAGTTGTTTAGTTTGGTTATTTCCATCGAGCATGTTATCTTGCAAGATACATGAAGGAACATATAATGAGGAATTTTAGTAATGGCTGGGAGGTATCTAAACTTATCTATGGAAGATTCAATATTTTCCTAATGATGCATTATGGCCAGTTATAAGTTCTAGGAGTGAAATTTTCACTATGGTATTTGATGATCTAATCTAGGTTTTCATATTGCTATGCATATATATGATAAAGATTTGGCATGATTACTCTCTTTACTTGTTTGAGAAAATATGTTAGTCTGAATACAATTCCGCAAGAATGATGCCATGATTGTGCCCCTACAGGGAAATACCTCTCCTGGACCATTATAATTAATGTCTATGTCCCCTTGCCTCCCATTTATTTCTTCAGAAAAAAACTCAAGTACTAGTTCTAATCACACAAGTTTACATGAGTATAAATTTCTGTCTTTCTTCTGTCTGAATAATGTGCTAGGAATGTATATACTGTGTTCTAACACTCTCAACCTAATGTTTTCAGGAGATTCATGGCCTTGTGTATTAGTAAACACATTTTAGCTTTGGATGGTGAAATAGACGAGATTGTTGGCCATACTTATCTGTTTCTGAAAGAGCAACTTGAACTTCTAAGTATGCCACCTCATAGTGGAATACTTCACGGAACCATAATTGGTGTGACCTCTCTGCTTTAGTTTTATGTTTTTACTTTTTTTTTCCTCTTGCTCAACTTTTGAACAAAATAAGATTTGAGTTGCCCGTATATTCCTTCTTGCATGTCATGCATTGGAAGAAATAGAGACATCCTATGTTCCAGCAGTGCTTCCTCTTCATTTGGATGCCCCAATATTTATTGTTTATGTCAAAGCAAATGCGGCCCCAGATGTTGATTATGTTGTTATGCGTGTGCTATTTCTACTGTTTCCTTATCCTTCATGGCTTTGTACCGTAGAATTCTTTTTGCTTTGGGTGCTCATATAATTCAAGGGGCCGAAGCTATGGATAATTTTTTTTTTTTAAAAAAAAAAAACTGGTATCAGAGTACAACTAAACTTTGATAACCTTGCTTAGTTGATCAATCGGTAAAAGGAAAGCCTTCAAATATTTAATGAGTGAACCTGATTTGGTTTTCTAGCAGATCAGTTCATTGCTTGTGGCAAGTCGAAAGACATAGCTCATGAACTTGCTTCACGGATCTGGCTAGCTGTTCTTGACAATTTGGAGGAGAATGAGCAGACATTTTGTTTACTTAAACGACTTGCGCAAGAGGGGGATGTAAGTGGTCGTCAACTCTTCTTCCAAGCTATTTTAAAAACAGAAAAGTGAATGAAAACTTTTACAGTATGGCTAAGCATGATGAGATGCATCATGATGTGTTATGTTTTGGTTTGGGGGAAAATGAAAATGATGGGAGTTGGTTGGTGTGAGTCAGTATTATGTGTTTGTTTTGTTGCAGACTATGTTCTGTGCTGATGCTGATCAATCATCTTATAGTAATTATTTTCAGCAGGTTTTCCTTCCCTACCCATACACTCTGTCAGTCAAAGTGCAATGGAGGGTGTTTGAAAAGCTCTTCACTGATTTCCGCGATTGCTTCGCCCATGTTGATTACTATGACATTTTGGCATGTGCTAAGAGCAGGTTTCAGCCAATGCCATCTGCTTGGTTAGGGTATTAGTACTAGTTGCTGCCATTGGATTGGATGTAATAAGACTACTCATACGCTCCTCGTTGCGATAATAAGTCTATTCTTTTGGAAAATGTATATTATTTTCATTATATTATATTGTAATAGACTACAAAATCATTGTTTTGGTAGCACTATCATTAAAACATTTTGATGCTATTTGCCGTATAAAATAAAACAAACATTTTAACCATTGCTATTCATTTGCATCAAACTTTACTAAGAGATATGTTTCTTTCTTCTTTCTTTTTTTTTTTTTTCTTCATTATGAAGTTGGAAGATTGCCATTTAATGTAATTTACTCGAAATATTTGTGCTCAAATATTGACATGTTTTATGGCAATGCGTCGGAAATTTATTTCTCATGGAAATTGCTGTTATAATGATTAAGTTGTAACTTTTCATTTTGACTTATATTCAGTATTAGAATAAGATTAAACGATCCTAATCAGATCCGATGTAGTTTAGTTGGTTAGATATTCAGCTCCCTCCCGAAAGACCCGGGTTCGATTTCCGGCAACGGAACGGTTTTTTGGTTGTTTCCCGCTTTTTCCCGTTTTGAGAGTCGTACATGCAATTATGGGAATGATGAAGGGCAAGGACATAATTTCGCTTAACTTAACACAAATCAAAATCACTTTTGCGCGGCCTTCTGAATGCATTACTTCTGAGTCTGACAATATTCCCTGTACGATGACACTGTCCTCTTCTATTACTCTCTCTTTCTAGGCCTTCGTGCTCCTATTACGGGAAAAATCCAACCACATTAATTCAAAATTATTTATTTCCTGAACATCACTTTAACGTATATAAAAGCCACAAAACTAAGCCATTTTTTTATTGGAAATTGAAAATCAAACAACCTTGACTGCTCAGACTCAGTGATCACATTTATTGTATTTTTCTGGTTTCCAACTCTGCATCTGCACTGTACTTTCTCTCTCGCTCTCGCTCTCACTCTCACTCTAGGGTTTCTTTGCAAAATCTGCCTTCTTCACCTCTGGGCTTTGTGTGCCTTTAATGGAGTTTAATCAGTGTTTAGTTACTGTTCTTTAGTGGAGACTAGTGCTTTTTGGCAATTAACTTGGGAGATATCAATGCTGGGTTTTGGGTGCTGACCATTTGCAGCAATTGGCTTATTCCTGATAGGTTTGTAGGCCCTTTCATTACTGCATGTACCTTTTTCTTTATTTCGAATCCTCTTAACAATTTTGGATCTTTATCTATTTTGGTCTATTTACTCCCATGCTGATCAAAAGATGCCATTTCCTCTTTTGAGACGGTAAAGACTGTATTTGGTTCCTCGTCACTATCTGTGATGCTTCTCCGGTCGAAAAGATACATTTTGCTGGTTTGGGTGGTTTACTGTTTAGTGTTGCTAAAGGAGGTGGCTTTGAGCACTTCAATGTAGGAAGAATCTCCGAGCATTATGAGACAGATTTCCGCGTTCTGATCTCTGCAAATGCTGCTCCAGAGGTAAATACTCTTCATTGTCTGGGCGTCTTTGAAAGTGTTCAGATGCAGTATCTAGAGTACTCCTAAAAAGCATTCTCCTTTCAATACCTCTCTATTGGGGTTTTTGGATAGTACATTGTGCTTAAAGGGCCGCTGAGGCGGGTAGCTTTCTTTCATATGAAAGAGAGGCCATTTCGACCATAATATATCACTGATTTCTTGCCTTGAGAATGTTGGGCAAGTACGAACTTGGCAAAGATCCAAGTTTTCCTTTATCGGCCTTAAAAGATTAAAAACTCCTTTCTTTCTACGGATCACTGCTTAGATTTTCCAGGGCCTCATTGTTAAATATTTTTGCCTAGAGAACAGCAAGATCGCGTGATTTAAAAAACCAAATTGCTGTTCATGCAACATAAATATTCTTGCCTACGTAGGCCTTCACCGCCTGTTTTGGTGTGATTGTAGGTTTTGATCTGAAAGAAAAGAAGGATATCCATTTATAAGATAGGGTATAGACTAAAAACTTAATTTTTCAAAGAAAAAGGCAGTAAAGCATGGACTTTTTTAAGGTCAAGAAGTTCAGAAAACCTCAAAAAGCAGATGCAGTGAATGATACGGGGGACCAGCCAGTGCGACAGCCTGAGGAACCAAAGCTTGACAATGGAGCTAATGATCCGTGTAAATCAGAAAATGCAGATCCAGCTGCTGAAGCTGAGGACGATGATGATGATTTCATTACCAATGAGGTAAAGAGGAGGCTGAAAGAACTGAGAAGAAACAGTTTCATGGTCTTGATTCCTGAAGAAGAATCATGCCCAGAGGAGGAGGAGGAAGAGGAGGAGGGAGAGGCAAGTTCTAATGAATGGAGAGATGTGGAAGCAGAAGGTCAGCAATGGTGGCGTGGGTTTGATGCTGTTTTTGAAAAGTATTGTGAAAGAATGCTATACTTTGATCGGATGAGCTCACAGCAGCTAAATGAAATCGGTAAAGGTAGATTTTTCTTATATATATTTGTATTCTATATATATATTTGTATTCTATATATATATATATATATATATATTTTTTTTTTTTTTTGGGGGGGGAGAGAGGGGGAAGTGATTGGCATAGATGTAAAATTATGTCCAGTTTCCCCACATCTAAGAGCTATACCAATTGATAGTTAGATACTTTTGATGGCTAAGAGTTGAGAGCGTCTAATTGGGTTTGGTGTTCATTAAGGTGTGGGGCATCTTTTGTCTTGCTTTAAAACTGCCCTGTTGTGAACAAGTGGACAATTTTATCATTATCATATGATTTAACATGCATGATCTAAACTTAATCTGGTAGATCCTGTTGCTTTCTGTTATGGCATGGCTGTATTTGTTGTATTTTGTGATACGCTGTTTACATCATTACTGCTTCAGGTTCTCAGAATCCTTCAACCCCATCTCCTAGATCTTCATCAAGGAAGCTGACATCACCCCTTAGATGTCTTTCCTTGAAGAAGTTTGAAGAACCTCATGATGAAACTGAACATCTTCGACAACCTGAAAATGATCCCTATCAGGATATTGAAATGGCATATGTTGGTCATATTTGCTTGACTTGGGAGGCACTTCATTGTCAATACACTCAGTTGAGCCAGAAGATATCTTGGCAACCTGAAAACCCAACATGTTACAACCATAGTGCGCAGCAGTTTCAACAGTTCCAGGTTCTATTGCAAAGGTTTATTGAGAATGAACCTTTTGAACAAGGTCTTAGAGCTGAAATTTATACTCGCACAAGGAACATTTTGCCTAAACTTCTTCAAGTTCCAAACATACAGGGTAAATGTTCTGTGAATCATTTGTGTTCAATCAGTGTTATGTATATAGCTGAAATTGGAAATAAGAAAACAAATATTTTCATTAGTTCTATTGGTTATTAATTATTAGAGTCAAGTCTGACATTTTGTCTGACTTTTATGTTGGTATTATTTCTAAGTGATATGATTCTATTCAGGTTCAGATCATCAGTCAACAGAAGATGATTCAAATATGAGAGTTCTTGCTCCTGATCTTATCAGGATTATTGAAAACTCAATCCTCACCTTCCACCTTTTCCTGAAAAGAGACAAGAAAAAGTCAAGTGGCGTCATCAACCTGTTTGGGAATCAGAACCAGCTTGCCACTCCTCTACAACAGATTCATTCTGTTCTTGAGAAGGTAAATTCAGATGCTTTACCATTTCGTACAAATTTACATGTAAGGGACATTGGAGCTTGGTCACGAGTCTATTCAATTTTATGCTTTTATTTCTGGCAGTTGTTTTGCTAATGATTGAAGTTAGCTCTGCGTCCTTAGTACAAGTCTTACCCTCCATGAGTCCGCGGGATGTACTTAATATGCTACATAGTTGACTAGTTAGGTCTTATTGAATTTGCTTCTTAAGATGCTTTTAGCCAATTGAAGACTTTAGTTGGCTGCTATGCTTATTTCAATGCTAAAAATAAAGCTATAAATTTATTATTCATGTTTCTTTGAAATCTTTAGGTTCTCTGTGTTGTGACCTACCTTAGTGGAAGAATTGTTATCTAAGAGTTTGAAAAGGTTTATTGTTCCTAAATGATGAAAAGGTCAAATTGGTGAAAATGTAGACACCAATCGTAATTTAACTAATTCATATTCATATTTTGATGAAATAGGCATGTAACTAGGACTTACAGGTGGCACTATGATTTCCAATTTTCTAAGGATGCATGCCATAAGATAAGTTTATATCAATTTATGTTCTTTCATATGCTGATAGCAAATTGTGCCAATCCGTGATTACTTTGATGCCAGAAGTCAAGTAAAGTTATTATATTATTTTGTTCTGCTTGCCTTTTGTTATGTAATTAGCGAAATGGAGTGCATTTTTGTTCCGAGTGCAGAAAGCTGTGAAACTGAAGGAACTGCGAAGAAAGAAGAAAGGGTGGAAAAAGAATTGTTGGCCCCAAAAGCACGAGGACATTCAGCTATTGCTGGGGCTCATTGACGTCAAAATCCTATCAAGGGTTCTGAGAATGGCAAGGATAACGAAAGAACAGCTGTTTTGGTGTGAAGAAAAGATGAAAAAACTGGAATTTTCAAATGGTAGATTAGAGAGAGACCCATGTCCCATCCTCTTCCCTTGCTAATATCACCTGATGCTGCAAGGGAAGAACTGAACTGCAAGTTCAAGTACTTATCCTATCTGGGATGTATGTATCTAATATTCTTGTGTAGGAAGGACTTCACTTTGTAGGATCTTCTGTGAGACTTTTGGTTAAGGATAACACTTGATGGTGCGTTGCGTTGACTTGATTGTTATTCCTAGTTATGCATGCATGCTTCTATACTATGACTGATATTAAGGGACGAAAATATTTAAGGTACAAGGAAGGAGGGTTGTAGAAAGATACTAGTAATTTGTAATCTGCGACCCGGTTAAGACCAAACTATTGTTTCTGCAAGAGAAAGTGTCCTTTCTTCAGGCACACCCCTAAAACTTAGGGGATGTGCCACAAGAAATGACCATTACCGGGATGGCAATTTATTCCAGGCCTAAATACTCGGCTCAAGAATACCCTAGTGAATCTTAGACCAATTTATCTAATCTAATCTAATCTAAATTTTATTCTAACAAAAAAGAAATACTTGCCACGTAAAGACAAAAGCCAAAAACCATAAAGAAAATCACGGGAGGATTTCTTCAGATAATGGCGGCAGTGGATCCCTCCTTATGTAAAGTCATTTAGACATGGGTATCCTTACCAAGTTCCTGGTTTGGATGTTCAAGTTATATCCGAGGGGACAAACAATTCAGAGAGTTACTTGGGAAAACTAGCTTAATGGTCAAGGTAGCAGTGTTTCGTCGGGGGAAGGGGAATTTCAAGTTAGAAGAAAGTTTTATGAATCATCACCACAGCCTTCTTATGATGTTGCATATACCACTGCTCTTGGGCAAAATCAACACAAGATTCGGCTGTTACAGCTTGCTTATTTAGATGGTCAGGCATTTCGGCCTCCGGTAAAATGCATTCCATTTTTTCCATCCTCATCAATGAGTGGAAATAATCCTGTTGGTAGACAAAATGGGATAAAGATGCCTCAGGTTTCCGTTGTCGTGTTATCCAGAAGCTACGTTGATTTCTTGTGCTGCTGCTGGTGCTTGTATAAATGATTTTATTTTGTGTTATATCAGAAAGGGATGCCTTATTATGGATGGTGATTTTGGCCTCGAAAGGTCGGGTCATATGTATGTATATAACTTAAACATATACAGCGATAAACTTTTAAATTTGCATTTTATAGGACAATGATTTCAGTTATGGAATTATATTAGTTTCCATAATATTTGATTTTGATTACTTCACCATACTTAGTCTATTCAGTTCAGTTCCTACTCTTTCTACTCATCCATATGGCTGTGGCGTTTTTATATTGGTGATATTACTCTCTTCTCTTATTGTTTATCAATTTATTTGCTCGTGTTTTGGTCAAACATGTCTTTGCTTTTTCTATAAACTAGGCAATACTCAACTAAGATTTTCGCTGTGACGAGTATATCAAAATCCTACTTCTGCTACAAAAATCATACATTTCATTCCTTTGACCCTGAAGCCCCACTTAACTGTTTCAAGATTTCTTGGCATGTAAAATAGTTAACCTTGATTGCCCTAAAATTATCAGAAAATGGTTCCTGTGCTCTATTCTTTTACTTGATTGTTATTCTAATCATGGCTTTTGTTCCCGTGGCGATCGTACAAATTCATGCTGCATGTAAAATTTTCCCATATTTTAATCAGTAATAACTAATTATCTCATATTATTTGAAACGTTAAGTGAGAAGACAGCCATAACTATATATTATTTTTTTCTTCATAAAAATAAATAATGAGAAATTAAATTAAAAATCATATATATTGCTTGTCATTCCAAGGTGCCTTTTTTCTCTTTTTTGGTGGCTTTTGATATTACATAAATGTTTTTTTTTTATTATTATTGAACTACGAAAATCAAGCAATATCAGAACAAAAAAATAAAGAAAAAGAATTAACTAAGACTTATAAGACAATTAGGAATAAAATGGGTACTTTTTTTATTAAAAAAGAAAAACCATCAAGATTGAATTATTTTACACAGGACATATTTTTTCTTTAAAAAAAAATTGTAATTCAAACAAAATTTATATGCTACAAATACACTTGTAGTCAAGATAAAAATAAATAAAATTACACTCACTATTTTTATCTCATTAATTTAAATAAATATTATTCGTACGGCTTTGGACTATGATATCGAAGGGAACGGAAACGGATACAGAAACGGGGGAAAGGTATATTCTGAATTGTCAACGATGGTGTCTGAATGGGAATGAAAAAGCGTTTTTTGATTCTTTGTTTGGGTTTGAAATTTGAGTCGTTTATGAGTTGTGTGGTGGTAGATAGTTGGTCGATTGGAGATTAGAGTTATGGTAGAGGGAGAGGTGGTGATGGACTGCGCAAGAGGTGAAGTAGGAAAACCGATGATACTACTCGTATGTGGTACGCTCGTCTATTACCACTGTGCCTACCGGAATTCTAGCCTTGTCTCTTTGGTCTCCGACGTCTTCATAGTCCTCCTTTGCTCCCTCGCCATTCTCGGCCTTCTCTTTCGTCAAATGAATATCTCGTAATTTTCTCAATTTCCCATCCTCTCTCTTTTTGCTGATTTATTTTTCAATTTTTGGTGGTTGGAAACTTCAAACTGAAAAAAAAAAAATCCCTTTCTGTTTAGGGTTTACTTTTTGCATGAATAATCACTCGCAATACATTGCTTGTTGGCCATGTGAGGTGTCGTGTTGATTTTGTTGGAACTTTCCCTGTTGGTTTTTCCGGGGTCGATGATCTTGTGGCCTAGCGAGGAAGATATCCATTTTAATTTCAAAATTTACTTATGCGTGCTTCGACTTATCTAATTTTCCCCTTAAAAAAAAATCTGTCTTTAGGGTACCAGTCGACCCCCTTGAGTGGCAAATATCTCAGGATACGGCAAATAGCATTGTTGCATGGTTAGCTAATACCGTAGGCGCAGCCGATTCTGTTTTAAGAGTTGCAGCAAGAGGGCTTGACAAGAGGCTGTTTTTTAAGGTAGTCATTTATACAACTCCTTTTATTTTCAGTTTAGCATTAGGCATCAAGGCATTCTCCACTGCAATATCTCTTTTTTTTTTTTTTTTTTGCTTTTATCCTCTCTAAAGTCATTATCCATAGGCATGAGGAGATCACTTTTAGCATGTTTAATTTATTTTCAACTACTAGATTGTTCAAATTCTACCATTTTTGGCTTAGTCATCAATCAAAACATTCCTGTATGTAGTACTTGAGCAGGTTCTGGAACTTTCAAATGGGCACAGTCAAAAACCTAATAGATGAAAAAATTCGGTCTAAAAAGAGATCAGCATAATACCTTTTTTTAATCATTTTGTCGTGTGGATCGTTGTGATGTGAAAAGCAAGAATGTCAACAAAGAAGTCCATCTGCACTTGATGAAAGGAGGGAAGGAAAGGAGGATGGTGCCGTTATATTAGGATAACATGACTTCTGATTGGATTTTCTTGAATAATATCTGGCGGATAGTCATACAAAGAACTAATGTTTCATGCTGATCTTATTTCAGGTGATTGTTTTCCTTTATATACTATCTGCTCTTGGAAGATTGGCTTTGGGTGCTACTGTTGCCTATGCCGGTACGTTGGTACTATTATATGGTTCTTCATTCTGCTAAGATTGCTTTATGGGAATAATGAGTTGGAAGATAACCTTAAATTCAGGGTAAAATTGAGTTAGTGTTCAGTGAATCTTTTCCTTTTTGGTTTTGCTTGCCTAAAATGTATTTAAAGGTCTAATCTGATAAAATTTAATAAGATCATTTAGGCAGAATGTTTTCCTTGTCCATTCTATATAGGCTCGTAGAGTAATTGTAGATAATAAATTGTGTATCTTCTTTCTTTTATAAATTGTAAAACTAATCAAAAGTTGTCCACGTGGTTGACCAGCGGGAGTCTTCTTAGTGCACCACAACTTACTAAATTTTGTGACTAATTAAAGGAACTCTTCATGGATCATGTATTAGCTATCCAAGGCATTATCTTAATAGGAAATTTACTTGTTTTTATTGGCCAATCTCCTCTTTCTTTAAAATATGAAGAGTTTTTGACCACTGTGCCAACTTTAATTAGTATCTCCATCAATGAGAAACTTTACTCTGAAAAATGTTTCTGATACTCTCATTACGTCCACTTGAGACAGCATTTGTTGGTGTTGATAAGAATGTTCGATGGTACGGAGGATTTCACTGTTACACATCACTTCCATGCATGTGTTGGTGATAAATGGAATAGCAACAGTTATATTAGTTAATAACTGTAAATATCCTGCTTTAACCAGAGAACAATTTTTACTCCCTCCTAGAAAATCATTGATTAGATGACTCTGGTTCGAAAAAAGACAATAAAATGACAAGATTCCCACAGGTGGTGGTTAACGGGATCAATACATGGATTCCCTTATAAATTAAATGTCCATCCTTTTTATTCGCTAATCGCTATTGGTGGAGATGGGTTTCTACTACTATCTCAGCTTCCTGTTGAAATGTTTGGCTTCAACGTTTGTAATCCTGTTGTATAGTTTTTAATTTTGCTGATTGTACCTTCTGTGATATCGGATGAAGAACTAGAGTCAACAAAATTGTATTTCTCAAATATTCCACAGGCAGCTAAGCTAAAAAGCTCATGTCATGACAATTTTTTTGCCAAATCCTGTACAGAAGTCCCCAAAAATTAAATATGAAAACAGATTTGGTACTCAGTAGAGAGGAAAATTGTTTGTCCTGGTTTTGTATGGTTAACCACCCTTAGTTGGATCTTGTTATGGATGTTAAATTCTTTCATACAAATCTCACATTTGATTTCATGAATGACCTGTGATAAAGGCCTCCTTTCTTGTTGCAGGACTATGCTTGTTTTGTCTTTACATGTTCGCAGAGTGCTCTCAGTCGGTGAGTTCATTTTTGGCCCGGTTCTTGGGAAGAAGAAATGATACCGGTGGAGAAGAAGACACAATGTAGCCTATTCATTTTTGTACTCTCCATTTGTTGAAAATATTAAGTTTGTTCCGTGGCTCTTATTGGAAATTGCAGCTAGCCACCAATCATACGACTGGATTTGTGAGTGAAATTGTCAATATGATTTTGGCAACCCAAAAACAAGTGTACCGGACCCATTCTGTAGCATAACGAGATTCTTTTGTGAAAGGATGACAAATTTATATTTGTTAGACGAATGAGTCCATGCATGATCTATCATTTTTATTTTTATTTTTGTCTTTTGTGAAAGGATCAACGAGGTTTTTGTGCACCGTTTTTACTACTAGTTGGGGAAGTCCAACGGAAGAATGCTCGAGGTACTTCTCAAAGGTTGATACAGATTCCAGTATGAGAAATGCTGGTGTGTTTGCAAAATTGTGCTCTTCCTGAGATTATATATGTTTTGATAAACAAAAATGCTTCTAACTTTCTACGCTGCTGCTCCAAGCAAGGCCAAACTAAACTTGGTTTTGGACAGGACACCCTGGCCACCGAAGCTTGTATCTTGTGCATCCATCCTCACAGGAATCCCAAACCAAGCCACCACTATACACAATCAGACTCTAACTCCAACTCCGACACCCACTGCTCCATTGCATTCTTTATTTATTTTCACCCTCTTCTCTTCCTTTGCCTTTGTTTGTTCAATCGAGAATATATAAGAGATTCACTAAAGCCGTGTTCCTCAAGCAATTTTCTTTTTTCCTAAGTACTGCGGCTGGGGGTATTCCTTTCTTGGTTGGTGACCATAGGAAACAGTTTTTGACCGAGTTATCATTAAACCGGAAAATTAAATTATTGGACATTATAAATTTTATTTTATATAAAAAATGACGTCAAAATATACACCCATGGTTTTGCAGATGACATCACCCGCAAAGATGCTACATTCACACTTCGCTGTCGATGTTATTTATCTGCATAAACCAATGATTAAATTAATAGTGTAGAGACCAAGATCTAAGACTTGGATACTCGACAAGAAACTCTTGCGGCAAACTGAATATATAGATTAATCATTTAAGCAAATATTCCCGTTCATTAAGCTCTGCTGGTCGAATCGTTGAATAAATACCAGCAAAAACATGCAAAATTTCCCAGTCACGCTTTGAGAGAACAAATGTTGGAGCTAAGGAGAAAAAAAAAAAATTGGTCATAGATAAACACTACCATCACAGGTAAACTTCCACCAAATTCGCACTTCCATTCTCTGCTGTCACGATAATCTTTCCAGATTGATGGCAAGCCTGACGACCAAAAAACTGGCTGTAGAAAAGACCAAGATGGTTACTATTCTACAACCGAAAGTTATTTAATTCAATATTCTTTTTTCTTTTCCAATGGTTAGTTTCTGTAGCCTGTGAACCTTAAACCATTTAGCCTTATTATTGGGCTATAAGGAATGAGCCTTGTGCGCTAGCAATATGTCCTTCCATGCTTCATAAAACATCCAGGTGATGCCAGAGGATGGCATGACCTTTAAACAGCTGGCACCCCACCCTCTATACAGTCCCATCAAACCTTCCTCCCGAATGACTTCTGAAAGCGCGGCTGCCATGTGTGGTGGGCACTTACCTTCCAAAGCTCCCACCATCAGCCGTTTTCTGGCCACCTCTAATGGAAAGCTAATTGTGCTGGCAGTAAAACCTGGTCAAGAATAATGAGACAGTTAGACAATGGAGCGTATAAACCCTTAAAGTGAATCATGGAAAAATACATTGTACTTAACCATTTTCATCATACCAAGCAATCTTTTCACGGAAACCCTCTCTCTCTCTATAAAAGACTAAGAGTAGGAGAAATGTCAAACAGTAGATGGTTACCTATTGTATTAACAATAAATATTTCATGCTTCCATTCTTCACCAGCAACATGGAGACATAATAACATGTCTATATATGCGTGAGACAGGCCAACTGTGTGTGTATGTGTGAGAGATAGGTAATAAACTATTAAGTTTAACAATTAAGACGTTCAAGAGAATTTTTCACCTGCTAGGGCTCCAACCAAAAGCATCTCTGGACGGTTTAGAGACTTCTTATTTTTGGCCTGGCAGTAAGATTTCTTCATTTTTTCATACATGAAATAATAGCATGTACTGTATGGCAGCATCCCAATTAGTGTAGGTGTGATACCAGCATAAAAAGCATCAATCCCCCCATCTTTATAAATTTTGCTAATTGCCATGCTTAAACTAGGGTAGGCATCAGGGCTGACAGTCAACCGGTCCTGCAATGAGAAACCAGAAGACAATCAGATTTGGGAAGACAAGAAGGCAAAACTAAATATTTTCATTCAGTGATCAACATTAACTTAAGAGAAAAAACTCATTTTTACCCCCTCACACTATCACCAATTCCAAAAAAAGACCTTTCATGTTTTAAACTAGACAAAATGAACTCTTGCATTTCAAATTAAGAACAAAAGTGGACCTTAATTTGTCCACTTTTATTCTTGGCTTGAAATGCGAGAGTTTAATTTGTCCAGTTTGAAACATGAGGGTCTTTTTTAGAATTGGTAATAGTATGAGGGGTAAAAATGAGTTTTTCTCTTTAACAGTACAAAATATAAATCATTAACGATAGTGAAAGTCAGATATAATTTTCATGTCCAAAAACAAATTAAAACAGTTCATGCGATTTTAAAACTTCTGGCGTCTAAAATATTCCCATGATACATGTACCTTCAAAACCTCCAGGGGATGGCATGCAAGTGTGCTAACAACTCCAGCAGCTGCACCAGCCACAGCAACTGGAGAAATCCAAGACAAAGAAAATTTCAAATCAATGTGACCTATCTGCACCGTGGGGCATTTATTCTGTTTGGATTTCTCTTGCATTGATGTCATTGCCCGTTTTACATATTCAAATGTGCCAAGTTCAATTGCCTGCGTAGGGATAATACGCAGCATATTGATTGTATTCCCCGCCCACAATCCTTGCCATCCCTGCTGCTGCATTACCTCCAAGAAACTACCGGTGATGTTTTTGGACCCAACACCAACTACCATTCTTGTTCTGCATAATACACGGACCATGAGCTTGGAAATATGTTTAAATGGTTAGACTATTTAATTTTCATATATTAGCTAAAAAGTTAATGAATGCATTTGTGTTCCTATTTAAATGTAACTCAATTGTATCTCTAGAATTTTACATTTATATGTCTGAGAAATAGAGATTAGATTGAATTTATCCGCGAAGTGCAGCTGACTTAAGCACACTTCCCCGAGAAGGCTCAAGATCTTGCAGAATGCAATCACTTCGTCACTCAACAAAATTTGTATATCATTATTACTTTGATAAGACTTTAAAATTGTGCTTTGATCTTCAAAACAAATAAGAAATAAACCCTTCTAAAGCAAACAAATGTATGAACTTTGAAGTTTCCACATCTTGATCATTGATTGATTTCAGAAACATTATGATAACAAAACCTCAGAACAAGTTTGCATAAACAATCATTATTTGCGAGATAAGCACAGGGAAGGTATTTGTGTTAGGCCAACCTTATTGTCTCAAGAGGAGCCAGTATACATTTTGTCATCGCCCCAGCTAGGGCCCCACTAACAAACTCACGAACCTCTCTGGTCCCCAAAAAATCCTGAAGAATTGAAAACCATGTTTTATAAGGGAAAAGGAAAACAATCAAGCAACCGTCAAAAAAGCATCAAAATCATCCTCAGGCAATGAGTCATTTAATCATGCTACAGCAATGCTCACTCATGATAAAAAACCTTGTTCTCCAGCATTTCCTGATGTATCGTGTCATTCCCAACACAAAAGGAACTCAACAAGTTTAACACCAGTCACCATCCATGTCTGCTCCAATCGTCATCTTCAACACTGCTCTTGTCCCCTTGATGTTTCTGATGTCTAAAGCTCTCCAATAGCACATAAAATATATGCAAAGGATCCATGTAAATGGTTTTGACAACTGGTCACCTCCTCGCGCTCATGGTCATGTCCAATTAGCCAATCGTTATCAAAATTGCCAGAACAAAACCTACTGTTATTTAATTTATTTTCCAATCCACCATCAATTTCTTTTCTTTCGCGATTTTTTTGGGTGTTGTTTTATTCCCTCCAACTTCTGCATGAGAACATGGTAGGAAAAACAAAGAAGGAAAAAAGGAAAAGGAAGAATAAACTCACCCTGACGGCGTGCCTGAGGTCAGGGAGCTGAAATCGGAGAACAAAGTCATTTTCTTTTTCCATGTCGACCTCTTTGGGGAGCATAATGATGCCATACACATCTCCAAATACCCCGGCACTGCCGTAGCTCTTCTTCTGTGACTGCGATTCAAATGACATCCTTGTTAGGAAGTAAGAGTCAGTCTCATAACCAGAATTACAAAGTGCAAATGAACAAGTTTTCGAGAAGATATGCAGCTTTTATTGGTAAACAAAAAACCCAACGTCCGAAATTTCCCATATAACAGGGACAAAAAGGTGAGAGCGAGATTGAATTGACGTGCCTTAGAGAGAGATGGACTTTTGGAGGACATTTGGTGAGATATTTTCTGGGTATCGGCTTATGTTGGGTTTTTGGAGGGTTTTACGAGAAACGTTTTCACTTGTGCGATGAAAACATTGACCTATTTCTTTTGCGTCTGTACTTCTAGGGTTCCTTTCAAAGATTTGGGCGCTTTCGCCCTTTGGAGATAGATAATTGGCTCTGGTGGGTACTAACCGCCAATTCTTGGGTTTAAAGATTTTGTCTGGTCAATCCCATGGAGACCAAATTTAATTAATTAAACGCAGCACCCAGTAGACACAGTTTGATTGGTAAAGTTCTAGTCTTTCTAGTTTTAATTAATTAATAATTTTACGCCGTTAACTTCAACTATCACAATTTAAATCTAATTTTTTATTTGATTTGCATAATTTAAATCTGATAAGTGTGAATTAATTATTAATTATAAATCTTTTAAATTGAAACCCACTTTAACTGGGTTACAATTCAGCTCATAATTCTTTGACAATGTGTATTTACTTTCTTAACAACATTATTTTATATTATTACTCTCATTTTAGGGACCAAAAACTATAGTGATCATACAAATAAAAAAAACCAATTTAAATCAATAAAAAATATTTGGTTAGTTTATTGTTCAACGAATCTGTTATATCTACTACTATATGCTTTTTATTGGAAACATCACTGTCATCCTTCTGAAGGCTTAAAAGTATCTTTCATATTCTCTGATAAAAAAAAAGAAAAGAATCTTCCATGTTCTAATAAATAAATAATTAGTCTTCATTCATTTATAAACCAATTGTAAAATACTTTCCTTTTTAAAAAAAATTAAATAGATTTTCTAAAATACATCCATGTAACTGCATGATCTTATCTATTATCCTTTATTTTTACCTATTATTATATATATAAAAGTGCACGAGTGTCCAAGAGTAAAGTTTTATATTAGATTTGAAGGATTTATTCAAGGCCCATAACATAAGCACAGCTAAAATGACCCATTATACTCAAAACTGGACCTCGGAAGTGGAAGGGTCAAAAATGGACCTCCTTCATTATTCAAGGAGATTTCTTTTGTTACCCCCATAATTTCTATTATAACCTCACATATTCTTTATTTAAATTGAAATGACCATATTACCCCTTAAAACCACCTATCGTCCGTTCTCCTCCCTTCTTCATAAAACATCCGGTGCTCTCACCCTAGTCTCACAGGTTTTGTCGATCTACAAAAAAAAAAAGTTAGAGGTGCATCCATTCCAACAAAGCATTTTTATTTACACAAAAAATATTATGTTATGAATTTTATAGAGTTTAAAATATAAAAAATTTGTAACATTATTTTTTTTGTTATATCTTTAAAAGATTTCGTAACACAAAAAAAAATTATGTTACAATTTTTACAAAATCCATAACTACTAAAAAAATAAATATTGTTATTGATTTTGCAAAATTTACAATAAAAAAATTGTATTATGAAATTTGTAAAATTCATAACAAATAAAAAAAACACAAATTACAACTTTCAATTTCTCATACCCTCAATTCTGAAATCATCGAAAACATTTAAAACAAAATATAATTCAAACCCATCTCCCACTATTATCATTCACACTAGAAATTATTAAAAAAAAAAGAAAGAAAAATTTATCAAAATCTCAAAGTAAATGACAAATCCTATACCACAAAGAGAGATTGAAGAATGTGATTAAACTAAAGAATCAGTTTTAAGATGACATAAAGAGATACATAGAAGTGATTCAAAGATTTGCTAAAGTGATATTAAGCAAAAGTTTTGAATTATTAATGATGAATTGAGAGAATTAATATAAGTGAGGAATGAGACGAGAGAAGCTAGGGTAAACGCAAGAACGAAAGCAGGGGGTTTGGGGTTATGCAATGTCGTTCGAAGTTGGGAGAAGGGCTGTGTAGGTTTAGTCGATAGAGGGTACATTTGTAATTTTTGTAAAAGATTGAGGTGTGAATAGAAATTATGGGGTGTTAAAAGAAACCCCCTTATTCTATTACCGGCCAGCCAACTTTTCAAGAAATATGTTTAATTTTCTAAAAATACCCTTTACTAAGAAAATTATTTTATTCAATCTCTCAATCAATTAAACAACAATTTCTTCTTCAGAGTCCTTGAGGGATTGGGCTCTAGTCTAGTCTTCCTCCAAGTTAAGCATTGAAGAAAAGCAAGGTTCACATTAATTGCCTAATCCAACGTAGAACAACACAGCATGTAAAAATACTATTGTCTTTCTCAAACAACACAATAAAGAAAGATCAAACCCATGGAAGGTCAAATTACACATAGCACCAGACCACTACTTTGAGTTTGAGCAATCACAACTTCAAAGGTGCCATCATTTTTGGCGGGGTAGATCAAAGGGGTATGATCGTCCCAAAAATTGGGATTCCCGGGCTAATTTAGGATATCTAAAGTAAGTTTCCCAGGAATCAAAAATTTTCTGGGTAACCAAACACTACCTTATTCAACCTACTCTCATCTTTTTATTTGTACACATGTACACTTTTAATTTAATTAATTTATTTTTATTTCTAATTTACAATTTTACTCTAATAATCATCGTAAAATAAACAAAGGGTGTACAAAAAAAATGTACACAAGCGAGCGTACATCAGCATTTCCCTTTTATTAGTTCAGCCACCCTTGTGTATGCAGAAGCGCGCCAAAAACAAGAGCTCTTAGACCTAGTTGTTCCTGCGTTAACGACGCATAATTATCGTCCCCCAAACCCTGAAGTCCAATTCTTTACTGTCAAGCACAATCGGATATAAAAGGCGCCAGAGGTCTTACTAATTTCGTCAATGGCGAAGAAACTTACGACCAGACGGGAGCTACTAGATCGTTGGAGGGGCATCGAGGAAGAGGAGGAAGACAATGATGACGATAACATTGATCCCTCAAAATGTCGTCGTCTTCACCACCATAAAGAACAATGGTTCTCTCCAATTTACCTTTTACAATGCAAAATGCACGTTACTTAATTCTTATGATCTCCATTAGTTCAGGCTATTGGTTAAGCCCAAGAAAGAATACAAGTTACAACTCATAATAAACTAATTGCTTCTGTTAGTTTTAATAATATGACTGACTCACCTAGATTAGTTAAGATGAATTGATGTCCTTTTTTACGCCAACGTTTGCTATTTTAAACTTTACTAGAGATTAAGTTAAACTTGAATATGAAAAGTGATCATGCAACACTGAAACTTAATGGATGTTGTAATTTAGTTATCAAGCTTAGATCTTTCTACATGAAGAGAATGGAGTTATGCTTTTACACTAGAATTGCTATCAATGTTGCTTTGTTGGTTCATGTCTTTTGAAGCTTGTCTCAGTTTCCATATTGCTTGTTTGTTGTCAGGTTTGCTGACGCATATAATTTCTTAATTGGTTTACCTAATGAAACTCATATTTGGTGTGGCTTTTGGGATATAATGGGGCCTCTTTTGGAGACCTTCTACAATTACTTTAAAGATGAGCGTCAAGATTCACCTCTTAGATGTTTATGGAAGAGGATCTCTGATGAAATGAAGCATTGCCTCCAATGCATTTCTCAGCACCATCAAGCCCAGGATATGTATCGCATGGAGTATGAGTCTAGCTCCATAGGTCCTCTTCTTGATGTCCTGAAAAGGCTTGACTATGAGAGGGTGACACTACACTTGAGAAATATCAATGCAAGAATAGCAGAGAAAGAATACAATCCTACTTGTGATAATGCCGAAGTTGTTAATGTTTTGTATGAGGTATTTGTTCTGTTTTCTTTGATCTGTCCTTAACTACCTTTCTTTTTATCCCTCAATTCTAAGATGACACGGATTACTCAAAATATTGAAGCCAGAGTACAAATCCTATAATATAACTGGGAATTTATGAATTTTTATTTGATGCTAAGATGGATTTTCCTTGTCCTTTCTCTTTCCCGACACCTCGCCCAGCTGCATTATCAGTTTAATTTTTGTTTGTTATTGTAAATTAGAGTTCAGATATTACCAACTCATTTTCCTTTTCATCTTATTTGATACAGGTGTTAATGTTCCCTATCCTTCTTGATTATCAGTCCCTGTTCACTGAGTTTGAATTGTTCGTTGAAGCTATTGATGATAAGCATGAATTAGCTTTGTCTGGGCATCAACAATTTCCGGTCAACTTTTGTTTTTTGCATTGTATTTTTGTGTTCAGATTTTCGCTTTTATATTGCTTACAAGGGAAACCATTCTCTATCAGGGAGTATATGCATTATTTTTTTGCAAGAGAAGTGTGCGCTCTGTTGGATATCGCTTAGCAGGATCTATGGGAAGACTCAGGTACCTTTCTTTTTCGCGGAGTGCTCTTGTGCTTCACTTATTATGATTTTTTTTTTCTTTTTAATTTTTTCATTTCTTTTAATGTAATATTATGATTTCTTATTATGCTTATAGGAAAAATAAAATCCATCTGTTCTTCAATATTTGAAGAAGTATTTAATATTATGACATTTTTTGAAACAAGGAAGACGTGAAACCTGATATTACTTCCTTATGTATGTATGGTTGGATATTGTTTGATATATTAGTATTGATGATGGTGATGGTGATTAAGGAAAGAAACTCCTTGTTCATCCTTTTCTTAGTGACTGTTGTTAGATCATGCTTTTTGCTGCAAGGCTTCCAGAAGCACCTCCCCCTTTTTTATAAATAATTTAATGTTGCCATCTCTGTGTAGGAGAGCAGCTGACTTGGAGCCTTTGCAACCACTGCTTAAGAAATTTATTGGCTGTTTAGAGGCAGAGGCTTTGCCATCAGCTTTGGAAACTTCAACACCAAGAATACAACCGGATCGTGTTTCTTTATGGATTGGCATAAAATCATTGTAAGAAGTCATTTATATCTTTCCATTTCAATCTTGCAGTTTCTGTTTCTTTTCTTTCTGCTATTGTCTTCATGGCATTTTTTGTGTTGGTTTTGTGAAGGCTTGGCTTCTTGGATCCTCCGGCTTTCGAAGAAGGGATAATGGAACACTATCCCTTTTTTCTTGATATTGTACTCAATCATATTAGTGGTGACTCACTGGAATTCTCGCATGCTGTTACTTGCTTGCGACTACTCTTTGAAATGCTTGGTCGGTACTGACATTTCATAGTTACAAATTTGAATTA
Organism: Bauhinia variegata; assembly: GCA_022379115.2. Taxonomy (NCBI): domain Eukaryota; kingdom Viridiplantae; phylum Streptophyta; class Magnoliopsida; order Fabales; family Fabaceae; genus Bauhinia; species Bauhinia variegata. Next base: position 24,546,959 of record CM039427.1, read on the forward strand.
TTCTTTATTGATTGGCTCAAGTTTTCCATTAATTTGTCCTTTTTCTAGGTTTTAAGCTTTGGTTAAGGTCCACATTATCTCCAAGTGTAATGCGCAACACTCTACTGGGTCAATGTTTCCATACTCGCAATGAGAAAATCCATAAAGATATTTTTGGTCTATTCCAGCCTTTTCTACAGGCATGTATGCAGAATATTCTGGTGATGATTTTTGTTTTATTTATTTATTTATTTTTGGGAAGAAAGAGGCATTATCCTAGTCTTCCCATAATATTTCAAGTTAACTTTTGGAGGTTCTTTTTTCTCCATCCATTTAACTCTGTTGATGTTACTTACATGTATGACCTGATGTGCCCAGTCTCTTGAAGCTTTACAAGATGGGGAGCATGAAAAACAGCGTAGGCATTTTCTCTATTTTCTGCTCCATCAAGTGCCTGTGAGCAGTAACTTCAGCATTCTAACAAGAAAATTGGCTTGCCAGGTTATTATGTTTTCCTTTAGACTTTTTCGTAATAGTTATATGGGTGTGTGGCTATTTGTTAGCTTTACAAACCGGCGCTGGATTGTACGGTCTTTTGTTTTGGTTTAGCTTGGTTGCTATATATTTCAAAATTGTCTTTTCAGATATCACTCCTTGTTGTACACCGAGGTTACAAGATGAACCCACCTTGCCCTCCTTTTGAGTGTGCACATATGTGGTATGTACTCTCTTTCCCCATTTTTAATTAAATTTTATGTGGCTTCCAATGGTTTCTTTGAATTTGAAGTTTAACTAGCCTATATGAAAATTTTCTTCATCTTTTTCTACAATAATGGACTAGTCACTATTCTGTCGAGGAAATAAGTGAAAGCTTGTTTAACTTCTATTTAGCTCTGTAGTCTGAAGAAATCTTGAACAAAGAAAGTTACTAAAATGCACAAAATTTATAAGAAAATTAAATAACTCTGCTGCTGGAGTGCCAGAGGAAAATAGCTTATGTGAACAATATTTTTCTTTCTAATATGTTTAATTGTTTAAGTAAGAAAAATAAACAGGTAATTGCCCCCTAACTTGATGGTCCCATCTCTGCCACTGTATACGATGGATGGGAGAGCTTGGCCTTATAAGAATGCATTTCAGATACACTTGGACCTTTCTTTTACTAGTCATTTGATCATTTCTTGGCAATTCTGTTGGATAGGGGGCCTGCTCTTGTGTCATCTTTGAAGGACTCCTCACTTCACAATTCTTTAAGGCAACCTGCATTTGATCTTATACAAACTATCATAGTCTCAGATGCTACTGCTTTAGTATCTTCGTTGTGGAATTCCTATGTACGTTCGAGCACCAATTATAGCATGGCATTTGAATTGGATGATAAAATGTATGAAATTTGGCTTCCAACCATTCAAGATGGTGAAGAGGAGGATAGTAGTCCTTGGAGTCAATTCACTGTGCAGAGTAGAATAACTTCTGTGGAGTGCAGAGAGTGGATGTGCATTCCCATGTTGTGGATAGATGTTTTAGTTGACATCAATCCATCAGTCCTTCCAATATCATTTTCCAAGGCAGTTTTCTGGGCAAGATCTCGTTTTCCTATGGTAGAACCTGAAAACAGTACAGAAATAGCGCTTCCTGTGAGATCTTGGCTTTTATCTTCTGCTGCAGAAATTTCCTCTTCATTGGGATGGAAGGTTCCTACTGGTTCCGATGATGGTGGAGATGGAAACACTTCAAAGAACTCAGTTGAAGTATTGCAAATGTCTTTTCCTTTAATAAGAATATTCAACAGGTTTAAAACATCATCTTAACTTCATTTTTATGTGTTTATTTAGCTTGAAGTTTTGGGAGCTTGTTATTTTCACGGTGAATGATTTAAAAGCAGGTATCCAATCTTGACTAATTTCTCTGGAGTTAAACCTCAGGTTAACTGCACATTTTTTAACTCAGATGGGGCAAGGAGAACTTTGCAAACAGTGGACTTGGGAACCACAGATGGGTGAAAGCATGATCCTTTCACTTTTGGATCCAAATGATGTAATATGCCAAATTTGTTTGGAACTTGTATAATTTATCCATTATCTTTGGGCTCAAATTATGGATTTTGTTTCTTTTTCTCCTTGTTATTTATGGGACAAAGCAGAATTATTCATAAGTTATTTACTGCTTGCAGAATGTCAGACAATTTGGAAAGTGTATGTTGGAACAAGTCTCAGATACCCATGGTCTTTCTTCTGGTTTGAATTTTCTTTGTTCTTGCAAGCTCTCATTGTCTGCCACTTTTTTGGGTCTCAAACATGCCATGAAACTGGTAACATTTCCATTTTGTTTGTGTTTTATTTTATAATAATTTGTGGTTAGCACCCTGCCTTTTTCTCTTCATAAATGTCAAGTTCTTTAAGACCAATTAGATCAAGTTCTTTAAGACCCATTAGATTAACTTAATTATTTTTAAATTTTGTAGACTTGATGTCAATTGATTTTTTGAAAAGTGGTCATTTGGATAGATCTATATGGTTTTGCTAATGCTATTATGCTTGAACATCAGGTCCAACTGGATTCTGTTCTGTTGAAGTTTCATAGTCTACATCATTTTTGGTTTCTTCTATGCAAATTACTCAAGGAAGGGGATCTACCTGCTCCAGAGCTGCAAGAAAATAGACAAATGCCGAAGTTCTCTTCTGAAGGAGGGTTTTTGAAGCAGCCAACTTTTGATTCACTCCCTGTGGATATAAATGCCCAAGTTTCAGATGTTGACTTAAAAACAAGGAAAAAATTTAGTAATTCACTCTCTGCAATGGCCTGGCCTATTTTTTGTCAGTGCTTGGTAAAAGGAAAGGAATTTATTGATTACAATCTTTGTCAGGTATTGTCTTAATGTTGAATAACTGTGACTGTTATTGTCTTTTTTTGTTTAATATCTTTTATATTTGTTTAAGAGCACATGTAGCATAGTGCCTTAACAATAATCTGATGTCTTGCACTTATTATACCCTGGTTCCTCTGTTGACATCAAACTTATCCTTAAAACAATCTAAAATGGAATTCTAGAACTTTACCAGGAGCTTTATGAATGAACGTTGCCTGTTCTGCACTTGTACCCTTCTCTCCTTTCATTTATAAAATTTCTTCTTCGAAGAAAAAACAATATGTTGTGAATCATTTGCCAGCAGAAGCTTCAATTTGTCCACTGCTCCCATATCACAGGTTGAAATCTATTCAGTAGTTGAGAATTTCACTGTATGGCATATCAATTTTCAGTTTGATTGAGGTTCTTTGCTTTTAAAGTTCCTTTGTTGTTTCAAAACATGATGCTGTTTTGGAAGATGGAAGTTCTTCATCTTTGTGGTTCCTTCTTGTTTCAGATGACTTGTGTTCGGTTACTTGAGATCCTTCCTATTCTTGTTGGTCAACTGTACCCATCATGTGGTAAAGAGCTTGGGAATCCCATAGTGTTGGTTGAAAATATATTGGATTTCAGATGGCTTCATGATCTCATGGAATGGGGGAAGTCATCACTTAAAGTCATAATTGTTTATTGGAAGCGAGCAGTTACTTATTTACTGAATCTGTTTAAAGGGTCGCGTGGTACAACTACTATGTCAACAATCATAACCATAGAAAATCTTATTACAAGTGGTGAGACTAGAGGATGATGTGGCCTTGTTCTTTTCCATTCTTTTTTCTCTTGATGCATGAATGCTAGATCATTAATATTCTTTTTTTGTGATGATTTTCCTTGTCAATTTAGATGGCCATCCTTTTGAAGAATTGACAGAACAGATTTCTCGCCTGTCTGTTTCACTATCTAGGGAAGGATCTTGTAATTTTAGGGACGAAAGCTTGAAGTCCAAATCTTCAATATCTGAAAGCTTGCCTTCTGAGAGGAAATATTGTTCTTCAGATGCACATTATGAATCCTTGGAAGATACTGGTGTGCAAATTGTGAACTCTCAAATGGTTTCAAGCAAAGAAAATTTAGTTATTCTTTCAGATGATGAAGCGGAACCAGAGGTTCCTCCCAGTAAGATCATTCTATCTGATTCTGAGACAGGTCACTACATTTCTGATGGCAAGAGGATGTCTTCTGATGCTGATGAAAGCATATTAGATGCTGACACTGCAAGAGAGAAAATTTCTCGCCCGATCACCTCCAAGGGTCTGTTGGAGAAAATTTCTTCTCAGAGCCGTGAGTCTGATAATTTAAGAGACAAACCTAGGGCCTCACTGTTAATTGATTCAAAAGGCCAAGAAGGTAGGAGAGTCTTATGCTCAAAATCACAGGATAGGATCAATTTGAATAAGATTTCTGATGAAGCTGTTGGTGCCAAAAAATTGAATAAAGTTTGCAGCAGTATGACTCCCAAACATGTTGAACCTTTGTCTAATCCTAGTGATAAAATGCCAAGTGATATTGTTCATGATGCTGAATATGATCGGCTGGAGACTGCACTAAAAGCTGTGGGACGCACCCAGCTGCACATTGGAAAGCCAACTTCAGTTTTCAGAAGACAAGTCATTCAACTCAAATCACCTCTTGGAAACAAATCTGGCCGTTTACATAGATTGGAGGATGCAGTGAAAAGGTTCAAGCCATCAAGGCTGGATGATTGGTATAAACCTATCCTTGAAATAGATTTTTTTGCAATAGTTGGATTAGATTCCAAAAGGAAAGATGAAAATCGGTCCACAAGAAAATTAAAAGAAGTTCCCATGAATTTTCAATCATCTGAACAGTATGTGGAGATATTCCGGCCCTTGGTTTTGGAGGAGTTCAAAGCACAACTGCATAATTCTTTTATTGAGATGTCATCATGGGAGGACATGTACTTTGGAAACCTTTCTGTGATGTCAGTGGAGAGAGTTGATGACTTCCATCTTGTTCGTTTTGTTCATGATGATAGTGATTCGGTTACATTTAAAAGTTTTACAGAAAATGACCTTGTTTTGCTAACTAAAGATCCTCCACAGAAAGCTTCACAGGATGTTCACATGGTTGGGAAGGTACATTGTCATTTATGTGTCACTCCCTTCATCTGAACAAATTATTAGAAACTATAATTTAAGCAATCAACTTTTATCTTAGAAATGTACTGATAATCTGGTTGGCGTGTCTCCCCTTTATTTGCATTTCTTATAACTTATAAAAACATTCTTGCATTTGATTTGTAATCTCTCTGTAGTTTATTCTTCTCATTTCTTGTTTGATGGTAAGTTCAGATTATAACATGTAAGTCACGGATTATGAACATTTTCTCTTTATGATTTATGAATAACTCAGCAGAAATATTAACTGTTTGGTAGACTTTGGTTGACCATGAATGTTTGAATGATTCTGGTTGCTTGTAAATATACTGTCTCTGTCATGCTAAAGCTTCTATCTATATTTGCAGGTTGAAAGACGTGAGAAAGACAACAAAAGAAGTTTAAGTATTGTTCTTATTAGGTTCTATTTTCAAAATGGAGCCTCGCGTTTAAATCAAGCTAGAAGAAATCTCACTGAACGGAGTAGATGGCATGCATGTCGTATAATGAGCATTACCCCACAAATTCGAGAATTTCAAGCATTGTCATCATTAAAAAGCATCCCCTTACTTCCACTAATTCTGAATCCTATCAATGATTCTTTTTCTCCTTGCCAATTGAATGAATTAAATCTCAGTAAGTTGTCCCAGCCCTTGCAGCAATCTCTGAGGTCATCCTTTAATGTCAGTCAACTACAAGCTATAAGTGTTGCTATTGGAGTGGCTAAAGCAAAGAGAGATTTTGAACTATCTCTTATTCAGGGTCCCCCAGGTACTTGATCCAATCTCAGTTCATTATTTTGACCTAGCTGATCTGATGATTTCAATGCTTATGAGTTCAACATGTTTGTGTGCATGAATACAGGCACTGGGAAGACACGTACTATTGTTGCTATTGTTAGTGGACTGCTTGCCTCTTGTTCACAGAAGGCGAATTCTATAAAGAATCCTCTAAATGACAACTTGAATCAGAATTCCTTGTGCACAAATTCAAGATCGAGGATTAGCCGGGGTTCTGCCATTGCAAGGGCATGGCAAGATGCAGCCTTGGCTAGACAGTTGGGTGACGATGCCCAAAGTACCTCAAAATTCTTGGAAAATTGTGTGAGACAAAGAGTGCTTATATGTGCTCAATCTAATGCTGCAGTGGATGAGTTGGTGTCAAGAATTTCAAGCCAAGGTCTTTATGGCAGTAATGGGAAAATGTACAAGCCTTATCTTGTGAGGGTTGGAAATGCAAAAACAGTCCATCCAAATTCACTGCCATTCTTTATTGATACACTTGTTGATCAACGTGTGGCAGAAGAGAGGATGCATTCGAATGGTGCGAAGAATGATTCAAGGGTAGATTCCTCAGGGGCATTACGTTCTAATCTTGAGAAATTAGTTGACTCTATCAGGTTCTATGAAGTCAAGCGAGCTAACCTAAGGGATGGAAGTTCTAACTCTAAACTTAACCAGAACAATGACTGTCGTAGAGGGGATGACAAGGAAATGTCTGATGCAGAAATTGAATCGCAACTACAGAAACTTTATGAACAAAAAAGACAAATATACAAAGATCTTAGCAACGTACAGGCTCAGGAGAAGAAAGCTAATGAAGAAATCAAGGAACTAAGGAATAGGCTGCGGAAATCTATACTAAGGGAAGCTGAAATAGTAGTAACTACATTAAGTGGCTGTGGGGGGCACCTTTATGGAGTCTGCTCTGAAACAATGTTGAGCTCCAAGTTTGGAGGTCCTTCTGAACATACTCTCTTTGATGCTGTTGTAATTGATGAAGCTGCTCAAGTAAATATGCCTTTTCTTTCTGTTAAAGCTTTAGTTTACCAGCAATATTTTGTTTGCTTTTCTGCCTTCTGACTCATATTTCTTGTTGCACAGGCTCTTGAGCCTGCTAGTCTGATTCCTCTTCAGCTTTTAAAGTCAAGTGGAACAAAATCCATTATGGTAAGGATAGTAACTCTAATTTTGAAACTTCTGGTATTAAGTAGGAAATTACACTAACCCTTGTTATTACCCAAGGTTGGTGATCCAAAGCAGCTTCCTGCTACTGTCCTCTCAAATATTGCAAGTAAATATCTCTATGAGTGCAGTATGTTTGAACGTTTGCAAAGGGCTGGCTATCCTGTTATTATGCTTACTGAGCAGGTATGTTTTTTTGTTGTGTTATCCTAGCTGCCGACATGACAATTTATGATGTGAATGTCGTCATAGTTTTGCTATATAATCTTCATGGTTTGGATTGGGTAAAATGGATTATAAGGCTATCTGAACCTGAAACTGAAGTGTGATAACATAATGTGAACTATTTCATGCAAAATGTCCAAGTGGATGTGAGAGTGATCATCTTATGATACATTTCTTTGGTTTCTTGAGTGTGAGCATATGATATAACCACATTATTATGTCTTTAATCCATGTATAATTGGAATCAAACAATTCAAAAAGTGGGGTTTGGTGTAGTGGTTAATCACCCCTAGCGAGGTCTCTTGTTGCTCATTCACCAGGTTCGAATCCCCTCACCCTGACCCTAGGTTGCAATTCCTAGCACCTCACCCCACTCCTACCTACAGACCAAAAAAAAGAAAAAACCTTTGGTGGTTGGATGGAGAGGGTGAAAGTAAGATGATAAAATGATAGGGAAGAAACATTCCATAATTTGGATCAGTTTTGTGAGGTGCTTTCATATTTCCTATTTAGAATCTAAATTTGAAACCCTTTGTTTATAATTTTCTCACAATGGCAGTATAGGATGCACCCAGAAATATGCAAGTTTCCTTCAATGCATTTCTACGACGACAAGTTGCTAAACGGCAGTCAAATGTCTAACAAATCAGCATCCTTTCATCAGACCAAGTGCCTTGGACCTTATGTATTCTATGATGTTGTCGGTGGTCAAGAGCTCCGTGGAAAAAATTCTGGGTCATTGTCTCTTTATAATGAGCACGAGGCTGATGCTGCGGTTGAAGTGGTTAGGTTTTTCAAGAAGAGGTATTATAATTTTTTTTCTTCTCTTTATGTGAATGATTGTTTGTAAGACTATTCGAATGCTTTTGAAGGTACCCTGGTGAATTTATTGGTGGAAGAATTGGCATCATTACTCCATACAAGTGTCAGCTTTCATTCCTACGATCTCGTTTTCTTAATGCATTTGGATCTTCAAACATAGCTGATATGGAATTTAACACTGTGGATGGTTTCCAAGGTCGAGAGGTGGATATACTATTATTTTCCACTGTGAGAGCAGCAAATGCAAGCTCTGGTGCATCTGGGACCAATCCAAGTAGTATTGGTTTTGTTGCTGATGTCAGACGGATGAATGTTTCCTTGACAAGAGCCAGGCTAGCACTCTGGATTTTCGGTAATGCTAGGACTTTGCAGACAAACCATAACTGGGCTGCTCTTGTGAAGGATGCTAAAGAAAGAAATTTGGTTGTGTCAGTAAAAATGCCGTATCATTCAATGTTTGAAACAGCTTCCATAAATAACCATATTCCAGAAAACTCTGATAACTGTGCGAGGCCACTGAAGCATGAGAAAAAGGTTAAAGGTGCCAGCGAGAATATAACACGAAATTTTATCAACGAGGAGGAAAACTTTGTGAGGAAAAAGCAATGTCTTGTTTCTGAGGTACTGGGTAGGAATATAGGTAATGAAGATGGCAATGCTTTATCAGCTAAAGGAAAAGGTGCTCGAAGCAAACTAAGAAATGCCAAAGATGAATACATTTTCAACAAGAAGGAGGACACTTCAGATATAGTTGGAAGACGTGACAACAGAGCCTCTAGTGATGGTCTGCCTACAATCTTAAATCAGCAGGTTAGTAACAGTGGGGGGAAAGGCAAAGAGAAGATGAAAATTAGCATGGGGAGGACGATTTTGGCCAAGAGGCAATCAAAATTTGAAAATTTAAGGAATAATTTAGACCATCCAGAGGAAGAGGCAGGTGGCAGACATAAATTATCAAATCTTTCGGCATCTGAAAAACCAAGTAGATCTTCTGCAAGGGATAGGAGCAGCAGTCATAAAGAAGTTTCTACTCCCTCGATGGAAAGCTGTGAGAAAGATAGAGGGGCAAATGCTTGTGGTAGAATTCCCAATCCAAGTAACGTTTCTGAAAATTCAAAAAGGAAACAACAACGTGAAGCCGTTGAAGCTATTCTTTACTCATCTTTGATATCTTCAAAGAAGGCTGAGGCATCAACAAAAGTACCCACAAAGAGGCCTTCTTCTTCATCTGTTGCAAGTGGGGGTATGAGACCATCCAAGGCAAGAAATGGTAAACTCCTAAGTCCCTTGCTTACTAATTTTATACGATGTAGTGTTCATAGTTGTCCTAGTACCTTGGAAAAATGTACTTTGGAGTCTTGGTAGCTTTTCTATATTTTTCATGTCTATCTCCCATCTTCTGTGGTCTGTGTTCCATCTGATCGCAAGTTTGAGGCATACATGATAGCTATTGTTCTTGCTATTTCTTGAACAGAAAAGAAGCCGTCTTCCAACCGGATCTGTGATTGACAATTAATGTTAATTACTTTAATGCAAAAAAGTGGTCTTCTTTTTGTTGATTGCATTTAGTCCACAGAATTTAGGAATGTGTGTATGTTTCAGTGAGACCAGATCCATCAGCACCGGATTAATGAAGGAACAATTGAGCTCCCAGGAGTAAGGGTGGAGTTTTTCTCATCGAACCTCTGATCGTTCTCTCACAATTCTATGAATTATGCTTGAGCTGGGCTGGACATAATTGATTCTCCTACATCGAAGGTGGTGCAGATTTTGATGGGCAGCGCAGGAAAAACTGTCAAGGGAGATTTCATTTGTCCTTATGGATGGATGTTTAACCATAACAGTAAAATTTATCAATCTGTCAATACAGTCGTAATTTTATGTGAATAGAAGAAATTTTGTTTGATTTAGAGTTATAATAATTCGAATGTCATTGAGATGCAAAAAAATTAGAGAAATGTTGGTTTTTGGACTTTGAAGAATCATTCTTTTCCACGGTTATAATCATAATGGCTAAGCCTTAACAAGGTTTGATGGTCGAAGTAGATATATAGTAGAATTTCTATAAGTTGTATAATTAACTATTAATTGTTACAAAAAAAAAAAATTGTCACATGTAACATTAAAAATAATATAGGGTCGTTTATATATTGCATAATTTAATGGAGAAAATATCAAATTTTAAATAATTAGCAAGGTTGAGGGACAGACTATAAGTCAAAAATTAAAACTAACAATAAAAAAATCAGCGAAACTCTAAAACTTTAAACTTTATACAATTTAGTCTATGTAATTTTACATGGGACAATCTAATATTCATATGGTACTGTTTATATATTGCATATCTTAAATGGAGAAAAATATCAAATTTTGTATTATAATGAGGGATAGCCTTACTATGATTGATGGTTGTGGTGGATGTGTAGTAGCATGTTTAAAGGTCATAAGTAAACTATTATGATATATTCAATAATGCAACTACCAGTGAGTTGCTTATTTTAATTATTTTTTATTGAGAATTATAATAGTACATAATTTTTTACTACTACTTTGTGCTTTTTATTTTAAATAATAAAACTATAATTTTTAAAAATAGACCACGCAATTTTATATTTTATTATTTATCTTTTAAAATAAAATAAAGTAAATATTAAAATTTAAATATGGCTACCAAGAAAAAAAAAAAAAAGAAGCAACCTGCTTTAAGTATTGTTTGTATAAGTAAGTCAGAAGATGATGAGATAAAAAATGAGAGTTGTACTCCAATAATATAACTCGTCATTTTTTAGTTGTTTTAACTCAAAACAAGTCTCATTAAGGATAGCTTTAATTACATATATCTATTCCTTGTAAGTGTTAATAGTTATACATGGATTCTTGCAGATGGTCGGCGTGTCCGTCAGCTTATTATCACATGAATGATAAAATGAGCATTGAGCAGCTTTTCTTTCTTTCCCTTTCCAATTCAATCCAACATTGTTTCGTGATCTACGATTGATCCTTATCAATAATTATATCTCTTCATGATCCACGATCAACAATTTCTTACCTGTTTTTAATTTAAGGCAGACAGACAATCATGTGAAGTACTGTGGAATATAACAGCTAATGAATAAGAGCCATCATCCTGCAGTGGGTCAAAATCGATGGATAGAGACAAAATGTTGTTTCTATTTTCAAATTAAGAACCAAGGAAGCAAATGAGTGTACGTGTTTAAGACTGACAAATCCTGCATCCATCTGCATGCATGCATGTATTTCTATTAATGGTAATTGGAGTTAGTTTAGACATTTTGTCATTCATCGAACACCACCACAGCAGTACTGTAGCACAGTGTCACGTGACCTACACGTGAATCTCATAAATGAATGCACATGCATGCGATGCGATCGTCTTTCCAATATTATGGAATGCATATGTATAATGTTACGTGATGGACGTTGAATAATGCAAAGAAGAGATTATATTGAGTAGTTTTACCAAACGAATCAGATGTGAGTTATTAATAATTACTTATGACATACTATATATATATATATATATATATATATATATATATATATATATATATATATATATATATATATATATATATATATATATATATTTTCTAGCTGGCTATAAACAATAAAATATATAGTAGCTAGGCATTATATATTCTCTCTCTCACTCTCATAGTTGATACAGAAACAAAACTCTAAAAATTATATATATAGTAATGATTAACGAATTAATAATATATATGCATTATGATGGAGCTAGCTTATTATAATCATCGTGGCTGGTGGAGGGCTGATCTCCATAAAATAAAAAAATATATATGTAGATATACATAAACATACTAGCTTCCATTTGGGAGTCTTCGAAGAAAAATCTGACAAATGTAATTGAAAATATATGTATTAATTGTTTATGTTTATGTCGAGAACAGTTCCTATATATTGGTTAGCTTATTAATGTTCAACTTGATCAATATCAGCATGCAGTTGCCACTATATATTTCAAATTAATTAATTACCAAAAACTCATGAACTAATCATGTTACATTTGCTCATTTTATTTCATTTCCTGAAATTAATATTCTTGTCTTGTTCAACTTGCACGCAGATGATACCCATGTAACCTTGTTCTCTCGTCGATCCTCTCCTTCTTGTTGGTGATATATATATCTTGAATTTTGCAATGTACTTAAATTAATTAAATTTATGTTTGTAAAATTAATTTATGTTAACTCGTGCCAATGGCATCGATCCATTATAAGTAAACTTAGAACAGAAGAAAAAGGGAGAGTTAAATGTGTTTTATAACTTGGTCTCTGTATGCCGATGTAACGGACCCAGTAATTAAAATAGGGTTTCTTAATCTATGGCTTTACTTTTCTGGATCTGGATTCTTTCTATTCGCCAAAACAATAATTAAATTGAAGTTATAAGATAGTAAGTATCAATCAAACCCTTCTTGTTCCAATTAATTAATAAAAGGAATATTGATAAGAGTGAGTAATCATAAGAAATTAGAGATAGCTAGAACTCTGAATTAAGAACCATTAAGCAAATCAAATTAATTAAGTCTATATATGTACGATTTGTACATATATATCGATCTTGTTGCTGTTGGATTTTGGTTTGACCAAATTAATAATTAGCATTCATAATCACTTCTGCTACATATATTACAATTACATCAATTTAATTAAATGCAAATGGGCCTCTTGATTTACATTTTATTTCCATATAGGATCGTATATGTTACTACTTGGGGATCAAATGCTGCCAAATGCATAAGCCGGGGCATTATTATATTTTTCTTAATTTAGGAATCTGGCCATACATGAGTATATTCTGTTGTACTTCTCTTCTCTTTTAATTTCCTCTACCTATCTATCTATCTATATATATATATATATATAAGTAATTCTTAATTTCTCAAAATGTATGCTTAATAATTTTCTTTCTAAATGAAATATATAAAGTATCTTTATAGCTAGTAGAGTTAGTTTGTACTAGAACTCTAAAATGGCGCCGCCAAAAAATGAGAAATTAAGAAGCATGCATAGCTATCATGATCTGTATTAAGAAATGTTTCTCGATGCAGCATTTTAGCACAAAGTGGTCAAACAAAAAATATATATGTATAGATTTGAGTTGATTTTGTGAAACTAAGATCATGCATGTCAACCTGCTGGCTTGGTTTACATTTGTTGTATAAAGAAATGAGGAATTCACATGGAATCACTCAGTGCCATCTTCCATAATCTTCTATAAGCTCCAACTATCTAATAAAAAAAGCAACAATCATTAATTCAAGATCTGCCAATATATAAATAATTAAGCAAATCATAACGTACGTACAGGTAATAGACAATTAAATTAAGCGTTAAGTTCAGTAAGCTAGTTAGTTAGTCATCACTACAGAAATTAATAATTATTTATACATAACAATGATCAACAAGGAACATTTTTTGACAAATATATTAGGCAAAAATTAATTTCGAATGGTAGCTGGCTAGTGAGGATTGAGAAGCCATCAAAGTACACATCTTTAACGATATATGATTAAATAAACATAAATTGTGATATATATATATATATATATGCATGGGTTCTGATTCTCGAGGCATGCATGCTGCGGCTGCGTCTGCAACTGGAACTGCAACCGACGCACCTTAAATTCAATTATATAATTGGTAAAATATTGAATAATGTCAGGCAGAGCATCTTGATGGATGGAACTTGTTCTATAAATCCTTGCAAGCTCCACCGCCCACTTGAGAGTCAGAAACAAACGCAGCTAGCCTTTGATCGATCGATCGATGGATTCAAAGAAGTCTAACAAGATCAGAGAAATTGTTAGGCTTCAACAAATCCTCAAGAAGTGGAAGAAGGTTGCGAGTGCTAATAATTCCAACAACGACAGCTCTGCCTCCTCGAGCAGCAGCAGTAAAGGCATCAAGTTCTTGAAAAGAACTCTGTCATTCACCGATATTGCTTCTTCTTCTTCTTCAAACGATCATGGCGTGGTTCCTAAAGGCTTTCTTGCCGTTTGTGTTGGGAAAGAGCTCAAGAGATTCGTTATTCCAACGGAGTACTTGACTCACCAAGCATTTGTCGTGTTGCTGCGGGAAGCAGAAGACGAGTTTGGTTTCCAGCAAGAAGGAGTCCTCAAAATTCCATGCCCTGTGTCTGTGTTCCAGAAAATCCTCAAGCTCGTGGAGGAAGCAGACAAGGACAAGGACAAGGACAAAGACAAGGTTGCACCTTGTTTCTCATCAGATAATTGTGAGGTTACATTTACAGTTACGCCCGCCTCTCAAATGTGTAGATAGATAGATAGCTCAATTACTTCAATTTAATTAATTCAAATAATAAAAAATGTCTTTCTTTCTCCTCCTTCCTCTTGACTTAACAACTTAATGACAAATCCCTTCCTTCCCTCCCTCCCCGTTTGCAATATCTTGTATTGTAAATATGGATGCGGAATCCTCTAGCAATATAACTTGGCTTGATGATCGGTCCCGGTTTTCATATTATTAAATGCATACCGTGCATATATATAATCAAATGTGATAGTAAATATAATTGAATCAGAAATTAATTAATACTGAAATGTATATATATACACATTTAAATTGAGAGGATCAATCGAATATATATGTATATAGTACAAATTAATATTGTTATAGCATTAAAATTAATTAATGTTGAATTACACAGCAGCATCGAGAGTTAACCGATGGATGATGAGATATTGAGGTGGTGCCAGCAATTAATGATTAAAATTTAATCTTACGTTGTAGTTTCTTGGTGGTGGTGGTCTTGGACAAACATGTCATGAGAATTTGCTCAAAATCCTCTTCGTCGCATGGGATTTCAAGACCGCCGTCGTGCTCCCACCCAAATTCCTCACCCACCCTTTCCATCAAAACCCTAAACTCCGGCATCGTCAAGAAGCTTACTGGAATCACAAACCTTCGAAGCTGTGGGCCAACATAAACGGCCAGGTATCCTTTCTGAGGCTGAGTCTGTGAATGACCGCGGCTGTTGGTGCCGTCGGACAAGGCTCGGCCGGTAACCGCAAGCAATGACTCATTGTCTGATTCCAACGTGGCTTTCCCCGTGGTTTTATGATAATTGCTTCGGTAGAGTTGGTGCTTGATGTTGGTGGCAGCATCTTTAAGAGGTCCTGCAATTTTCATTTTCACAATCAAGACGATGATGATGCATGCATCTGACGATCTTGATTTGGTAAACAACCCAGCTTCGATCTCTCTGCGACTGCCAGAGAGACATTTGATATTATGATTTTAATTTGGTGGCGAGAGATCAGAATGTAATAAGTAACCATCTCATTAATAATATATATATATATATATAATCTGATAATCTAGCACACGAGTGGTTGGGATATTTAGCGAAAATGCCAAAATATGTGAACCCCACAACCACGAGGGATTAATTCATTGGCCATGCATGTATTTCTCCCAACTCTCCGTTTTTCATACTTGAATTACTTTTATCCATTGCCATATCTTATTCAGTTTTTGGGTTTAATTATAATGTCGCATATATATTTGGTGATTATTCCTCGGCGAATTGAACCAAATACGAGATAGCAAAATACATTCACGAAACTAAGTAAGTCATACAAAGAAAAGAAGTTTATATATATATATAAGAAAATCGTATTCATTAATCTTCTTAAATTTATACTAGTACTAGTACGTGAATATCTTAGAAAAGTATAATGGAATGTGGACGAGCGTAAAATGTTTTGTTCCATTTTATTGGGTACAATTAACTAATTACATTTGTATTAGATCAAATAGTGATACTGATAATTGAGTTTAGCTTCCTCGAGGAAACGAAAAGTTGGCAATAAACAATTAATGCTTGCTGCTTAATGTGCATGTCGTGAAGGATATATTTGAATCCCTTTCCTTCCCCAAATTAAGCACTACTCTTTGTCTGTCGTTTGATTTTCTCAGTCAGGGACACGAAAAGTGTATGTATGTATGTATGTATATATAGTACTCTACTAGTAGGTGTCAGTATGCCACACAAGGCAAGCATGAAGGAAAGTAGTAGTAACAGAGTCCTCATTAGCTTTAGCTAGCTGACTGACTCATCTTTTCCCTCCTTGCTGGCCAAGTCTTGGTCAAGTTCATCTTTTTCGTCCTTCTGAGATTGAGGGGTGACAATGACTCCTGTACGGCCATTTGCTTTTGGTAACAGGCATATGTTAACGGAGTTAAGGAATCTCGAAATGAATCAAAGAAGATTTGCATCTATTCTTTTCTTTATTTCCACCTCTTTCTCTTTCTCTTCCTCTTCCTCTGTATTTGAAGTCAATTTGCTTTTGCAGCTTGTCACTAGATTGTGATGGCGAATGGCAAAAAGAAAGAGGTTGAGCTTCTTCGAGGTAGAGGATTATTGGATACGGTGTTTTCTTGGTCCATCAGGGATGTTCTCAATGATGATCTCTACAAAAATCAGGTTTGCTCCCCACCATCACCATCACCATCACCATCCTCGGGTTAGGCTTGTATTGTTAATTTGTCATGTGTGAGTATGTCTGACAGGTGAAGAAAATCCCAGACGCCTTTTCATCAAAATCTGCTTATCTGAGTTCATTCTTTTTCCCACTCATTGAGGAAACGCGCGCTGATTTGTCGTCGAGCATCACCACTAAGCTATCCCAACCGTGCGAAATATTCCTTGTCAGAAAAGCAAAGACTTTCCAACTTCCCAGCGACTTATTTTACAATCTTGTGTTGAAAAGGCATGGAAATGGTGAATATCAGCCTCTGGTTGGAGACCTCGTTGTTCTCACTCGTGTAAAACCAATGTCCATTCATGACCTCATGGGTCCCTATGTTGTCTCCTTCGCCTTCATTCACGGGGTCAAGTTAGACTATCGTTCCATTCCAATTGAATTCTCAGTCCTATCGTCCAAACCCATAATAACTCCTCAAGATCATATGGATACCCAAACCATCTATGCTCTTCATCTCACCAATATGACCACCAACATGCGCCTCTGGATGTCACTCAACACTCAACTACAAGGGAGCAACATCAACATTATTCGTCAAATTCTTCAAAACAATTCCTCTGTAAGAAAATTCTTCTAAATCTAAATCTTTGTTAACACGTGCTCTTGTTGAAATTAATTAGACCCTCCATTTTCATGCATACTCGCAGGAATCTGAAACTTGCGCCAGATGCTGTGACGTGGAAAATTGCAATGCTGTATATTCAGAGATTAGAGGCAAAATATACTCCTCAGACTTGAACGATTCCCAAAAAGAGGCAGTTCTGAGCTGCATTAAAACAAGGGAATGCTATCACGAGAACACAGTCAAATTAATATGGGGACCTCCGGGGACTGGGAAGACAAAAACCGTAGCCTTGATGCTATCGCTTCTCCTGAAGATCAACTGTAGAACACTAACATGTGCTCCCACCAACATTGCAGTAGTGCAAGTTGCAAAGCGCCTCGTAAACCAAGTTATAAACAACGACTTTCATTATGGGCTTGGAGACATTGTTTTATTTGGGAATAGAGAGCGGATGATGATTGATGATCATGATGAACTTCATGACGTGTTTCTTGATTATCGTGTTGATGCACTGAGAAAAAATCTGGGCGGGTGGACGCCGAGCTTGTGCTCAATGATATCTCTGCTTGAGGACCCAGAAAAACAGTACCTTGAGTACTTGAAAGACAAGAGCATTGACAATCACGAAACGGAGTCCAAGAATACCCAGAAAATCTTGAAGGCTTCCGTTTCTCAAGCTTTGGAGGAAAGAAGAAAGGAGAAAAAACAGAAAGGAAAAAAGGAGTTCCTTGTGGAAAATGAACAGCATGCAAACTGTGATAAACCTTGGACTTTCCAGGAGTTTCTATGTCAGAGATTCAATAGCATAAACGAACACCTAACCTCTTCAATTCCATTTCTGTATGCACACCTACCAACTTGTTTAGTCTCATTACAAGATTTTAATAACATGTCCAAAGCACTTGCTCTACTTGCTTCCCTTAAAACCTTGTTAAATGAATTCTGCATAGAGAATGCGACTGGGTTAAAGCAAATATTTTATGTTTCCCAAGACAGAGAGAGCCAGGTTAGTGGCTTTTTAGAGCTGAGAATGGTAAGGAAAGAGTGCCTTCATATACTCAAGTTGCTTCCTCAGAAATTCTTTGTTCCGACAGCAGAAAGAAAATTAAAAAATTTCTGCTTGAAGAATGCGTGCTTGATATTTTGTACCGTGTCAAGCTCTGTCAAATTGCATGTAAAGGGGATGCCTCCTCTGGAAATCTTAGTGATGGATGAAGCAGCACAGCTCAAAGAATGTGAATCAACCATTCCTTTGCAGCTTTCTGGTCTACGCCACGCGATCCTCATCGGGGATGAAAGGCAATTGCCTGCAATGGTTCAAAGCAAGGTTTGGATTGGAGGGCTATGATTATATTATATGTTCTCTTTGCCTTTTTCACACGTAATTAATAATTGGTTTGTTCGTAGATTTCTCAAGAAGCAGCATTCGGGAGGAGTTTGTTTGAAAGATTGGTTTTGCTCGGACGCAAGAAACACCTTCTCGATGTACAACACAGAATGCATCCATCTATTAGTTCATTCCCCAATAGGAAGTTCTATGACTGTAAAATTAAGAATGCTCAGAATGTCAAAGAGAAAAGCTACAAGAGGAATTTTCTTCAGGGAAAAATGTATGGTTCATACTCTTTCTTGAATGTGACACATGGAAAGGAGGAACTTGATAATAAGTATAGTCAGCGAAACATGGTCGAGGCATCCATTGTGTCAGCTATAGTCGAAAATCTTCATAAAGGTGCGCGTAGTGTAGCTTATAAATGAAGCTAAATTGAAATCACCTAAATGCAAATATATATAGAGAGAGAAATGACAATATATATATATATATATATATATATATATATATATATATATATATATATATATATATATATATATATATATATATATATATATATATATATTGTCATTTCTAAGTGTGATATCTTTGTTTCTTACCTGCTTGTTGATAGCTGACTCGGTCATCTCACTTTTTTACGGTCTAAAAAGAGTATGTTAGGACAAAGAAAAAGGTGACAGTAGGAGTCATATCACCGTATATGGCTCAAGTTCAAACCATTGAAGCTAAAGTCAAGAGATATGATAAAGATTCTCATAGTGGCTTCAACATAAACGTTCGTTCGGTTGACGGGTTCCAAGGTGGTGAGGAGGACGTGATAATTATCTCCACTGTAAGATGTAATGGCAGGGGATCAATCGGTTTTCTTTCTGATAAGCGAAGGGTAAATGTGGCATTGACCCGGGCAAGGTACCTGAACCTCAGATTATGCAATGCAATTCAATTCTATGCCTCTTGTGTCTTTACACTTAACCCTCTTGTTATTATGCTATAATGTAGGCATTGTCTTTGGATTCTTGGGCACGAAACAACATTAGTTAACAGCGACAGTGTTTGGAGGGAATTGGTGATAGATGCTAAGAAACGAGGTTGTTTCTATAATGCTCAAGAGGACAAAAGCTTAGGCCGAGCCCTTCTGTTTTCCTTGATTGAGCAACATGATGTAGACACTTTAAAGAATATACGTCTTCCTTTGTTCAGAGACAGAAACACAAGATGGAAGGTAACGAATGTGTTATTATATGCAGAAATCGCTGAGATAAGTCTCCTTCTTAATGTTATGTGGTTTCTATTACAGGTTCGATTCCGGGATGAATTTTGGTATTCCATGGGGAGAATTGGAAACAGGGAGACGTGCGAGAAAGTACTTTCCACAATAGAAAAGCTGTCAAGTGGTTGGCGTCAGAATCACAAGAAGAGAAACAGTTCAGTCCAGGATGGGGTGTCTTGCCAGTTATTAGAGGCATGCAAGGTCAATAGGTTGCTGAGTGTTTTCTGGACTGTGGACATTCTCCAAGAGAACTCAGGTTACATTCAGGTCATCTTGGTCTGGGATGTCTTGCCAAAGTCTAATATTCAAAAGATAGCAAAACGTCTCGACATATCATCATACAGTAGCTATTCACCTGTTAAGATAGAGTACTGCAAATACAAATGTGTTGAGGGGTGAGTGTTAGCACTACATATATATATATATATATATATTGTCAATTCTGCATTTGAAGAACGAATCACTCTGTTTTCTTATCAGGAATTCTGTGGTTCCAATGAGATGGCCAGTGGAGGACTCGAGCATGAGCTCTCAAGTCAAAGCTGTGGAGTTGTCGAAACCATTTGCTTTACTCAGTATAGGGGTAAGGAACCTGAAAGAAGAGTGATTACGTGTTTTAACCCAAGGCTGTGGTTAAACTCAAATGACTAAGACCGAGTAATTAGTAAATTATAGAAGAACGCACGACAGCATTGTCAAGCAAAAAAGTCTCAAGTCTTCTTCTGTCAATCACTCTATTTTCCTATATTGACCTGAAATATGTTTATTATGCTTACGAATATGTATGACTGATTATACATGATGTCATGTCACCAATTGCCATTTGTGATTTCTTACTCACCCTACAGTGTTATGAATTACCGGGGCTGTTTAATTACACGAGGAAGCAATCCAATTGTGTTGTGTGTCATTTTCTTGCGTAACGGTCGACTAGTGCTTTAGCTTTCTCTGGTGCAAAAAAGCGAGCCTGTACAAAAAAACCCAAGTTGAACAACTAGATTGAACCCAAGAACATGGGTTTAAATCAAGCTTTGGTTGAGTGCTACTTGAATCCCAGATACGTATATATGTTGCCATAACATTCTTTCTTTTAAATCAAGAGGCAAGTAAAAATTCATATACTAACTTGTATGAACATCCTCTCTGCATCTCCAACGTTCTTGTTCTCTTTCAGGATAATTCCCTGCACAAGAACAACAATCATAAGATTTGAAAGAAAGCATGTCGAATTTCTTTGGCTCTGTTCTGTTCAATGAAAATGACAAACAGTAACATTACATTCTTATTATATTTCTTCAATTAGAATTACTATGAACAGAAACGAACATAGCCTGCAGGACAAGTGCATAGCGTAGAGGAGAGAATTAGAGACCTTAGCTAGGTATCCACGGAAATCTTCAGGGTGAGTAGATATGAGCTGATCGTAAACAGCTACAGCATCACTTACATGGCCCCAATCTGAGTAGGCTTTCCCAAGAAGTAATTCAACCTGAGTATTGCAGAGGGAAAAAAAGAAGAAGGAATAAACGGTCCATGAATGCTACATCAAGGGGACTAGAAATCAATCCAAAGTTAAATGAAATTTATTGATTTTCAAACTATGAACTAAAAAGATGCATAATCCATTATTTGTGGATAAATGACATACTTGGACTGGGTCAAGCTTCTGTGATTCCACTTGGCTGCTATCAGTTTTATTGCCCAAGTCTTCTGAACTTAGACGCTCTTTACAGGCCAGAAGGAATTGAACGGCCTGTAGAAGAAACAATGAGAAAATGACATTAAAATTAGTTCATAAAAATCATTATCAGATGGTGTAACTGTAACGTGAAATATAGAGGTATCCACCAAGAAAGATACAATTCATATCGGGAACACAAACCTCATCTGGCTTTTTGGCAGCAAGTAATGAATTGGTGAGGCCTCGCAGGACTTCAAAATTGATATCTTTAGACACCTGTCAATAGGAGCAAAACAAAATTCATGGATTAAGCATTTCATTTTGGGTAATCGTTGTAAACAGCAAACTATGGCGAGTGTTCAGAACATGTTGAGAAGACTGACCATTGCTGAACTTTTGTATGCAACAACACTCCCTTCATAATCTTTTAGTTCATACTTAACTTCTCCAAGCAATCGAAAAACATCAGGGTCACTCAGTTTTTCCTTGGAAGACAAAAAAATTCACAGCTATTAGTTCAGGGAATATATAGAAAGCGTGACTTACGTAGGCAAGTTCAATGAGAAGTCCAAGGTCAAAAAATTAATAAACCTTAGACAATTCATCAAGTAGAGAGGCGGCTCTTGCATACTCTCCTAGTTCTGCCAAAGTTACTGCAGCTCCCTGAAAATCCTTTCAAGTTATTCAGTAAAACTGAAAGTAGCAGAATAGAACTAGAATCCCTAACTTACTTCAAGAGCAGTTGGATCTTTTGGGGAGTTACTTAGTGTTGTCTCATATTCCTTCACTTTACTCTGCCACATGTCAGGAAGCATATCTTTAATCATTTCGTAACTTTTCAGACCGAAGTTAGTACTTTTAACATATGTGTCAGAGACAGAGGAGTGCATGGTCATAACTTATAGTGTAAAACTTTCAGAACAACAGGAATGATTCCAGCGCAACACTACTTTAGCAACAAAGAACTGATGGACTTAAATTAGTAATCTTGATTTCAAGGTAAGTAACTGTAAAGCTAATGGACAAGACAAGAAAGAACTACTACTCTCCTCGCACCAAATTTCCTGTGAAGAGAAACAACAGATCAATTCTTTTTCCTTTTTCCTGGAGATGAGTATCTGTGTTTGTAGAACGCTTCGCATGATATGGCATACCTCTCTTTCATATCAAAGCTTTCAGCATTCCTGCTTATTATGCCTAATTTTGGGAAACCTAAGAATATTGCTGAAAGAAAAAAAAGAATAACCAAATGGGTGCTAAAAGTTGCCATGTCTCCCCTTCTCACCAATCTACTAAAGGAAACCTACTAGAGCAATTTATTGAACATTTTCTTCATAAGAAAAGAAAAGATAAAATAAAACAGACATGAAAAGACGATCAAGTCCCAACTTTTTTGAAGAAAAACAATAGTCAGATGAAAACGGATACCTGAAGAGTAGCTTTCTCCTCCTCTGACAGCTTACTATTGACCACTGCACTGTCTTCCGTGGGACTAACACTGAAAGATTAAATCCATATCCCAGTTAAAATAATTATAACTCAAGCAATTAAAGGAACATGACGAGGAAGAGATATCGATAATAGAACAAAATGATGCTGCTTTTACACCAGAATATTGTCTGTTTCAATGTGTATATATACCTTCCTGATGGAAGAAAATCTCCAAGAGCAAAAACCAGACCAAAGACCACAACAGCAACACCAACTCCAATCTGTACCATGACAATTGTATCTGTGTAGTATGTTCAAAGTACAAATCTATGCTGGAAAAGAACACTTTTTACCTTGGTACCAAGGTCAATTGTTGTCTTGTCCATGCCAATAGGTGCATCATAGTCAATTGCTCCAAATTCTTTTTCCTCATCTGCCTTCTTTTGTTCAAGTGCAGACCTGGTGCATAGGGCAGAAAGCCAAATAGTTCAATCACAAATAATCTGTGGAGATGCAAAACCAAAATTGTTACAGAAAGAGATTTTTTCTAATAGGCCCCCCAACTAACAAAAAGTGTGGTAAGAAGGAGAATGAAAAGAACTAAATCTATACCTTCTAACAGCTTTTAGTCGCTCCTCAAATTCAACATCCAATGAACTGTTCTTAGACTTTTTATCACCTTGAGAACTTAAACGAGGTGCCTCTACGAGTAGAACTTCATGTTAACTCAATGCATCAAAATGAACTAAAGATACAAAAATAAGAGTATAAAAAATCATAGGAAATATCAGTTTGTCAAACAACATAATTGACACAGTTGTGCATATAACGGCAAGCATAGTATTCCAAGTAAAAGATACAAAAGTAAAAGAGTGGAATCTGTGAGTCATCAACCATAAGCAGATAACGGGGAATAGCAAATCAAAGAAGGTAAGCCAAATATTGAATGAAAAGTTTATCCACTTACGAGGGGATACTGAGAGAGACTGTTTGGTTGTTGATTCCCTGCACCAGACAACACAACACCGTTAAGCATTACAACAGATAATAGCAGATACACAGACGAAGGAGAGATAGAGATAGAGAGACTGGTTACTGAAGTAGAGAAAGGATTTTTTAACATACCTTTGCTGCGATGCCAAGCCCTTGTCCTCCCTCGAGGTACTGATTTTGTTACTCTAAATAATTAAAATCAACCAATGAATCTCCGAAAGGAAAAGAAATGCTGATACTCACCCACCCACCATTAGTGCTAATATGATATAAATTGTTCAAAAATTTGAAGTTAGAAAAGGATATCTTTTGAATTTAACCAGATGATTTGAAAAAAAAAAAAAAACAGAGAAAGCTTCGAGCTAGAGAATGAGAAACCTTGTTCTTGTTAGTGTTGTTGGCACCAAAACCACGGCTGGGCTTGCAATCTGAGCATTGTATTTGGAAAGATAGGAAACCGCTGCTTCTGATTGTGGTATACATATGTGAAAATTTATCTCATCTTGTTTTAATACACGATGAACTTTAATTTCATTCTCTGGAAAATTTTCCAACACAGCAGAGCACACTCACTCTCCTTCTCTTATTTTACAAGAGAAAACAACTGATAAGGTTTCCGTCTGTCAAATGTTTACCAACAGATTACGGTTTCCCAGGTCATCACATCACTTAATCCACGACAGCATACGAGGACTCTCAACAAAAATTAAAACTTTCTGATTTAGATCTTTCAGATTTATCTAATTTTCTGTATAATTTATCACGTTTTATTTTTCTTGATCTTAAAAAAAACTTTGATTTTACACGTTAATTAATCTCACAGAACTAAATATTACTCACCCTTCAATATATCAATTTTATTAATTTCCTTTCTATCCGTCGTATATTAGAAAATATCGATGATTTATTTATAAATTTACAAGTGATTTAAATCCTTGAAAAAGTTATTTAAAAATTAATAAAAAATTTAATATAAAAATAAAATTAATAAATTTAAAATACAAGTAAAAAAATCATTTAAATTTAAAATTATAAGTGTGGAGACAAAAATATATTTCATATTATAATATCGTGTTAAAATAATTGGTATAGTATAAAATTTATTTGATCTACTCAATTTTTTTGTATGAATAAAATTTTATCACCCTAGTCAATGTATAAAATGTAATATTAATTCGTATATGAAAAATGTTTCTCTAAGACAATTCCTATATTTTAGAAATGGATTGATTGAACAGATTAAAAAAAAACAAAAGGAAATGGATTGATAGGACATCCAAAACTAATACGTATTTATATTTCTAATCAACCTTTTTGTAGAAATATTTCTAATCAATTCATAGTTTGGCAATAACGGAGATTTAATTTTAAAAAATTGAGAAAAGACTATTTTATTTATATATGTGGTTATTTCTTTACATATATTATTATTATTTTTAAAAAATAAAATATGCGCATAACACATATTATTTAAAGCCCTGAAGAGTGACATTTTATTTTATGGAATATATATTTAAAGAAGAAGAAAAGAAGTAGATAAAAATATTATGAAAAAGAAATGGAACTTTACACTCGCTTTTAACTTGCAAGATAGAACGAGATGAATTACAAGTTGGCATGAT
The DNA here is from genome assembly GCA_022379115.2 of Bauhinia variegata. Lineage (NCBI taxonomy): Eukaryota > Viridiplantae > Streptophyta > Magnoliopsida > Fabales > Fabaceae > Bauhinia > Bauhinia variegata. The sequence continues at coordinate 24,572,426 of CM039427.1, forward strand.
AGAGAAAAAGTAATGGGAGTAAAAAAAGAAGTCTTCAAAAGCGGTTATAAGGAAAGGAATTGGATTTGGATTTGGATTTGGATTTGGATTTGGATTTTCCTTATTCGAAGATAGTAGGCTGTGTTAGAGGAAAACCTCCCAGCACTCGGCTTTCGAACCCCCATGGCATGGCATGGCACGGCATCTCTTCTGAAACAATGAATGAATGGCATCACGGAGGAGATTTAGTAGCATTGGCAAGAGAGTTCCAAATGTGAGCGATATGGGGGATAAGAGCGCCAATTCCTTTGAGTGCGGCGCCTGAGGCTAAGCCGATGGCAAAAGTCTCGACATACCCAGGCTTGGAGTCCAGCTTCATGTCAATAACAGTGATGCGATTGTTGACAGCATCAATCTTTCTGGAACTTTCCATCAACACCCTGTCCTTTTTCCCTCTGCCGGAGGATATCACTCCAAACAGCGCTTTCTGCAGATCCTCGATAACCTTCGTCGAAGCTTCTCGTGATTCTAGCCCTTGGGATTCATAATGGGATATCAGCTCTTGTGCCGTTGGCAGCTTTCTTTTCCCCGAACCACCTGAAGATGGAAGACTCTTATTTGGGTTTGGGTTTGGTGTCGATGCCCGTTCCATTTCTTCTCTCTGTCTTTGGTGCTGCTTCTCTTTTCTGGTTGCAGGAGGAAGGGAGCAAGGAATAGATAGGGTTTCTGATTCAATGCAGACTGCTGACTAGAAAGAAACAGAGAGGAGAGACATATAAAATGGGTCATGGGCTCATGGGCCTGGGTAGTTGATGATGGGATAATCTTCTTAGTCAAGAAAATAAAAGTTTTAAAAACAAGGAAATCAGAAAGAAAATAAATGATATAGAATGCGACAACCTCAAATTTCCGAGCCCTCACGACGCTTAGGTCCGTACGGTCTAGCTTGTATGATGTAAATATTAGTTATCTCCATTAACAAAGAATATGGAAAATGTATTGCCTCACCCTCAAAGATTACTGCTAAATTTAGACACCATTTGATCCATGACTAGATTGCATTGTGATGCTGGTGCTGCCATGCCTCATGTACAGAGTAGACCGACCAATTCTTTTCACTGGTTTGACTGGGTGGAGGTGTAGAATACTATACTCCCCGCGTTGTTCAATTTACGTCAAGAACCATTTCATTTAGTAATATTAATATGAAGTCAAGTCACAAACGATGTGGACAAGTTGAAATTAATGGTTCAATTTTACATGGTTATAAGTTCTAATAAATCAGGCCCCATAATGTACACCATGCCATATCATACTACCTATCTCTATGCTTGCAAAATTATCAAAATGAAATTGGCTAAATCCGCAATCGATATCAATAACTCTCACAGGAAGACTGGAGCCATTACGAGTGTAATTGTTGCGAGCATCTTTATAAGGACATGAAGTGAAGGCCCAGCTGTGTCTTTGAAAGGGTCTCCCACCCTGCAGAATGAGTGAAATTTATTAAAACTTGCTCAATATCATTACACAGACTTAATCATCACCCAATCCAAATCCATTTCATAAACTCTGAAACATCATAATTCAGTAATCACGCCATAACCAATTCATGAGCCCTAACAGAAACTCACTCTCTTCTTCCTATTATATTTTGGTGACAATTGTATCAGTCAAAGTAAGCTGGAAAACAATCCTCTTCGTCATCGACAATCAAACATTACAGTCCTGAAGAAAAACAGTCCTTTTGTATGACAAAATAGATGGTAAGAAAATAGAGATGAATATCCCTCTTTCTATAGCTCAAGTCCACTTTTGAGGTTAGAGAATGTTGGGGAATTATCATTGGTGATATTGGAGCGGTGAAAAAGCAGAGGCATTGGTGACAGACAGTACAAAAGCCAATGACAATGGTACTGGTAGTAGTGGAAGCTAGTGGAAAAATTCAATCTTGGTAGCGATGCTGGTAGCATATGAATGTTATGGAAGTGCTATGATCATGAGGGAGATAATAATATCTGAAGTCACTCGGCAGTGCTGTAGTTGCTATCACGGCATCAGCCACATTTAGGAATAGCAATAAGTTATACTCCTTTAACTTTAACTTCACCCTCCCATACCAAACACACTCTTTTGGAGTATTGTTATACACAGTGAAAATGCTACAAGTGTATTATTATGAGTTCTGGAATAATTACAAGCTGAATGTAAAAAAAATTATCAACAAAGCTCTAAGCAACCGTATAAAAAGATTCTATAAACCAGGCGCAAGGAAACTAAAGCCAAACATTATAAACCCCTAAATATCACTAAAATAGCCATTCACACGCTGATGCAATTATTGAACAGTAAAGTCAAAAATCAGATGTAACTTACGTATCTCCTGTAACTGCCGCTTTATGAGCATCACTTCCCTTGCCTCCAAGAGCTCCTGTCTCTATGTATTTCTTTGCATTATCCCAGGCACCACCAGCTGTGTTCAGAAAAAGTGCCATAAGAATACCAGAAACTGTTGCAAACATCAGAAAGGCAGCCACAACTTTAGCCCCAAGTAGTGGATGCCCTGTATAGTAGCCTAAAATTCGGAATAGAAAACCTGCACATATTTAAGTAATGGAAAAATTTAGCAAAATTCATCACCTTAAATATTATAAAAAAAGAATCAGGTTATCCAGAAAAGAAAAGGGAAAGTGATGAAAAGAACTAATGACATGCATGCAATAGAGAAAAACATATTGAAGATTTATTGAACTTTCCAGATACAAAGAACAGAATGATCAAATGAATCCATAAATTTAAAAGCAACTGAGGTTCTGAATTAAGGGAACACTCAGAGTTAGCTTACAGTGTTTTCTATTGCTGATTTCACAGGCACTGTTTTGAAGGTTTATCAGAGAATGTTAACAAAGAAAAGCCCTGATCAAATTGGAAAGAGACCTCATCTCTCAGAAGGCACAAATGATAAAACTATGTAACAATTCCGTGGCAAGTTTTCTCTACTATGGTGATGGTTCACCCAACCTCGATATACAAATGGTATAAAAGAAGATTTTGAAATCAGAGGCAACCAAAAAAATAAGCTTTAACGTGTAGAATTCTTCAATGCCAATGCATGGATGTTAACCCAATAAAGAGAAGGGAAAGCGGAAATAAACCATAAATGAAAAATCAAAATATAAACAGCATGACTTATGTATAACAGATATAGGAAATTTGGGGTTTCAAAGTTAAGTGTTTACATCTAGGCAGGAAGCGTGAAGAATTACAGGGAGCACACCCAGCACTCAAGAATTCAAAATGGTGACATATTATAGATGGTTCTGAAAATAGATATTTGTGTGATGATGGAATGCCATACCTCACATGATTATGAATTTTAATTAGCGTGCCTTTGATCTAACTTGTCAAGTAATATTTATTATAACTCATGTAACAAAATAATCAGAGACATGATCATACAAAACTATGACATTTTCTCTACCAACAGTGCTTTTATGTGAGAAATGTGCAAATAAGATACTAAAAGCAATTACCCACCAACTACGATAGGTGAAATGATGGCCAAAGCACCAGGTTTTATCATCTCCCTTAACGATGCAGATGCTACAATAGCAACACAACGACCATAATCTGGCTTCTCCTTATAATCCTGTTGGAAGCACAAGGGAAGAGACATAAAAGGAAAGTTCAAGAAAACAAATGTAACGTGCATAGCAAAATCAATTAACAAACCTAAACTCACCATTATACCAGGCCTCTCAATGAACTGCCTCCTCACTTCATTAACAACCTCTTGTGCAGTTCGGCCAACAGCAGAACATGCCCAAGCACTAAAGACAAAAATAAGCATGGAGCCCAACAACCCACCTATGAAAACTTCTGGAATAGCTATATCAACCTGGAATTCAACCAGAAGTTGTAAGTCAGAAAAAAAAAAAAAAAACAAAGTACAATCTAACTCGAAAAAGCACAGCAGTAATAACAATGATAGTTAGGTGAGAGCCAGTTCCATATACCTGGTTAAAAGGTTCATGAGCAAATGCAGAAACCTCATCCATATAAGCACTAAACAAAAGGAAAGAAGCAAGAGCAGCAGAACCAATGGCAAAGCCTTTAGTGGTAGCTTTGGTTGTGTTTCCTACTGCATCAAGAACATCAGTGATCTCTCTGACACTTTCAGGCTGTAAAGACCATATATACAACAAAATTACTGGTTAGTACATGTGAGAAATAAGAGAGATAAACTTTTAAAAACCATCTGATTGATTCTAGGCCCAATTTGGAGGGGCTGGATCACTGTTAGGCCCAAGCCCAAAGAAACCAACCATATGGAAGGTTTATTCTAGGAGACACAAAAATATGTAACAGTTAATTATGTAAGGCAGTTATGTACGTGTTTGGGGAGCAGTTATTCAATGTCGTGGGGTAATTAGTTAATGTTATGTATGGGCAGTTAGTTGCGTACAGGGCATAGTAGTTAGTTACTTTGTCTGTGTATTTAAGTTTGAATGTATGATGAGGTATCAGGAGAATTATTGTTATTGTTAGGCCTTCTGGCTGGGCAGAGAAGGATTTTTTCCTTTTCAGAAGGAGCTTTGCTTTCTGCTGGTAGACTATCTCTACCAGAAATTTTTGTATTTTTCTCTATTTAATACTATAAAATTATTAAAAACTTGAATCTTAATTCTGGGTTCCTATCAATATTATTCAAGGATTACCTGCTGACTCATCTCAACAATTCCTCCAGCATTATCAGCTATCGGACCAAACATATCCATGGTAAGAATATAGGCAGCAGTACTCAGCATTCCCATTGTCGCTACAGCTGTGCCAAACAATCCACCAGTTGGGTTTCCCTTTTCATCTATTAATCCAGAAGTGTGGCCCAGCCAGAAAGCTGAGACAATAGATATACTAATGACAAGGACGGGAAGAGCTGTTGATTCCAGACCCAAACTGACACCAGCAATTATATTAGTCCCATGACCAGTGGAGCTTGAAAGGGCCAAAGTGCGCACAGGCTCATATTTGTAGTCAGTGTAATACTTTGAAATCCAGACAAATATGTAAGCTGTGATTATACCAATCAACCCACACAAGGCAAAGTTGAACCATGCGGAAGGTGCTTGTTCAGTATAAAGCAACCACCGAGTTGACTGTAAAGTAATTCAAATCAAAAAATAAGAATATATTGTATGACAGGATTTGAAAAGGATGAGTATATTTTTCAGTTTCAATCCTAATCAAAGTTTATATACAAGTCTAAATATTTCCAAATGACAGAATTAAGATAGAGGTAACGCCATAAACTTAACCAATCCAGACAACTTACATAAGTGAAATAAAAAGTATCATAAAGTGAAGATGAACTATTACCAGACCAAATGTTAGAACAGCTAAAACTATTGTAACTGAATATCCTTTCTCAAGAACTGTCATTGGATCCTCCACTGGAGACTTCAGACCAGAGTCACGTGTACCCCTAATTGAAAATATTCCAACTGATGAAACGACCAGATCAAATGAGTGAACAACAAGGGGAAACAAGATGAAGCCAGATGGATCTGAATAAAAAAAAAAGGCATCAAATTAATCGAGCACATGTAAGAAAAATAACTCATCATCAAAAAGTAAACAAGATAGATAAGGACGGGGATAAAGATGTACCTACCTTCAATTTTACACCGTTGTGCCATTGTTGAACCGAGAATCATGGCACTGATGATTTCAGCAGCAATACTTTCAAAAAGATCAGCACCTCTAGCAGCACAATCTCCCACATTGTCACCAACCTTAAAATCAAAACGCAAAGCAATATGATAAGTGATAACCAAAACAGAAGTAGATCCAAGAAACATAAAATAGAGAAGTGAAGCACCAAGAAATATAAATTATATCTTTCAAAGTTATGTGGTTTACATCAACGAGTATTTGTAGCCAAGCATCTCTCAAAATTTACAGAAACTGCAATTGTATGCGAATCAGTCAACTATACAGGCTTCCCGTATACTTTTGATAACCATCATATCTCAATTATACCCTCGTGATATTCCCTTGAGGACAATATTAGAGTTTCATATAGAAAGAGATGGAAATAAAGGAATTTCACTTTTCTTTTTGCTACTATTCCAATACATACCACCACAACAAATTTGTTATTGTTCCATCCATTTAATGAAATGATTAAAGCAAGACCAAAATGCTCATAAGAAAATTCCTTCACATGCAAACATATATGCATTTGCTTAGAAATCAAGTAGTCAGAAAATTCCATCACTGGCTTGCAGTATGCAGTCATATCATTGAGGAAAACATATATTATTTTTATGTTTCCATCCTTAATTATCAGCATGTAAAACTTTAATGTAACCAGGAAATGACATGATTGTTTGCAGGAAATTCTTATTTACTTCAAAGTTTTAACTGTATGGCTGTTTTTTTTTTTTTTGCCAAGGACTATATGACCTCATTTCAAAATCACTTTCAGAAACAAAAGCTCCTTACAATGCCGGGGAGAAAAGTAGTATCTACATCAAAATCATACAAGAAGCGCCAACTTTAATGCATGAATGCTTCTCACAATGAAGTAAATAGAGATAAGACACCATTACCAGATCAGCAATTACAGCAGGATTCCTAGGGTCATCTTCCGGAATTCCCTGCTCGACTTTTCCAACAAGATCTGCTCCTACATCGGCTGCTTTTGTATATATTCCACCACCCAACTGAGCAAACAGGGCTACAAAAGAAGCACCAAAACCATATCCAACAAGGAGAAGGGGCACTGGAAAAAAAAAAAATGTTGAGGGATAGAGAGGGAGAGAGTAGATAACAGAAGTGCCACCAAAGGATGCAAACAACACTCCAAATTAAAAAAAAAAAAAATGAAGTCAAGTGTGCAATCACACAGTTAACAAATCTAAATCTAAATTGGAAAAAAAACACACACACACAATTAGAGCAAAAGTAATCCTAACAATTGGAGTGCAGTATGATAAACAGTAGTTCTTACTTTCTAATTCTTTAACTGGTGAAAATTTCATAATTAAGAAGATTAATTAAGTTAAATTAATATAATAAAAGACGAAAAAAAGAAAAGAACATGAACTTTAAACAATGATCACTAAAATATTGGCCCTCCAAACATAAGCTCTAGCAATAAAGATACCCCCTTAATGCCACTGTATTCAATTACAATACAAGCAAGGTGGGCAGTAACTTCTGCCCAAACATCCTGGCATTGCTCTCCAACCAAATACACCATATTAGTCACAAAAGCCATGCCACAAGAAAATCCTGTTCTCCTTAATTCTCTGAGAACCGCCACATTGGACCATAAAAGTTGTTCCAAACTCCAATACAAACTCATTGCTCACCAAAAATACCAAAAAGCCTAGTTCAAACATTGCAGTAAAAGAATCAAAGTACAAAGAGGCGATCATCTTGTACAATAGTCCAGTCTGTTTGGAAAGAAAAATACTCTATACACTAGTCCTGTCAATACCAAAAATATATCTCCGTGTAATTTTAAAATTGTCATAAAAATACATATTGAGTTACTGTAATTTGTGAACAATCAATTGTATAACATTTCCCCCAGCTAGTTACTAGTCTATACAATGTGATAATTCAACCTAATTAACAAGTCACAACCATGTTCTAATACATAATAACATTTTAGCATTAAAGGAAAAACTTAGTTAAAAGGAGAGGTCTATACATACAATCAGTAACCTTCATTGAACCTGGTAAGTCCACTCCCAACCAAACATAAAATGTGGCATAGAGGATTGCTATACCAATTACCGCCATACCAACCACAACTATAGCAGAGAAACCACCTGCACGAATAGCTACCTGCACAATTTTTATCCAGTTAATATAGAGACTTTGAACTGTTCATAGTTTTCTCTGGAAATGACAACAAACTAAACAATCGATAAACCTGTAATGCCTCTCTTGCAGACCGTCTTGCAGAACTAGAGACTCTAACATTGGCACGAACTGACACCCACATCCCTACATATCCTGCAATACCTGAACAAAGAGCACCTAAAAGAAATGCTGCTACAGTGATGCACGCAGAAGTTGACCTGAATCAAAATAGTGGAAAATAACAGATAAGGACACGTTAAATATACAAAAGATTAAGCCTCTATAGCTAATATATATTTATAACATCACCTCCCCAGGCCAGAAGATTCCTGTTGAGGAGTTGTACTGCGAAACAAATATATGCAGAGGATGACCAGAGAAAGCAACAGAGCCATCTTGGATATACTCCCGTACTGGGTCCTGAAAAATCCTTCAGCTCCATCTCGTATAGCATCTGATATCTAGAAAACAAAATGATAAGCTCAGGAGTCAGGACAGGTGAATGCGTTCATGGTATCTGATCCAATTTTCGATACTTATCATCACAAAACAAGAGAATACAATAATTATACAGAACACATATGCCAGACCAACTACGTCCTTCTTTCTACCAAAACCTCAAAAATAAAAGTTCCAAAGAGACCAGAAAAACCCAATGTTCATCCAAAATTCCAAAAAGCTGACTGCAATGCTACCAAGTAACCTCAAAATATAAGAAAAGATTATTGTTTGACTCCAAAATCCAAATACGCGTAATAAATATGATGATACAACCCATATCAATTCCCCAACAAAGCATCTTGTTAGTTAATACCTACAAAAAGGCACAGATGCCAAACAGCATCACCTTCATAGAACATTTAGGAAACCTGTTCACCTTTTACTTCTTCATCAACTAGATATAAATAAGAGCAAATTCCTTCATGTTTAGCTATGCCTCCGGACAACAACTTAACTTTGTATGTACTCTCTTACAATGACAAGGATTATACAGTCCACACTCCACAATGAAGATGAAAAGAGCACATTCAATTCAGAACTTTGCATTCTATTCTTCAGTAAGTTCACAGAAAGTAATCAACTAAGCCTATGTAGAACCACCTTTGACACAAAACCAAAGATTTTGTACCAATAACTGTGTAAACACAGATTGGGGTGTGGGAGAGGTATGGGATCAGGTAACTTAACAAACCAAACAATAATAAATAGGTTTACCTGAACCATTTCAGGGGGGCCCTCGTCCTTTGCAAGCACCCACTTTGCAAGATATAATGAAACAAGGAAGCTGAGAATACAAACGGAGAATACGAACACGATGATGGGAGATGTACTTGCTCCAATGTAAAAGATAGCTCCAAAACCAAGGAGCAAAAGTATGAACAAGACTCGGACATTTATACCCAGGAGAATACGAAATATCTGCAGAAAGGCACAAGCCAAATATTTATGTAGCTCGAGTAGTAAATAAAATGCCACTCACTGAATAATTCATGAGTCAACAAAACAATAATGCAAAGAAGGGACAGACTCAATTCACATAATCCAAATAAATAAATAAAAGAGCACACGTATGAATTTTACTTAATTATAAAGCAAATAAAGAGGTGCTATAAGACTCTATAGAAAATGAGCAGAGGGCTTTTACCAGCGGAGTATAGGCTTTATTACGCATGTTGGGAAAAGTTCTAGGCCTGTCTTGGTAAGGCCCCAGATTACCACTCTCCAAATCATCATCCACCATTATATTGTGGGTAGAGTTCACCCTCCTGGCTACAGGATAAGAGTTGTACTCACTAACTTGGGGCAAGTCAGCCCCTGAACCTGGTCGCTGAATTTTGAATGTTTTATCCGCCACTAAAAGATTTTAAGTTTCACTGAGAGTGTGTAAGCTAACAAAATCTTTCGTTGTCAAACTAGACAGTCTTTACATCCAAGTGCCTCTTTCTTTCTCTCCCTGCAACAGGATTCAGGAATTTCAAATAGAAATAATCAACTTAAAATTTTTGATAAGCCAAAAGAGAGTCCCAATAAGAAAAAATATACATGAAAAAAGAAACTAGATAGAGAAAAGGGTGCTAAATATAAGGATATAAAATTTAAAGCCGTTAAGAGTCAATCATATCCAAAATTCATGGGTAGGCTCCTCAAAGGGTCTAAAATCGGAATGTTCCTTGTGCTTTCTGGAAATATACAGTACAAATTCTAGATCCATATTTTGTTTACAGTATTTTATCACAGGGCTCAGACTTTGAATAGAGATATAACAAAAGTATAAGTGACAACATTTCCGGAGAGCCACTAATACCAGAAAAGCGCAACGGACCTCAAAGACTTGCACATCATCTTGGAGGCCAAAGAAACGCACGAGTTTGGAAATGCTCAATCAGTAAATTCTATCAACAGCTGCACATATCTATCGTGGCCAAAATCTACGATCTCAATAAAAACTGAAGATTGAAGAAAAAAGAGTACATATTCAAAGTTAAAATATGAATTCATATTGCAGAAAAATCAGTCAAATGCTACGACAGTAGAAATTGTGTCCCTCGATACCATTAACATATTTAAGAAAAATATTCAAGTAGATCTAATACTTGACCATTCAACAAAATCGCAGCGAATATTCTGTAACCGCAATTTCCCCTCGGCTTTACTTGCTCTTGCCACGCCCTCCTCTGGTTTTATCAGCGATTCCCGCAGAGAGAAAGCGGAAGCTCTTTCAGGGAAATAGGAAACATAAATTTCTTTCGAACTTTTTTTTTTTTTTAATTTATCATAATCATAATCATGACTGTTAAGCAGTGAACACAGGAAGGTACCTCCGAATGCACTGCGTTAATTTATTTAATACTAGGTATCCGATGGAATAAGCTGTGAATTTTAACAGAATAAGTTATATTTTTTTAAAAAAAATATATTTAATATTAAAATAAGTAAATAAAATATAGTAAGATAATTTAATAATAATAAACAAACATTTCGCCATGTCATCTGTCAATGGGATCCACTAACATTTCGCCATGTCATCTAAGCTACATTTCAATTGGCTGATTTATGTAATACTGTTCAAAATGAAAGCACCACCTTTTTACGGTGAGAATCAGTAATTAACACATTTTTTTATGGAATCGTTTTTTTTTGTTATACAGAGAAGGAGCTGGTGAGAATGACAGACCTTAACTCTAGTACTTACTTATAGTAACTAACACATTTCTAGTACTTAAAAAAATGATAAACCAATCAAAAAAATTAAAAAATGATGATACAATTATTTTTTATAGCACTTTAAAATTTATTATTTATAAAATTAAAAATCAGCCATAACTAATTAAAATTTAACAAAATTAAATTTTCTACATTACAATTCTGTACAAAAGAAATTATATTTGTTATCTCTAAAATACTCATTTTCCCGTTTTCAAAGAAAGTGCCCATTTATAAAATGTGTTATTTTGAAAACTTATTTATATGTTTTCTTAAACATATATTAAAACCAGACAAGACAACAACAAAAATATGTTATTTAAATACAAACAAGATAAAAATTAGTCCAAATAACTTTTGTCTCAATCTCAATCTCACTTTTATCTTTTGAGTTTTAATTTATTTCATTCTAAAATTGTTTTGAATTTTTTTACTTAAGTTAAAATAGAACACTAAAATAGTTAATTTTGTTCCCACTCTAGGTTAAGAGTGACTCGAAATTTTACGAGGCACGTATGAAAACACAAAATATAATAAATAGCTAGCGAATGTGCAAAAGAAAAAATAAAATAAAATCATTGTTGGTAATGTATGACCATTGCATGTATAGAGGTAATATCCTTCATGTGGCTTGGCTTGCCACTATAATATGGAGAGGATCATACCTTTGTATGACCTTTCAAACTGAAACAATTTATGAATAGTGATGTAAACGTACTTTTTGGGAATCAAGGGTCTGAATTGAGCGCTCTATAACCATTTTACCATTGCATGTAAACGCACACATGGTCTTGCTCTCTCTCTTTCTATTCTATATATATATATATATATATATATATGCCTTGCGTGAAGCCATCTCTATTTACTTAATTTGAGAAATAAACTTTTACAGATTATGGTATTTCCTGAATTATAATGGGACGATGATTGTGCTAGCTAGAATAAGAGTTACTACTATACAAGCTAGCTAAGCGAAAAGTGATGAGAATGTGGGTATGAAAAACGTGTGCAAATGGCGGCAGTGGGAATTGAATTAATGGGTATATATACTCCATATAGAAAGTGATTCATTCATGTTCATGATTAATGGTAATTAATGCTTCCGTTTAAGTAAATATATATAGTTGCGTCTTCGCATTGCATATATATCTTAATTTAATTAATGCGCTCATCTTTGATTTCCACTATCTAACTATATATAAGCTGAAAGAAGCCATTCTAATTATTAATCTGCACAAGTAAGAGACTTGTGTTATTGATAATGAGAGGCTGCTGCTGCAGCGTTACAGTACTCGTATCAATAATAGTACTAGTGCGGGCGATGAGTTTGGGAGTGATCGAGGGATCATCAAGGTCACGGTCAGGGTCAGGGTCGGGAAAGAAATGGGCGGTACTCGTGGCGGGTTCTAATGGCTATGACAATTACAGGCACCAAGCTGATATTTGCCATGCCTATCAGATATTGAAGAAAGGTGGCCTCAAGGATGAAAACACTGTTGTTTTCATGTATGATGATATTGCATTCAATCCCAGCAACCCAAGGCCTGGGGTTATCATCAACAAACCCAACGACAATGATGTTTATCAAGGAGTTCCCAAGGATTACACTGCAAGTCAAGTTAATCCAACAAACCTCTATGCCGTGATCCTTGGAAACCCAAGTGCTCTCACAGGAGGAAGCGGCAAGGTGGTTGACAGCGGTCCCCATGATTTTATTTTCATTTATTATGCAGACCATGGTGCTCCAGGGATTCTCGGTTAGTCCTTCGCGACGTCGCGCTTTCTCGTCTGTTAATTAATAACTTAACTGAATTAACATTGCTCAGGTATGCCGGATGGGCAATTTATCTATGCCAATGATCTCGTGCGTGTCTTGAAGAAGAAGCATGCTGCTAATGCCTACAAAAGAATGACAAGTTTCTTCATTCAATTCAATATTTAAACTCAACATTCTCTCCATAATTACATACTGAGATCATTTACGCATTCGTTCTTAATTGTAATAAATAATCAAAAAAGGTGATATACGTGGAAGCTTGTGAATCTGGGAGCATCTTTGAAGGCCTTCTTCCAAATGATATAAACATATATGCAGCCAATGCAGAGGAGAGCAGTTATGGAACCTATTGTCCTTATTTCGATGCCGATGCACCACCCGAGTATACTACTTGTTTGGGAGACTTGTACAGCATTTCTTGGATGGAAGACAGGTACCCGCGACCTTAATTATTCTCCTAATTAATTGATTAATTAATATTTACTCCCTTTTCCTTAATTTCGTGCATGGGATGGGAACTTCCATTTTGGGATCGATGCGATGCATGGGAGCAGTGACAAACATGATATGGCAAATGAAACTTTGAGGCAACAATATGGAGTGGTAATTGTAATTGAATTGCATAGTATATAAGAATAATTATTTAAGTTGGAATTTGCTTGTAAAATTAGAGATAGGTATAGGTATCTAAATCTACATATATATATATATATATATAAATTGTTCACTTGGATTGGATTGGATTGCACATTGGTTCGAAGGAGAACATTGTAAGGTAATATAGTAGCAAGTTCTCACGTGATGCAATATGGAAACAAGGATGTGAGTAAAGATTCGATGGCGACCTACATCGGTACTGATCCAGCTGCCAAAGCGAATGGGGATTCGTATTCCTCCTCCTCAACGCGGCTTCTCAGCCAGCGAGATGGCCTTCTACTCCATCTTTCGCTTAAGGTTAATTTTCTTTTCTTGATATTGACATTGATTAGACTTATTGTCGATTCCATCATCTACTGGCACTCGTTTCAGTTCCAAAAGGCACCTGATGGCTCTATTGAGAAGGTGACAGCCCAGAAAGAGTTGGCTGATGAAATATCCCAGAGGGAAAATCTAGACAGTTATATGGGGGAACTCTTGTTTGGAAAGAATAAGAGTGCCATGTTAGCCAATGTTCGTCCGGCAGGCCAACCACTTGTGGATGACTGGGATTGCTTTAAGACGCTTGTAAGTACAAACAAACAAACAAAAGCATTAATTAATTCAATTTCAATTGTAAATCATCAGAATGAGTACACTTGTGAATTTCTTGCAGATGAAAACTTACCAGAGCCACTGTGGAAGCTTATCAAGATATGGAATGAGATACTCGAGAGCCATAGCTAAAATGTGCAACGCTGGCATTCGTGCGGAGCAAATGGTCGCAGCATTGTCTCGAGCTTGTCCTACTAATTAAGAAACAGAAACAGAAATAGCATGCATGCATATGCTTCTTAGATGTCCTTTTCTTTTTCAACTTAAATAAAATCAAGTGGTTATCCTGCTTTCGAATTTCCTTGGGGAGTGGAGTGGTGATCACTGATTATACATAATAGTAACAAATTCTATGATAAAGGAAATAAGTTACCAACTCCAATCGTCATGATCATGATCATAAAAATAAATAAACCACCTTTTCAATATTGTCGGCAAGTGCAAACGCATATCCATCCCATTCCCTGTTTTGGATGAATAACAAACGCTAGAAAGGATATGTCTGTCTGTCTGTGTGTGCCTTCGTCCCTGTCAGTCAGTAAAGGTAACTAGTCTAATCTAATATCTTATCTAATAGTATATTATTACTCGGAAATCTATGGTGTAACATTTACAGCCTATGGTATCCAAGACAAGAGCCTCAATGTCACTGATGCAGGGACAGAGACGTCACACGAGTACATTCTCTACACCCATAAAGTCAGCAGCAAATTCTTCGTCATTTTTTCCGAGCATATCCTTTAAGCTCCATTTAATATTCCTTCCTTTCAGTACCAAATATCTTGGCTTTATCTTCTTCTCTAATGAATGGCTAAAATACTTAGGATAGCCTACCACGTGTCTTACTGGCCTCTCCATTGTGTTCACCAGGAATTCTATTTTTGGTCTCAGAACCTCCTCAATGCTGTACCCAAGGAGAGGAGGAAAGCAGCATACCATAAAGGCAATCTCTTTTTGTGAAAGCCCTAACTTCATCAAATATATCACCCTGCAAAACAACACCACCAAATCAAGTTACAAAGATAACAACTAGAAACAAAAACTTTAGGAGATGAGGGGGAAAAAGTCTACAAATCACAAATGAGGGTTCATTTTCCCGTTTAATGTTTATGCACTACAGTATTTATGTGGTGTCATGCAGTTGAAGAAAGTTTGAAGTTAACCCTATTTATCCTGCATCTTCTTTTTCTTTTTACATTTATAACTTACACTCACTGCCTGAATCTGATCTGAGGTACCCTGGTTAAGTAGTAAATATTGACCAGATGAAAGTAAAAACAACAATAATATCATACTGACAGTAAAGCCAAAGACAAACGACATGCAAAAATATCAGGTCAGTGTCAGCCAGAACATTACCGAGGTAGTACAGTTCTATTAGTGTCAGCCACAAGAAGCTGTGGATACATTTTGATAACCCGAGGAAGGTGAACTTCAGAAATACCGACTTTTCTAAGGAACTCAATCTTCCCTCGGAGAGTTTCACTAATACTGGCAGCAAAAATTTCAGGACAGCGAGCAAGTATTTTGCCAATACTTTCTTTATCCAAACCCATATTTTCAAGGAACATGATAACCTGTAAATAAAGGTAAATAAGGAAGCGACAATAAGCATGATACAAACTTTCACAGCTGAAAACCAAAATATTTCTAAAGGTATCATGTACCTCAAGAACTGAGATGACTATTTCTAATGATACAGCAGGAAGGTTCAATAATAGTCAAGATTTGACATGCTAGTGGATCCAGGAAAGCATATTCTACTAATGACTATTTCTAACTTGTTAAACTATTGCTTTACAGAGCACATTTTCCAGCTTCTGTACATAAAACTTTCTCTTTGTAAGAAACGCACTTCAACCTGGCCTTCTTAGATGAACATATAGTGGCAATTAGAACTTCAAATTCCATATATAAAGAATTGCATGTTTTCAAAAGTATATGTGGGCTGGGCACAACAACAGGCTATGTCTGTCTATGTGTGCCTTCCTCCTTGTCAGTCACTATTAAATTGTATTTCACGAGGTCAGGTCAAATAAGCAAGAATCTACTGAGGTAAAGGTAACTAGTCTAATATATTATTAAAATCTATGCTGTAACATTTACAGCCTATCGTATCCAACACCCTCAATGATGATAAGACAGAGAAGAAGGGGGAGACAAGAGTACATTTTCTACACCCATTAAGTCGGCAGCAAATTCTTCGTCATTTTTTCCGAGCATATCCTTTAAGCTCCATTTAATATTCCTTCCTTTCAGCACCAAATATCTTGGCTTTATCTTCTTCTCTAATGAATGGCTAAAATACCTAGGATAGCCTACCACGTGTCTTACTGGCCTCTCCATTGCATTCACCAGGAATTCTATTTTTGGTCTCAGAACCTCCTCAATGCTGTATCCAAGGAGAGGAGGAAATGAGCGTACCATAAAGACAATCTCTCTTTGCGAAAGCCCTAACTTCATCAAATATATCACCCTGCAAAACAACACCACCAGATCAAGTTACAAAGATAACAACTAGAAACAAAACTTTAGGAGATGAGGGGGGAAAAGTCTACAAATCACAATGAGGGATCTTTTTCTCGTTTATGTTTATGCACTACAGTATTTATGTGGTGTCATGCAGTTGAAGAAAGTTTGAAGTTAACCCTATTTATCCTGCATCTTCTTTTTCTTTTTACATTTATAACTTACACTCACTGCCTGAATCTGATCTGAGGTACCCTGGTTAAGTAGTAAATATTGACCAGATGAAAGTAAAAACAACAATAATATCATACTGACAGTAAAGCCAAAGACAAACGACATGCAAAAATATCAGGTCAGTGTCAGCCAGAACATTACCGAGGTAGTACAGTTCTATTAGTGTCAGCCACAAGAAGCTGTGGATACATTTTGATAACTCGAGGAAGGGGAACTTCAGAAATACCGACTTTTCTAAGGAACTCAATCTTCCTCTGGAGAGTTTTACTAATACTGGCAGCAAAAATGTGAGGACAGCGAGCAAGTATTTTGCCTATACTTTCTTTATCCAAACCCATATTTTCAAGGAACACGATAACCTGTAAATAATGGTGAACAAGGAAGCAACAATAAGCATGATACAAACTTCTCCGCTGCTGAAAAAAAAATATATCTGAAGGTATCATGTACATCAAGAACTGAGAAGATTACATAAAGTAGGAAGTTTCAATAATAGTCAAGATTTGACATGCTAGTGGATCCAGGAAGGCATATTTCACTAGTGACTATTTCTAACTTCTCAAACTACTGCTTAATAGAGCACATTTTCCAGCTTCTGTACATAAACCTTTCTCTTAGTAAGAAGCACACTTCAACCTGGCGTTCTTAGATGAACATATACTGGCAATTGGAAGAAGAAGTTCCACATATAAAGAAAAATTATCCTTTGTTATCCAAAACCAAAATACATTGGATGGAAAACTGAAGCCTAGTCATATGACTGGTTGACCTATGATATTAAACTGATAGAAAAGAACATAGGAATTAATAATTTAACAGGCTATGATTAGGGCTTTAGGATAGATTAAAGCCAAGAAACTGAGTGGTCAAGGCATGCCCTTAGTTCCTGCATCAGTAACAAGAATAGAATGTGAGATGGATGTGTTGAAGAATGAAATGGGAGAAAAAAGAGAGTCCCACATTGACCAATATGAGAAGCTTAAGGTGTATATAAGCCTCAGAATATAATTACTAAAATGGTTGTATAAGACTCGAGCCCAAATTGTACCTTAAGCAAAGTTACACAAAGTTGAGTAGCTCACTCCTTCATTGCCAAACAGTACGATCAGGGCACATTGTAGAATGGGAATTCAGTAGGTCAACTCAACAGGTATTCCACAAGCATTTAAGGTGAAACCAGATTCTACATGCAGCCATGACCAATGTGTATCTGTAGAAGATAATCCTTAATGAAAGCTCCCAATTCCATGGCTACCAATGTGGCCAGAAATGTGATTATATTAACTCGGACCATGAAGGGTATCTAATGCGGGAACAAGAAGGGAATTAAATTGATGACTTGCTGAACTTCCAAGTTGAGGCAATTTTATTAGGTTTGGCCCATTTGCTAAATGAATATAGGCACTATGCTTTAAACTTGTTGATATACCAGGACCTAAAAAAGTCTCCTGCCTGCTTGTACAAGACATGTCTTTGCACAGTGGCAAATCCCTACAAGTGTTTCTTATTAGATACCTGAGCACATCACCTTTCTTGTATTCGAAAGTTTAGGTGATAAAATTTCTATGTAACAGCCCTAAAACCAAAGATATCAAAGGTAAAAACTGTGCACAGCATCAGAGTATAAGCTTGAAGCATTGATACAAACACAACAAAGCATCTTCATGTTTTGAAACATATGGTATGGCTATTTAAAATTCTGTGGGGGAGGATTCAGTAAGAACTACCTGGAGAAAGTCTTGGGGCTTCATTAATAGTAGCTGAGGACTTTTAACAACAACCCGATCCAAATTCTTTTCTTGTACACCTAGTCTAAAAAACTGATCCAGCATCAACCTTAGATTGCTAGTTGAAGAACCCAATAGATGAGGCCAGCTTTTGATCGCACGGTCTATACATGCCTTTGGAACCTGTCATGAATCATTCTGTTACCAGCACAGTACCGCCATAAACTTTTGTTCTTGTTATTAACTTATTGTTAAACTAAGTAAGTATAGCTTCTCTTCATGCCTGAACAAATCACCCACTATGTAAGAAATAAGGACGTTTATGAACAGAGAAAAGTATGAAGGCACAGAAATTGAGTAAATTTTTTTTGGAGGAAAGTGAAAAGTTATATTCATCATCAAAAAACTTACATCAATCAAGGGGCATACCCCTAAGAACTCAAAAAATGTTTTTGACGTCAATTATTTGTTTGAACTTCTTCTTTGATTCCCCCCCCCCCCCCACCCTTTTGCTTGTTGCTCAGCTGTTAGGCTGAGTTGATGCTTAATCATATTATAAGATAAAAGGCATAATACATAAAAACATTTTACTTGACATTAAAAGAAGGATATATCTTATTGTAGCAGTGACAATCCACACATATTAATGGCTTAACCCATTTCATGTAAAAGTATCTTCATCAAACAATAGACAACAAGGAACCTAACGAGGTCACTTACTTCATGGGAAGGGCAATGCAGCTCTTGAAATATAATGTCCAATCCTACTTCAAGCCGGCATCTTATCCATAAGATCATTCACCGTTCAATTTCACTTAGGAATATGTTGTAGGTAAAAACACAATTCAAAACATTCACCGAATTTTATCTCCTTGGTTTGTTTTCAATGACAACTCAACTAATATATACATATAGAGACAAGCATGCATGCATTAACACAAGCAAACATGATCAAACAGGACTTTACCTTCTCTGAATCAAGCAAGGAAAGGACCTCCTTGTAATTCTCTTGAATACTTGTAGATAGAATCCAAGGATATTTCAGCAACACCTTGGCATAGTCTTTAACCACGATACCAATCTGTAAAAGAAAATATTTAAGTCTCAATCACAGGTAAGATCACACGTGATATTTGATTTGGGATTCAAAGAATATAGTGGAACAACAAGAAATACATTTACGTAGATTGACATAAACGAATGTCAATTTGTTAGAAGCCAAAAAGTCAAAAAATCATCTGAAGAACAAAGTCCGACATTCAGAACCAACAGAAAGAGATTGGAATCCATCAAACTGCACACTACATAAAAAGACACTGCCAGCAAAAAGGGCACTTCCACCAAAAACAAAAATGAAATTATAAATGCCATGAAAAGTTACTCGTACATTGTACATAGAAAGTTCACTCAAGCAAGGCCAATATCGAATTGATGTACCTCCTTCAAGGCTCGGACTCTGGTTTTAAAGACGTCAATATTCCATAGCAGCATGGGAGGAAAAACCAATATTACGTTTCTGATGCGACCTCTGGAGATTCCAATATTCTCAAGAAATTCCATTATAGGTATGATGCGGTATTTCACTGACAACAAAAGTAGGCGAGGAAATGATTCAATCAAATAATGAAAAGAAGCATCCTTGGAATGTAACATGTTTAAACCTCCACGCTTTGCTTCAACCTGTGGGAAAGAAAACCAAAAGTTTATTATAGAATATTTGAAAAGGAGATATGTGTAAAGGAAAATATCTGAGATGTTCAGGTTAGAGACATATTAGTTTGATTGATGAGCATTACACGGTTGCTGATCATTTAAAGGCATGCATATATAAATACCAGACCTTTTCAAAGAATGATAATGTCTGTTGTAGATCTTCATCAATAGGAATTGATAACTGCATCATCATACGGCGAACATTTTTCACCGGGAAGTCCTCATTGTCACTGCCAGAAAAGAACAGCTCCTTCATACATTTAACCTATGAGCCAAACGGAAAAATAAGCACCAATTACTGTAAGCAGATACATAAATGTTGGAAGCATCAATAAGTGGAAACTGGCGTTTTTATCAGCTAAATACAAGAAACTAATAAATCAAACTCTAAATTAAAGGGTTGAGATAATGAGCAAATGTAATTAATTGGAGAGAGTAAGGTTGGAAATTTTGTTTAAATGCAAGGTGGGAGAGAGATAGAATTAAAGAAATTATTTTTCTTTTTTTCTTTTTTCAAAGAACATCTTATTCCCCTCCCATGCACCATGTCTTATCACGTAACACTTGACTCACCTTATGAACGAGAGCAGTAAGCGTCTCTGCCGATAGATACCTGGCGACATTCATAGCTGAAGACAGACTAAAGCCAAGACTCTCCAAGAAGGCAACTTTTCCGTTATCACTTTTCCCCCTAGCAATATGAAGTACCTTGTCCTGGAACTGGAAGCCATCAACATTTTCCTCCTCACCTTTCCAGGAATTGGAATTCCACATTGAAAGCTCATCCAAGTCCCGAACCCCATCTACTAACATCCGCAAATATTTGGGTGAATTTGAGGCGATAGACTGGGATTCCTCCTCCGATAGTCCCAATTGATGAAGAAAAGTTGAAACAGCATTCTGAGCATCCTTCAGTTCGGACTCCGACTGGCTATTGAGAACTGGTTCCGAATTGCTATTGCTATTGCTATTGCCCAAGGGGGAAGCCTGTATTCGTAGGGGACGACAGTAATAGCTAAGTCCTCGGTAAAGACGGAAAGAGTTGGAGCTGGAGTGGGGATTCCTAGGTCTCCTAGTCCTGGAGCTGTAACTGCAACGAATATTTATACACAAGAAAATGGTATCACTGTTGCGTGGGACTGGAATTGGGAGAGCGGAATATGTGTGAATACCGAGCAACTCGGACAACATATTGCAGTTCAGATGCGTGCTTGTGGTGCTATTGCCACTGCAACTGCTACTCCATAGAATACAATCCAGACTTTAAACAGCCTTGTATAAAACTAAAACCCTTCGAGAGGTTTTGGTTCATCCGTTATTTTATTAATTAAATTGAAAATAAACGGTAGAAGACAAGACAATTTCTACTTATTATAGGAGAAAATAAAACTTTAACTGGGAAGTTTAATTTAGGAAATATATTTTTTAATTGTAAAAAAATATTTGTTAAATTGATTTATTTTCATATATATTCATTACTCTACTGAACCATCAGTATTTTTTATCAAAAAAATAAAATTATAAAAATACACTTAATCATTTTCGAAAACACTTTTTATTCTTAATTTTTAATATAAATGTTTTAATCAAAAGATTTCTTATTTAACAAATTAATTTTTTTTTTTTTATCTTCAATTAAAATGAAAAACACCTGCATGCATGCATGCCTACTCTACCTTTCCTTGCAAAAAATTTAACCCAACCGTTTTTACTCTAACATTCACTTCACAAGATTATGCATGCATGGAATTCTTTTACCACCCATTTTTCTATTCCTACCCCCTTCTTTATTTTGTATTGAATACACAGCCCAAATCCATCACATCACCTTCACCCGAGACAGATTCAAAACCACGGGCCCCCATGGGGAATGTCCCTCGTCCCCTCCCCATCTTGGCAAAATCCACCTATTCAATCCCATAGATCTCTGTCTATTATATATGTTAGTGCTCCGTCTCTCTCTTTAGGCACTCTAGTCTAGAGGCCAAATGAGAAGGACAACAAAAGGAAAAGATCTATTTTGTAATTTGAATGTATATTTCCGATATGAAAAATGAAATCAAACGAAAGTGGTAGAGCTGTTCCTTCGTAAACTAATTGTATGCAAATGGGAAAACGCTTTAGCTTTTGGTTCTGATTGATTAATAAGGCAATAGAATTGACCTCTGAAAGAACATTACTTGTAGTTTTAACTAGAATTAGCCTGTATTTAGAAAAACGCTCAATCTACTTCCCATATAATTATATTTTATGAAATAAATCATATATATATATATGAAATTACTCTATAAAGACCTGCACAGACGTAATTAATTACATAGAATTATACTGTGTAATTATTCTATGTAAAGCTAAGAAAATAAGTAGGTTAAACAAATAGTTAATAGAACTTAACATTGTAAGGTGTCAACTATTTACATATATAAATGTTAAAAAAACTTTACCAATAATTATAAAATAGAAATAAAAGATTGGCAAATAATAATTAAATAAATTTTCTTTTCCATAAATGTCATATATATTTAATTTTATTCTAAGACCAATCAGGCTTGTTTGATTTCTGAAGTTATGATGTTGAATACATATATATAGCCAGTAGAGATAATAATATACACACACATATAATCCCAAGTAATAGTCCAACAGCTGCTCATATACTATTCAGTTGATCAGAAGTTATTAATTAATTTTTGAACGAAAGAAATCCATACTATATATATTCATTGATGATATGCATTCCACTTTTAACAAAAAAAAAATATTGACGATATGCATTTGTTTGTTTGAATTTGTAAGATACACTGAGATAATTCCCACTTGGAAGCACTATACGTGCAACGATTTGATGACAAAATTAATAATATGGTGCTCAGGACATGGTATATATATAGAGAGAAAGAAAGAGGAGACAGAACAAGTTAAATTAAGAGAGAGAATCATCTAAAATCTAACTAGTTCCATGTAAACAAAATACAACAGGGAGTTAGAGAAGTGAGCCGGTGGAAAAACCTAATCATTTACAAACTCAAAACTTTCTAAGCCAAAATTAAGAAGAAAAGTAAGCAAGATGATGAAAAAAGAACTAATTAATTAAAAGTAATTGGAGGATAACTGATTGTGATTAAGCCAAGCATGCATGCATGCATATTGATCTTCATGTATCCTCGTACGTACGTACGTAGGAAATTTAATTTGTCCGTACTACATGCAACCAAAGTGATGAGAGTGAGAATGAGAATCAGACGGCTGCGGAATAAGAATCACCATGAGCATGATGACGAGTAACATTTATGGTATGACTATATCCTCCAATATCTTGCACTTCTTTCAAATCTTCAATCTGTTCAAGAGCTTCCTTGATGTCCAACCTTCTTTCCACATTCTCCTCACAGCAACTCAAGCCAATCTTCAATAGTTTGAGCAATTCAGCTTTATTATCGGCGAGTTCACCCATCTCGACATCAAAGACTTCGCTGGTGCGCTTCTCGGTGATCATCGCGTTGACCCAAGAGGCAATGTCAGAAGCACTATCGTGCCTTTGTTTGAGATAGTTCTCCGGGAACTTGCCTGTTAAGATCTCCAGTATTAGAATCCCAAGACTCCAGACGTCGGTCTTCTTAGTGATGCGCCCAAGTTGTGCATACTCGGGTGACTTGTATGGCATCATTTGCTGTTGTGCAAGGTCAATGTTGGTGAGAGGAATGAGAGCATAATCGGTGAGCAGAGGGTTAAAGGATTCATCTAAAAGCACATTGGAAGATTTCAGATGTCCATGAGGCACCACTACGCTGGGCAGAGCGCTATATAAGTAAGCCAAACCCCTAGCAACACCTTTGACGATTCTTAAGCGGGTTGGCCAATCAAGGCATGGCTTGTCAAGGTTGTGATTACCATGAAGGTGACTGGCCAAGCAACCATTGTCAACAAAATCGGTGAGCAAGAGCTTCTCTTCCTTCCTGTAGTAATAGGCCACAAGAGGGAGGAGATTGGGATGGGAGAGTGCGCCGAGCCTTCTCATGTGCTCCTGGAACTCCTCTCTCCCAACATTGTTCATTTGCTTGTACCTCTTGACCACCACCACTTGAGAGCCGTCCAGCACCACCGCCTTGTAGGAAGATCCAAATGTGGCACTCCCTAAAATTTCAGCGGATGCTTTTAGCAAATCATGCACATCAAATCTCTGTCTGTCGTCGTCCCTGACGAAGGACAGTTTGCCAGCAGCTGCTTGCTGTTGATGATGATAGGCTGATGATCTCGCTCCTACTGCTACCTTATGATGATCTACTACTCCAGCTGCTTGTTGTTGACGATAAACAGGAGGAGCGTATTTCTTGCTGCTACCTCGGCTTGAATTAGGTAGGGTGGTGGCTGAGGAGGACATGGCCGCGGCATGACGACTTCCCAATCTCACTATCTGTTGCCGTTGATTTGATGATCTCAACCGGAATATAGTGATAAAGGCCGCAACCAGAATGGCTATTAATACCGCCGTTAACATCACAATCAGAAAAATCTTCAGAACTGTTGTCTTGGCTGGAGTCTCTACGGCTGCTGCGCTGCATGATGAATCCAGAGGCCTTCCGCATAGTTTTGCGTTCCCTGCATAAATATATATATATTAGATGTGTAGGAACGTTAATTAGATGTGTATGTAATATTAATTACAAGAAATTAAAATTAAAAGAATACGTAGGTACCCGAAAAGGCGGTGGCAGGGAAGGGTCTTAGATTGTCGGGGATGAAACCCTCTAATTCGTTGTTAGAAAAATCGACGACCGTGAGACGCGTGGCGTTGCTGAAAGTGGGGATTTGGCCTTGAAACTTGTTTGCGTCAAGCCTTAAGTGCATGAGATTAGGCAAGGACGCAAGAGATGAAGGGATTTTACCCGTGAATTCGTTATTGGACAAATACACCTTCTTCAGCTTATGCATGCCCTTGAATGCATCGTCTGGAATCTCTCCCGAAAAATGATTATAGGATAAGTAGATCGACCTCAAGTGGTGCAACATGTTTATACTTGGGATGGAACCAGTAAATGTGTTGTTCATCAAGCTCAACATCCTCAAAAATGGCAATGCCACCAGAGAATCTATATCTATTTTGCCATGCAGCCCCATGCTCTCAAGGCGCAACCCCAATACCTTGTCATCTACGCAAATCACGCCTTCCCAGTTGTTACGATTCCCACTGCATGGTGGCTTTGGATTTATGGACGGATCCCAACTGCCCAGCCGAACTGCATTGTTCAATGACCCCTTCAACCTCAACAGAGCATCCGCCTCGTTAAACCTGCTGTCAGGGGCACATGATGATAACACTAGTAACACGTTAATAAAAACAACAACCACAACCTTAACGTTTGTGATGACGTTGAACATTACTAATTTACTGACAAACTTGTTATCATCATCATTGTTTGATGTTAATGCTGCAGGTGCGCGCACAAGCCCGACAGCGGTGCTGCGCGCGCCCATTAGCATTTAGCAATACAATTAGAGGACAAGAGAGCCAAAACCCAGATAATAATTAAGGTTAGAGAAGGGGCTAACGACCCTGGGTTTGGGCTGCATGTGACAGATAGATTATTTGTTTCTGCTTGGCCTAATTACCCAAAAGTGCATGAATGTCTCGACAATTAATGGTGCTGTCTGTCGATCGGGTGGAAGAACCACAAAATGCCAAGAAAGAGGATTCCGATTTGGTAATGAAAGATTAACCAACCAAGAGCCAGCAATGGAATGGAGCGTGGCGTGCATGAGAGCGTCTTAATTTTAGAGCCTGAGTTGTGTTCGTGAGTGATTTAAGGGGGGCCTCTCATTTTCTTGCTTCTGTATATACATATTCGCTACATCGATATTGATATCCACGTAGTCAAAGCCTGTTATTTGGTTTCGCTTCCGTTTGACTTTTCCTCTTATTATATATATCGACTATACGCAAGTCTGATGTACAGTTTGGAAAAAATAAAATGTACCAGTTCCATGGATCTAGCTAGCTAAGTTTAAACCGAATGAAGATAAATAATTATAATAAATATGATATATATATATATATATATATATATTGTTGTGAGGGTTCTTGAGGGTTAGCCGTGAGTGAAGGATCAGAATGAGAGGGAGGAAGGGAGCCAACAAGGTCTGGGCTTATAGGGCAAGATATGGGCTTTGTGGGCTTTCTCTGGGTATTCCAGGTCCATAACATAAGCCCCCCAGGTCGGAAGGTTGACGAGTCGAGCTTTCGAACTAAAAAGTTTGTCTCATCGTGCTTATTTATATATTATTATTGGTAGTGATATGCTTGTTTATGAACTTTTACTTTTATTTATGAATTTACTGATTATTATTTATTATTTTTATTTAATTTCTATTCAATGCCGAGAAAATCTCAATCCCCCAGGATTGAAAGTTTGAAAAGCTAGATCAATGTGACGTTTTGTTAACTCCGGATTGCAACTTATGACTTGGCTAGGTGATTTTTATCTGTAGAGGTGGTTTGTAAGAAGCTTCAATTGTGAAGAGGTATGCGTGATGGTAAGAATTTTGTACGATCTACGGATGCCCAAATTTGAATTTTGATGACTAATCGTCTAGCTCGGGTCGAGGCTTTAATAGGCCCTATGCAGGTAGCACCTAGCTATGGTCGAGGCCGTATGGGCTCGTTATAGGTATTGTAGGAGCGGGTGGAGCTTGGATAATAAAAATCATTGCACCAACAAACTGGCTTCTCGTGATGAATGCGTGGATGTGCAGGGTGTGCGCAAATAATTGCGGTTTGTTTGGTAGCCCTGCAATGCCAAACCTATGTTTCAAATGCTATAGCTGACTCGCCCCAGAATGTATAATCGGCGAAAAATGCATCACTGGCGCATCCATTACAGCAACCGAGCAGGTGTATGACATGTAAGAGGCTCATGGGTTTGATTAGATTCAAGTGCTGGTGTAGGGTGTTGTGAATGGGCTTAGCTTCTGAAATGTTGGGTTGGGCTTGACATAGTCCTCGGTCTTCTATCTGCAGAGGTGCAGCCTCGACGACGGATGTCATTCGAGCTGGGGGTTAAGCTAAGACACGTGTGAAGCTATGCAATTTTCGCCAAAGAAATTGGCCGAATGACAGAGTCATTCACATGGGTTTGTTTGTTTTATATCTATATATATATATATGACTTACTAGTGTGAATGTCATTTCTTTCTTAATTATTTTGCATGTACTTGCAACTTGCTCTTTCTTTCTTTTGGACTTTTGCTGTGCCACACCAATGCAGGAAAATGGGCAAGTCATAATTGATTGTGTTTTTTAACATGTTATGGGTCGGGCCCATTGGTGGCATTTGCTCCTGGTTATGAGGTATTTTCATTGTGTTAAATGCACATTCGTCCTTCAGAAAATAATTGCCAATTCCAAGCAAATCACTAAGTGAAGAATGAGAATTTAGAATGAGTTAAGCCCACTTGGGCCGATCTCACTTCAACGGATCACGGGGAAAGGCTCTGAGTTAATGGCATTGACACACAAACTGAATGGGAGATCAAATGTTCGGAGAGAATAATAGTAATAATTTAAACTAAAAGATGAGCCCATCCATACGCTTTAATCTAACTTGCACTTGTAGTATCTTGTTTAAATTTATAGTTTCATGGAAATCCGAGCTAATGTTGTTTTGATCTCTTGCGTACTAAAGACCGACACATATGGGTAATAAAGTTTCAAAGTGTCCCCGAGCTGAGGTGTCGTAAGACTTGGTGTAGTGTTTCCCCGATTTAGGGTGAGACAAAGCTCGATATAGCGTATCCCCGAGGCGGGGTGAAGCAAAGCTCGACGGAGCATATCCCCGAGGCGGGGTGAGATAAAGCTCAATGAAGCGTGTCCCCGAGGCAGGGTGTTTCAGAGCTCGAGGGAATGTATTCCCGAGGTGAGTTGTATTGCAAAGCTCGATAGAGCGTATCCCCGAGTGGGGGTTGTAAATCTCGACAGAGCGTGTCCCCGAGGAGGGGTGTCGCTAGCCTTGATGGCATTGCTAAGTGTTTTTCTCTAACAGTAGCTTAACGTTCAAGTTCGAGTAGTATCCTTCTTTGAGCTGCAAAGTATATTTCTGGTGCAAAGTAAATTATTGGTAGAACACATACCATGTAACAAGTAATATTTTAATTAATACCCAGTGCAAAAGATAATGTGTTATGAACAATATTTTAATGAATACCCAGTGTGTCAACAATAATTTCCACATAGATATCTAAGTTTTTGCTGTAGAAGAGAGGTTAGTTGCTTTAAATGATAAAAAATAAAATAAAATTAACTCGCCAAGGCATATATTCAAACTAGGGACCCAAAGTCTGTCATCCGCTTTGCCAACTGAGCTAAGGTCGACTTGATATCTGGTGGGAGAACAATAGTTAAAACAACTAAATATGTACTTTAAATAGTAAAATTCTTCAACCTGGCCGAGCATGGATTCGAACTCGGGACTTGAGATTTTGTCATCAGCCCGCTCTGTCAACCGAGCTAAGGTTGGCTCGATGATATCTGGTGGGAAAACAATAGTTAAAACAACTAAATATGTATTTTAAATAATAAAATTCTTCAACCTGACCGAGCATGGATTCGAACCCGGGACTTGAGATTTTGCCATCTGCCCGCTTTACCAACAGAGTTAAGGTAAACTTGGTGATATTAGGTGCAAGGACAAAGGTTAAAATAAATTTAACAACACTTTAATACAAATTCCCAATAATTTGGTCGGGGGAGGACTCGAACCAAGGACCTAAGCCTTAGACGCTCCCTTCTGCCAACCGAGTTACAGGTCAGGTTGGTAATATTTGGATCAGTAATAAATATTAAACCCAAATCAACAAGTTAAAAGTTAACATTTGGTCGGGGGAGGACTCGAACTAGGACCTAAGCCTTAGACGCTCCTCTTTGCCAACCGAGCTATAGGTCGGCTTAGTGATATTTGGTTCAAGAATAAAGATTAAATAAACGCCTTAGATAAATAAGTAACTCACTGACCTGCGCAAGGTTTCGAACCCCTGACCCAAGGGTTTGAGCACTCCGCTCGACCAACTGAGCTACGGTCAGACTTGATGATGTTCGGTGGGAGAATAAATGTTATAAACAGAATTAAACAAATGCTTTAAATAATAAAAACTAACCGACCTCTGGGGGATTCGAACTAGGGACCTCTGTGAGTCAATCCTCTGCTCTGCCAACCGAGCTAAGATTGGCTCTTGGTGATATTTGGATCAAGAATAGATATTAAAGTGAAAATAGATCATTTTAATAAAAATTTTAACCTGAGCGAGTTTCGAACCCCCAATCTAAGGATTTTAGAAATCTGCTTTGCCAACTGAGCTCAGGTCGGTTTTGATTGGATTTTAATCGAGAATAAATATTAATACGTAAGAAATGATTTTAATAAAAATTTAGGCCCGAGCAAGGTTCGAACCCCCGACCTAAGGGATTTTGGAACTCCGCACGACCAATTGAGCTGGGTCAGTCTTAATGAGATTTAAATCGGGAATAAATATTAATACTGGAAGAAAATCAATTTAATAAAATTTTTAGCCTGAAGTATACCACGGG
This sequence comes from Bauhinia variegata, assembly GCA_022379115.2. Taxonomy (NCBI): domain Eukaryota; kingdom Viridiplantae; phylum Streptophyta; class Magnoliopsida; order Fabales; family Fabaceae; genus Bauhinia; species Bauhinia variegata. Next base: position 24,602,232 of record CM039427.1, read on the forward strand.
CATTCTTTTCGAGCTTGTACTAGTGAGATGCCCAAGAGAAAAGGAACGAGGGGAAAAATCCACTTTCTTTTTCAATATAGCTGGGGGTTTAGGTAGTGAGATGCCCAAAGAAAGTCTCACACGGGTATGAGTGAACTTGATGTTAGCTAGCACCTTGACTCTTTATCTAGCGCTGTCTGTGGAGTCTAAGAAAGCCATTTTCGTCCCTAGCTGACAAGGAGAGTAGCTGATCGGCGAGCATAACAGATGAAAGAGTTCCCCCAACAGAAGCATTAGTGCAGTTCTTTGCTCCTTGATTGCCGCACTCGCCACTAGAAAATAGGCAATGGCCAAGAGAGAAGGAGGCCTATCGAAGTCACTTTCCTAGCCTTCAATGCTTACGGATACTCCTTACAGAGTAAGAAATAGAATCGTTTTTGAAGTCGCTTTTTCTTCAAAGCCCGGAAAGAACATCTAGAAAGAGTAGCCGGCTACACCAGCTTTTGCTTTCTCCATTCTACCCCATAGACCAAGATGTTTTAAGGACAATTTGAAGAAGGCCCAATGTCCAGATTGCAAGGCATCAATCTTGTCACCTACCTCGCTGTGATAGTTGAAGCTGTGTAAATTGGCATGGACTCTAGAACTGCCTTTTAGAATCAAAAAAGTCACTTTTGAAAGGAAGATATAAGGCCCTAGTTGTAATGAGACTTTCTTACTCTCTATTCTTAGATAGGAGATCTGTTCTTTTTCCCCTTAGTCTGCTTTCAATTGGAAAAAGGAATGGCTTAGTTCGGTACAGGCTTATTTATGCCCGAGGCAGAAAAGACCCACTGAGGAAGTCAAATTCTTGAGGATGTTTGTAAGGACAGGTTATTCAAAGGTTCTAAAACCGACCCTGAGGAGGAAGACACTTCAACTAAGAACACACTAGGTGGGCTTCACAACCTTAACAGGTCCCTTCCCGCTGGCTATCTATCTCCCTTCTCAGTTTAACTTCTCTGTCAAAGGGAAAGCAGAAAGTAGTTCAACTGGCTCTGGAAGCATTAATGGCTCGGGGATCCCTAAATAGAGAACCAGCCTTTAACTCCAGGCTATATGCTGGCCTTAGACAAGCGGGCCTTATACACACTATATGGAAAGTATAGTCCGAGCCATATTCAAGCTCGACCCGACAACAAAGGAAAGAGATATTCATACCTGCTTAGGACCTGTCCTCGAAAAGACATATTCCGACACTTCCCAAGGAGGCGCTCACACTGGCTCGGCTAGATGACTTGGATAAGGAAAGGCAATAAGAGATACTAATAATAGAAAGATTACCTTGGCTGTGGATCGCACTGGAAGCACTTAGCTATAACTATTATATATTGCCTGGAAATCGGAACATAGAATTGTACTGAAACTGGTTGAAATCAAAGGTACCCCCAGCAAGAAAGGGTCCTTACACCACTCCCAGAAAGACTGAATGGGAGCGGCCTTAAGGTGGTTTGGAAGATTATGATAATATGCTCTTTTCCAATATCAAAAAACTAGTTGTTTTCTTATTTCCGTTTTTTTTCTTTCCTTACAATATAGAAAATTCTAGTAAAGGATAGTGCTTGCTTTAGGATTAAAATAAAAAAGAAGTGCATAACTCGGAACTAGCACTCGATGACAGGTAGCTCCCATAGGAACTAGATAGAACAGAAATCCCAAGCACACTCAAAATGGCTGCTTACCAGAAAAGGAGGGCACTCTCTTACGTTATGACTTGGGATATATGCTTCTTTTCTGACTTCAGAAAAGGGGGAGAAACAAACATAGGGATAAAGAGGTTTGAACCCCTGACCAAAGGGATTCAGGAACTTTGCACGACCAACTGGGCTCAAGCAGGTTTTGATGAAACTTAGATCGGGAATTATTTTAAAACAAACAGAAATCGATTTAATAAAAATTCTGGCCCGAGCAAGGTTCGAACCCCCAACCAAAGGGATTCTGGAACTCTGCTCAACCAACTGAGCTAAAGGTTGACTCAGTGATGTTCAGCACGATAAAAGAAACTTAAAATGAAATTAAAGAAACACGTTTAGGCAATAAAACTCACCGACGAACTTGTTGAGTTGCTTGTGCCCAGTGACCAACGCAGCACAACAAAGAATGGAAAGATAAAGTTTGATGAAAATTAAAATTTTATGGAGAGATAAATAAGCTTTGATTTTGTTGAATATGAGTGAGACTTGCTCTTCTTTTTCTAGCTCCAACATTCTTCTTCTATCGAAGCTCCGAGGCTTAGGATCTATGCTGACATTGAAACAAATAGAAACAAAAAGGAACAAAAAAAAAAAGAGAGCAGAGATCAAGAAAACAGAAAAACAGAGAGCAGAAGAAGCCTTCTGTTACCAAAGATCTCTCGATCTAGAGCTTGGAACAAGTACTTGGTGAGTTCAGGCACCCAAAAGGGAACAATGAAGATGAAGTCTGAAATTACTGTCCCCCGTTGTGTCGATGGATGTTGTTGGGGCTACGATTGCGGTTCTAGCTGAGGCTGTTTCTATTGAGGATAGGAGTTAGGCAGAGGAGGTGGCAGCTGCCGCCGTGCAAGTCCACGCTCACCACATCAATGTTGTGAGGGTTCTTGAGGGCTAGCCATGAGTGAAGGATCAGAATGAGAGGGAGGAAGGGAGCCAACAAGGTCTAGGCTTATAGGGCAAGATATGGGCTTTGTGGACTTTCTCTGGATATTCCAGGTTCATAACATATATATATATATATATATATATATATATATATATATATATATATATATATATATCATATCCATTCTTAATAAACAGGTTTAGATAAAGAGGTGAATATATAGTATAATAAGTTTGTTGATATTAATTGTTTTTTTGTTACTATTGATATCTCTCCAATATTAATTTTTGACTTTAGTAGTTCTTTTATTTTTATTTTTCTTTTTTATAGGATTTAGTAGTTCTATTTTAATCTCGAGAAAGTGTATATATATGATGTCAATTCATAATTTTTTAGCTTTTAACATATTAAAATAAAAATAAGTCGTTATTAAAAGGAAAAAAAAAAGTTATAACTGAAATTTGGTTTTTTTATGACTGAAATCTGAATCAAGAAAAGAGAAAGAACCTTGCTGGGAATATTTTATATTGCTAAAAATGTGGATTTATATCTATTTTTTCTTACATATATAGTTCATATTACTTTACTTCATTGAATAATTCTAATTATATATATACGAAATAATTTTATTTAAATTATATATAAGAAAGTCTTAATTCAACTTTTTAAGAATTGAAGAACTTCAATTTGTGATAGGCCCTGATTTTAAAATTAAATATCTTTTATTTACCTTAAATTTTATGTACCAAAAAATATTTTCAACAAATTTTATTTTAATTAGATAGCATTGATTACTCAAAAAAAAAAAAAATTGCATAACAAAATAAAGCACCTACAATCATGGCGGATGAACAGCTTAATAGGTTCTTCTTCTTCTCTTTCGACGTGTGTTGTCCGGCGCCCCAGCTGCCCTCATGTTTCAAATATGACAGCTAAAGAGTTGAAAGCGTGTAAAACAACCGCTCGACACGGGCTTCCGGTACTCATAGATCCATGTTGACTTGACTATAACACACCACATAAAAATTACAACTTCTCATTTAATATATATATATATATATATACACGAACGCGAGAGGGGGATACGCGCTTACTCTTAAAGTAAGATTTGCATACTTATTACTTTCAATAATTTTGTTTAGAGGACGAATTTTATTAACTTATTAAATTATTGAGTTATTTCATATTGTGATATTAATTATTTATATCAAAATTTAAATAAATTAAAAATTCTCAAGTATTTAATACAAAGAAGACTTCTACTTGTAACTATTTTTTTTTTTTATCCATTAAAACAATGTCATATAATAAAGTGTCAATCAATTATAAAATATTATGAGTGTGGATTATTTATAATATATTTTAATTTAACAATTAAATCTAAAAAAATTATATTCTATTAAAAAGTTAAAAAAAAAGGGTAAATGAGATAAGTTTTATACTTAGATTAAAGACCCATTTCCTATATTTATATACTCTCTCTGTCTTGTGTCTTTAGTTATTTAAGGTTATTACACAAGAAATAAGAAAATCACTACTTACTCCCATAAAAAATCATTAATTAACATACTTCATTAATTATATTACCCTTACTTAATTTGCTTAAGTAATATATACTAGTATAGTTAAGAAAGAAAATGAGACAATTATCTTTAATTTAATGTAGGCTTATGTGGAAGCTATGTCCCAAAATACTCTAGGTTAAAAGGTTTTGAGTTTTAATTTTAAAGTTTCACTTGTTAAAAAGGATTTATTGCTTACATTAATAAGTACCGAATAGTTTTTATTGCAAAAGTTGACTAAAATTAAGTTTTCTAAGTCAAAATGTCATGTACTTTTTAACTTATTATTAAGCTCTTCAACCCATAATTAATTTAATTTAAGTTAATTGAATGACTTAAATAGAGGTAAAGATTTTTTAATGACATTTTTTGCATATGTATAAACTCAAACTCAAATTATATACTTAAACAGCCCTAATTCTTTAATAATAAAACCAACACCTGTTAGTAATATCATGTACTTTGAAGTTACATATTACAATAAATTATTAAAACCAGACTATACCATCCAATCGAATTGGTTTGATTGAGAACCGGAAGCTTGGCTGATTCAGAATACATAAATAAACTGAACATGATTTAAAATTGGATTTGGACTGAATTAAATCGGATAAAATGAAATGGATAGACTAGGTATATTTGGGTTGAACTATTTTATTTTTTTTAAATGATGAGATACAAATAACTGTTTTTATTAAATTTTTAACAAAAGTTGCAGTTTATATACATTTTAAGACTTAAGTAAATTAAGTGCAAATTTTGAAGGTTTATTGAGGTAAAGTGCACAATTGTAGGAAGGTTTCTTATAGGTTTGGGTTTAAAATTGAATTCAACGTGGTATTTGATGGATGGAGGAATATTAAGAGGGCCATGGATGGATCCTAGCTAGCCAGGTTTGGTATCTAAGCGAATGTGCTTAATTATTGAGTCATATTAACTTGGTTTGGTTTTGGTATCAATACTTGGTAGGCAGGAGTGGCCACAATCAATCGAATCAAATTACCCGAAATGAACTTAATTGCATTAAATCTAAACCAAATTGATTGCATTTGGTTTAGTTTGAATTTCAAAAATTCTAACCAGCAATATGCAGTTCGGTATATATTTTAGCTTCTTTAAAATACACAAAAATTGAACAGCATTGCAAATACATATTTTTTAAAATTTTTACACACACACACACACACACACACACACACACACACACACACACACACACACACACACACACATATATATATATATATATATATATATATATATATATATATATATATATATATATAAATTTGTATGCACATAATTACATATAAAATAGAAGAAAATATAAAATACTCATTAATCAAAAAGAATTTTTTTATCAAATCTATAACCTTGACACTAAGAACTAAAAAAAAATAAACATAAGTGTTAAAATACTTGATATAGATATAATGCAATTTTGTTGGTCTAATGTTTTTAAATTATATAATGAATTATTATTTTTGAAATATAATTTAAATATGATAATTTTAACGTTTGGTATAAATATACTTAGATGATTGTGACTTTTATATAATAAATTATTTTTTAAACTATTATTTTACTATTACTTTTGTGGTTTTGATGATTGTCAATTTTCTTAATTAAATAATTAAGTAATTTCACAAACTACACAAACTATAGTTAAGTGGGTTGGTTTGGTTTAGTTTTTATTTTAAAATTTTAAAAATCGAAACTAAATCATATCGCATAATTTGCGATTTTGCTAAAATTCACCCGAAACTGCACCGGCCACCCCTAAGACTTGGGCTTCCAAGGTTGATGGATGCGGGGCCGCCACATGCTAGATCTTAAATTCTTGATCAAATGATGCACGTAATTAATTTCATATTCAAATTAATCAACAAATATCTCGTACCATCTCTTAGACCTTTGAATTTTTGGGTGGGGAAAAATTATTATTAATTCAATATTGTACGTATATAAATGAGACTGAGATCTTAGCTTGTCTGCTTGGGAATATTAAGGATATGGATGTTCTGCAGTCGGCATCCAACGGATGCTATCACCTCTCAGCTGCTCTTCTCTATTTCATCCGTTGAATTACTGAGGCTTCGCACGTATGAGCCTTGTCATTTTAATCTTGACGTCAACGGATGAGATAAAGAGAAACTGAAGGGCAACGGTAGCCACTGATGCTGACTGCAGAGTGGCGACCGCACAACATCCACATTCAAATATTAAGTGGTCAAGTTTTTAGTATGCATATATATACACGTGTGTCTTGCTTGCTTTTCAAATGAAAAATGTTCAGAACTGCTGGATATAACTAGTTCTCTTCAATTTCAGCGTAGTGCTCTTGTCCTGTCCTGTCAGCCGCGGGAATTAATTAATTGTAGATGAGCTAGCTAGGCCTAGGTGGATGTTCGTTGTTTCTGTCTGTCTATATATACATACTTGTAAAGTTAGATTAAATATATTGATGCGATGCACGCATGAATAGCAGAGATTAAGCATGCTCTGGCTACTGGTGAAGTTGGCATTTGTTTTTTATGTTCATGTGATGGTGATGGTGGAGCATGGACAGAGCTCATATTCTGGCGGTGCAAGTGACCACCATAAATATTACCTGCGGTTGCGGAATCAGATTATTCAGTCATCATCTCCTTCTCATCGTCATCGTTATTTCATCCGACCCACACCACGCTTATACCATGTGACGGATTTTGGTGCCGATCCCACCGGAGTTTCAGACAGCACCCAAGCACTTGAGCTAGCTCTTTCTCATGCCTATGCTAATAATAATAATAATAATTACCAGCACCTACTCATGCAAGGTGTTCCTGTTCCTGACCTTGGCGGCTCACCGCTTCACCTTGACGGAGGCACCTACCTCATCCGTCGCCCATTGCGTTTTCCCAACTCTGGGGCTGCAAACTTCATGGTATGGTATGGTATTTATAATTAATATAAATTAGAATAAAAATAATACGTAGTAATTAACTGCATGCATGCCCGAATATTCACGGAGGATCCCTTCTAGCCTCGGATGATTTTCCAAGGGAAAGCCATCTGATCGAGTTATCCTCATCCCAAGACATAACCCTCAAGGATCTCATGCTAGACGGTAATTTCAGAGGAGGCGGTGCCATTTCCATCCTAAATTCCCTCAGAACCCTAGTAGACAATTGTTACATATCTCATTTTACGACCCATGGAATTTTAATCAAGGGCGGCCACGAAACTTATATCAGAAACTGCTTCATTGGGCAGTACATAAACATAGGTGGAGATCCCCGAGAAAAGGACTTCTCTGCCATTGGAATCAACATTCAGGGCAATGACAACGCTGTCCCCGACGTCGTTATCTTCTCCGCTGCAGTTGGAGTCATGGTGGCCGGGCAGGCCAACCTGCTCAACTGAGTACACTGTTATAACAAGGCCACCGCATTGGGTGGGGTTGGAATCTATGTTCGCTCCCCGGGTTTTACCCAAATCCGAATCGTCAATTGCTACTTTGATTTTACTGGCATTGTGGCAGAGGATCCAGTCCAGCTCCTCGTCGCTGGCTCATTCTTTCTGGGCAACGCATTTGTTTTCATCAAGTCTTTGCAGGGAATTGCATGTGGGGTTAACATTGTAGATAATATGTTCTCCGGAGATTATACCGGCGTGCCTATAGTTCAGTTGGATCAAACCTTCACCGACATTCATCAGGTCGTGGTGGATCGCAATAGCGTCAGGGGTATGATGGTCAAATCAACGGTTGCCAAGGGGACACTCTGGAGTAATGGGACATCCTGGACCCTTGATTTCTCCCGAGTCCTCTTGTTTCCAAACTTAATCAACCATGTTAAATACACATTGCATTTGCATCATGATCGTGATCAAACTGCATTTCCCAATCATATTCTACGAAATATATCTGGGAATAGAGTTACTGTCGAATCCGACAAACCTATCCCAGCAACTTTGCATGTCATGGTGGATCAAATCAATGCATAGGTAGAAGTAATGTAATGTAATTGGTGAAATTCTTCACCATTAATTTCCTACTTCACATGAGCATTTCTTTTCTTGTTTCTTGTATGATCCCTAGCTGGAAAGCACCAGCTGAATCCTTTGATTTGAAATTGAACTGATCTCCAATACAAGGTTTTATTTGAGTCTTAATTTCTTAGCTTAGCAGACATATATATAGCCGCTCTTTCAGCTCACTTAACAATATTTACTTCAGATGTTCACCACAAAGATCTTAATTTGAAATCCTGAAAGTGTATATATATATATATATATTTATTTATTTATTTTCAAATAATTTAATGATACTTAAAATATCATTTCATAAAAAAAGGGTGCAAATTTAGGAGTCTTTCATTCTTTAAAGGTACTTCAGTAAATTGATTAAAAAAAAAAGACAATCTTAATAGGCATCGTATTGCAAGAAGAACATCGACGAAAAGATATTAATACGAGTGTACGTGACCCAGTTCTGACGGCAACCAAAGTTAAACACACTTAATAGCTGAGGTGCAACAAGGAGGGGTTGTTGGATTGGATGAATCTGATGTGCACTAACCCAATGAAAATATTGGAAAATTTATATTTAAAGACAATAGAGGAACTTGGATAAATACGTTATGGTGAATGACAGGTTTTCTAGCTAGCTAGCCGTGCATGGGGGACCAAAACCTACGTTTTAGCTACTCTAATTTTACTCACGAAGCATTTCTCCACCAGGCTATAGCTACTATCATTTTAAGGAATAGAATTAGTGAAATTTCTATTCATTCATTCATTCACTTTCACTATGGATTTTGTCTTGTCATGGTGCAAGCCGCAGCTACTGAGTGGATCAGACATCATAATCATCCGTCCGACGAGAAGCGCCAAGATCCTCTCTCATGTTCATATTAGAACGCTGAACCAATTGCATCAATGCCTGCACCACCTCTGACATGGGTGGCCGGAACTCAGGTTCAGACTAAGACAAGAAATTAAATGTATATATTAAGATCGAGCCTAATTGAAATTAATTATTCAACTCAGATTGATTGATACGTTCCGTTCATTCATGACTCACCTGAACACAGAGGGCAATGATATCAGCAAATCGTGACACTGATTTAAGAGGGTAAAGTCCCCGCAACGCAGGATCCACCATTTTTTCCAATGCATCAATGTCATGAAGCTGCGGGGAGGCCCAACCCACGAGACATTGTTCTGACTGTGGCTTTGAACTGAAAGGAAGCAAATAATCCACTTTACAGGAATAATTAAAAGCACAAATAATATAATATATCTATATATTAATAATTCTACAAGAATAGTAGATGCACACATCTCGTTTACATACATACCTGTCTAGAGGCATTCGACCTGTTAACAGTTCCAACATGACTACCCCAAAACAGTAGACATCACTTTTCAGGGTATAGGCCGAAGGTTTTTTGCACTCTGGTGCATTATATCCTGCTCCCAGATTTTGACTAGTCCGCTGGAAACAAGATTACAACTCATATTAAAATACAAATTAAATACTTTCAGAAATGTCTCATTTTTCTTGCAATTTATCTATCTTTGTTAAAGTTAAACTTGCTGTGCTTATTTCTGCTGCCTTGCCAATCAATGTCCAGAACAATCTGATTCTGCACAGTTATATTCTAAATTTATTGGTACAACTATCCGCGATCAAAGGAGGACAAAACACTCAGTTGGGTACCTGATAGAAGGACGCCAAACCATAGTCTGAGAGACGAGGATTGAGATCGGAGTCAAGCAAAATATTTGAGGACTTGATATTCCTGTGAACTAAAGATGGAGAACAGATTTCATGCAGGTACCTGATCAATATTTAATTTAAAATTAATAATAATGAAAACATAGAATAGAACAAGTGTTCAAATGGAAGTAGTCCGCGCGCTCAATTAGTACTTACTCAACAGCCCGAGCTGTGCCGAGTGCAATTCTGACTCTGGTGTTCCAAGTGAGTGGTTTGCTGAAGTCATCAGACAAGTGTAAGAATTCATGAAGAGAGCCGTTCCTGAAATACTCATATATCAACATGCTGTGCCCGTCTTCTGAAATATAACCCACAAGCTCGGCAATATTTGGGTGGTGAAGCTTGGAGATATTTGCAACAATCTGAGAGAATTCTTCTGGAGGACCGCCATGGAAAAGTGAGGGGTCTATCTCTTTCACAGCCAATACCTGATCGACATATTTGTACATATATATATATAAATTAAAATCAATTAAATTGTTTATGCAAATAATTTAAAAATTTTACGTGCACTTGCTTCATAGCTAGGCAAATATATATATATATATATATATAAAATACCAACCTTTCCATCAGAATATTTGGCCCGATAAACACGTCCAATGGATCCTTCACCAAGAAGGCGACCTGATGCAAAATTAGCAGTAGCAACCTGCAAATCTGCCAATGAGAACGAAGTAGCACGTACCGAGTTGCTTCTTGTAGCAATCATTCGATTTGCAGACTCACTATCGGACACTGACGCCCTTGCACCGGTTGGTGTAGTTTTCTCATTCTGCAAAACCTTTATGTCAATGGTAGCAGAATCCAGTACTGGACTCAATTCTGTCACCAATATCACATCATATCTCATCTCGTCAGTTGAGTTGAATGATATTATTACAATCTACCAAAAAAAAAAAAAAAAATCACCTTTCAAGTCTTTGCCTGCATCAGCACCAGAGCGTCTTGACAATTCCCGAGAGGCAAGGGGGGCAAAAGATGAACGCCGGCTACGTCTCTCTTCGTCAAGAAAATGTGACGAAGGCAAAAATGAATCTGATCTTCTTTTGAAAAAAGCAATGGCAATAATAGTAATTGCAAGTACAGCCAAAATTACTCCTGCTATGGCTAGCCCAGTGACAAGAGATTTCCCACTGTGGTGTTTCTCAGCATGTTTTATAGGGGGTGTACCAGGAGGAGGAGGAGGTGCTGGCCCTGTAGACCAAGAGTTTCCTCCAGTTCTTTCCATCAAATAACACCAAGTTAGAGAAACAACTTAAAGCACTACATCGATCCTTTGAATTGAATGGATAAATTAAACACTTACTGCAAGCTGTCTATATCCTTTAACTCCTCAGGAATCCAACCAGTAAATTTGTTATTTTCAACATTCCTGTCAAAATAACAATTGAAATTATGATAAGCAGCAAGCACAATCCAATTTGCGATTAGTTTCAGCTATATTAATCATTCCTCTAACAGATTGGCATCAGCATGCATATATATATGGAACATTAATTATTATAAATTATATTTGTAAATCACTCCATGACTTTCGTATCACTATATCTAACCTACTGATGCATAAATTGACGATCAAGTTTTACCAACACGGGGAACATCAACTTACAAATCTTCGATTGGAAGATTGGCAATGACATTTATTGTACCAGAGAATTGATTATTTTGCAAATGCCTGTTCAAGGATAAATAAAAGTTAACACAGAGAGGATTTCAACATGGTTAAAAAGCATGTTCTATCTGGCAGTGATTCTAATCTTACAACTTCTTGAGACTTGAGAGCGATTTGAAACTCTGAGGCAAGCTTTCTGACAGTTGATTGAACGATAAATCCCTATATTTCGGTCAACGAGGAATTGTTACTAAAACTTCCATCTCCAAAGGAGCCTTGTATATATAATCAATTGCTAATATGCCAAAAAAGATTGTTAAGAGTTATTTATCATTAATATACAAGATAATACATCCAGTAGATATAGCATGTATCACACTAAGGGGAACTGAAGTTTTGCATAACTTGTATCATGATTCAAGGCACTTTAATGACCTATTTTGGAATATTATATTATAGGTAGTATAAGTTATGTAGTTATGCAATAAGATGGTGAGTTTGAGAGTCTCTATGTAATAGTATAAATTAAGAGATTTAGAGAGTGTATTGATGTTAAGAATTCTATGTCAAGATTAGAGAACACTTGCAAATTGAACGATTGAGTATAAATGAATCTCCTTGACTAATCTATATTAAAACTAGATAAAATCATAAAAGAAGCAAAACTCTCTATGTTGAGTTCTAAAATTAAAAATGTGTTTGAATTTCATGAACATAAAAGAAAAATAATGTATTTCACTCAAATATTATATTTGATATTAAAGTAAAATACATTTCTCTCCTTCCAACAAAGTGGTATAAAAGTCACTTCTTTCTCCAACAAAGTAGAATCATAGCATGGATGATTCAAGGGCAAATACATGTTGATAAAAGAAGACAAACAATAAAATGTTGCTGGTGAGAGGAAAGAAAACCGATGTTGAAGAATGTCATGTTAAGGATTTGGATGAAAAAGTATAATCCCAAAGTAACTAACCACTTGATGATAAGCCAATTTCAATTTGCAGAGAAGCAGCAGGAAGCTTCAAATGAAAGTGATTTGTGTGAGCGTGGTAAGAGTAAGGCAAACAAAGAAAGAAAGTTAGCCAAAAAGGAATGACAATTGGCATAAGGCCCAGAAAGGACACTTCACCAGCTTCACTTGCGATGGGAATTAGGAAAATGAGAAGTGAAGCATGAGATATAATACAAGGCTGTCCACAGGTTGGGTTGTGGCTATTTTTCTTTTTAGACCCAACCCATCTAAAGGAGGCTGGGTTGGATTTGGGGTAATTTCTTTTTGGACCCGACTCCACCTCACCCGAGATTTTTTGGGTTAGGTTAGGTTGAGTCACAGAAATAAAATAAATAAAATAAAAAATGGATAAAAAAATTGAAATTTGAGTGCTAAATCCTAACATGGTTAATGTATTATCGCTATGAAATCTCATTATCTCAACTTATCAATCACAATTTAATTTCAAAGTAATGTAACATATAAAAACATGAAAATACAAGAAAATTCTTTACATCACTAAATGATGTGCATCAAATAATAATTGTTCAAATTAACTAACAACTGCAAACTTAGCTTAAAAATGCAATAATTTTCAAGTGAAAAAATCATAAAACAAAGCGGATGAGTACTTTGATTTAAGTTTAGGAACAAAATTTTAATTTTGTTTTCTCTATTTTTTTTTTAATGGTCAGGTTGGGTCAAATTTTCCTTGACCCAAGACTTAACCCAACATTGGGTCATATTTTTTGGACCCGTCCTACTCCTGTTTTCCTTGGGTTGAGGAAGGTATGGACTTCCCTAATAATGCATGAAAGCTAAGGAAAAGATTTTCAAAAATTGAGAAAAAAGATGAGTAGATGAAGAATCAACTTTAATAGAAATTATTTCAAGAGATATACTATAGCAATGAAAGTTATAAAGCTATATAATAAGTTGGTGAGGCTTAAAGGACTGATGCTAAGAGTTCTCCCTAAGTATAGAGGACATTTATAGATTGAGGGGTTAAATACAAATAAATGCCTACAAACAAATGCGTTTCTCCGTAATAAATATTGAAATGCAATGCAAGATTTTAATGAAAAGCATTCCTCCCTTGCAACAAAGAGTATGAAAGCCACTTGTTTCTCAGCATTACCATTAGGATAACTTCAGAAGATGTACTGTTAAAAAAACGACAAACTTCAAAAAAAATTAAGTGTACCTATTGATTCAATTAATAACAGCGAGGGGTGTTTCTCCTACAGAACAATATCAAAAACAATGCACGACTTGACGCACATGCAATTAATGTAGGATATACCACTGGAACCTGCAGGCTCCGAAAGCAATAGCTGGTAGCTTAACTCAAATTAAATGACAAATTGAGAAGAACCACGAAAATATATTTTTTGGAATATACTAATTGATTTTTGAATTTTGACTCTAATATGGTTGGACTTACAGTTGTTTGAGTTTAGTGAGTTTCTTAAACATATCACCCAACTGATTCTTGAGCTGATTATGAGCAAGATTTCTGCATACACCCATAAAAATGTTGATAAAACAGAAGGGAAAAAAATCAAAACAGAGAGAGAAGAAAAATTTATTGTTTACAGGTGATCGAGATCGGTCATCTGAGAAATTGAATAAGGCACATTTCCAGTGAACTGATTCTTAGAAAGATCCCTGCAAGTCATACATACCAAGTCAATCAAAGAAGCTTGGTTATGGGAATTACTTCAGAAAAACAAATTAAGGTTCGAATAGTTAAATTTTAGTAAAAATCTTTATAACGACTCTATTTTAATTTTAGGCAACATGGAATGCCAAATACATTTCCAAAAGAGAGTAAAAAAACTTGGAAGAAGTTATTGTCTTGACCGTTAACTTGTAAATGTGAATATATATATATATGGAGGCTGGACAACCACATAATTTTGTCAATTTAATTCTAAGGAAAAGCAAGGCAATTGCTTGCCGGACAAGAAAATCAGCTCTAACGAAGGACTGAGAAAAACGAAATTGTTGCATAATAAATTAGAGGAAGTCTCAAGAACAACAATATATGGAAACGCGAAACAATCTATTGGTGTCGTGACATATATATAGTAGCATTTTAATTTTAGATTTTTCTATTTGAAAGGAGACTTACAGGAAACGAGTATTAGGTGGAAGCTGATACGGTATTTCACCATTGAGATTGTTGTTGCTCAAGTCACTGTACTAAGACAAATTAATGAATGTCATTTGCGTGATGTGATGTTCTCTCTGTTTCATTAGTATTAGTATTACCAAAAAAAAACCTAAGTTGTGTGCCTCACAAGGAAGTGACAGATGTTAAGCTGTTCAGCTGGTAGCCCATTGTTCCACGAAGCCCGAGGCCAGATAAATCTCTGGTTTTGAAAGTAGAAAGAGTTAGAACCTACGCCCAAATCATTATTATTATTTTTATTATACAAAAGAAATCAATCAATTAATAAATATAAAGAATCAGACAGAATTACATGTCTGTGACAGATGAGCCTGAGCATTTGATTCCTTCCCATGAGTCGCCACAAGGATCGCCTCCACTGGATTTCCAGCCACTCAGTTGCGAAGGAGAATTCAAGCTCTTATACATCACATTAAGAGCTTCAACTGCACATTAATTTTCATAAAAAAATTCATTTCATGTAAAGAGAAGACAAGAGAATAATGCAAATCTAATCTAGTAGATATAACAACATGTTAGATGTAATTAACTGTATTATCGATCGGTACCATCTTTGGAGTTTGTCTTGCAATGAACTGCGGCGGTCAGTACCGCGAGGACAGCAATCCACAACCCAGCAAGGTTGTGGTGCATCTTCCCGCAAGGAAGAAGAAGACGACCAAAAAGGTAACGATATATCTCTTAATGGGAGAAAATTAGATAAAATCGAGCATTGTATAATTTCCTTGTGAGTTGGGTTTAGGATGATTTTCCCTGGTTTGTTCGGAAATTTTCTGTTTGGGGTGACTGAAAATTTTGGCTAAATTTAGGAGGAGGAGGAAGAAGAAGAAGACTAAAAATGGCTGAGAATAACAGAGCCATGTCATTGTCTAGTCAGAGCGGAATGACAGGAAAAGGAGAGCCTCAAAATCACACCCTTTTGCGGAGTAATATGAATACGAATGAATGAATATATAGTTATTATATATATATATATATATATATATGCTCTTGTTCAAAATTCTTAATTTTTTTACTTTTAGCTTTTGAATATTCTGATAACTTGGAATGTTTATAGAACTGGTTTCTCTGCAGTTTGTAGGTTTTTTTTTAAATATACTATAAGTCTACATAGTTTTTAGTCAATTTTGAACTTTTTTTTTTTTTAAGTGGGTCGACTAGGTTAATTAAGTGATGACGTTGTACGCATGTATATACATTTATGCCACGTCAACCCTTCACAGAATATAAACAAAGCTTTTGAACCTCCCCAATTTCACCCTAATCATATCGCTGTTACACTGACTTTGAAGTAAGCTGGAATCTGGCACGATATTCGAACAAGAGAAGAAAATCAATGGTTGATCGAATCTTTTGTTTGTCATAATGGTCAGAAGAGAGAAAGTGGGAGAAAAACCGCTCAACCTACTGACCCATGGCATCCACATAAAACGACCTCTTATTTTGTTTTTTGACGAAAGAAGCAGGCAAGGCAGGACAAGAGCTTAGGCTTAGCACTTGCTGTGATGGTGGTACTCTCTGTCTCTGCTCATGAATTTGAACAACAACAACTTAGTAGGGATAACTTCCCACCTGACTTCGTCTTCGGTGCATCAACCTCTGCTTACCAGGTAATTAACCTTTCTATTTCTCTGCTTACTTCCAGTGTTGATCTTTTGATTTTCATACTCACTCACTTTCACTTGGGTATTTAGGTTGAAGATGGGAGGAAGACAAGCATATGGGATACTTTCACTTGTACCTACAACTACTCTCCCTCTCTTTTTCACTTCTATATATATATATATATCAATCATTAATATTGTATAATTCTCTCAATTATCATTAACATGTATGGAGCTGACGTTGATATAGGATGCAATCAATACCGCAAATACAAGGTCTGTACATTAATTAATTACTGACAATGACAACTGATCTCCTTCAAATTAGATGTTAAAATTAGAAAATGTTTAATTTAGATGCCTACAGGTTTTCTATATCATGGTCAAGACTTATACCAGGTAATTAAGACTAGCTATTCGATCCTGGCCGGGTGTATTTCTAGCTAACTAGTGTTGATTATTCTATTCATGATCTCCATTTTTTTAAAAAAAAATAAATTCTATTCAACTTCTTCACTTGTATTTATTTGTTTATTGAAATTAATTAGGAATGGGTCCGACGTAAGAGGTTATTTTGTGTGGTCCTTCTTGGACGTGTTGGAGTTATTGCGTGGATATGAATCAAGCTTCGGCCTATGCTACGTAAATTTTGATCATCCCAATTTGAAGAGACAACCTAAACTCTGCCAAATGGTACCCACATTTTCTCAACGCCAACACCATCATCAACAACCCAAAGGTTCGATCGCATTAATGTATCTGGGCTTGATTTCACTTAAACTTCATATTGTAATGGATTCTCCTCCTTCCTTTGAATTAGTTTTTCTTAGTTTATCATTTAATATGAAAGAATAAACTAGTGTAAATGGCATCAAAGTATTTTTGAGCATATATATATATATATATATATATATAGATATATATATATATGCTCATTAAAAATTGTTAAGATGTTCGAACATATGAAAAAAGTCATTCGAAAAGAGGGGAGATTAAATTTTTCTCACTCATATGCAATGGGAATAATTATAAGAAAAATGTTCACAAAAAAATAAAGAAAGCTAACTATGCATTTTTGGGTACATAATCTAACTATACATTTCTTTCTATTTGAGAGTGTATCACAAATATTATATGCATTGTATCTATTTTTTTTAAAAAAAAAATATTCTGTCTTACATTTTTTTTTCTCTCACTTAAAATTTGTTTAAATTAACTTTTAAAAAATACTTTTTTTTTTAATTTAAAAAAGAAACATTTCTATTTAATTTATCACTACTTAAATTAGTTTTTGTGTAAAAAGAGAAACACCTGTAAAAAATAAATTTTTTATTTTTTTTAAACAAGCAAAAATCATTTTAACCAATTTTAAATTACAATAATATCCCTAATTATTTTCATTTTAATATATTAAAAATATTTTTATATTTATGCATTCAAACACTTTTCTAAATAAAAAAATCCAAACAGAAAACTCTGATTGGCCTGCAAATTTTCCATGTCCGAAAGTGTATTAACAGAATTTCAAATTTACAAGTCCGAGGCTAGAAAGTTATTTAGGTAAATTTATAAATTAGAAAAAGTCAAAATAAAAAATAAATGGAAAAAAATCCTAATTTTATTTGTCAGCTTTATGGACTAAATTCAAGTTATGTATCTTAAACGTGGGGATTTCTTTTTTCAACACTTCTAAAATTTCTATTCTTGTCTCCAGATTTTTTCAAATGACAAATCTGCCTCTCTTACCATTTTTTTCCTTCCTCCCACCCCAATCCGCAAAGTTGTTCACCTCCAAACCCATGTATTGGGTCTCTTTCTCTCTCACTATATCTCATTCTCCCTCCAACCTTACTCTCTCTATTTACCTCTTATTTTATCTCACCCACCCCTGTAACCTTAGTCATTTGATGTATTTTTCCTCTAAAAAAGTTTTATGTAGTACATTTTTTTTAAAATGTAAAATCTTGTTTTAGGTAACTTACTATACTCTCAATTTGCACTTTAGTTGGGTAAATTTTTTACATTTTTTAAAGTTTTGCAGGTTATATCGTAGATTATAAATAATTCATATTTGGTAAGTGTTATATATATATATACACACACATTTTGGATTGTATATAATCTATGATTTTTGTATAATTTGGACTAATATTTTGTAACGTTATAAATTATTTAAATTTGATATGTTTTAAGTTTCTTGATATATAATTTTTAAGCATTATCAACATGTATTCTAAATGTAATTTGTAATTGTTATTTATAATCTATAATATTACGGGACGTGGGAGGAAATCAATATAAATACTCAAACCACAATTTTATCATTTTAAATGAAAATAAAAAAATAAAATAAAATTGGAGTGAGAATAGAAACTGTAGGGTGTTAAAAAGAAATGCCAAGCTAAGGAAGAAGGAAAAATGCAACAATTGACTGAAATTGAATAAGCCAAACTTATCAGTTGTAGAATATGACACTTTCGGTTTTTGTCAGCAAACCGTGTGAAACTGGAGCTGACTAAATAAAGAAAAAAAAAAAGAAGAAGGCATTTTCAATTTTTAATTATACTTCCTAAACAAGTGAGTATCGCTTTACTCAGCACCAGAATAGATCTTCCTCGGTCATGGCTTCACAGAGGGTCGTAATCAATCCTCGGCCAAATTTGCTTTACACAGAATTGAGAAATCCCAATGAATCTGCCACCTTTATAAAGACTCATATACCACTTACTTTTTCCAGTGCAGAAAACTAAAACCAAAACCAACCAACCGTACAGCCAGATTGGCTTATAACGACGTCAAGCGCAAATTACCATGGTCAAAATATTTTTCATATACATACAGGCATCCCGATATAGGGAAGCCCGGTTCTGACGCATCAGCCAATCTTAACTCATGTTTGCTTGCTTTTGTTTGATTTAGCACCACGCTTACTAATTTTTGTTAAGATGAATGCCAGGGCAACTTTAGCACCCAGGCTAGAGTGACCACGAGACAGGCAGATTGCACCTCCGAGAATCAGTAAACCATTGGCTAGCAGCTTCCTTGATGGCCTTCTTGAGATCA
Organism: Bauhinia variegata; assembly: GCA_022379115.2. Taxonomy (NCBI): domain Eukaryota; kingdom Viridiplantae; phylum Streptophyta; class Magnoliopsida; order Fabales; family Fabaceae; genus Bauhinia; species Bauhinia variegata. The sequence goes on from CM039427.1 coordinate 24,621,626, forward strand.
TCCCCTCTCTAGATTCAGTATCAGTAGTAACATGTCCTTGGAGGATACTAGCATGTGTTGGGGATAAATTGCTATTAATTGTGTCGAGGCAAGTGGGAACCTATTCATAGGAGGCTGTTAGTCACACACACAAGCCTATTCAACATTCAACAGACAGCTAAGTAGGACATGTCCACAACTAACAGAAACGACACTTTCCATTTTTTAATATAATAAAAAGATACTTTTTTCATGGTACTAACTGATGATGCTATTTTGTTCAGGAGCAAAGAGAGGAATGTCACAAAAAGCACGGTTTGTCTACATAAAAATTGAAAGCTATCAACAACTCTTATAGGTGATAAAAAATTATAAGCTGTAAGCCGATGAATCAATATGTCACATCAAGTTGGGTGGTTGGCAGATGTTAAACACACCATCAGGAACATATCCTTTAAGACCAAAGCATGCTCAACTCAACCAACCTTCCCGTATATATAATACAAAACATCGACTTAAGAAAATTGGAAATTTTTAATTGAAGGTATAAATTGAGCAATGATAGATGAAACTAACAGTGCTAACCTTCTGAATTAGGTTGACTGCAGTGACAACTGAACTTGATGGAAGGCAGCTTATAGTGGAGTATCTACGAAGTGCATTATCCATCTTGCACACATAATTCCATATGCCCCTGGAAAATGCCAGCTTTGCCATCTCCGTATTCAAACCAGCATCTTCTTGGTGAAACATTGATATCTCACAAACATTTCTACCAGGTACTGCAATCAAATAACTTCTAGTAATAAAAGAATCTCTTTATAAGTTAAGATTATTCCCTTCGTTATCACACTGTTGAGAAACACAGTAATTTTAAGTAAAAATGGAGCCCAGTTGGCAAAAACAATTTTTAAGTTCATTCATCAAATGTAGATGACCCAAGTGTCAAGTATCACTAAATGAAACACAAAGTTATTAACAGATTCAAACTCAAAATAAATAGCATTTTCTTTAGTACAGATTTTAAACTATGCCAGGTGGGATAATTCAACCGTGGTTGCAAGGATTAGAAATGACAACATTAAAAACAGAAAATTTTAAAAGTCTTCGTAAAAAACAAAAGATAAAAAACCAGCCAAGAACCTACCTCTCCTAATTCGCCAGCCCGATTTAAAAAACTCAACACGTACATATTTTCTCTGTCGTGGTGCCAACGGATGGTCACATTCCTAGTTAGGTTCATGAAAGTGAAGAGGTTAATAAAATATGGAAAAAAAATGTAAATAAATAAGTAATCAACTAATCAATGGAATGAGTTACAATAAATCAACACATAATCAATAGAAAAATAAGACAAAGCCAAATTTTCAGGGCATCCTTAGATACACTACTAAGCAAGCTTATGTTAACTATATCCTTAAACAAGTAATGTTTCTATCAGATACTGAGGTTTAACATGACATGAGAAAAATCAATAAGAGGGTGAAAAGAAAATACTGGCAAGGGGTGGGGGAAACTGCTTAGATAGTCAAAGAATTGGCATAACTTGAATGCAGTAGTTGCAAGGGAAAGAAACTGATTCTCCAAAGAAGGATTCTGTCTCTCTGCAAAATTTAGAAGGCTGCCACTAAAATAGCCAGATAAACCAAATACTAGTTTGTCAAGGTTAACTTCACTCGATAATTATCTATTGTATAGAACATGAATGACTAGAATGGAGAGACACTAACCTTACAAATATACCATTTTCCAAAATTTTAAAAGCTTTCTGGATTAATGAATTTAAAAGGAGAAAGTAGAAAACAATTGACAGATACTGTAGGATCCGTGGTGGTGAAACAAGATACTAGACTTCGGTGCTTCTAATGTTCTTGAGTCTTGAACAATAAAATTTTCTTAGCACCTGAAAGTTATCTTCTCCTATGTAGATTCTTCCAGTCAAATTATATAGGAAACCAAAAGGGTGACATAGAGATGAGGAGAAATGTAACTGCCTTAACATCCATATGTGAATACAACCACTAACATCATCTGGAGGATTGCAAAATGCTAATCCTGGATAGAGATGGGGAGAAATGTAGCTGCATTAACATCCATATGTGAATGCAATAACTAACATCATTTGGAGGATAGCAAATGCAAAATGCTAATCAATTCCTGAAAGTAATTATTTGCATGGCAAGACCAAGCTTGGTTGAACTACCTTAATAAAACAGTAGAATGTTTTATCTCCTCCCTCCCAAAGTCTCCAAGCTAGCACATACTCTCTAGGTCTCAGAAGAGGGAACTTTTTAACTGTGCGACCAACTTCAACACCCTTAGATTTGTCCACCTGTAGTTGTTCATGCTCAACCACTGTCCTATCCCATTGCTTTCGGTAATCATTGTCCATGTAGAAGTCTCTGAGCATCTCCGGAGAAACATCATTAAACGTAGTCACACTCAAGTATTTTAGGGGACCGTCCTGCAACATAAATGAAGATACAAATAAATGATTTAACACAGACCAGTTTGGTGAAACGTTCGTGCACATGCTATCTAATTTCATGTCAAAGCTGTGAGGGACAAATCAAGAACTGGACGTAACCTCCTGACACCTTGATAATTAATTAAGTATATTAACGAGCAGCAAAATATGAATTCGCATCATTACATCTTAAAGTAATTATTTTTTTAACTTAACTTGATATATCAAGAAATTAATTTATTATAGATGAATAAGATGACCAGAAGGGGGTTGTAGAGCATATGCAACTGTAATCTGCATTTGCATATATCGGCATGTGCCTCTGGCTGTCGGTACATTGTGTACCAGAGAGAAAAAGGAGGGGCACAAAAAATTTTCACTCGGCGTATAACAACTAAAACAAATCATTCTAAATTTGAAACTAAACATTAATGATAACACGCAAATTTTCTTTTTCCTTGTGACGATATCATGATCAAAACAAAAATGTTGCAAGTTCATCTTGAGAAGAGCATCTAACGTGATTACTTCATGCATTTGTACTTTAGTTGACTTTGACTTAACCGTAACAACAACCTTAGGTTTGTTGCATTTTGCATTGTAGGATAGAAGGCTGTTTCTTTTATCAATAACATGTTCCCACTCATCACTCTCACAGAGTTTCTCGTCCAAACTCTCAATTAAAAACTGCAAATCAGCATCCGTTACAATTTCTGAGATTCTGCAGGAGTAAACAAAAATTCTGCACCGGTAAATCAACTTATAATAATGCACTTGAGTCATGGACGAGAACGACAACAACAAAATCTCAGAATATAAATTTCTGCAGGATGAATCAATGATCACATAAATTAAATTGTTTGATGATTATTGTACTTTACCTCAACTTTGAATTCAAGGAGCTAATAGAATCTGAAATCAAAACGGGCGTAGATCGGGGACGAGAGATAAACAATAATCTCTTAAATGGGTAAAGAAGTAATATGATAAACAGAACGAGAAGAGTGGCCCAACCACCATAAATGGTTTCCCGCGAAAATTCTTCGGTCGTTGCCCTTAATACACTTGCAAAAGTGATCCCCATAGTATAATCATTCTATAGTTGTCCCATAATCTGCATCTCTCTCTTCCTCTCACACACACAGATTGATATCTATATCTGATTCTAGCGCATATACAGTTTAATCGACGATTAGAATGGACGAGAAGGAATGATACGATAATTATCTCAGGGATATATACGCCGTATCCGTATGTACGAGCTCTGCTTTCTTTCTTCTATCATATTCCTCCTCATTAAGATATTTTACCCATCCAGCATACATATGGCTCAAGCAAGGGGATAGAGAAAATATGCACCAAAAAAAATGAGGGATAAGGATAAAAGGGGTATAAACGAGGAAGGGTTCCAAATAAATAAATAAATGAAACGAAATGAGAATGGCAGTGGGAAAAAAATAATTAAAAAAAAAAAAATCAACCAAGATGGAGCTTGGTCCACAATTGGCGAAGATACACAAAAGGACTTACATTCAAAGGCTGCTGTCAATGTAAAAATTTTAATGGAGAATTTGTAAGTATTTTTGTGTTCTGTTTGCTTGCATATTTTTTCTGTCGACTAAGGATAGCAATTTTACCCCAATATTGAGGATTCACTGATGAAGACAGAGGTGGGAATTTGTAAGTATTTATTAAAATACCTCTACGTGTGTGTGTATATATATATAAGTAAGGATATTTTAATAATTTAATTTATAAATAATTTTTTATATAAAATAAAAAACATATTTAAAATTTTATAGAAATGATTTCAATTTATAATTACTTATTAATTTAATTTCTAATTTTTAAAATACTTATTTATATTTAATATTATAACTACTCAAAATGTAATAAACTTATAAAAAAACCCTGGGTAGCCGCAGTTCCCCGTGGGTTGGGGATGGGGCAAGACCCGTTGGCCAACTGCACCGAGAATACATCGCTAACAAAAACACCATACCCAAGGATATTTTTTTAATTCAATGAAGCGCTCAAGCAACATACATATTATACGTAAAGCCATCCTTATGCGTACTAAGAAAACCTTTGCATTTAGAAACCTCACTGACTACAATACTTGAATGACATCAATTGTGCAACACCACTTTCTTACAAGATTAATGAGATAAGGAAAGCAGGATTCTTGTTCGCAATAACCGTAACACTTCCTAAAACCTGTGCTCAAAATTCCCGGCACAATTAGTATCCCTAACTGGGTTGAGTTGAAGAGGCAGCCACTGAAATGGCATCTTCAGGTTTAACTACAGTACCAGCGGGATCATCAGGGGCTAAACTACCTCTATCAGCAACGGTTTCATTATTACCCTCATCTAAGCGGACAACTTGAGCAAAGCTCTTTGGCATCTGCTTCATGAAATCACCACTTAAGTTAGCAGTATTCCTACGCTCACTTTCTCCAACTACACCTACAAACAGGCTGGCTTGCTGCCTGGCCTTTCTTTCTTGCATGGCCTTCTGGCGGTCTTCATAGAAACCAAAATCATCTAAGATGGACATATCCGTTTCATAGTTCTTAAAAATGGTCAAAATTTCACTCCCCTGATGTAATTTGACCTGAAATGTTTAAAATTCAGTGGGAGCAAACAGCTATAGGTAAAATATCATAATCAGAAGAAACAGTTAATGCACTTTCATTTGTACCGAATCAAGTAGAATTCATTTGCAAGTTGATAAAACAAAATTGATCACGGGAGAATATAGTGGACCAAAGTTGTGCAATACCAACAACAGGTAATAAATAAAAAGTTCCTTGAATTGTAAGAATGCCAAACAAACAAACCTCCAATAAAATAAAGCTTAGAGAGCAAGAAGAGAAGCCATGGTGACGAAAAAAGAACTTTGCATACGGCCAAAATGAAAGTAAACAAAAAGGTCAGAATATCTCAAAAGAAAGGATATCAACATTTTTGGTTGTTTACATGTCTAGAAAAGGTATCTGAAGGGAGGAAGAGTTGTCAAAATTCTTTTAACTTGATATACCACTGCAACCATTTCAATTGTCTTTTCCCGAGTCTGGACATTCTTAAACTACACAGAGCAAGAACCTTGAAGCATCATTAATGAATAAATAGAAAATATCCTTCACCATTTACCTCCTGTGTATCTCGACTGTTAGTCACAGGCTTGTTATCATTATTTTCAAGTACAATGTGACGAAACTGACTGTTAGGGACATCTTTAATCATGTGCCACTTCACAGGAAACTGTCCACTCCATTTATCTTGTTGCCAGTAATCCACACTCTTGTCAAAATCGACAGGTCCAACCATTTCAGCCACCCCACAAAACTGAGCACTAGCATTAACCTAGATGTAATTATAACATATATCATTTTCATGACAGTTATATGAGAAAATCACAAAAGGAAGAGGAGGAGATTACAGAAAGCAGGTTCAGAAATTTATTCCCAACCAAATAAAACTGTGATGGGCTGCGATTAGACATAAGGGTCATATTTGACAGTATTAACCCTTAATAATTTACTGGATATAAGACGATCGAGTGTAACAAGAAATTACAGATAATATGCATTAGAATATGGTGACTGTAATTTACTGGATATTTTAGACGACAGAGTATAACAAGAAATTACAAATAATATGCATTAGAATGTGGTGTCACTGTCACCGGGAGCCTGCACTCTCCAACATTAATTGAAATGCATTTCCATAAACCCTTGAAAATCACAAAAATGGAAGGGAATTTTAACAAAGAGGAACTCCGCCCCAAACCTTTACCATAGCTTCTACATCCTAAACTACAGATTATTGTGTGGATAATTTTACACAAATGCTTTAGGAATTTGATCTGCAATTTAGACAAACATAGGCACATGCACTACAACTACATCGTAAGACTCACTTCAAACTAACATGTATTGAGTGTAAGTTTCCCCATGTCAACCACGAATACAACTATAAGAATGCTCTAGAAATAGATGAGCTCACTTGGAGCTCCCAAATCAGGTGGGATAAACTAGGACCATACACTTCTGCCAAATGGGAGCATGATCCAGGAAATATTCTAAGCCTAGGTTTGTACTAGTAATAGTCACTACATCAAGAAAATGAAATTGTAATCTATGTGCATGTAGAATACAGAAATCACATTATTACCGAGAAGAAGAGAAACATTGGGCAGGCATCTTGCTTTTCCTTTGCTTGGCGATAAGCAGCATCTAGTTTTCTGTTCCCATTGGGTGTACTCGCCCAGACACCATATTTTATACTCTTGTGAACATTATCTTCACTATAAGATTTGATAACAAAGAATTTAGCATCCTTGTAATCTGTTATAAAATCTGGCCTGTTGAATGATTCATTATGGAACTTAGCAGTAGATGTAGTATTTTTACTCTTATCAGAATTATTTTCAGATGACATTTGATTCTTTAGCTTTGTGGCCCTAGGACCCCGGTTCTGCTCATTAAGTATATCAACAGTACTGTTACAACTGCAAAGAGAACCAGTTACCCTGTCACGCCTTCTGCTATTTTCAAGTGAAAGCCAGCTACCATCAGTTGAACTGAGACTGGAAATGGCAGGTCCTCCAAAGCCAGAAGCTTGGTTAGGCAGGTAGCCTCTACCATAGGAGCTTGTACGAGACCCAAAACCATACAATGAACGTTGCTGATAAGAAGCCTGAACAGAACAGGATACTCAGCATCATGTGTCAAAAGAGTTAATTCTGTGCTATCCTTTAAGAAGTTTTATAGGGCGACATAGCTGCCACAGTAATAAACTAGTAAAACATGCCTGGTATACAATATTACCTCACTCAAGACCGTGACTCAGATATTTCTTAAGAAGAAGATAGTAAAATTTGGCAAGTTACAAAACTTAAGATATCTGATGTAAGATAGAACACACTGACCAATTAATTCATTCAAATTTCAATGAATTTTCATTTCAATTTTAAATACAAATAGTGACATTCAATGGATATGCACAAAAAATAGAACAAACCATTCTGACACTCTGGCCAAATGACCCAAGTGAGCCAATTGGCTGTGGGGATACTGCTGGTGATAGTGGCATCAAAGACCTCTGCCTTTCTGAGGGTTTTGAGCAATCTGACCAGATCCCAGCAGATCTTAGTCCATCAAATCCTTGTTGGGAGTCATGAAAGCCAAAAGAACTGGGTGCTCCAGGAAAACTGCCTCTACCAAAAGATTCCACTGAAGAATAACCAGGTCTTGGTCCAAACAGCATGCTATCACCTTGTTGCTCAACACCTACTAAGTTGGTGAGTTCTGGCTGTGAGACTGAGGCTGGAGAAGAAAGATATGGTAAGCTAGCAGGAACAAGCTGATGGTAATAAGGTGGCCCAGCGTATGGATATTGCTGGGAGGAGTACACTTGCGCATCTCCACCTACAGAAGGCAAAGGAGTTGTGACCGGGGAATACGGTCCGTATGGCATTTGTGGGGTGAAGCCATATCCAGAATGGAAAAGAAGAGATGGATTATCATTGTAGACACCCTAACATAAAAGTAAACAAAATTGCAGTATGTTAAATTACGTAAAACAAAAGTCATATAAATGAGAAAGTGAAACCAAATTCTTACAGGAGATCCAATTTCTAATCCCTCAGAATTGACATATGGAGGATAATCATCCCATTCACCATTGGCATTGTCAAAACCTGGGGTCACATTCACATCACAAATCACAACTCCCACAATTCCATTGAAAAAAATACGAAAAATCACAGTTAAAAAGTATAGCACCAAAAGATATGACCATCACTTTTAACTTTACTCTTAAATTCTGACTAGTGCAAAATAAGACAAATAGCAGTCAAAAGATATGTTTTGGTGCTCTATCTTTTTAAATATATCTGAATACTGCTGGCATTCCACATCAGTAATTGGACAAAATAGTGCAAAAACAAGTCACTAAATTATGTGCATATAAAATAATCAAGATTCTCCATTCAAGAGAAGGTGTAAGTGTTTCAAATTCCACAGGTGTGCACAAACTCAAACCAACTATTGAATTACACAAACTCCAGTAAGTCCAAATTTAACGTTATGCAATAACAATTTAAGAGATTCATTTTCTGATCTCTATATATTTTTTCTTCCTACAAATGTGGGTGAAATGTTGCAATGGGTCATTTGATTACAGTGCAAAGCTAATATGAATAGACGAGTCTAATTATGTTCAGTGGAGATATCATCAATGCTTATTTTTAGGTCTGCAGTAGTCGAATGATTTGTTCACTTTTCCTGATATCTAGTTATTTAATCTTCACCTCTGCACTGTGTTTAGGCCCGAATCCAAAGGTTGGCAAGCCATAATCAATACCAAGGACCAGCAGCAGAATGGTAGGGCACATAAAGCTTTATATCCAAATATGTGTGTGATGCATAAATCTGATTCAGAAACTACTGCTTGCCTTTTTCTACATTGCCCTGCAGCTACTTCTACTAGGAATAGGCTTTTCAGCTTGTTTGGTGAAAATTGGAGTTGCCCTCAAAGTTTGGATCAGCTTCTCTTGATCAATTTTAGAGGTGAAGGAAGAAAAGGCTTTACGGCAATGCACCATGTTTGCCATTATTTGGTGTATTTGGCTAGCGAATGCTAATATCTTAAGGAGAATTATTTGTCACTAGAATTATTGTGGGATAGGATTGTGCTGTTGGCCTCCCTCTGGTGCCCCACAAGTGGATTCTTTAAGGTTTCTTTAATGGAAATATAAAGAAGCTTAGGAAAGCTATTTTGAGCTGACTGTTTTGGATTCTTGTGATTTGTTGCCTCCTTTTCTTAAGAAGGATCTCTAGTAGTAATCCTTTTAATTCTTTTTTCTCTCCTTAAATATGTTTCTTTCACAAAAAATATACCAAAATAGTTCTTTCAAAGAACAAAGAAATGGAAATAAAGAGATTCACCTCTGTAGTAGAAAGCCTGGGCCTGGGGAGAATATACATTGGGGGGGTAAAGAGGACGGTCTCCAACAGAACCGAAAGACCCTGATTGACTTGCAGTTTCCCTTGAATGACCTATGGTCGCAGTATCCTGGGAGGAATTGGACGATATTGATTGCTCAGGTACTGATGAATGAAGCTGTGAAAAAGGAGTTATGTCGCATATATTAAAGCGATGAATATATACAAAAAGACTGGAATAAAACAAGGTAATTAAGAGTTATGTGATGTGATCCACCACTACCTGGTTCTTCATGTTATCTGGTTCAGCTGGCATCTCTTCTGCACCCATGATCAATATGCTCAGTGACTTAGTACAGTCTTAGAAACACAGGCAGTACAGATTATTGACCAACCAAAGCTAAATTTGGAGATAGCTAAACTTGAAGCTATAACTACGTGCACAATCCACACGTGCACACCTATGTACACATGATAAATAATAGGAAAAATGTGAATATACTTTCAAAAAGAAGGAAGGCGTATGAATAAGCTCATAATAACGCACAAAAAGAATGAGATCATCAAAATGAAGGATCACGGATCCCACAAATTTGCAATAAGCAGAATTAGCCTTCAAGATGACTAAGGAGGTGATTCTTCACTACAGTATCCATTCTGATTTTGTCCTGCAAAGAGTTCTACACCCCTCTGCCCCCCGGCCCCAGCGGGGGAAACAGTATTGTTAAGCACATCAATAAACCAAAGCAGAGACACGACTAGAATGAAGGATCATGGAACTACAAAATTTTGCAATAAACAGAATCATCCTTCAAATTTTTTTCCCTCCCCCAGCGGCAAACAATTTAGGGCATATCACTGGATAGGAAGACAAAGATATGAAAGGTAGACAGCATATTTAAATGGAATAAATGCCAATAAAAATGGACTGAGAGATCAGTAAAAAGGTGATTCTTGACTAAGGTATACATTCTGAATTTTTCCTAATGAGAGTTCTCTTTTTCTTTCACCACCTGCTTTCATTAAGTACATGAATAAACCAAGGCAGATTTTAATTACCCAATGAAGATCAAGAAAGAAGATTAATGGAAATGGACAGGAGATTGCCATCTGGATAAGTGTTAGACCATGATAATCCCAGTTCTTATTCACATGAGGATTAGGGGAAATACTTATAGTGCCTGAACTTGTGATAACGACAGCCATTTAGTTAAAAGATGAACATGACTAACGCAATACTATTGCTGGAAGGACATCAGAAGTGATCTATGCTCCAGGGAAGAAATAACTCCTTTGGTCAGACAGCTCGAGTTGCTCTTATTATTATTATTATTCTTATTCATAAGAGAAGAAACACCAAAGGGGATGCTGAATCCACAACTAGGCCAAGCATAGACCAGGGTCAATAAGTTCAGCCAAAATCGATCCCTCTATAGCTGCATATTTTGCCAAGGAGTCAGCTGTACGAGGAACAAGTTCAATTTCGCAATCCCTCCAAACGCCCCATGTTTGTGAAATGAGTCAGCTCGAGTTGCTCTGACACTCGCTACATATTATATTATAATAAATAAAACTATAATCACAAAATTGGTGTCACATACATATTACTGTTTACAAAAATCGCACTGCATAAATGTACTTTCTTCTGAACTCAATGATCTAGAGAAATTTGAACCGGAAGAAAAAATTACGTCTCTAATCCAACATCATCTGTACTTGAAAGTTTATGTCATCGGAAAATACGTAGCTTGGCCAGATGCCAAATCTGAATAAGAAATTAATGGACATGTAACACAGCAGATCAAGCACAAACCTTAACTATAATCCTAGTCAAAAGAGTTTTCACTTAAAAGACTAGTACACTTCGATCGAACCCATTTCAATCAGATTCCAATAAAAGATTCTATGAAAGTACAACACCCAGCAACAAACCAGGCAATCTAATCTAATGCTTTATATAATTCTTCGACAATTATAAAAGTTTCCTCAAGTAATCTCATGAGTTTAGGCAGAATCACTCACTGAAAAGATAACGTAAATAAAAAAAAAAAAAAAAAACAAAATGGCCAGAAGATAAATCCGACGGGAAGACAACAAGAGCTTAAGGAACGTCAAAATAAAAATTGAATGATAAAGTTTTAAAAAAAAAAAAAAATTGAAAGAGAAAAAGGTCGTGTTACAGGGCTCTGTTCGTCAACGTACCGGTTGCACGATCCGGACCATGTGGTTGAGTTGCCTCCATGAATCTCAAGGGGAAGATCTTATGCAAAAGACTGAAACATACATGGCCTATGTATCCGACGCATAGATGTATGTAAATACGTAGATTCATAACAGTGACGTATAATTTCTTCTTCTTTTTTTTTCTTAATAAAACGAGGGAGAAAATAGACGAAACTTTTTTTGGTTTTCTCGGCGGTTGGTTTCATTCTTTCTATCCAAAATTGTAAATGTGATAATTAAACAACCGTACTTGCCTAATTAGTAGTATTTCATTCTCTCTCTTTTTTTTTTTTTTTTGTAGTAGTAGTATTTCATTCTTAATTGTTCTGGATTGGATTTTTTTTTTTTTGGTGAAATTGATTATATATTCTCTCAAAAAAATTTGCGCGAATATCAAATAAAAATAAAAACTGGCGTAAATAAGTTATTTTGTGAATCATATATAAACTATAAATACATAGATAAGATAAGACATAAATGATGAATTTGATATAATACAACAATTTAATAACGATTGCTCCTTTTTACTTTAGTAATTTATACCTAAATTGTCCTCCCTTCTTCGAAATATATAGCTTCAAAATTTAAATTGAAATTTTACAAGGGAATAATTACATAGTAAAAATTTCGTGTTACATGGAATAATTGCAAGGGGCAGCAATTTTGTATTTTTATAAATGTTGGTTAATTCTAGTTGTTTTTAAAATAGATCAAATTGGATGCAGAGTTAATAATTATAGTTATCTTAATAACAGTTTCTTTTTTTGTCATCTATCTATTTCTCTTCTTTAATCGGTGTCAAGCTTTTTAATTGTAAATATTGATGATATTGAACATGTTTAGTTTAAGAAATGTTTTCATCTTTTTGTTTACAGGCTAAAATTTGTTTTCATTTTTCTAAAAATACGTTTATTTATTTTTATTTTCATATTTATTTAATATGAATAATTATCTTTAATGAATTTATTAAATTATTAATATTTTTATTAAAAAAACTAAAAATTATCATTAACCATCCCTCATTTTTATTTTCATTGAAAAAACAAACAAGCCCCTAAATTACACTAACTACTTGTTCAATCAACTTTTCTTATATGGTATGATGCTTTACATAGGAGTAATTACATGAGAAGTAATTGTGGTAATTACTTTACCAAAGTTTGTATAATATTAATAAAAAAAAATCATTTTTGTCGTTGTTTTGACCTTTTTATTATTACTAAATCAATTAAATATTAAACCCACACTAATATGCAGGCACAAGATATGTCTATATAAAATTTAGTTCATCACCTCATAAATTTTTATATATCAATAACTAGTTCTCCAATCATACAACATATATATGAATGTCCAACCAAATAGAAAAACTAAGTGCCATATCAGGTGGACATCTAACATGAACACTAATTCATATATTGCTTTATCCCAAATCATTAAAGAATAGATTTTACATATATGATCTCTCATTGCTATAACTTTTTTGTTACCCAAGTATCTTGTGAAGATGAACAATCTAAAAGGAAGGGCAGACCTCTCTAGTGTAATGTGTTGATCTGTTTTAGACTTGACACACTATCCCGGAGATCTTGTCCCATGGTCTCAACTGGAAAAAACATTACACAGATTCCTGAAAGAAGTGCTACGATCTCAAATAGAAGTACGGCTACAGTTTGATGGCAACCATGTACTAAATTCACAGCCACCAGAGGGCATACCATTCCACCAATTCTACCCACTGAACTTGCAATTCCAACGCCAGTTGTTCTCACTGATGTTGGGTATATCTGCAGTTCATATAGATCTTGAAAATATCAATTGCAGCCATGTGTGTGTATCAAGTCAAAGTATCTGTGTTAAATCCTCTCTTTCTCTATGAAACCAAATTTCCTAGTTTATCTCTATGATATAATATTGTAGTTAAGGCCGTTATAATCTGCAATTTCTACTCTTCTCTTTTTCCAGATCATTGAAAATCATTTTTATAAATACATTACCTCGGGAGCATATATATACACAATTGTGAAGGTTGCTGTGATGCATATGCGAGCTCCAAATAGAAGGCCTGTTGTTAGGCCTTGAGGAAGATGGAAAACTAATGGTAGTAGGAAAATGCAACACATGAAGAACATAGCTGACATAGAGAATTTACGACCGAGTTTATCTACTGCTGCAGCTGACAGTAGAAGCCCAGGCAGTTCTACGCACAATGAAAGTAATGTATTAGTCATCCATATTACTACATCCAGAGTAAGATAACTCCATAAGTAAGATGAGTCTCAAAAAAAAAAGATGATATTACCTGCGAAACTAGCAATAAAAACATCTCTGTAGCTAACATCCTGGGATTTCTCAGCCTGAAATTTACTTGGCCTGCATTCACTGTGTCTGTTGTTCAACTCAGTGGTCAGCAAAACGAGGCCATAATATGAAAAAGCATTACCAAAGAACACCACCCATAAGAGAAGGGTCGATCTTGCCAACTTTGGCGAGAGAAGCATCGACAGTGATGAGATACCCTCTAAATTAGTATTCATTTCTTTAGGAGGTTCACCTTCATCTTTTCTTGGCGAGAGTAGATTTGTGGCTTCTGAAGGATTACCAATATTATGTAGCTCAATTTGATTATCAGAAACAAGGATACCAAGAGGCAGTTTTGTTCCATTCACTCTTGCTATTTTCTCCAGAACATTAACTGCTTCAGTTGTTCGACCTTTTAAGCATAAGTACCTTGGAGACTCAGGAGTCATTTTGAAGAACAGAAGGAGGAACGAAGAAGGTAGGGAAGACAATGCAAGTAGCCATCTCCATCCCAATTTTGGCATAACAAACTGCAAGGAACTTTGCATGAGATGAACCTATCTGCTCTATGTTTAGACATTTTATTAACCAATCTACCATAATGACGCCAAACTCAGAAAGTTCAGCAGATGTTAACAAGGCTTACGTATGTCAAGATAGATTGCTCAAGATTGAGATGCAAAGATGTTAGCAAGGCTTGTGGCTGTAACAAGTTCCTCGGATTGGATGTAAAAATGATTGCAGTAACTACAATAACAGCATTGCTTTTCTAGAAAACTCTTCTGTGCAATTGAATATAATATGAAATGATAATGGTCCATTTTGGCGAAGAAGCATATGATCTAGATCCACAATCAACTGCTAAACTAGGCAAGAAATTTAGACATACTCGAGATTTTCTTTCATTTTTTAATTAAATATTATCCTATAGCTCCATCATCTTGCAGAAACTTCCGGAGGAAAAAAGGGGAAATGATTGATCGACAAGGTGAGACATCATAATTTCTAACAAATTATTGCAATTATTAAAAATTTTAAGTAAGCAACAAATTTACCCATGCAAGTGATGCCTCAAATATTGTTCCAAGAGTCCAAAATGCTGAAAACACAACCATCCAAGTACCTCTGTTGGGAGCTGGAACAAACTCTAGAAACCACGATGATAATACAGGCCCGCCTCCCAAACCAATACCAACTAGACAACGAAGAGTAATCAATAATATATAGTTAGGAGCAAAAGCACTGAGAAAACCAGCTGTAGAAGTAACTGTTGCTGTGATAAGGAATCCTTTCCTGAAAGAATTAAATAAAGAACATGAACATGAACATAATATTAAGACTCAGCCTAAAAAGAAAATAACTCAGTATTTTGTGCTCCAAAAGAAAGTATAGAAAGACAACAGTCTTTATTATTGAACAAGTAGGAAAGCTTGAAAAACAGAACGAAAGACAGAAAACACACACACAAAGACAATACTGGCAAGTCACAAGACTCTTATTTAAGGTGAAATTGGAGACTACTGAACTCCCACTTCTATTTTAGCACTAACCCACATCCTTATTTGAGGACCACTAACATAATGGCCATTACTCACAGACTCTAATAACCGACTCTCTATTCACTAATCCTCTTATTACGTGGAAAGGATACTAGGCTAGAAAATTCTAAATTAATTCATAACCCACTCTCCCCCAACTTTGAATTTTCCAATTCCTAATTTCTATTCTCTTCATCTTTGGCTTCACATGTTTGAGTGGCCGCTATAAGTATATTCCTTAGGACCCTTGAGATGGCTGACACGTCTTTTGTAGTGATATCTTGGCTCCTCATCTTCTTCATTGTCAGCTGCAAGATCTTCATTCTTCATCTTCAATTTTCTTCTAGATCTTCAAGTCTTCGCAGCTGCAGCCACCTTTGCTCCAAATCTTCATTTCCAGAAATTTCTTCTTGCATGCCGTTATCTAGGCCTCCAAATTTTCTTCTTTTCCAAAATTTCTCCAACGTAACTTCTTCACGTACAATATTAATCTCAAAATCTTCTTCAAACTTCCAAAAACATAAAATCACATATATACTAATTCCTCCATTTTATTATTAACACTCTTAAGAGAATATCATTTTCTTCATTGTTGTGGTTTGTCTCCTCCCATTATGGAAGGACATTGCCCTCTAAGCCAATACCCGATACTCATTACTCCCTAAAATTTGTGCTTTAGTGCCTTATTGCCTGGAGGAATAACTAACCTAGAAAATTCTGAATTGACTACTGGGTCTTTCTGCATCCAGCAATATCCTCCTCCTCAACTACTTTTACAGACTCTGAGGTACTTTCCAGTATACACAGCACAAAACTCTGCTGTTAAAAAACAAACAAACAAAACAAAACTTCTCGCCTGCCTCTTCGCCTACCGAGAGTGGTTTATTAAAAATATAAGTTATTGATATTTGGGTACAAGAAGGCTTATGATAAATCCAAATCCACAAATTCCTTTTTTATTACTTTTGTAGAACAATCCACACATTCCTGTAGATTACCTCCACGCTCCGACTGCTTTTATTAAGCATTTCAACAAGATATGTTAATCCTAGATAAATATAGAACTTACTTTCAGCATAACCAAGCACAATCCATATAACGTGCTTAGTGTCACCTATGATATATTCTAATCGTAATTATATGTAAATCCATTAAGATAATCCTAGATAAATACAATACCGGCAGGCCTCTCTGTCTCTCCTCTCTCTCTACACGTATTAGACATATTCCAGAGAAAATGGAATACCACCTTTCAAACGCAAAGCTCGCATACTAGTATGAAATATGGAGCCTACCTCCTTCCATGCTTATCTGAAACAATGCCCCAAGAGTACGCTCCAATTAGCATGCCAGCAAAAACTGCACTGGTTATCAGGCTCTCTTGACGAGGAGAAAGACTCCAGGCGGATTGAACTGCTGGGCCTACGAAAGAGAGTAACATCATTTCCATTGCTTCTGAAACCCAACCAAGGCCGGCATAAGCAAGCACGAGAATCTGGAAATTTCCAAAACCCAGAGCCATAAGAGCATCGTCGATTGTGTAGCTTGCGACTCCATCCCCCATCTATAATTCCAGAGTATCAGTCAGAAGGATATTACATGCTACTAAAAGAAGCAATGCTTCGTAACTAAGCAAGTTGCTAAAAGACTACTAAGAGAAGCAAATATTATTCTTTCACTTGTATTTTAAGCTTTTGCCTCTCCCCAAATAGTGACATGCTCTATAAGATTAGGAATAAGGAATGCGTCTGTGCATCCATAAAGGAAGGGGAAAAAAAAAAAAAGACCCCAATTGCCAACTACACAGCTCGTCGGAAGACGGGAATGCACGACGCGTTAGGGCAGATAGATGAAATCAATGATGAATTTACGAATTAAGGAACGATCAGAATCGCATATCAGAGTCAAGGTTTTGAACAAAGATTAGAGCTAGGAAAGTCGGTAATGGAGACCCGAAGAGACGGCTTTAAAAATATCTGTAGTTTTGAATCATAGATCATAGCCCCAACTATCGAAGCAATGGCTAAGGAAGATGGCGAAGGTAGAAATGGTAGCGATAAGGGGATTTTGACTGATGTTCTTGACCTTGACCTACGGAAGAGTTTGATCCTACAAAATTATTATACACTTCGCCAGTTCGACGATGTTAGCCTTGAAAAAATTGGAAGAACTTCGGAACTTTGGCAATGAGAATGAAGGATCAAAGGATGAACCTTCTGCGTTCTGACAATGCCTGCGGTCTTCGGCTCCATGGCTTCGTCATTGCTTATTTATCTTATGCTTAATTTGGACCAAATCAATGGAAAAGATGAGTATGAGTTACAATCACATCTTTTTTTTTTAAAAAAAAAAAGAAAGTAGCTACTTTGCCGATATATATATATATATAAATAAATAAATAAATAAATAAATAAATATATATATATATATATATATATATATATATATATATATATATATATATATATATTTATATGCTTACACGGTTAAGCTGATTTTAATGTAATTTAATCCCAAAAATACTTAGGGGTGAGCATCGGTAGCTTGCGGTCAATTTTGACTATATTTTTAATTGATCGACACTAACTAATTATATAATTTTATCAAATCGATAACTAATCGATTATACCTTAAAATTGATGGTTCGATTTTAATCGATTTTAGTCAGTTAATAGTTAACCGACAGTAACAACTTTTTATATTTAATTATTTTATCGTAAATTAAGAATATAACTATTATATAAGTTAAAATAAATTATTTTCTTAAAAGTATCTATAACATTTTAATAAGAATCATATAAGTAAAAATAAAAATACATAAATTTAAAAACTTAAAAATATATAAAGATATTTATAAAAGCTAACTTCTTTCGGTTATAGACATATGCATAAATACTTGAAGAAGACAAAATTAACATAAACAAATGTTTATATATAACAAAAATAACATTTTTTTAATTTATTTACTAAAAAATTATTATTTTCAATAAACATATTTACACAAGACTAAAGTATATTATTAATATGATATATGAAGATATTAAAGTTTATAATATTTTAGTCAGTCGGTTCGATTTTCATCGATTAGAAAAAATACAAAACCGAAACCGATCGACATTAACCAATTTTTTTTTTCAAATTTCAAAATTATAATCGACCGACTAAACCGATATTAACTCGGTTCAGTTGATTAATTAAATTTTACAGACCCCTCGCTTCACCCTTTTTAAGAAACATATACATCCGAAAAGGTCACGCTTCCCTTCACTCTCCACTTCATTTTAGTTCAAAAAAATAAAAAGCTCACTCTCCCTCACACACTTTCCACACTCATCGGTTCTTCTTCGTCCTCCGTATCCCTTTCACCTTCCTATTTGTATAGAGGCCATCTGGTTCTTCAATCGCATCTTCTGCAACATTAGATGAGAGGCGCACCATCTCGACTGAAGCATTGTCACTCCAAACCACGTTCAAGCGGCAAATTCCAAATGTATACATTTAAATTAACTTGGCTCGGATAAATTAAATTAGATAAAACAGTTTATTTGAATTAAAAACAGTTTATCTCTATTAACTAAACTAAAAAAACAAAAAGTGCAGAATTTGAATATATAATTCTGAATGAAATCGTTCTGAGTCATATACATTCAAATGCATTATTTTAGGTTGATCGAATATATAAATTTAAATTAACTTAAGATGATTTTATTTAAATGTATAAATCCGAATTTTATCTAGTTGATTCTATTTAGATTTTTTTGCATCTCTAGTGTTTTTTGACACTAAAACTATTTTGGTTAATTTAAATATGCTTTCTTTAATTTTTCAAGCTTAAATTATTAAAAAGACAATAAATAAAAATAAAAGCTACACAATGTACTTATTTTCACCACCTTAAAAAAATTGGTCATGACAAATGAGGAAATAGAATGGATTGTTGGCCAGCCAAAAAATGAGCGTGGGATGGGGAGTGAACGTGGGGAGTGAGGGAGTGACTCCATTTTTTAGTTAAGGAAAGTTTTTTTTAAATACAAAATTAAAAAGTATTAGTCATTTTCTATGTTTGAAGGAATGCATTGAAAAAATGAGAAAGTATTAAGCAATTATAGATTATTTGTTTTTGTTTTTATTATATAATTAAGTTTATATTATCAAGTAAAATATGTAACCATAAAAGCTCTTATTATGAAAAAAAAAATCATCAAAATAATTAATATAAACTAAAATAAAAAGAAATACTCATCTATCAAGTAAAAAAGTTCATTAAGGCAACATTAAAACCATTACAACATTCAAAAGAATTGAAATTTGGTGAAAAGTAATATCATGAAAATTTAATGAAATTGTAATATAAAATTAAGATTGAACTAAGGGCCAGTTTGGTACGCTGTAATAGAAAGAAAATAGTAAGGAAGAAAATGGACCAAAGGAATAGAAAGAAAATGATAGCCTTTAAGTCTGTTTGTTATGTAATAAATTCCTTTTCTTTATAATGTTTGGATTGCATAAAAAATTAAAGGAATAAAATATATATTTGTGTGTAAATACAAATTTACCCTTCACTTAAAACTTTTATATATAAAAAAATGTCTTTATTTCCCAATTTGATTACTATAGATTTAATGGTTGATATTAAAAATAAAATAAATTTAGACTTTTATAATGTAATTTTAATTTTATAACTTGGATTAGTACACAAACTTTAATATAATTTTAGTTTTAATTTTATAATGTAAATTTATAATTATAATTATAATTTTTAAATTTATAATATAATTTTAATTTTATAATTAAAATATTAAACTTGATCAATATATACAATTATATAATGTAATTTTAATTTTATAATTTAGATTTTTTTGTAAATAATTTTTTTTTCTTTAATTTCTCTGACTTTCTTTTAAATTTGAAACAAAAGTTGTAGCCTCAAAGTGATAGAAAGTCGTATTATACGAAAATGAGCTTTACTTTACCTTAAATTTATCAAACAGTATAAAATAAAAAATAAAAAAACACACTCTTTTCCTTCTCTTTCCTTTATTGTGTACCAAACAGATGCTAACATTAAAATAAGGTATACAAGTCATGCCGGACAATTCTTGCAGCTCAAAACTTCATCTTTAATGTCAAAATTCTTCAAGTATTTTGAGCAAGTAGCATACTACCCCACGAGAATGTAGATATTACCCTGTTCACTATATCCAAAGTAATAAAATTGATAATCTAATGTAATTTCATTAAGTAACATTTATTCATAGAATGAGCATATGTTATACATTATTAAAATAAAAAAGACTTATGGAAACACACACATACATATGTATTTGTTTGGACGGAGGTCCATGGTGTGGGCACCAGTCACGTGGGTCCAAGGTTATATCTGCAATAAGGAAACACGGGCGGAAGGTCAGATATAGCTACTCCGACGCTACTCCGACCAAGTCAAAGTTGTTTCGAGGTTTGAAAATATAAAGGGATAGATGTAGCAATTTTTGGAGCTAGCAACGTACCTTAGCATTCCCGTTATTAGGGGAGGGTATTTATAGCGGTCGATCTGATGACATTTTGGTGATTTTTGGTCTTGGAGTTCATTGATGGGTCATGCGCATGGGTTGACTCGGCTGTTATGTTCTGGGCCACATCAGTATATATATAAAGTATCAAATAAAAAAAATAGCTATTTTAATTTGAGAAAAAGGAAATTGTATCATTAAAAATAAAAAATTTATGTAAAATGCATAACATAAATTTAAACCTCACACCTTTACATTAAATTATAAAACTTTAAACACTATAAGTAAATTTGATGCGTAACATAAAATTTTAATTTTTTTTTATCTCAAAGTTCAAATATAACTCTTCCTTTATTTTTATTTTTTAAAAAAGCACTCAACAAAGGAGTTATAAAATTCATAACAAACACCAGGGTTATTTTATCAATTGTTGTCTCAAATGTTATTATAGCTGTGTTATGTTCCATCCCCGTCTCAAAAATATTTGTTTTCCCTCCTATACAAAACCAAAATTTTTCTTCTGTTCTGACCAAATTTTTAGATGAGATGAACGTGAACCTCGTGCCGTGCCCACAAGGGACTTTCTCGGGCAGTGCAGTGCTTCTTCAGCCAAACGTTCTCCAGCCAGTCTCTCTTTACTCTCACTCAACTGCTTTTTTGTCGTCTTCTCACGTATATCGCAGGGTCACTGAAGGATGAGATTTGTGGCTTGAGAAGCGTCTGCATCAATTGAGAGGAAGGTCATTTTCCAGTTATTTTGTACTGTATCTTTTTATGAAAGGTCAAGGAGGGTTTTTTTTTTTTTTCCTCTACTATGTTCTTATGCTGTTACGCCTCTTTCCACTTTTCTTTTCGGTTACTTTGTTTTATTTTTATTTTTTCATCCCTCGCACTTCATAGAACTGATTTCCTTTTCCTTTGCATTCTAAAGACTGATTAAGCATTTTAACATATTTCGAATTTCCCCTCTGACCCTCTCTTTTAGGATTGGTTGCGGGTGCTCAGGTTTTTATCACCTGGTATACGCTGAGTGAGTGAAGGGTAAGGGAAGGGAATTCTTTGGAGGAGCAGAACTTTACTTTGGACTGTTCTCGGCAGTCTTTTTTTTTTTTTTTTTTTTAATTTGGTTTTCCATCCGCTCTCTAATGAGTAAATTTCATTGTCAGATGGGATTGCAAAGAAGTGCCCCGAGCCGGATCATTGGACTTTTCTGAGTTGCATTTCTTTTAGCTCATCCTGTTGAACCCCACTTCCTTTTGGGCACCCTCGGCGATCCCCTATATTTCTCACTTGAGGTTCGTGAAAGCTTATTTCATGCGGCAAAAACTACTTTTCAAAAGATGGGAAATTATCGATAGCCATCCCATTCATTCTCTGGGAACTTTTGACTTACTCGAGGGTACGAGTTAGTGTGGTACCCCACAATTTTGTCACCTTTTCATATTCAACTACTGAGTGCTTTATTAATGACTCTGTAGTGTGGAGAATCCCCTTCTAGGTTGTACTTTCTACGTTTCCATTTGAAGACACTAGGCAATCATTCACTCGCAGGCATAAGAATTCATTGCTTTTATCTCGCTTTAAATTTCATCGGGAGTAAAATGAACATGATATTTATGTTGGAAGGGAAGTTTGATAATGTGCATTATTGTCTTGATAAAATGTGTGTGGTCGTGTTGAAAGTGACTGGTATCTGTGTATTCATGAGCTTGTCCTTACTGCTTGGTCACAGGTGTTACAGTTCTTTGTCTAATTGTGCGTCATTCCCTATCTTCCAAACTATCCCAAGTTTATTCAAGACAATCCTTTTTTATAAGACCTCCGAATATAAAATAAGAAAAAGGAGTGTGATGACTGATATCATTTCTGTGGAATCTGGAATGCTTCTTTGCAGTTTGCACGTTGACATAACTCTCTAACTGGATACCAAGGTTTTGGGGGAACTTTTCAATGTGCCTTATTGAATGAGAAGTCTGAGATCTCTGGATGTGTGACTCATTGGTTATGCCTTCTTCATTGAGACGGTAAGGGGTTGCCATTTTTTTTTTTTTTTTTTTTGCCTTTTCTGCATCTCTTCTTGAGGAATGTGTGAGCTTAAAACTTTCTTCTCTTCTCCTTTCTGTTTTCACAGAAGTGATTCTCTGTTGGAATGTTCCAATTCTGGTGCGAGCTATTGTGGCTTGGGACTTCGGTTAGGTGTTTCGGATGAGATTCACTGCAATAACTCATCCACTGAGGTAATGGTGGGATTGTATTTTCAGTAAGATTATAGATATAGAAAAATAAAATAATTGAACCAGGTTTCAAATTTCAATTATAATCACTTGCTTTAATTTTCGTGAACGGTTCTCACCTTCTCTCTCTTTGTTGGATAGAAAGCCTAGACATGTTTCTCTTTTCTCATTACATATCCTTATAGAATGCTTATGGTGCTGGGACACACCTGAGGGCTGTTAAATTTTTTCTCTGTTTTGCCTAGTCTAATAGCTGTTAAATTTTTTTTTTTTTTTTGAAACTCTTATGAGGGAGATATATAGGGTGATTCATTTAATCTTTAGGCGAGTGTTCTTAGCGAAGAGACGGGGAGTCTTGTGCCATGTATACAGAGAAACAACGCTACTCTTTGGAGATTTCAACTTGAACAGGATGTAAGCTTTCTCTTTGCTGTCTCTTTGAGCAATGTGCTTGATTATTATTGGCATGAAAAGTGAAGACCTAAGAAAACAGTTTCTGCATAGACCTTGCAAGAATTTTTTGGTTTCTCTTATTATTTGATTGAACAAGGAACCCTGTGAAATGAAGCTTTCTGAAAGTTCACTATGAGCTCTCTCTCTCTCACACACACACACCCACCCACACGTGCACATGCACACAGTCTAGCAAACACACAAATTGGCATTGTTGTGATTCAAAACCTTTCTCATCAATATTTTTCAGTGAACTTTTGACAATCGTATGACTGTATGGTGGCTTCCTAGAACCATCTCGTGCTTTAAGTCATATTGCTGTTGCTGTCCCCTGATGGAATATTTCAATTGTATTCAGGTGCAACAGTTGCAGAAACAGCTGCTTCAGGAGATGGAAGTACATTCATTCCTCAAAAATGTAACTGATAAAAATCCCATGACATTATCCGGTGTAGAGCATCTCCCTCTTCATGTATGTTCCTTCTTTTCTGCAAAAATGTGATATCAAATGTTTGTGTCTTGTAACAGCCTTCATGGTATTGTTCTCTAATTAACTTGCCAAAGGAATATTTCACCACAATCAACAAATTTTGGGTTAAAATGATATGTTCTCTATTCTGAATCTTTTGATGGGCATGTTTCTGGTACTTTCGGAAGTTCCATATCCTTTTTCTTGCATTTTAGGAGTTCCAAACCCAAAAAGGGTAGAAACATTAAGCAGACACCCTAATTATTTGATTTTGGCATTATGGTCCAGCCGAAGGACCACAGCCCCTCATGAAAAGCAACTTCTAAAGAGCCTTTCAATCCTTGCCTTTACGAAAACCTTTAATCTGAATGGGGAAAAAAATCATACAAATTAGCAGGAAGAACCCACTGCACCTTTGAAAGTCCAAAAATTTGAGTGCGAAGCTGCATGGATGCCTCAATGTAACAGAAGATGATTATTCATATCTGAACTCCAAAATATTTATTGCAAAAAATCCCAAGAAAGAGCTTTATGAGGCCTAAGTATCTGTAACAGATATTTGTGTTGATTCTATTGAAGTAACACAATGCAAAAATCCTGAGAAAGAGCTTTATGAGGCCTAAGTATCCACAACAGATGTTTGTGTTGATTCTATTAAGTACCAAAATCCAAACAGGAGTTTTTACCTTTGACTTAGCCTTAACTTTCCCAAAGGACTTGAAAAAAAAAATCTGGGCAATCTTGAATTCTATTTAATTGTTGTTCATATTGTTAAATTCTATTAATTGTCTATCTTGAATTATTAGCATGGATTTCATTATGAATATACAAGAAAACTGTTTTAGATATGGTTTTATTACTTTATGATACAGTCACTGGCTTTGACAAGAGTGGATATTCTTGTCAAAATGTTCAGTGAACATTAAGTTGTAATCCATGTAAAAGCCCCCTGCTAAATACATTTTTCGGGAGAAGAATTTGTGATACCATAATACCATTACCTAAGTATGTCAGCATGCCCAGACATTCCAAAATTTTCTACTCTCTTCCTCTTCCAAAACTTAAGACTCTCATTGATTAGTGCTATTTCCTTGCAAGTGCAAGGGGCAGCAGAGAGAACTGAAATGTTGCAGTCCATTCTAAGAGATGCAGCTGAGATCACCTGAAATTATTTGCTGGGGTTTGGTTTGTTTCTTTGAAACAGAGCCCATCTCCCTCTTTTGATATAGCTGGGATATCTCCCCCTCTCTCCTGGGACATCTTTGTGATGGGACTTTCTGTTGTAATATTGCTTCGATTACTTTGGTTAATCCATTCCCCTTTTGCCTGATCTTCAGGTTCAAGAGCTCCTATTGAATATTGTGCTTCTGGAGAATACTGTGTCAAAGCTTGAACAAGAGATGGTATCTCTGCATTTCCAACTTAGTCAAGAAAGAAATGAACGGAGACTTGCAGAGTATCATTTGAGGCATTCATCTTCTCAGTCAATATCTCTTTGTTCATCTGACATTATTAAGGCCCTGGTACATATTGGTTTTTATCTGACTGACAAACAATTTTATCTAAACCAGGCTAGACAGCCTCTTTTTTGGCAGTCACAGTGACCTTCTGTAGACATTTTTGGTCCAACTAAAATTCCCATTCAGTATAAGGAATAACGTGAAAATTTTTTTTTCCACCCTTCCTTCTTCCTTTTGATAAAAGAAGAATTGTATTAGAAAAACAGAAGTAGAAGTTGAAGGGAGGCTATGCTATATATCATAGTTATAGTATTGACTCTAAGTACATCAACTATAGTTGAACCATGACTAAACTATGTAATAAGGATACTTTAATGTTATATTTATATATTTACACATCTATCAACAAAAATATATTGTCAAAAGATATATTTCTATATTTATTGAAATATAATTTCACATTTTTACGGTGTTTAAAATACTGAAAATCCCTTTATGTTCAACTTTGGACCAAAGGTTGGTGAAGTTCGATTGGACCTTGGATTGCTACTTTCACTGTTTATTTATTTATTTATTTTGTTCGGTTTTGATAGTTTGTTACCAACTTACATTTGTAGTAGTTGGTTCTTAAATCATATATCTTGTCTATTCTTATTTTTTTGACTTCTGCTGTATCATGTAATTGTATTTCAATCTTTATGACCACTGTTCTAAATAAATTTATTGTCATTCTGGAAGGGAGAACAAAAGACACGTGAACAATTAACAATCTCATGTTCAACTGAAAATGTTCTATTCTAGTTATAGTAGGAGAATGAATGTGTTTATGAGAAAATGCCTTGTTTAGTCATTTTGTGCTGTATGCTGATGCTCCACTCTTTTTTAACAGATTTCATCTTCTTCAAGGTCCTTTGACCAGTTTGATTGTGAAGATCATCTTGCTGAAAGTGGCTCAGGCCAAGCGATGATAGATCAGCCAACTGAATACACTTGCAACCATGGAAAACCATTGATGGAGGTACCTTTAATGCTCAATGTAATATGTAAGAATCTAGTTCTTCCTTAAATCCAGATTCCAGAATATATTTGTTGATCGCATAGAGGAAAGAGAAGTGCAGTTATCTTTGTAGTTGTTGTTTTATGATAGGAATGTATAAATAACTTCTACAGGGATATCTTTCTAGTTCATCCTTAAATCCAGATTCCAGAATATATCTGTTCATCACATAAAGGAAAGATAAATGCTGTTATCTCTCTAGTGGTTGTTGTATGATAGGAATGTGTAAATAACTTCTACAGTGATATTTGGTTATAATCTTTATTCATTTTATTTGGTTTTCCTGTCATACTTGACCATCAATACACATTTCCATGTTTAAGAAAACATAAAGTAGCTAACAAAAATGACATAGAAAGAGAGAAAAATGCATTGTTTGCACGAATTGTAGCATGACAGTCCTTCTGAATATTTTTCTTGTTGTTTGATAAGTGATGAGTTTAGAGTTTTGGTAGCTACTAGCTACAAATGCAAATAAAGCCTTATATCGATCAACTTCCTTTGACATAGAAGGATGAATTCAGGTACATTTGCATCTCTAACTGTAATTGTCAAATATTTGTTTTTGTCTATTTGATAATGAATAGATTTAGGTTCCTAACTTGTGACAAAACTTACGTAAGAATTGCTGCAAACGAAAAAGAACTCAACCTAAAGAACGACTTGTGGATGGAGAATAGATGTTTGGAGTCATTAATACTCTTTAGTTCAGTCCAAGGTGGCTTTGATGTTAAAGGTAGGTTTGTAGTAGTTGAGGTGGTCATCACCTTGTTGGTAGATGTTCAGTTGGTAGGTTTTAAGTGCAATACATGAAGGTAGAACATATTAAAGATTGGGCAGATTGGCATTTGAGATCTACCAAGTTTAAAGGTGGCACTTATATCAGATTCCCTGTTTCTATTTTACGTTAATGCGAGATCGAGCATTATAAGAGGAGTGGTGGTTTCATGGTGCTTCAGTTCATCTGGATTGGAGGTTATTACAGCAGGTTGTATTAACCTTTTTTTTGGTCGATGAAAATGGTATTTTTGTATGAGAGGTCAGTTTGCCACTCTGTTCTTAGTATATTTTCTTCTATTGCTGGATGTTGCAGGAACTGTTGGATATTGGTGATCCTCTCTTTCAACTACTGTTGTGGGGAAAAAGTTTTAGTGAGAGTAAACATCCATAAGGTCCCATGTTTAATCATGGTTAGTGCAAGGGAACAAGGGAGCATTTTATCTAAATTCCGGTTTGACCTGAGATATCTCCAATTAGTTTTCCCTCTAATATTGTTGAGGGATTTCTGCCATCAGACCTGAAACAACCTCTTGGAGGAAGAAGAAACCATGTAGAGAGTGATAATTCAATTTTGAAGCATTCATTTGTCAAGTTAGATTACCAGGAGAATTCAACTTTAAACTTAACTGACAATCTGAAACATGTTGACCAGTTTAATTTTTTGAGGCTTTATGCCTGATTGTTGTAACAGTATGATTTCTAGCCTGCTTCAAATTTAAAACATGATGATCAGCATAATCTTGGGGAAGTTATTGCCTAATTCCGGGGAATTACGGCCTGTCTATTGTAATGACAACAATGAATTGCCTGTTAATATTCAAACAGTACTGGTTAAGAAAGTGAGATAAGCCCTATATGACTCCTGAACCCAGACCAATAATTTAGGAAAGGAATCAGGTGTGTCAGTTGCAGCATCACATGCTCATTCGCAGAATATACTTGCAAGAAAACAGCAATGCAGGATGCTTGCAGTTCCAATGATGTCTATGCAAATAATGCTTACAATCATAACATTTCCCAAGAAGAGGGTGGCAAGTTTCAGAGCTATGAGGGGAAGGAGATAGATGCTGAGAGGTTTTCCTAAAGTTGTGGAAGTACTGAAGTGGGTGGATTATTATGTGATGAAGATGATAAAGGCCTTCTTCTGAAGGATTTTTGATTTGAATATGTATGAAATAATGTTTTAATTGGGTGTCATGAGGACAACAGCAAGTTACTAGGTGTAAGGGGCTTTTTCAACAACATATATGGGGATGATGTGAGGCTTAAGTGTAGTCTTTCAGGATATTGGATAGGGCATGTTTAATCTATTGGAAACTTCTTGTGTTAAAGTTAATCCTAAGAAAGTAACTCTTCCTCGTCCAGGTGCTGAAAAGCTGACACAATTTGATCAAGGTGAGAAGAAGATTGTGGAGGAAGTCATATCTATTGCCCCTGTAGGTAATGCAACTTTTAAATTAGACCCATGACCTCTTACTGATTCTCTAGGATTCAAGTTGGTCAGTCCAGCAGGAAAGATGTCAAGTTTGAATTTTCTCCGGAGACATGTGTCATGTGATAAGAAAACTAAAGAAGGTGGACTTCAGAGATTAGCCACCATGCCGAACTAAATGGGGAGTAAAAGAAATAGAGGGAAAAATAATTATTTATCCTTTTGCATGTTTAGAAGCTTGCATCTTGGTTAGGAGGTTAAGGATGGTTTGTCTTAAACATGAGGAAGTCTATGGAGTGGAGATGTGGTTGCTTGCTCTTAAGGGATGTGGAGGTGTGGTTGTTGTTTCTTGTTTTTTCCCCCTATTTTGATTCTTTTCCTTTTGGAGGATATCTTGTCCTCCTCTGTCATCGCTCTTTCCCTTCCTCTTCAATTTATTCTTTTTCTACTGAAAAAATAACGAACAGATTTTGCATAATTTTTTTTCTTTATCTCCCGGGCTTCCAGCCTTGTTTAGAGGTTTTGGTAGTAGAAGGGAGTGGAAGTTCGTGCAGAAGTGTGTTATCTTTGCATGGTTATGGTTATGGCATTTGATTGTTGGAGCATTTTCCAAAAACTTTATCTTAGAACCATTTTTGGGATAGATTAGGTGTCTCTGTACCTTTATCAGTGTCAGGTGCATGCGCAGGGGGTTGGGGGGTTATGTTATGAATTTACAGAGAGATTGGGGAACTTTTTTGCTTATGCTCCTGCTTTGTTTCGCATTTACATTGTGTTTTTTGTATGTTTTAGTAGGATTGTTGGTCGTCCTATGGATTCTTCTTATTTTTGTTGATACATTATTCTGTAAAATAGAAAAAGAACTGAGCCAGGTGATCTTTGAGGGATTACTTGGAGGCAATTGAAGCTTTTATGGATTCTCAATTTTTCATAGTAGTTGCATGACATGACGTGATAATTTGCTTCAGAATGCAGGTCACTCAGTTTTGCCTTGCCATGAAAAACTTGAGCCTACAAAGATATTTGGCAAATCTTGTCAACCTGCAGACTTCAGGAAGCTTCCTAAAGGGATGCCACCTAAGGGACTTTGGGATCAGCCCAATGTGTTATCTGAAGAAATGGTGAGATGTATGAAAAACATATTTATGTCTCTGGCCGATTCATATATATCAACCAAGTCATCTATACTAGAGAGTCAGTGCTCAGCTCAGTCACCAGGTGGACATATTCCCTATTCATTCTGGTGGTCATCTTCTGAGCATTCGAAGACCTCATTATTGGTCCAGAGCCCACAAGTTGATGTAAAGAATTGTGAGGTATTGGCTTCTGGAAATGCGTTTGACCCCTACAGTGTTCGTGGAAAATTAAGTTGGGCTGATATTGGAAACTATGGTTTAGCAACGGAGGTGTCTTGGATGTCAGTTGGTAAAAAGCAATTAGAGTATGCTGCTGGTGCACTGAGGGGGTTCAGGTAAGATTTATTCAACTATTTTTCCCCCCTTTTCTGTATGTGTTTCAGGAATGTCCTCAAAAGAGTTATTTCTATGTCTCTTGTGATTCCATAAATTATTGATACGGACATATAAAGGATGAGGGCCTGTTCACCTTCATAAATGTTCTCTTATCTTCACTTTCAATTTCTAATGTTTTATGAAATGTGTTCGGCTTGCAAAGCTGAAAACAGTTTCCCAGAACTGAAAATCAGAAGATTTTTTATATGAAAATTTCAAGAGATGAAAATTATCTGGTTTATACATGTTATGTGGTTGATTGGAATGAATATTTGTTGTATTGTTTATTACATATGGCTGGGTATTTATACAAGTTTAGAATCACTAGTCTAGAAGAGAAATCACAAAAATCACTCAATCCTATAATTTACAGCTATGATAGAGGAGTCTATTCTAGGTAAGTCAACTCAATCAAATCTCCTAATTTGTAATCTCCTATTTGAGGAAATAATTGTGATTGTCTAACTTGATTTCCTACACTCCCCCTCAAGTTAGACAATATATGTTTGTCATGCCCATCATAGAAATTAATTCATTGAAGCTTGGCTTAAATAGAGCTTTAGTTAGGATATCTGCTATTTGCTGCTTGGAGTTCACATGTCTTAAATTGATGACACCTTTTTCAATTTTTTCATTGATAAAGTGTCTATCAATTTCAACATGTTTTGTTCGGTCATGGTGAACTGGGTTCTTTGCCATGGCAATGGTGGACATGTTGTCACATAGGATCTCCATAGGTCCTTTGTCGCATATCTTGAGATCAAAGAGTACCTTTTTTAGCCATATTCCTTCGCATATCCCATTTGCTAATGCCCTGAATTCTGCTTCAGCACTGCTTCTAGCCACAACTTGTTGCTTTTTGCTGCGCCATGTTACAAGGTTTCCCCATACATAAGAACAGTATCCAGATGTAGATCTTCTATCAATAGAACATCCTGCCCAGTCTGCATCCGTGTATACCACAATATTTCTGCAGGGATTTTTCTTGAAGAACAGCCCCTTTCCTGGATCTTTTTTGAGATATCTTAGGATCCTGTACATTGCCTTTAAGTGTTCCTCTTGAGGTTAATTTAGAAATTGGCTTACAACCCCCACTGCATAGCTGATATCTGGTCTTGTGTGGGTTAAATAGAGTAACTTTCCAACCAGTTTTTGGTATCTCCCTTTATCAGTTGTCTTCCCTTCTGTTCCAGGCTTTGTATTCGGGTCCATTGGAGTTTCAATGGGTTTACAACCCAACATTCCAGTTTCCCGGAGTAGGTCTAGCACATATTTTCTCTGTGACACCATGATACCTTCCTTCGACCTTGCAATCTCCATTCCTAGGAAATATCGTAGGGGGCCAAGATCTTTTATTTCAAATTCTGCAGCTAAGAGTCCTTTTATTCGCGTCATTTCTTCTACCTAATCTCCTGTAAGAACAATATCATCAACATACACAATTAGTACCACTATTTTTCCTTCAGCTGAATGCTTGGTGAATAGTGTGTGATCTGAGAGTCCCTGGCCATATCCATCCTTCTTCAGCACTTTGGTGAACCTATCAAACCAAGCCCTTGGGGATTGTTTAAGTCCATAGAGAGATTTCTTCAGTCTACACACTTTTCCTCTGTCAAATTTTCCTTCAAAGCCAGGTGGCACCTCCATATAGACTTCCTCCATTAGATGCCCGTTAAGAAATGCATTTTTCATATCTAATTGACATAAAGGCCAGTCCAGATTAGCAGCAATAGAAAGAATAATTCTTACAGAATTTAGCTTAGCAACAGGAGCAAAAGTCTCTTGATAATCAATCCCATAGGACTGGGTATACCCCTTCGCCACAAGTCGTGTCTTGAATCTCTCAATGCTTCCATCTGCCCTGTGTTTAACAGCAAATACCCACCTACATCCCATTGTATGCTTTCCTGGAGGAAGGGAAGTAATCTCCTAGGTTTGATTTTTCTCCAAGGCACCAAGCTCTTCGGACATTGCTGTTCTCCATTCAGGAATTTGTAGGGCTTGTTGAATTGTCTTGGGAATTTTAGTTCTGTCCAGTGCTATGGTGAATGCTCTGTA
Source organism: Bauhinia variegata (assembly GCA_022379115.2). NCBI lineage: Eukaryota > Viridiplantae > Streptophyta > Magnoliopsida > Fabales > Fabaceae > Bauhinia > Bauhinia variegata. Next base: position 24,654,053 of record CM039427.1, read on the forward strand.
AGCTGGTGATAGCTTAGCATAGGACAAGGCATTATGTATTGGATGTTTAGTACATGTTCGAACTCCTTTTCTTAAGGCAATAGGCCAGTTTAAGTCTTCACAAATAGGTTCAGTAATGGAAATAGATTCAGTAATGGAAGGAGTAGGGCTTGTAGAAGACTCACCTTGTGCTTGTTCATGGATGCACGGAACTGGTTCTGGACTCTGGATGTGTTGTGTTTGTTTTGCTTGCTTTCCTTTTCTAGTATAAACTATTGGTTCTCTTGGTATACGTTGGATTGGAATTGGAGATGCTGGGTTATGTTCTCGGTTTGGTTGAGGATTTGGTTCTGAATCAGGAAGTTCTGGGGCTGGTTCCGAGGGATTAGAGTTTGGATTTGGTGGGTTTGGTGGGTCTGGTATTATTTGGGACAGGTTCGGTTTAGGTGATATGTGAGTGATTGTTTCAGGTGATATGAGAGAAATTAAATCCCCACTTACATTTTGTGGTTCTGTCACCTTCTCCCCCTGAAGCACAAAGGGGTCATAATAAAATTGTTTTTCAGAGAAGGTAACATCTATGGAGTGATAGGTTTTTCGAGTAATGGGCCAGTAGCACTTATAGCCTTTTTGGTTGGGAGAATAACCTAGGAAGATACATTTTTGGGCTCTAGCATCCAGCTTTGCTCGGTGGTTGGGATGAGTGTGAACAAAGGCTACACATCCAAAGGTTTTGAGAGGAATTTGTGTGACTAGGTGAGTATGAGGATAGGAGGTCAGAAAAAGATCCATTGGTGTTTGAAAATTAAGAGTTCTAGAGGGCATTCTATTGACAAGATATGTGGCAGTAAGAAGAGCCTCTCCCCAGAATTTCTTTGGAGCTTTAGATGACAGAATTAGGGATCTAGTTACTTCAAGGAGATGTCTATTTTTGCGTTCAGCCACACCATTTTGTTGTGGTGTGTTCACGCAAGAGCTTTGGTGGACAATTTCGTGTGTTTGGAGATAGGGACTAAGGGAGGAGTTAAAAAAGTCTCTGGCATTGTCTGTTTTTAGGATTTGAATGTTTGTTTGGAATTGATTTTGTATCATTTTGTGGAAGGTTTGAAATATTTGAGTTGTCTCAGATTTTTCTTTCATTAGGAAAGTCCAACTGATTCTGGTATGATCATCAATTAGTAACAAGAACCAATGAGCCCCATTCAGGTTTTCTATTCTGGCTGGTCCCCAAATATCCCCATGAACGAGTGAAAAAGAAGAGGAGGGTCTGTATGTTTTAGGAGAATATTGAGCCCGAGTGTGTTTAGATAATTGACACACATCACATTGAAGCAAATCATTGTTAACTTTATTGAATAAAGAGGGAAATATGTGCTTGAGATACATAAAATTAGGGTGGCCTAAACGTCTATGCCATAATAGGATATTTTCTTCCTTACTCGGCAGTTTTGGTTGGTCAATGTTGGTTGAGAAGCCTTTTGGTTGTGCAGTGGAAGAAACTCTTGGTTTAATAAGGTAGAGACCCAATGTTTCATCAAACTCAGCACATCCAGTCATCTTCCCTGATTCCAAGTCCTGAAAGACACAAGTTGTTTCAGTGAATATAGTCACACATTTTAGGTCTCTGTTTATTTGTCTTACAGAAAGCAAATTGCAGTTTAGCTTTGGAACAAATAGGACAGATTTAAGAACAAAATTAGGTGACACAGAAATGGTGTCATGTCCCACTACTTTGGAACTAGACCCATTAGCTATGCGGACAGAAGGAAGATTATTGCATGGGACAAACTGAGAAAAAAGGGTTTTATCACCTGTCATATGATCAGTAGGTCCTAAGTCCACAATCCAAGATTTGGAAGGAGTTTTGGTGGCGTGGAGAGTAATAGAATTGTTACCAGTTTGGTCTACTCCTCTCATGCTTTCACTGTGACCAGCCTTATTGAGGAGTTGATGAAGGACTGCTAGCTGTTCTGTGGTTAATTGAGGAGCTGAGACTGTTTTGTCTTCAGAAACAGCAACATAGCCTCGCCTTTCTGTGTTGGTCTTAGGCTTCCAATCTGCTGGTTTCCCATGAAGCTTCTAGCAGGTGTCCTTGATATGACCAGGCTTTTGACAATGGTCACACCAAGGCCTGTTCTTTCTCGGCTTGCCATCCCTTTAAAAGTTAGATGGGCCTCTCGCAGCAAGAGCTATAGGATTAGGGTTCTTCTGGATTGAAAGGGCTGATCCTTCCATTTTGTGATAGGTTTCGAAGGGGCCCATCATAACTTTTCTTCTACTTTCTTCTCTTCGGACTTCTGAAAAAGCTTCTCGGAGGCTCGGTAGGGGCTTTGTTCCAAGGATTCTGCCACGCACTTCATCTAAGGACTTGTTGAGTCCCATAAGGAATTTGAACACACGCTTGGTTTCAATGATTTTTCGGTACTGGGTTTTGTCTTCTGGACACTTCCAGTCATAAGGATCAAACAGATCCAATTGTTGCCAATATCGAGTGAGGTTGGTGAAGTATGATGTGACAGAAGAGTTTCCTTGATGTGTGTCATGAAGAACGCCCTCAATGTGGAATAGCTCCGCTGTATTTTCTTTGCTAGAGTAAGTGTCTCTAGCTGCTTCCCAAATCTCTTGGGCTGTGGAGTACAGCAAGAAATTCTCTTCGATGGCAGGCACCATTGAGTTTATCAACCAGGTCATTACCAGGCTGTTTTCCACTCTCCATGTCCGGAAGAGAGGATCTTCTTGGCTTGGTTGGGGAATTGATCCAGAAAGGTTATCTTCCTTTCCTCTTCCGCTTATGAACATCATAATTGACTGGGACCATTGAAGATAATTCTGGCCCGTGAGTTTATGATTGGTAATGAGGCTTTGGCTGTTTTCAGTGGAAGGCAAAGGGTGAGAGGTGAAGGTGGAGGAAGAGTCATTCATGACAGAGGAGTGTTTAGTTTCAGCCATTGAGGCAGATAACTGAGAGAGATTTCTACTATCTCGGAAATGAGATGTTTGAAGGATCCAGCAGTGGGTACAGGCCTAGGTTTCGCAACCAGGCTCTGATACCATGTGGTTGATTGGAATGAATATTTGTTGTATTGTTTATTACATATGGCTGGGTATTTATACAAGTTTACAATCACTAGTCTAGAAGAGAAATCACAAAAATCACTCAATCCTATAATTTACAGCTATGATAGAGTATTCTAGGTAAGTCAACTCAATCAAATCTCCTAATTTGTAATCTCCTATTTGAGGAAATAATTGTGATTGTCTAACTTGATTTCCTACATGTTATATATCAGATAAGATAAGGGAGCAAATGACGAAGAAAGTGTGTCTAGATATATTGATTGAGCTTGAATTGCAGGTACAAGTAACTAAATGTGTCACTAACAAATAAGTTATTAATCCTTGTTACCCCCTTAGCTTGGTTAGAAGCATGAGGAATCTATTTGGATGTAAAGCCTTGCTAAACAGAACAACAAGTTGAGTATCAGTTTTCTGATGACACAAACGAATCAAGCCAGCTGCCACTGCCACCTTCTCTCATATATAATGGTAATCAACTTCAATATGTATTGTCTCTGTAGGAAATCAAGCCCATCGGTTTTGTAGATTAGATTCTGTAATTAGAATTATTTTGAATTATTTTCTAGGAAATAATTAGGAAGATAATTATTCCCTAGTCAACCTTATCAAATCCTTTAATTTTAGGGATTTATTGTTGTTCCTCTTTGTATATATATTGTCCTACCCATCTCAATAAAATCACAATTGAGATTTCCAAACAACTACATGGTATCAGAGCCATCCCTAGGCTTTGACCTATCCGCCCTATCCTCTCCCCTTGACGCCGCTGAAATTCAGCAACCCTAGTCTCAATTTCGAGACCCCTCTCATCCTCTCCTAATGGCCGATTCCGACCAAAACTCTACTACAGGAGGCTCAACCTCCAATCCCGTTTTTCCCTCAACTCCAGCCACAACTCGAGAATACTATGACATCTATCACTCCTCACAAACTCAATGGCCGCAATTATCTCCAATGGTCCCAATCAGTCCTATTGTTCTTTAATGGCAGAGGACGTGAGGACCATCTCCTTGGCACAATCCATCCACCAGCATCAACCGATCCCACTTACAGAACCTGGAAGGCAGAAAACAATATGGTCATGTCATGGCTCATCAATTCCATGACCACTGACATTGGAGAAAATTTTCTCCTATATCACACTGCCCATGAGATATGGGAAGTTGCCTTAGAAACCTACTCCAGTAGGGACAACATTGCCGAGCTGTTTCACATCGAGAGCCTTTTACATGACCTTCAACAAGGTAATAACCCTGTTACTCATTATTATACTACCCTTTCTAAATACTGGCAGCAGTTGGACTTGTTCGAGACCCATACTTGGCGATGCCCCGAAGATCATACTAGCTACAAACAAATTGTTGAGACTAAGAATTTTTAAATTCCTCTTGGGACTGAATAAGTCTCTCGACGAAGTGCGGGGCAGAATATTAGGGACAAAATCGTTGCCCAGCCTACGTGAAGTTTTTTCTGCAGTTCGAAGGGAAGAGAGTAGGCTACACCATTGTTGGAAAGTCCAGCTTTAACCGCTACACCACGGGGACCTGATCAAACCTCACCTAGTCGCCCCTGGTGTGATCACTGTCAGAAACCAGAGCACCTAAAAGAAACCTGTTGGAAATTACATGGCAAACTGGCAGATTGGAAGCCTAAAGTCAACTCTGATCCTCGCAGCTATGCTGCCACCACTGAATTCGACAAAAATCCCTTCACTAGAGATCAGCTTCAGATCCTCCAGCAGCTCATCAGTAAAGCTGGTCAACCAGCTCCATCTTCAGCTCTTCATGCCTCACAAACAGCTCAATCCTGGATCATTGATTCCGGGGCTTCTAACCACATGACAGGTGACAAATTTATTCTATTCTTTTGTGAGCTGTCTTAATTTTGCTACTGTTCGCATAGCCGATGGATCCCATAAAACAGCCATGGGATATGGCACTGTAATCCTTTCTTCAGACTTTCAACTGAAATTTGTGTTATTTGTTCCTAAACTCGATTGTAATCTACTATCAGTCCGAAAACTCAATCGAGATTTAAATTGTGCAACTAAGTTTTGGGATGATTTTTGTACTTTTCAGGACAAAGACTCAGGGAAGACGATTGGCAGTGCTGAATTTGACTCTTGCTGCCTCCTTTACATCCTCAATCCCAGCCTTGCACCAACTAGCCATCTCTCTCATGGCCACACAATCCGGATCAGCCACCCATCCCAGCCAAATAATGAAGAAACCATTTTACTTTGGCATCATAGATTAGGACACCCAAATTTTATGTATCTTAAACGACTATTTCTAGCAACTATTCAATAAAGTTAATCTTCATTCACTTACTTGTGCTACGTGTCAACTCTCTAAACATACCAAATCTCACTATCCTCCTATTCGTTATAAACAATCCTCACCATTCTCTTTAATCCATGGTGACATTTGGGTCCAAATAAAACCAAAACCTTAACTGGTGCTCGGTGGTTCCTACTTTTGGTAGATGATCACACGAGAATCAGCTGGACCTTCCTCATGAAAAATAAATTCGAAACCACTCAGATTTTTCAGCATTTCCAAAAAATGATTCAAACCCAATTCCAAGCAAATATCCAAGTTTTAAAAACTGATAATGGTCGTGATTTTTTCAATGAATCCCTCGGTTCCTATCTTCATTCGAATGGGATCGTCCACCAAAGTTCTTGCGTCGACACACCACAGCAAAATAATGTTGCCGAACGTAAGAATAGGCACTTCCTTGAAGTCCCCCGCTCCTTACTCCTCTCCTCACATGCTCCCAAACACTTCTGGGGTGATGCCCTTCTCACAGCCACTTACCTTATCAACCGCATGCCCTCTCGCATCCTTCAATTTCGTACTCCCATTCAACTCCTTCAAGATACCTATCTTAAGAATCATCTTATTTCCCAAATTCCACTCAAAATTTTCAGTTGTACAGCTTTTGTCCACGTACTTCCGCATAACCGAGATAAGCTTGATGCTAGGGCCCATAAAACAATTTTCCTAAGCTACTCTCCTAACCAGAAAGCCTATAAATGTTACTGTCTCTCAACTAGAAAAATATTTCACTCCATGGATGTTACTTTCTTTGAACAACAGCCTTATTTCTCCAGTTCTGCAATTCAGGGGGAGAATACCTCACTAGAATTACAGAACTGGGACTTTATCCCAGAACAGAATAACCCAGAAATCTACGAAATCTACCCCACTTTACCACCTCTACCCGCATGTCCCAGACCTATTCCAGAACTAGCAACCAGTACCCCAGATTTTCCCAGCTCTCCAATAACACACACTAGCCCTGACAAGCCTTCTCAATCCCCAAAAAAACCCAACGAACTCCTAGTCTATTCACGGCGGAAAAGGCAGAACCAAATTCAGCCTGTCCAAGAGTTATCTACCAGTCCAACAAATTCTGAACAGTCACAAGAAAATTCCCTAACTAATCCTGATATTCCAGTGATAGCAGATACAGGGAAGGAAAATAATTTAGACTGGCCTATTGCACTAAGGAAGGGAGTAAGACAATGCACTCAACATCCCATACAAAACTGCATGTCTTACTCCAAATTATCACCTCAATACCGAGCTTGTACAGCTGTCATAGACCAGATCCAAATTCCAAAAAATGTGGAAGAAGCCTTGCAGGATCCCAAGTGGAAGGAAGCAACATTTGCAGAAATAATGACACTTGAAAAGAACAAGACATGGGAAATTATTGACTTACCACCACAGTAGAAAATAGTGGGCTGCAAATGGGTATTCACAATAAAACAAAAGGCCGATAGCAGCATTGAACGATTCAAAGCACGGTTGGTGGCAAAGGGATACACCCAATCATACGGCATTGACTACCAAGAAACTCTCTCCGGTGGCCAAATTGAACACAATCAGGGTGATTATCTCCATTGCCGCAAATCTGGACTGGCCTTTGCTGCAAATGGACGTCAAAAATGCTTTTCTAAATGGGAATCTACAAGAAGTCTACATGGATGCACCACCTGGGTTTGAATACAAGTTGCCCAAAGGGAAGGTATACAAGCTGAAAAAATCACTTTATGGGTTGAAGCAGTCCCCACGTGCCTGGTTTGACAGATTTACAAAGGTGTTGAAGAATGATGGCTATGTACAGGGTCAGGCAGATCATACCCTTTTTATCAAACAAAATGCAGGGAAAATAGCTCTATTAATTGTCTATGTTGACGACATTGTGCTTACAGGCAATTGGGAGGAAGAGCTCACCAGAATTAAGAAACTCTTAGGTGCAGAATTTGAAGTTAAGGACTTAGGCCACCTACGGTATTTTCTGGGCATGGAAGTGGCTAGATCAAAGCACGGTATAACAGTACCACAAAGGAAGTATGCATTGGACCTCCTTCGTGAGACTGGAATGTTGGGAAGTAAACCCATAAACACTCCTATGGATCCTAATGTGAAGTTGACATGGAATTCAGAAGGAAGGCCAGCAGACCAAGGTAGATACTCTATTTAACCCACACTAGACCAGACATTAGCTTTGCAGTTAGTGTGGCAAGTAGATTTCTTAGCAAACCTCAAGAACAACACCTTAATGCTGTGTACAGAATTTTGAGATACCTAAAAGAGGATCCAGGAAAGGGGTTATTTTTCAAGAAAAACACAAGCAGGCAGGTTGGGATATATACCGATGCTGACTGGGCAGGTTCACGTAAAGATAGGAAGTATACTTCTGGATACTGTAGCTATGTGTGGGGTAATTTGGTGACATGGAGAAGCAAAAAACAGCATGTAGTGGCCAGCAGTAGCGCAGAGGCAGAATTCAGATCCTTAACAAAGGGATCTGTGAAGGAATGTGGCTTAGGAGGTTACTATCTGATCTAAGGATTAAGAATGAAGACCCTATAGATGTTTTATGCGAAAACCAATCAGCCATAGCCATTGCCAAAAATCCAGTTCATCATGACAGAACCAAGCACGTTGAAATTGATCGTCATTTCATCAATGAAAAGGTGGAGAGTGGCTGTGTAAATCTAAAGTACGTTCCCTCCAAAGAACAAGTGGCAGACATACTTACAAAGGCACTACACAAGCCTAGCTTTGAAGAATTCAGGTCCAAATTTGGAATGGTGAACATATACTGTTAGGCTTGAGGGGGAGTGTAGGAAATCAAGCCCATCGGTTTTGTAGATTAGATTCTGTAATTAGAATTATTTTGAATTATTTTCTAGGAGATAATTAGGAAGATAATTATTTCCTAGTCAACCTTATCAAATCCCTTAATTTTAGGGATTTCTTGTTGTTCCTCTTTGTATATATATATTGTCCTACCCATCTCAATAAAATCACAATTGAGATTTCCAAACAACTACAGTCTCATGAAACACAGGATTTCTACTAGTTGTTGACATGGGTCTATATTCAGCCACTGTAGTACTTTGGGACACGGTTTGCTACTTTTTGGACTTCCAACTGATTAAAGAACTGCCCAAGAAAATGCAATGCCCAGTCACTGATTTCCAGGTTTCAACACGCCCAATCACTATCAGAGTATGCAGTAAGTTGCAAACTGGAAGATGTGGGGAGAAAAATTGCTTGACCATGGGAATTGTTGAGATAGTGAAGGACTCTAAAAGTAGCCCAGAGAAGAATTTCTGCAGGTTTATCCATGAACTGAGATAAAACTTGCACTGCATGTGTGATATTTGGACGAGTCAATGTGAGGTAAAGTAATTTGCCCAGCAACTGTTTGTATACAGTAGGGTCAGTCAGCAAATCATCTGTAATGTGACACAAATACTAATTCACCTCAATAGCGGCATTGTTGTGTCTCAGCGAAAGTTTACACATGACCTTTTACAAGCTCATGATTTGTATACTAGTAGTGCAACAAATTCACCAATTCAGCTCCTGGTAAACAAGGCGTAATCAGATTTGGATTGTTTGAAACCATGAGCAGTTAAGCATTGACACAACATGATGTTCCATTGTCTTAAAGCCTGTTTAAGGCCATAAAGGGATTTGATCAGCTTTGAAATGAGGTATTATCCCTTGTTCTGAGTATTAGAAGGATCTCTGAAGAGCCCAAGAATAATGTAGCCTTGATGAATGGTCATGTAAACATCTTCATGTAAATCCCATTAAGAAAAGCATTGTGATTATCAAGTTGATTCTTGTCCCCGCACCCACAAGAAAATTTCTTATGATGCCCACCTTGAACAGGGAATCTTTGCTGACTCCCTACCTAGCTGAGGGAAATTTCCATTCCTATGAGGGAGGCATGCATGGATTTCCTCAATGCTCCCAAGAAATATCTGACTTATGTTATTTGTAGAGAATCGTGAAAGCAATGGCCGGTGACAAAGAAATAGTTCAAACTTGGGCTCCTGTGCAACATTGTTAGTTTATGTTGCAAGGCTACTCCTTTGACAGTACAACATAGGAAAAAGAAGAATTACCTTGCGTCCAATTTCCACAGTTTAGCCTTGGGGACAAGGCTGTAGTTTTAAGGGGTGGCAATTATTGGGTCCACAGTATGGATTGTGGACATATACTTAGTCAACAAGGACTGAGCCTAAGAGAGTTCATTAGAAATGATTTGAGAGGTTGGCACGTGTGGTGGTTGTTATATAAGGGACAATGCTTGAGAGGAGAAGGAGAATGTTTTTGTAAATACTCAGGAGTTTGAATAATACTATGAGTATTCCCTTTTAATGCTTGAGTGTTTGTCTAGGATTTATTGTTCCCTCTTGTTCTTTTTGGTTTGGGGTGCCTAGCAAATGCTTCCTTCTTTATTCTGATTGGTGGTGCTTCTTTGTTGCACTACTATGAGCTTGGTAAGGGGTGGGGTTGTGGTACCTTGAAGGTGTACGCTAGGATACCATTAATGAAGTGATAAATCACACCATCAACACTTTGATTTTGCCATGTGGTCGTATACATGTAAGCTATCATCAGATCCACCATCTTCGTTGTGTGGCTGGAAATGACATCTCAATGATGTGATTGGAGGAAACTCAAAGGTTGACTTGGACGAATGTTAGAAAAATGATGTGGCATTATATGAACCTTTGATTTTCTTTTAATATGGTTTTGGAGCTAGGATTTAGAGAAAGTAACCAGCAGCTTCACCTCATTATAATTTCAAAGTTGTGATCATGTCTTCATTTTCCATTTTTAGGAATGTCCTTTTCCATTTCAAAAATTTGTGAAGAAAACACTAGAAACAACTTGCTCACATTTTTAGATTTTGGACCAATTTAAGAAATGTCTTCAATAAACATTTTTATTAAACCAAAGTGAAAAGCATTTTCAAGCCCCTTTTTTTGTTGGAAATGGTCAAAGCAAACAGACCTTAAAAGGATAACGTTCCCGCATAGGATAAGGATAGAAGAAATTTTTTAGATCCACCTGGTAATGAGAATTGAATAGTAACAATATTATTGCTAAGAAATAACGCTCAAATGAGCAGTGCAAGAGGTAACACACCCCTTCCCACAGCTAGATGCTACCTCAGAACCTCAAGGTTCTGCCTCAGCCAATATGGCTTTACAAAATAATCCTCAGATACCCCTCTCTGTAGCCCAAGCCTCTTATTTATACTGCTTCCTTGGCCTATATAGTTCCAGAATATTCCTGGCCAGCTAAGCATAACTAACTGCCAGTGGGCATAACACCTAATCTCTAACTAATTGACTAATACGGTTTGGGTATCCTAGCAGAAATGCACTTGTTATTTGGAGTAGTTGTTTTTGATAACTTGTCTCCAATGTTCTGCACCTTCCAACGTTCAATTTTCTATTTTCATTTCATGCTTCAGATCTAAAGACTGAATTTTCTCCAGCAAGGACAGGATTGATGGAGTTTGAAATAGGAGTATTTACAATAGTTGTAATTGATTTTTCTATCAGAGTAGAACTTTTTTATAAGATATTATTACTATAATTTCAAGTTAAGGTCTTGTTTCCCAATGCAATTAGTCGTGTGTCCACATAACAATTAGCATGTAATTTAGTGCTTAGCATCTCTCTCTCCTTTATCAAAAATCTTATAGCTTGTCCAAAACTGATTAATTTGCTTTCAATTTTGTGGTTGAGTACAGAATACTTGTTGAGCAGCTTGCCAAAGTAAACCCTATCCATTTGAGCTGCAGTGAGAAACTTGCTTTCTGGATCAATTTGTATAATGCATTGATCATGCATGTGAGTATCCTTATATAGAAAGTTATATATATATATATATATATATATATATATATATATATATATGAACAAGTACAAATAATGTCAATTGTGTTTTACTCTGTCTGTTTGAACAGGCTTATTTAGCATATGGTGTCCCAAGAAGTGAGTTAAAACTATTCTCTTTATTGCAAAAGGTTAGGTTTCTAATCATATGCCATCCATGTGCTCTTTATTTATTTTTTTATAATGAGAGTTTTTCCTTTTCCAATTTGGATTTTTTGAAGTTAAGGGGTAATTGTTTATTCTTTTTCTTCCCGTCCCAAAAAAAGTTTCTTAATTGTGAATAATTTCTTATTCAGAGGCATGAGTTGTTCACATAATCTTCTAGTCAATTAAAATTAGTCACATGATCTTTATTTTCTTTCGTTTAAACTTCAAAGTAGAATTCTTTCTGGATGCTTAATATTAGTTTCAAATTCGGATATTTTAGAGGTTGACTTATATTTGGGCATGTAATAGCTTAGTATGTTTCTATTTGCCCTCGCACCCTCTAAGTACATGTCTTATTGGGTAGAATATCAAAATTTGACCGCGATGGTTTATTAACCCATATCTTCTCTTGGGCTCCTTCTAGTTTCTCTTTTTCCTTCTTTTCTTTAGATATGAAACCATTGGCCCTTACCTAATATCTTAAGTTTTGTGTTGTAATGTTTCTTTAACATGGTACAAAGTTTCTTTGACNAAGCAGTTAGAAGTTTGATCCTTACTGCCCCATTCTTATAATTAATTAAATTAAATTTTAGTACAAGATATTAGTGGATATGTTCTTTCTCCACCTTTTTAAGACCAAAGGGTAGGTGGGAGCATGCTAGATATTATAAAACTATTCCAAGTCTTCACAACTTAAGCTTCTCGGTTAAATTGGTTGTTGGCAAGTGCAAATCCTAGGTCAAAATCAATAAAACAACAATAACAATAAACCCTATTAGTGAGATCGGCTACATGGATTTGATGACGCTATTGGGATCTATTAGAAACGAGGCTTTCGAAAATATTATTTTCCATGAGATTCTTTTTATAATTTCTGTAGAAAATCAAGCCCAACGGGCTGTGTAGATAAGGTAGTATATATTTACTACCCATCTCAATAATATATCATCACTTTTCAGAAAACTACATAGTATTAGAGACAACCTTAGGCTCTGACCTATCCGCCCTATCCTCTCCTCCTTGTCGCCGCTGAAATACAGCAACCCTAGTCTCAATTCCGAGACCTCTCTCATCCTCTCCTAATGGCCGATTCCGACCAAAACTCCACTACCGGAGGCTCAACCTCCAATCCCATCTTTTCCTTAACTCCAGCCACAACTCTGGAAAATACTGTGGCATCTATCACTCCTCACAAACTCAATGGCCAGAACTACCTCCAATGGTCCCAATCAGTCCTCTTGTTCATTAATGGCAGAGGACGTGAGGACCATCTCCTTGGCACAATCCATCCACCAGCATCAACCGACCCCGCTTACAGAACATGGAAGGCAGAAAACAATATGGTCATGTCATGGCTCATCAACTCCATGACCACTGAAATTGGAGAAAATTTTCTCCTATATCACACTGCTCATGAGATATGGGAAGCAGCCCTGGAAACCTATTCTAGTAGGGACAATACCGCAGAACTATTCCACATTGAAAGCCTCCTCCATGACCTCCAGCAAGGTACCAATTCTGTTACCCATTACTACACAACCCTCTCCAAATACTGGCAGCAGCTAGACCTGTTCGAAACACTCTCCTGGAGATGCCAAGAAGATAATTCTCGATACAAGCAAATTGTTGAAACCAAGAGAATTTTTAAGTTCCTCATGGGACTTAATAAATCTCTAGATGAAGTACGGGGCAGAATTCTGGGCTCGAAACCATTACCAAGCCTTCGGGAAGTGTTCTCTGCGGTTCGTAGGGAAGAGAGCAGGCGGAAGGTCATGCTTGGAACACCAGAACTAGCTCCTTTGCTGGAAAGTCCAGCTTTATCTGTTGCATCCAATGAAGCTGAAAACACTATGCCTATTGCTCTTGCTACCCGAGGCACTCCTCACCACCAGGGAGAGGGCAAACCTCGGAGAAATCGCCCTTGGTGTGATCACTGCCAAAAACCAGGGCATCTAAAAGACACTTGCTGGAAACTGCATGGTAAACCAGCAGACTGGAAGCCCAAAAACAACCCCGAACGTCGCAGCTATGCTGCCACAGCTGGTGGGAATCCATTCACTCCGGACCAGCTTCAACTACTTCAACAACTCATCAGTAAAGCTGGGCAACCGAATTCCTCCTTGGCCCTTCATGCTTCTCAAAATCCACAATCTTGGATCATTGATTCCGGAGCCTCTGACCATATGACAGGTGATAGAACTCTATTTTCTTCTTTTGTGCACTGTCCCAATTTTGCCATTGTTCGCATAGCGGATGGTTCCCACAAGCCAGCCATGGGACATGGCACTATCACAATTTCTCCACATTTTAACTTAACATCTGTGCTATTTGTTCCTACTTTGGATTGTAATCTGGTATCTGTCCGAAAACTTAACCAAAATCTACACTGTGAAACTAAGTTTAGGGATGATTTATGTGTTTTCCAGGACAAGGACTCGGGGAAGATGATTGGCAGTGCTGAATATGATTCTGCTAGCCGCCTTTACATCCTCAAATCCAGCTCCACGCCATCCAGCCATCTCTCTCAAGGCCACTCTATCCAGACCAGTTTTCCTTCTCAGCCAAGCAATGAAGAAAATATTTTGCTATGGCATAACCGGTTAGGACATCCAAATTTTTTGTACCTCAAACGGCTGTTTCCAGCCTTATTTAATAAAGTCAGTTTTCGCTCCATACAGTGTACCACTTGTCAATTATCTAAACATGCTAAATCCCATTATCCTCCTTTATGTTATAAACAATCTAAACCTTTTTCCCTCATCCACGGTGACATATGGGGACCCAATAAAATTAAAACTTTGACTGGTGCCCGATGGTTTCTTCTATTAGTTGATGACCATACTAGAATTAGTTGGACTTTTCTAATGAAGAACAAATCGAAAACCACTCAAATTTTCCAAAATTTCCACAAAATGGTCCAAACACAATTTCAAGCTACAATCCAAGTTTTTAAAACTGACAATGCCCGTGATTTTTTTAATGATTCCCTTGGGTCCTATCTTCAAAATAATGGTATTGTTCACCAAAGTTCATGCGTTGACACAGCACAGCAAAATGGTGTTGCCGAACGCAAGAACAGACACCTCCTTGAAGTTACCCGATCTCTTCTTATTTCCTCTAACACTCCAAAACATTTTTGGGGCGATGCCCTCCTCACAGCCACCTATCTTATCAACCGTATGCCTTCTCGGGTCCTCAAATTTCACACTCCTATACAAATTCTCTTCAATACATACCCTAGCACTCACCTTATCTCCCAGATTCCCCTTAAAGTTTTCGGGTGCACTGTCTTTGTACACATTCAGCCCCACCAACGTGACAAACTTGATGCCCGAGCCCACAAATGTATCTTCCTTGGCTACTCTCCCAACCAAAAGGCCTATAAGTGTTACTGTCCTTCAACTAGAAAATTGTATCATTCTATGGATGTTACATTTTTTGAAAACAAACCATTTTTTCCTAGTTCTGTGATTCAGGGGGAGAATAATCCTGTTATGGAATTGGAATCACAGAACTGGATAGAACCAATACTAAATAACCTTCCCACGTACCCAATACTTAGCCTAGAACCAGCAAACACTCCACTCCTGCATTATCCCCACTCTCCAGCTGATTATACCATCCCAGAACTAGCATCCCAGCCACCTAAATCTCCAAATAAATCCCCTGACCTTCTGGTGTATTCTCGGCGGAAAAGGCAGAATCAAATTCAGCCAATCTAAACATCAACACCAGGTCCAGCAAGTCTTGAACAGACACGAGCATTCCCAAACTAATCTTGGTAGTTCAGCAGTGGAAAATACAGGTAAAGAAAGTGATTTAGAATGGCCTATTGCACTAAGGAAAGGGGTAAGGCAGTGTACTCAACACCCTATACAGAACTGCCTGTCATATTCCAAGCTATCACCTGAATACCGAGCATGTACAGCTGCCATAGACCAGATTCACATTCCAAAAGATGTGGAGGAAGCCTTACAGGACCCTAAATGGAGAGAAGCAACTCTGGTAGAAATTGAGGCACTTGAAAAAAATCAGACTTGGGAGATTACCAACTTGCCTCCGAAGAAGAAGACAGTGGGCTGTAAGTGGGTATTTACTGTAAAACAGAGAGCAGATGGCAGCATTGAAAGATTCAAAGCCCGATTGGTAGCAAAGGGGTACACTCAATCTTATGGTATTGACTACCAAGAAACCTTCTCCCCGGTTGCAAAACTGAATACAATTAGGGTGATCATATCCATTGCTGCCAATCTGGACTGGCCTCTACTACAGATGGATGTCAAGAATGCATTTTTGAATGGAAACCTACAAGAAGTGGTCTACATGGATGCACCACCCGGGTTCGAACATAAATTGCCTCTTGGGAAAGTGTGCAAACTGAAAAAGTCACTCTATGGGCTGAAGTAATCTCCCCGAGCTTGGTTTGATAGATTTACCAAAGTATTGAAAAATGATGGCTATACACAAGGACAGGCGGATCATACTCTCTTCATTAGACAAGCAGAAGAAAAAATTGCCCTATTAGTGGTCTACGTGGATGATATTGTCTTAACCGGGAATTGGGAGGAAGAAATCAACAGAGTTAAGAAATTGATGGCTATAGAATTTGAAGTCAAGGACTTGGGCCATCTACGGTATTTCCTAGGCATGGAGGTTGCTAGATCAAACCTAGGGATAACAATGTCACAAAGGAAATATGTGCTGGATCTTCTCCGTGAGACTGGTATGCTAGGGTGTAAGCTAATAAACACCCCTATGGACCCACATACTAAGCTCACATACAGTGCAGAAGGGAAGTCAGTAGAACAAGTAAGATATCAGAGACTAGTGGGAAAACTGCTATACCTAACTCACACTCGACCTGATATTAGCTTTGTTGTGAGTGTGGTAAGTAGATTTCTTAGTAAGCCTCAAGAACAGCACCTCAATGCTGTACACAGAATTCTGAGATATCTAAAAGGTGATCCGGGAAAGGGGCTATTCTTCAAAAAGAATACAAGCAGGCAGGTTGAAATCTACACGGATGCAGATTGGGCAGGCTCTCCTGAAGACAGAAAATCTACTTCTGGGTATTGCAGCTATGTGTGGGGTAACTTGGTGACATGGAGAAGTAAAAAACAACTTGTGGTAGCTCGCAGCAGTGCAGAGGCAGAGTTTAGATCCTTAGCGAATGGGATCTGTGAAGGAGTGTGGCTCAACCGATTGCTGTCTGACCTAAGGATTAAAAATACGGATCCTATAGACATCTTATGTGACAACCAATCTGCCATAGCAATTGCCAAGAACCCCATCCACCATGACAAAACCAAACATGTGGAGATTGACAGACATTTCATCAATGAAAAGGTGGAAAATGGCAGCATAAATTTGGAATACGTTCCTTCAAAGAATCAAGTGGCAGACATACTTACTAAGGCACTACATAAGCCTACCTTTGAGGAATTGAGTTCTAAATTTGGAATGATAAATATTTACCGTTAGGCTTGAGGGGGAGTGTAGAAAATCAAGCCCAACGGGCTGTGTAGATAAGGCTGTGAAAATAGGATTTATTAGAGATAATCATGTAGGAGATTGAGGATAATTAAATCACTCAATCAAGGAAATCAAATCCCTTAATTTTAGGGATTTCTCTGTTGTACTTTGTAGTATATATTTACTACCCATCTCAATAATATATCATCACTTTTCAGAAAACTACAATTTCCTTGAGTGTCCTTGTTGGTCTCTCTCTATTCTTTTTTCACGAGGCTGAAGACTATGATTGACTCTCCTCATTGGTGTCTTTAGCAGCCTTTGTTGCATACATCCAAAACACTTTATTCGATTTTCTGCCATTTTCTTCTTGATAGGTACCATGCCAATTTTTTCTCATATCCAATCATTTCAAATCTTGTCCTTTCTTGTGTTGCCACACATCTATTTTAACATTCTCATTTTTGCTAGCCTAATTTTTTGCTCGTCCTTTCAAACCTAATATTCACTACCATAGAGCAAAGCTATCCATATAATGGTTTGATAAAACTATTTTTAATCTTAGTAGGTACTTTATGGTAACAAATAACTCTTGATGTCTTTCTCTGTATGAGCCATCCAATTTTTATCCTGTGTATGTCATGTTTTTGTTATCGGAATATTTATTTATCTATCTTTATTTATCTTTATTCCAGGCTGCATACACGGTTGGTGGGCATTCTTTCAGTGCAGCTGCAATTGAGTATGTCATGCTGAGGATGAAACCGCCACTACATAGGCCACAGATAGTATGCTCTTAAATTCATAATGATATTAGTAATTTGAGTGAATTATGCTATCCTCCTGTTGATAAATCCATTTACTGATGAACCCGAGCTCAAAGTTTATTCTACTAGGGACCGAGTTAGCCAAACCAATTCAGATAATAGTTAAGATATGGACATGATAAAATCAGATTGAGGTAGTTATATAAGATTGGGATGATGGTGATTCAAATGGTAGTTGCATGGGAGTTGTATATAGGAACCTAGAGTGAAGTGGGGACTTCGAGGCATAGAGATTCTTGATGTACTGGGTCTTTAGTTTCCTATTTATTACAAAATTTTTTGAAAGGTTCCCCCATCCCTTTTTTCCTTTTTCTTATCTAAGCGATTGAATATATGCATCTGCATCTTAGTCAAGTAATTGCAGAGTAAGTTAAAAATTTTAGAACTTTTTATCAGTCAAATATTACTTTCACGGAAAAAAGAGTTGCTGTAATTTGTAAGCAAGAAGGTAGGGATGCACGTTCGTGGTTGTAGTGTGTTTTTAAAGTTCTTATTTATTGCGTGGTCGTGGTCGTGGTTGTTGTTGTCTTTTTTTTTTTTTTTTTTGCTGATTTTGACATTTATGGCCGATTACATTGTCAGGCATTACTTCTTGCTCTTCACAAGTTGAAAGTGTCAGAGGAACAACGGAAGTTTGCAGTTGATAGCTATGAGCCGCTTGTGTCTTTTGCACTCAGCTGTGGAATGTATTCTTCACCCGCGGTAATTTCACTGCTTATAGCTTATATGGAAGAACAATTTTTCTGCCAGCTTTCTCTTGTTTCTTTAGCTGTATTAAACATGTTGGTGGTTAACGAAAAATACAGGTAAGGATTTACACTGCAGAAAACATTACTGAAGAGCTTCAAGATGCTCAGCGTGATTTTATCCGTGCTGCGGTTGGAGTTAGCAGCAAGGGGAGATTATTGGTTCCCAAAATGCTTCACTGCTTCGCCAAAGGCTTTGTGGATGATGCAAATTTGGCTGTATGGATATCACATTATCTTCCCCCTTGTCAAGCTGCCTTTGTTGAGCAATGCATATCTCAGAGGCGGCATAGCATTCTTGGTTCACGCAACTGTGGCATACTTCCCTTTGATTCACGCTTCCGCTACTTATTCCTGCCTGATAGAATCCCCACTGATATTGTTTCTTGAGACCTTAGATTTTTTCTTTTTTGATAGGACTCCTGAGACCTTAGTCAGCTAACGCTGTCTGCCATGTCTTGGGCAGTTGGGTCTGAAATTTATATTCTTGGCTCAAAATATTCCCAATATTATGACCAAGTGTCCTGCGCATTTTATGAACTGAGATTGGAATATGATGGGGATGGTGGCTGATAGTTTTAGTCTTTTCAGGATTTCTGGACCAGCTTTACCCTGTACATTTTGTCATCAATAAATGGAGTTAAATTGTCAGGTGATGATATTGAGGTGCTTTAGTTGAACACTGGCTTTGGAGCTTAGGCTTCAACTTCATGATAAGATCTCTGTCAATCTTCACTCGCAATGTTATAGTTTCTAAGGCTTGGGAAACGTAGCAATTCTTGAAAATAAGCTACGAAGTACCATTGAAGTTAAATGGAAGGAATGGTTTTATGTTGAATGATTTACAATCAATAAAGAAACAGAAAATATAATGTGATTGTCCGCCGTTTACCTTCTACTTTCTAGGCTTTAGAACCTTGCTCAGAGTTGTTCCGTGCTGCATGCTGAAGATGATGTACTTGACGACAACGAAGTGGCGCGCATGTTAAATTGTGAATAGATATAGTAAGGTAAAATAACAAAACGATAGTAGAGATATGGCTAATGCCGACGGAACTTCCTTACGTCGTCCGTCGCAAATATTCTTATACATGAAGCGTACCTCATTAAAATGTAAATCAATTACAATTACTGGCTGTGGGTGCTTCCAATTACACGTTCTTTCATTCAAGGCCCGGAACAGAAAACTGGAGACGCGAAGTGGATAGAGGGTCTCAGAAAAGACAAATCCAATACAGAGAGGAAAGACAATAGCAATTAATTATTGTTAAACTCGTATGTTCTCATAATCAGGAGAATAAAGAAAATTTACATAAATAATGCTTCATTTCTCAATTTTCACCGAAGAGAAAATTGATCATAGGAAGAATTTTACAAATTAATACCGGTAACCATGTAGTTTAACTAAGGTCCATCGTCACCATCGCTTATCAAATTACATATATCTGAACACTCCTCCAAACTGCAGTGACCGAATGAATTTTATGGAAAAAACATTATAGTTCAGACGAAAATCAAATCAGCACGCATGCATCAATCTAAAGTGATAACAAAAATCAAATGTAATGTGCAGTCCGCATGCTATATGTGCCCATTAATTCGTAGCAAATAGTTTAAGGCATTAATTTACCAGTATTGACGACTTCGAAACCCTTGCTTGAAAACAACCAGAGGTCTGCAATATTCAAGAGGAGAATGTGTCCGTCAGACTAGGACATCATTAATGTCATGCAATGCCAGAATAGCATTGATGCAGTGTCTTATTATTTTTATGCCGTAGTGTCTTGGTTGAACCGAACATCATACCAATCGAGTTAAATTAAAACAATTAAATACTACTAAATATAAATATAATAAACTCCCAAGAGGACCTTCTGACGTTAAGAGGACCTTCCCCAGGAGATCCTTCGCCACCACGGATGCAAGTGGTGACACATTTAATTGTGCAGGATTCAGCTTTCCTTGACCTGGGTCTCTGTATTTTAGCTTTCTTACAGTCTTTAGCAGATGCGCATTCACCAGAAAGTGTCTGGGGGATGTTGGAAAGAGTCTCAGTCTCCTGGATTGCATTTGCATCAAATGCTGCCACAGAAGAAGCTATCACCACAGCAGCTGAAAGGATGCCAGTAAGTGCCAGCGTGTGGCTGCCGCAGGCTTTCCTAATGCTTCTTCCTGTGAGATTTCTGGGACCGTCATGTAAAACAGGCACCGAAGACCCGTAGTAGGCGGATAGACTTGAGCCATAAATTATTACCATTATCTGTCTAACTTTCTTTGGTTTCCCACCCTGCTCTGCTTTTCTTTCAATCGCGTTATCTCCTCACTTGACTGACGGGCACATGTACATGTGTCGTCTCGTCGCTGTCATATGTCGTGGGAGTATTTTCGGAATTTGGAGAAAGTTTAGAGGAATTGACTTTTTTTTTTTTTAATAGAACTGATATAGAATTTCACAAATATAGGCCGAAGTTAGAAAATCTTTTCTTAGAATTATTAGTATGTTTTATCAAAAAAAATCAGATATGTTTCTCTTAGGCTTATTTCGACTTTCACAGAAAATGAAAAAAAAAAGCTAAAATAATTAGACACTCTTACTTGTAAGTTGAACTGGAAATATTGACAATCCTATATGAAGCCTATTGAAAACTCAATTCTCGTTTTGCTCAGTGGATGCGTTTTTTCGCGGTTGTTTCCATTCCTCGGGTCCCAAACAGGATTGAGAGATAGCTGTGGAGAAAAATATTCCTTTCAATCTACAGCACATATGAATCAGTTCAAAATGACAGTCTTTTAAATGTTGCTCACATTAGAAAAGGCTAGCGGTACATATCCATGTTATTTTTTGCATGAACCATTAAAAGCTGCGTATTTGTAATTTGTAAATATCTTGAAAGGTCGAATTCGAATTTATGCATCAATTTCGATTCTCTAGCACTGCCTTTCTTGTAGCAGATGAATATACATGAGGGGGTAACAATGATAGTCTATTTGGAAAAGCCACGATCTAGAGAAAGCGGGCATCATCGACTCAGAATCTCGATATCTCGAAGTATATTGTAAAGGATACTGCTACTGCAGGAGATACTCCAAGAGGGACGATCATGTATTCTTCTCCAACACAGAAAGTGCCGGTGTCAAGTAGTTATTTGCTTTATCAGGCAAGTGTGCTACCTGATCAGACACAGAATTTCACTTTCCTTCAATGCAGACTAAATCACAAATGAACTACTTTTTCACTTTTTTTTGTTCTTTTCTTGTTTCCTTTACAAAATTGCTACAATCGTCATTCACATACCAGTTCATAGAGCTCCCTCCCTTCCTCAGCAACATACTCGTAACATACCTGGACATAATAAAATAAGAAAGTCAAGTATTTTTTTTTTTGGTACCAAAGTTGTGTCTTATAATAACCGAGCAGCTTTCACTCACGTCAAAGCTTTTGTTTCGTGCAGTTGAATCATGTAGTGCCTTCACACAAATATCAGCCACGTCAGCACAGCTGATGCCCTATAACAAGGACGGAGTATCGGTTAGACAAATCATTCGTTATAATGAGAAAATATTTATGCAGATAACCTAATATGTAAGCAATAATTAAAGACAAAGGAAGAAAAATCAGAATAAGTACACGCGGGAAAAAATAATTCTCATCTGATAGCCGTCAGACGCGGGTAAATACTTCAATAATGGACAGTGAAGAAAGGAATACACTAACCTGAGAAATTCTGTTTCCTTGGTCAAATATTAGGGCACGCTGACCGCCAGGTTCTTCCTGGTCAGAAAAACTACTGGTTAGTTAAGAAGAGAAGAATACCAAGTAATATTTTCCAGTCAAATGAAACCCAAAGGGAAATTTTCTTATAAGACGACATCCACCTTTTGCTAGGTAATAATTAACTTACTATAATATAATCTTCGTTTTGGAAAAATTGTTGACATCTCCAGTTTCCAGTGTGTCTACATAATACTTCCATTTCCCAATTCAACACAAGTTGCAGTTACGTGGGAAGAAAAAAATGTCACTTTTAATCTTCTTAAATCATTATTTAGGCCTCAATGTTGTCCTTCACACTAATTAGGCATATAATAGAGGCAGTTCTTATATCCTTTACAGCCTAATGAACAATATTACTGAAACATGAAAAATATAATTGAGCTACCACAAAGTAAATTCAGCAACTATTCAACCTGTGGTTTGATCAGATCTATACTGTATACTTCTGGTTCAAACCCAACACTTTTCCAATTGTGATCCGTCGCACAAATTAACATTAATTCTTATATTCGCTATCATGATTTCGCTTTAAAAAAATATATAAACTGATGTTATAGTGTTTAAAATGAGTACGGTCACTTAGAGGAATGAATAGAATAGGGAGAATGTCAAACTACTGCAGAGGACATAATGAAGACAAACAAATTTATAGGTCAGTAGCATGCAGTCATGCATATTACTAATTTCATTAACTCCTTTCTCATTTTTGGTTTCAAAGTACTCAAACGCAAATAGACAAGCCATTCAGAAGTTATTTATATTTCAAAGCATATTCATGTCAGCCTGCAAATGTTTGTTGTGGAAGGATAAGCTTAGTACGCTGCAGAATAAGAAGTATATCTCACTATTTAAATGGTGTAGATTTGCGAATGACAGGATCAACTATTTTGCAGCAAGAAATTCACCTTTAGTGGACCAGGACGAATTATTGTGTATCCCAGGCCAGATCTTCTTAATGAATCTTCCCCTGCCTGCACAAATGTCAGCATTGACATAATCATGCAGAACATAAAAATAAGAGTTTATCAACAAAGTCAAAGAACGGTACTAACCCTCTTGGCTTTAAGAACCTGCTCCCTTCTGGAAGGTTCAATTCCTAGTCCTGAACATGAAACTAGGACAAAATCTGTTTCTTGCCCAGTCTGCAGTATATTCACAAGAAAAGTTCACATAATGCTAACAAGTCACATCAACATCAAGCAGACGAGTGCACAACGTTTTATCCAGACATATTATTAAGCATAGTCATTTTACTCGTTTTCTTCTTCCAAAATGTCATAATGTTTTATGATTGCAGTCAAGAAGAAAAAGAAATATCTGCACACAAGTAATAATACAATGTAAACCATACAAGTACTTCTCAAACTGTCAGACAAATTTCAGATGAAAATTACCATTCTTACAACATTCAATTTGAAAATAACAACTTGAAAGAATTCCATCCATGACTTGCTCCAAGAAATACCTATGTATCTAGATGCATGAGAGCGCTAAATCAGCGTTTTTTCTACTTCTAGGTCATCATTTGGACAGATAGGAGGGGGTAGGAAGAAGAGACTATACTGGGAAAACATTGACTTGAGCTGGAAGCAACTGGACAAACCACAGCCAGGCATTACATACTTGTTAGAGCCAAGCTTTGAAAATTTACTGGTCCATTTATGCCTTTTATCTACTTCCCAATGTCAAGGGGGTTTCATAACCATTATTTTAGCTGAAAAGAATCTAGTATGACATTTTTCAGGCAAATAAATCATAAAAATTCAATACAGAATAGGGAGGAAAGATGGAGATGTAATTCTTCATAAGCACAATGTGACATTAATATATTATTATAAACTAAAGGGCTTCAAAGACATCTACCAAACAGTCAAACTTCGTAAGTCATGTCCAAAAATTGTATAAGGAACCACGAAGTCTTTAATACCTCAAGTAACAACGTGGTCATCCTTTATGGTCAAATATTTTTGTTGACATCCTTGCTGAAGATTATCTCAAGAAAACAATTTTATATATATATATATAACTATTGTGTCCTGCGCATTTACCTCAACTTAAAGGCAACTAACATGAGTAAGCTCAGCTACAAGAATTTACAATGGAAGAAGTGATTTGGAAATTCACATACAATGAACATTAAACAGGCATCAAATTGACACCCAACTTTGTTAAAGCTATAAAAAGAGGATACAGAAGAATAGCACCTACAGGTAAGGCTTTTATATATTCCAATATAAGCTTAAAGCTTCTCAAATCTTGTTTCTTCGCTGCATGTCCTTCAGCAGGTCTCTGAAACAAGAGTGAATAAAAGATCAGCATGCTACAAATATGTAATATTTATGGAAAACAACAATTCTAGCATGGAAAAGAAAGAAAAAATGATGTAAAATGGTAGGAAGTGAGGAAATTTCTTTAATTATTTTATGTGCTGCAAGGCCACTGAATTTGAAAGGAAGATAGTATTTATTTAAGAAAAGAAATGGAACTAACATGATAGTAATGTCATTAATTTATAAAGAGCTGAAGAAGGAATCAGATAATTAAAAAGCAAAAGAAACCAAGCAAAATTAAATGTGTATGCTGATATTTAGCTACACTATCTGTTGAGGATATCTGCAGGTCTGATAGAGCATGTCACCAGATGCACATAGACTCTCTAGGTCATTCAACATAGATCATAGCATTATCTACATTCAATAAAAGGGTAAAAACAGAGGAAGGTAAAATTGAAGAGAGACAAAGGAGAAAAGTAAGGTAGTAGGCTCAGGAGATTACCACTATATAAAATGTAAAATTTGATTTCTTTTTTTTTAAGAGCTGAGTACCATATCTCCCAACATTAATCCTATTGAATTTGTAAATCAAGAGCATTTTTGGAAAAGCAAAGAAAGGATTTCTGCAGGCTAATACTCTTGGTTGTCTATACATCCTTCCCTCAGTAGAATCTTTCTTGGACTTGATTTTTTTGTTAGAATAAATTATAATTTTCAGTCTTGTTTCCTGCTTTACGCCATTGGCTGTGATCTATTTATACACATCCTACATTGGTTGAATAGATTCCCTTTGGGAAAGAGTGGCTAAGGTTTTGATGGTATAAAGAAAGGAAGGAGGACACATTCCCTGATCAAACAAGAATAACCCTAGTGCTAGGTACTTTTCATTGTAATGTTAGCTTTTTTTAAACTAGTGCAATTTCATGATCATATTTGGGACCTCTTGACTAATTGGTATCACTGACAAGTGACAACCTATATACGGGATCAAGCAATGCCAGAAGAACAAAGTTCACAGCCATTAACAGAAGTTCTCATGAATCTGGGTCCAGAGGGATGTCCCCCCAAAAAAAAGATGACACATCTTTAACAAAGATGGTTTTAAATCTGCTAATTTACACACTGAACTAAAATGGAAATCAATGAGGTAGAAGGACAAACCTGTCTCCGAGGCTCAAAACGTATTGTAAATGTATGGACAAGAAATGGGTCTAATGCTGGATCATCTGGTTTCACAGGGCGGAATGATGAAAATGGTACTCTAACCTGCCACATAAATAAAGATAGGAAATATGAAAGCCATGACTTGAGGATTTATTGATGCTAAAATCAACGAAATTTCAAAGCAAGGTTGGAGAAAATGGAGAATTACAACTTTGTTAAAGAAAAATTATTCTCACCCGACAAAATCCCACTTTTGTACTAATTCTTGCAAAATATAATTTGCTCTGACTAGGGTCCGCTGAAGGACCAGCTTCTAGAATTAACACATAAGATCTTCCATTGCCACCCACGGAGAGAACCAGACCCTCATACCTAACATCACAGATTTTGAATCAGGTTGTACAATATAAATTCATATCTAAAGCATAGTTCAACATCTTGCAAATAGATATTATCCATCAATCTAGCATCTCATACCTGTCAAGGGTGCTACCTAGAGGAAGAGAAAGCTTTCGTGACAGTTCCACATATCCTCCTCTGGTGAAGACATAACCTAAAATAAATATGATAAAAGAGATCAAAAGAGAATTTGAAGATATTTTTCCCCTCCCCTTCATCAATATCAACCAGATATACCTGAGAAAACAGCATCACCAGATTCAGTGAACTCAAAATTAGCATCCATCCCTCCATCATATTTTGTGGCAACAACATCTTCGAAGTAAGTTCCTTGACGAACTTCCCATCCATTCAGTGAATCTGCAGAATTGAATTTGGCAATCGAGAGCTTGCTCTTACTGCTTTTTCCAGCCCGCAACTGTGCCAATTTATTATTGTAATCCTGAAATTTGTGCCAAGATCAAGTTAGCCAATGCAAAGTTGTCAAACCTCATGCATCCTATGGTCTCTGTAGATAGAGATTAATAGATCAGTCTGGATCTTAATTTGGTAGTTTCATGCTCAGTATTGCATTTCCTCCTCATGCATCCTGGAGTGTGTGTTGCCTTTTTTTTGGGGGGGGGGGGTGGAGGAGAGAGGGAGGGGATTTTACCTGAAATGCTTTAGAAAGATTATAAACTCCTCTATGATCAACCCTGAAGAGATCACCAGTAATAGCCGAGCGGGCAGTGGCACAATATATTATTTTGTTGCACCCTTCTACAGCAGCTTTGAGGGTTGCAGGATCACCAACATCCCCCATCACTATCTCTACTGACCTTGGAAGCATGTCAACCACATCCTGATCAGCCTTCCTTACCAAGGCCTTAATTGAACAAAAGAAAGAGTAAATGAAGTCATTAGTTTGAGACTAGATTAGACACATAGGCCAAAAAATGATTTCTTTAAGCCGAATCATGAGCAGCACAAATGATGTTAGTAAATTATTGATCATAACAACTTAAATTGATGATTTGTTTCCAGTACTTCTTATGGTATGTTGTCCAATATCATCAGATACAAAATTATATACAAAAGTATCGTTACAATAAGGCCCATTTGTTTTGCTGGTAAATCCGCACCGTGGCATGAAATATCCACCCCCCTGTTTGTGTCAATCCTAGCTAGATATATTTGTGCAAAAATACCAGTCTAGCAAACATTTTTTTAAATAGCAACTTGCAGATACTAGAAAGTAAAATATGAAGAGAAATTTAGTTTTGCAGATACCCGTTTTATTTTTATATTTAAAAAAGACAAGCATTTCTTAATGGAAAACATCAATTACATGGTTTAAGCAGCTGCATCTGTCAATCGAGTCTTGATAAAAAAACAACTGATAGAGATTCAAGAGAAAGGACAAAAGTGAATCACCTTCACGATGTAACCCCTGAGCATGAGCTTGCGGACTACAATGCGACCGATGCGGCTGGTGGCACCAACAACGAGTACAGTGGTATTCTGCGCGCCAGGGATAGCGAACTCGCATAAGGGCCCTTCCCGGATGAGAAGGGCATCAAGGGCCTCCTTATCATCGGTGCGGATGGTCCTAGAGATCTGCCCCAATCCCGAGAACTTTCTCCAAACCTCATCGAACAATTGACGCGATCTTCGACCCAGTCCTACCGGATTTACGTCGTCCAAACTAAGCGATACAGATGGCTGTGTTAGCTGCTGCTTTTGTACCTGTCGTTTTTCATCACGGTCATCGTCATTTTCATTGTCATTTTGGGCATTATCGCTCTTGCTGTCCTTGCTAGTGTTGGAAGCACCAGCCCTCGGAACTAGAAGCAATCGAGAATTATGTCCCCGAGAGGTGCAGCACCGACGACTGTTAATGCAGGAAGGGATACGATTATCCCAATTGGTGTTTGGGAAAGAAACAAATGCTAGAAGTTCCGAAGAGAGCCTACACTTTGAATACTGGTATACACTGCTATTGCTAAAGCTCGGTCTTGTTGCTGACGCTGTGGCGCTCATGATTTAGTTGTCAACATTCGCAAACCAAATCCTCCAGCAGAAGTATGTGTATATGGGTGTACTGCCATGTGTTCTCTGTTCTTATAATCCATGTGTATAGAAACTAGAAAAGGCGAGTGGTCTCCATAGTTGCAACTGATTTTTTTTTTTTGTCGTTTAATATATATTCAAAACTTATAATCCACCAAAAAAACTTAAGATCAGGAGAGGAAGGATGGATGAGAGAAATAATTTTGGCCATACAATTTGGAGAGAAGGAATGACTTGTAGTTGTGGAAAATAGTGATTTGGGTACTTCCACGTTAATGTTATAGTTCTCTTTTGTTTTTGTTATTATTTTGTTCATGTAGTTTCCTTTGTTTATGTATTAAAAATTAGAGTAAATATCTCTCTCACACTTAAAACTCTTATTAATTTAGTTCTTCATATTTAAAATTTTAATTAATTTAGTCATTCACACTTAAAATCTTAATCAATTTAGTTCTTTAAATTTGTAAAACTTATCAATTTAATCTCTTACAATTCAAAAATATTGATAAATTTAAAGGATAAAATTAATAAAAAATTTAAAGTGTGAAAGAATAAATTAATAAATTTAAAATATGAGAGATGAAATTGATTAAGATTTTAAATATAAATGATTAAATTAATAAATTTAAAGTGTTAAAGACTAAATTGATAAAAATTTAAAAAAATTAAAATAATTATTTACTCTATGGCTTCGGACAAATTATGGCTATCAAAATTTAGGTTAGATAGGAGGAAAAAGGGGAAAAAAAAAGTGATTCTTGTAATAGGGTACGTTCATGTTCTGACATATAGGGGGGAGATTGACCTGTAACTGGTTTAAACCGTAAGTAAAAAGCTTTGTCAAGACCCCCCAATATTATGAAATTTCTACTAAAATCATCCAGTAAGATGCTAGCCTGTTCACAGTGTGACTCATTAGATATTTCCCATATCTAATGCATTCTATTCATAGGTACTATGCTATAATTATAATTATAATATAACTATAATTTTTACCCGCAATGCGCAGTTTGTTTAATTAATTAATTATTTATAAATAATAAGATATTATAAAATATCATTTTCATTTATTATTTTAATTAGAGATATAATCTTATCTTTCTAAATAATATCTTCACGAATATCAAGCTCATTTTTGTGATGAAGAATGAATAGTATACAAAAGAGGACTTTGTTAAAATGAAGGTATAATGATGTGTTATCTGTATAGTTGAACACAAGGAATCATCTCATTGAAAGAAGCATTAAAACACTGATTGGGAATAACTAGCGCCAAATTAATCAAGGTTCTCTTCAATACATTTTCTCACTCAATTCTGATAGGGCACTTCTAACCAAACTATTTGCAGCAACAACATCAATAGTTATCAGCTGAATTCCCAACAAGACATCCTGCGTTATAAATAGATTAAGCATTTCTATAAAACGCAAAAATATTACAACCACAAATAGAGGAATTAAGCATTTATATAATCCCAAAAACCACCACAAAGTAAGCAATAATATTAACTACTTAAGTAAGCATGAATATTTTTTTTTTAAAGAAAAAACAAGGAGCATCAATAGAGTATAATAACTTGATTTTAAAAACTAACAAATAATTAAAAATAACTATTTAAAAATGTAAATGGGAAGTTAACTACCTTTTAATAATTTAATAATAATAATTAAAAAGATAAAAAAGAATAAAGTATAACTAAATAGCTTATTCTATCCAACAAGTTTCTCACAACTAATATATATATATATATATATATATAGAATATAGATATAGATTATCGATATGTTCTGGTTTATTACACGGGCAATTGGAGTTTGAGTTCTTCAATTGGATTGTTATTCT
This sequence comes from Bauhinia variegata, assembly GCA_022379115.2. Classification (NCBI taxonomy): domain Eukaryota; kingdom Viridiplantae; phylum Streptophyta; class Magnoliopsida; order Fabales; family Fabaceae; genus Bauhinia; species Bauhinia variegata. Next base: position 24,684,029 of record CM039427.1, read on the forward strand.
GTTTCTCAGCAGTTAACACAGATCAGGGGGAAAAATGGCTAGCCTTACACGAAAGAGGATGGATTTGACAAAGGCAGCCATGTGATGTGCAATTTTGACATCGAGCTGGGTTTTATACGCTGCAACTCAGGATTTTTACAGCAAACATGGCTCTTTTTCTTGTCCAAGCCTCTAAAGAGTGGTATGATTCTAAGAGATCCCATTGGCACCTATTATAAGGGTTCATCCCAACTAGTGTTGAGCCTTGAGGTAGTACCACATAGCAAATTAATGCCGCTGAAATTTTTTTGTCATATATATCTACCCAAACTCAGTGCTAAAAGGTAAGAATTCACATAATCAAAAAAGATCATTAAGACCCAGGAAACTGAAGTTTAGCAAAATTTATCACCATATCTGGATTATTACACTCACATTGCAAGCGTTAAACTTGAGATTATAACAATCTATTGCATGCGGCAATGAGAAGGAAAAAGCTTATCTACTAATATTACTACATGATGTGATGCAAAAACTCTCACACTAACTACTGCTATCGGTAGAGTGTATTATCTTTAGGTATTACTTCAACGAATAAATTTTGAAGGTGAAAGAGACAGAGAAAGAAAAAGCATGAAGAAAAAAGAGAGAGAAGATATTTATTTATTTATCAATTTAACCAGCTGAGGTGGTTATGTCCATAATTAAGTACCAATTCAATAGTTAATGGACATATCAACGAAGTCCATCGCAACTTATTAACAAATATGGATAAAATGAAGCAAAAAAAAAAAAGTGGATAAAATGATTGATTTGTTGTGTTTTTAAAACATTAAAAAATTAATTGAGAAATTGACTAGATTGAATAAAGCTCAACTGTAAATGGCTAAAAAAGTATTTTACCCAAAAGAAAAAATAGGGGTTTGAAAAGAAATCACCCTAATCACTACACCCTGGCGGACAAAAGTGGCCACAGGACTGAAAGCGGGAGCATAAGCTCATCTCATTGTTATAATAGGATGGACGTGATTTTCAGGTATCTTTCTCATTTTATAAAATTCCATGAGCACATTGTATTATAGCTGCATATTTGCTTCTTGGCATTACATGCTCGTGAAAGGCTCGAGATTGCCTAATTTTATGGAGGGAAAATCATACTGATAGCCTTTGATTTATTCAAATGCCAAATTTTGTTGATGTGATACACAACTTAAATTTTTATATCTTAGAAATATAAACTTTAAATTGTAAATTAAGTATTTTTTTCTAAAAAATAATTGCTCTTTGGGATATATTGAAATCTAAGTCGGATTCAAGACTTAAGAATTTGAACATAAAAAACTTTGTGCAGGAGAACATGAAATTATCTTCTTTTTTTATTATTGTTATTTTAGAATAAAAATAAAAGTTTTGATGAACTTGTGGATTAACAAAACCAACAATGAACAAAAAAAAAAAAAACCAAAATAAAAAAAAATCATTGCTCAAAGGTTTAAACCATATTGAAATAAAAATAAATTTGATGTTCGGATAAAAGTAAATATACTATGAATATTCGAATTGTATATACAGAGATTTCATGGTATTACACCCATATCATGAAACTCAATCTTTTTTCTGAAAAAAAATATTAATCTTTTAATATTTAAGATTAAAAGAAGTATTTTTACTAAACCAACAAATTATTAAAATTTACTTGTTTATTATATAATATAGATTCCATGATATCACAATCATAGTAGTAAGTATATGTATAATTTTGTTTTATTGGATATAAAATATAAATTTTTTCTCAAATATATATTTTTTAAATCTGTTTCTCAAACAAAATATACCTCCTTCTCAAGAGAGATGATTTGCACATTAAGTATTGCATTGCAATTGCGTTAAAATTAATATGAAGAAATTTGTTCCTTTTATAATGTGTGAGTTTTAATTCATTGTTTTTTTTTTGATTAATTCGTTGTTTGATTAACATGAATTTATATTCTATCGACATTTAATAAGAAAAACATCGTACAATAAATTTTTAAGTTAGAAATATTTTACTCAAAGAAGTTTTTTAGGATTTTTAGTTATAAAAGAAAATTAAGTAAGAAATATACAACAAATAGTAAAAAAATAAATAAATTAAGTTAACAATAAAAACAAAGTAGCATGTTGTCCCTAAAAGTGTGCGCGTGCATTGGCAGTTAACTACTACTACATACGAAACGTAATTATGCCAAAAATATTAAGTTAAAGAATTAAACTTTTTTCACATGAAAAAAATTAAAACTTTCAACGGCAATTAATTCCGAATTTGAGCCCAAGCTCGAAACTGAAATAATTCTACAGATAAAAAAAAAAAATTCTGCACTTGTTTGACTAATATTCCTTTCGATTGCGTCTTTCTCATTCTGTCTTCTCTTTCCCTTCTTTTATTTCTGTTATAGTTCGTTCGTGGCAAAATTCGCACGTGCCCTTTAGTTGGAGGCGGTGTCACCGACCTTTTCCCTTCTTTCTCAGCTCGTCAATCGTCGATCGTCGTCGGCGTGGTCATCGATAGTGCGTAGTCTTTTCCGAATTTATCTAGCAATTGCAAACTCCTGTCAGGTTTGCACCCGATTGGTCACCGTTTAAGGTTCGTTGTGACCCATAAATGATTTAGGGTTTCCGTCGTCCGCAATCTCTATTGTTTGATTTGATTTAGTATCTACCTAGGGCTTATTGCTAGGTTTATTTTTAATTCTATTTATATAATCTAAATTTAGTCGTTTAATCACCCGGACAAGGGATCTGCTTAGGGGAGTTGCTTATTCGCTCTCTGTTTTCATAGAATTCAGGGAAATTTACAATAGTTTCTAGCATTGAATATTTTTTGTCATTTTCTTTTGGACTTTGTAATATCTGACCAAGTTTCTTTCCAGTTCTATTCTTGCCATGAATGGAATTTAATACTTTTTGAGTTATGTTGAAATTGGTTTTGACATTGAACTCAGTGGAAATTTTATGGTAAATGATTTATGCTATCTTTAGTGACTGATTTGAAATGACCATATTTTCTCACAGTTCACCGCTTTGTACTCTGATAAGAAGGGTTTGGTACAGCTGGACTGCTAGCTGATGATGGAATCCTGCAACATGTATGAGTTATACGAGTCTTGGTTGGTAAAACAAGAGTGAATAAAGAACATGAAATTACAGGCACATATTCCTGGGCAGATATCAGGGCAGTTACCTACTCAAGCAGTGTCTCAATTGCCCGGGCTGTCCCAGACAAATGGAAGTACCCTCCCTCCCCAGATGTCAAATTTAGGTGGTGTTTCTCGCCCAGCAATTAATATGGACCCTGAACTTCTTAGAGCACGCTCCTTCATGCAAGAGAAGATGTACGACAATTTTCAATTCTGAGCCCTTTTTCCACCTTTCTTTTCTGTTTTCCATGTTGTTCATATGTATTCCACCACAGGCTAGCTTTACTGGATTGACTCTTCTAAGGAATTCTATTAATAGGGGTGAAATAGGAGATAAATACTTTTCTCTTGATGAAAAATGGATGTAACAGGTTGCAAGTAGACTTAATCAAGAAAGGAGAATAAAAGGGGAAACATTTTTGTCTATGTAGAAGAAAACAAATCAGAGAATAAAAATTGCAGGGCATGTCTTAGGGTTGTACTATTTGGATGAAATATGATAACAATTTTGGCTTATTCAGTTGCAAAATGTTCTCCAGAATGCTATCATATGTGAATTGTTTGCATTGGTATTCCCCTGACAGAATTGAGTTATGCCTTTTTGTATTTTACATGTATTTTATGGTTTTTTAACCTTGCATGTTCTGTCAAATTGTTGATTTACACAACATCCATAAACGTTTTACTTTTTACCTTCTAGCTTTGATATGTTGGTGCGGAACCAGCCGCAGCCAGTTTCAGATTTGCAGAAGAGGAAGTTTAAGGATCTAGCAAAACGGCTGGAGGAGGCCCTGTTCAAAGCTGCTCTCACTAAGGTTTCTTTCTAGGTCTTCAATTATTTGTCTATTTCAATTCTCTATTCAAAAATCAATACTTATTTCTTCTAAATCTTTTAGATACTTGAGAATTCCAATTCTGAAAGTAAAAACATGGAACGTTTGAAGTTGTTTCTTGGGTTAATTTTCAGGGTCCTTGCAGTGTTCATTGGCTTTCTTATGTATTTTGGCAACAGTTAATGATGTTTTTGACTTATATTCAGGAGGATTATACAAACATGGAGACATTGGAGAGCCGTTTGTTTAGTTGCATTAAGTCACTCAATAATCACAACCAACAACATCCACCGCTTGTCAGCTCTTCTCCAATCGGTGCAATGATACCAACCCCTGGTATGTCACACATCACTTCAAACATGGGGGTTGCCTCATCCTTGGATGGCTCAATGGTTGCTCCCAGCGGATGCCATAGTGTAGCACCTACATCTGTCAATGCTGGAAGCATGTTACCAACTGCTGGCATGCATGGTAATTCCATGAATAGATCTGATGGTAACACTCAATTTTTTAACTTTTTTACTTAATCCTTTCAGTTAGTTTTTTTTTTTCTTGCATTATAGTCTATTTATTGCAGGCGCTTTCTCTAATTGCTACCAGCAGCCTTCTAGCGGCTTTTCCATTGGTTCGGGGGGAAACATGTCATCAATGGGCATGCAGAGAATTGCAAGCCAAATGATTCCCACTCCCGGATTTAGTGGCAGCACTAATCATTCATATATGAATGTGGAGTCTTCTACTAATAGCAGTGCATTTTCAACTGTTGAATCTTCACTACTATCACAACCACAGCAACAGAAGCAGCATGTCAGTGGCCAAAACAGCAATTTATTGCAGAACATTGGCAGTCAACTAGGCAGTGGTATCAGATCTGGTTTGCAACAGAAATCTTTTGCATTCACAAATGGTTCAATAAATAGTGGGTTAGGCTTGATTGGAAGCAATATACAGCTTGTGAGTGAAGCTGGCACTTCTGATGGCTATTTGAATGCCACATCATACACTAACTCTCCCAAACACTTGCAGCAGCATTTTGATCAACATCAGCAGCCACTAGTGCAAGGTAATTTTTCTTACTCTTTTTTTCTTTCAGTTCACATTTGATTAAACTAAGTTATTTAATCCCAACACTACCCGCTTCTAATATGATTGATATAAGTTCTGTACCTGTATTCTGTTTGGCGGTGGGTCTCTCTCTCTTTTGTCTGTCTGTAACTCTAAATACATGTAACTTTTCCCCATGCACATTATAGGCAGACAAGAAGATATGTCTTCCTTAGAAAATGGCATCTTACTTTAAGGTAACATTTTTATTACCAGGTGATGGATATGGATCGACTAATGTTGACTCTCTTCCTTCTGGAAATTTGTACACCACTGCAACATCCTCTGGATCTATAATGAACTCCCAGACCTTGAATTCATTAAAATTACCGTTACTAACCAAGCCCAGCACTCTATTAAGTAGTCAGTCCAATCTGCATGGCATGCAACAGGCTTCTCATCTAAAATCTCAAGCAATTAATCAGTTGAACTTTCAGCCTTCATTGTCTTCAAGAGATAGCATTGTACATCCTCAACAGCATTATCAGCAACAGGTCCCACAATTTCAACAGCCAGAGCAGTACTCTCAACAGCAATACCAATCAAAGCTGCAAAGTCAGCAGCCTCAGCATCTAGTTAGTAATGACACTTTTAGTCAGTCTCAGCTCATTTCTAATCCAGACAGCAGAGTGAAGTCAGAGCCTGGAGTGGAGCAGCAAAAAGAAGCAATCAATTCTCAGGTTTGTGAACAGTTTAAGCTGCCTGAGATGCAGAATCAGTTGCAGCAAAACCCTTCTGAAGACTGCTCTAGGGGTGTCCAACATGTTTCTTTTCCAACAGCTCAGCATGATATATGTTCATCAGCACCTCAAAATGCACAACAAATGCAACAAATGTTGCGCTCACATCAGTTGGTTTCAGAGTCTCAAAATAATTTTAGCGGTCTTCCGGTTGGTGCACAATCCAAATCAGTACCAATATGTCAATGGGATCCTCAATCACAAGATGGTGGCCACATATCAGGGAATATGTCCAATGAGCACCAGATCCATATGGAATTTCACGAACGAATATCAGGGCAAGATGAAGCTCAGTGCAACAATCTACCATCAGATGGGTCTATTATTGGTCAAGCTATTGCTTCTAGAGGTGCAACTGAGCTGCAGGACTCTGCAGCTTCTGTCAAGAAGCTGCAGCATAGGAATCAACAAAGATGGCTTTTATTTATTCTTCATGCGCGAAGATGTCCTGCCCCTCAAGGACAATGCCAAGAACGTTATTGTTTAAATGTTCAGAGATTGTGCAAACACATAGAGCGATGCACCATGTCTGATTGTCCATATCCCCGTTGTCATTATACTAAGTTATTGTATATCCATTTCAGAAGTTGCAAGGATTCACATTGCCCAGTTTGTGTTCCTGTAAGATATTTCTGGCACGCATGCCAACTTAAACCTCAGATTAGGGCAGATACTGATTCAGGGTTGCCAATTGAAGTAACTGGATCCTGTAAATCCCATAATGCTGTGGATCCTCAACCTAGATTGATCTCAAAGCCTCCAACAGTGGTTGAAACTTGTGAAGACGTACAACCATCCCTAAAACGAATGAAGATAGAGCAGTGCGCCCAGTCCTTTAATCCTGATCACAACAATTCTGCTAAATTGGTTTCATCAAATGGTGAATCTCATGTTTCCAAGGACATCCAATCCCAGGACTATCCAAGTGGCAACTCATCCATGTCAATTAAATCTGAGCTTACAGATATTAAGGTGGAAGTTTCGCTAAATTCCATACACGAAGGTCATGGTGTCCTTAAAACAGATAATGCCGATGATAGAAGTTCCGGTGGTGAGCCTGTCACACGTGACGAGACTGCTAATGTAGCTAGGCCAGAAAATGTTAAAACTGAGACAGAAGCTGGACAAGAAAAGCAAGAAAATGTGATTCAACCACCTGAAAATGTATCTGGAACCAAGTCAGGTAAGCCCAAAATAAAGGGGGTGTCATTGACTGAATTATTTACTCCAGAGCAAGTCAGGGAACACATATCTGGCCTGAGGCAGTGGGTTGGCCAAGTAAGTCTTTCTATTTTCTTGCTCTGTTGTTTCTAATGAAGTTTTACTTTAAAGCCATTTATTTGGATGATTGAAGACTATCTACAATGAAAACCGCTTCCATTGTAATCTAGAAATATGGAACATTCTTCAATTTGTATCTTTCGTAATAGTAGTTTGGATATTTGTAGTTCACAAGAATACGATTGATGTGGTGTGTTCTGCATATCTATAATAGTTCTTAATCATAGTTTGTATCTTTTTCTATTTTTAATATCTTTTCTGCATTCCAGTAGGGGTTTTGGTTGGGGGTGAGAGACAAAAGGAAAGAACAAGTGGGCAGCTGAGAGTTATGTTGTAGCCCTAAAGAGGAGAGGGGTTTAGGTCTAATTAATTTGCTGTCAAAACCTTGCTTTGGTTGGTAACTGGTTCTCAACTGCTTTAGGAAACTGCTCTCTCTGAAGTTGAGCAATGATTATTGGGTTAGATTATATGAAGATTATCCGGTAGGGCATAGTACATTTGAAGGGCTCTTTCTCTTCTTGATAGTTTTGTTTTATTTTGTTTCTTTTTTGTGTTTTCTCTTCCATCCCCTATGAAAAAATTATGTTGATATTTTTCATAGTTGGCTGGAGCATGATGGTATGAATTTTAACGATGATTTCATTAAATGTTTATGTGATGACGTTGGGTGTTTGGCTTCTTTTTGTTGCTCTGCACATGGTTTGTCAACTTTGTTCATGGGATTTTTCTTACCAGAGCTCTTTCCTTTTCTGTTTAATTCATTTTGTTTATGGCGTATCGATATTTTTTTTAGGGGATGTATGTTAAATGTATTTAATTTGAATAATGTATCCAATTCAGCTTGTTCAATTTTTGTACATCCAAATTTTTATGCTTCTTTTTGAGGGTTGATTTGCACAATGCATTATGGTTAATAGAAAATGGAAACATGTTGTTAGCTGCTCCTTTTTCTCATGGTATTCCCTTTTCAAGTGAAAAGTTCAAATGCAACATTATGAAGGAACTTACACCATTTTTTATTACTGAGTCCAAATATATTGTGGTTTAATGTCATGCCTTTTCATCACTCCGAAAAGAATTGTCCCATTTTTCTGTTACACGATGGCACTAGACCCAACCTGATTGCTTTATTGTCCCAACATGTGATAATGTTTGTTTTGTTTCTTCTTAAGTATAGGCTAGAAAACGTTTCTAAATTTTTATGCTTTCAAAGTATCTGCAACATCAATTGACACGATGTTCATAGCATTGCTCTTAAACATTATACTCTATGATCACTGGAAAAATGCTATATTTCACCTACTCTCAACCACTCCATTTCTCTAACTACTTCTGTTTAAACATTCCCTTGTGACAGAGCAAAGCAAAAGCAGAGAAGAATCAAGCAATGGAGCATTCAATGAGTGAGAACTCCTGTCAGTTGTGTGCAGTTGAGAAGCTAACATTTGAACCACCGCCTATATATTGCTCAACATGTGGAGCCCGCATTAAACGCAATGCTATGTATTATACCATGGGTGCTGGTGACACACGGCATTATTTTTGCATTCCATGCTATAATGAAGCCCGGGGGGATACCATTGTTGTTGATGGGATGGCCATTCCTAAGGCAAGGCTGGAAAAGAAGAAAAATGATGAGGAAACTGAGGAATGGGTGTGTACCACATGTATCATTTGTTTTTCTTGATCGGTAGTTCGTTTTATCAACCATCTACTTTTGTGTGCAGTGGGTTCAATGTGATAAATGTGAAGCTTGGCAACATCAAATTTGTGCCTTATTTAATGGTCGAAGAAATGATGGGGGCCAAGCTGAATACACTTGCCCAAACTGCTATATTCAGGAAATGGAAAGGGGGGAGCGCAATCCCTTACCCCAAAGTGCTGTTCTTGGGGCCAAGGATTTGCCAAGAACTATCCTCAGTGACCACATTGAACAACGGTTATTTAGACGACTAAAGCAAGAAAGACAAGAGAGGGCAAGGCATCAAGGAAAAAATTATGATGAGGTGATTACAGCACATGATTTCCTAATCTGTTGAGCTTGTATTTATACCGGTGATATATAGAACTCTTTTGAATTGATGTTACAGGTGCCTGGAGCTGAAGCACTTGTGGTTAGAGTTGTGTCGTCTGTTGACAAAAAGCTAGAAGTGAAACAGCGCTTTTTGGAAATTTTCCAGGAAGAAAATTACCCAACAGAATTCCCATATAAATCTAAGGTAATGAATTGGAAGGTTTCTGTAGTAGAAAATAATTAATAAAATTAATTCATTTATCATATGTCACGAGTATTAATGCTTATGCTTCTGCTCCAGGTAATTCTATTGTTTCAGAAGATTGAAGGTGTTGAAGTTTGCCTATTTGGCATGTATGTTCAAGAATTTGGATCTGAATGTCAGTTTCCTAATCAGCGTCGAGTGTATCTGTCATATTTGGACTCTGTGAAGTATTTTAGGCCTGAGATCAAAGCAGTAACTGGAGAGGCTCTTCGGACGTTCGTTTACCATGAAATTTTGGTAAAACTTCATTCACTAGCGACTTGCACTTGTCTGTTATTTGTACTTTGTTATGGAATTTTTTCTTGGAGATATTCAAATTTTAATTTGTGTTGTTATTGTAAATTATATTCTGCAATACTTGAGTAATTCTCATCATAATTTGTTTCTTTTTAGATTGGATACCTTGAATATTGCAAGAAACGTGGTTTTACAAGTTGCTATATATGGGCCTGTCCTCCATTAAAGGGTGAAGATTACATTTTATATTGTCATCCAGAAATTCAGAAGACTCCAAAGTCTGACAAGCTTCGGGAATGGTGAGCTTAAGAGCTTTATCATAAACTAAATACGAAAGATTGAAGTTGTCCTTTTTTTTTTTTTTTTTTATAAAAGAAAAATTTATATTAGTGATAAATGTATTTCTTAGTGGGATAAAGTTTATTGTTGTTGTTTTATTAGTGATAAATGTATTCATATTTAACTCCCATTTTGTCCCTGAATATGTTTCTTTCAGGTACCTGGCAATGTTGAGAAAAGCTGCAAAGGAGAATATTGTGGTTGATTTGACTAACTTATATGACCATTTCTTTGTATCTACTGGTGAATGTAAAGCTAGGATTACTGCTGCAAGACTACCATATTTTGATGGTGACTACTGGCCCGGTGCTGCAGAGGATTTGATTTACCAGCTTCGCCAAGAAGAAGATGGCAGAAAACAAAATAAGAAAGGAACAACTAAAAAGACTATAACAAAAAGGGCTTTGAAAGCTTCTGGTCAATCAGATCTTTCTGGAAATGCATCCAAAGATCTGCTACTAATGCATAAAGTAATCCCCCCTTTCTAGATCTGTTATGACAAATGTTGGTTTTTTGGGTAAATAGATCCATCCAATTCATGCTTTAAAAAGTTAATACCTTCATCTTGCAAGGTTACTTTAAATAATTTATTTATTGATTTGGCTCCCATCGATTTGGATAGTATAGTTGTCTTATTGCAAAATCCCATGATTTATGCAGCTCGGTGAAACCATCTGCCCGATGAAGGAAGATTTTATCATGGTTCATTTGCAGCATGCATGCACTCACTGTTGTATTCTAATGGTGTCGGGAAACCATTGGGTTTGCAATCAATGCAAGAACTTTCAGATTTGTGATAAGTAAGTATTGTTCAATCTTTATACATTTTCTGTTGTATAACCTGTCACTGATCAAAATGATTACAGCACATGAAAAAAGAAGCAAAAAATGAAGGATTAGAGAACTGTTATAATGACATGGATGTTACTGTGAACGGTACCCGAGAAGAGAAGGAAAAGAAAAATAAAGAGTAAAATAGAAACTTGTCTTGCTAGGCTTCGAAGGCCAATTGTGTGGTTGATTGGAATGAATATTTGTTGTATTGTTTATTACATATGACTGGGTATTTATACAAGTTTACAATCACTAATCCAGAAGAGAAATCACAAAAATCACTCAATCCTATAATTTACAGCTATGATAGAGGAGTCTATTCTAGGTAAGTCAACTCAATTAAATCTCCTAATTGTAATCTCCTATTTGAGGAAATAATCGTGATTGTCTAACTTGATTTCCTACAAATTGTCATAAACTTAATTCAATTTGCTGTTTTATGGATCATTATCTTACTTGATGGTAGCATAAGATTTCTCCTAGGGTTGAATTTGTTATGATTTATGGTAGGTGTTAAAGACAAATTATTTGCATTTCCTGAACTTCAAATTAGTTGCTGATTGAGTAATGTAGGTTTATGTTAGCAAACATACTTCTATTTATTTGTTGCTTGGTATGTAAGTTTTTCTTTTTTAATAAAAGAAGAAATATATTAGGAAGAGAAAGAAACGAGTAATAAATGAGTAAACAAGCATTCCAGGAATAAATGAGTAAACAAGCATTCCAGGATCCTGCCGGAAGGTATTTTTTTTAGTTACTGTAGAAGTACCGTTTATATTGATCTAAGTTATGATGATGTGGCTTCCTAGGTGTTACGAAGCTGAACAGAAGCGTGAGGAGAGAGAAAGGCATCCTACTAATCAGAGGGAAAAACATACCCTTTATCCAGTAAGTGAGCTATCCTGTCAAAGGTTGACTTGTAAAGTGATCTGTTACTTTCTAGTTTATTTCTTCACAACTGCAGTATGAGAATTAGTTGATAGTCAATCATCTCCATGCTTGCCATTTTCTATGTCAAGGAACAAAGGCGGTGGATAAATCATGGATTTTTATTCAGATTGTATCTTTTCTATAGACGGGTATTTTTTTGTAGGTTGAAATTACCGATGTACCAGTTGATACAAAGGACAAAGATGATATTCTTGAGAGTGAATTCTTTGACACTAGACAGGCATTCTTGAGCCTGTGTCAGGGTAATCATTATCAGTATGATACACTAAGGCGGGCCAAGCATTCCTCAATGATGGTCCTTTATCATCTCCATAATCCAACAGCTCCTGCATTTGTCGCAACTTGTAATACATGCTATCTTGACATAGAAACTGGTCAAGGTTGGCGTTGTGAAGTTTGCCCTGAATATGATGTATGCAATGCTTGTTATCAAAAAGATGGGGGCATTGATCATCCTCATAAGTTGACTAACTCAATAGCTGACCGTGATGCTCAGAACAAAGAAGCTAGGCAGCTTCGAGTATTGCAGGTACCTTGTGGTTTTAAAACTAACGTCAATGGATGTGTTTACTTTGCACTTGGTTATTTTTATGCAAAGCTAGGCCTGATATAAATTGATTCTATGATTACAGCTACGCAGAATGCTTGATCTTCTTGTGCATGCATCCCAATGTCGTTCTGCACATTGCCAGTATCCAAATTGCCGCAAGGTGAAGGGGCTTTTCCGCCATGGGATACAATGCAAAACACGTGCTTCTGGAGGCTGTGTTCTTTGTAAGAAAATGTGGTATTTGCTTCAACTCCATGCTCGTGCTTGCAAAGAATCTGAGTGCCACGTACCACGTTGCAGGTTTGTGAATCAGGCATTGCCATATTTTTTTTCAAGTTACTTGTGTTAAGAAATTATGTATATGAAGAGTTTTTTGTTTATTCAGAGATTTGAAAGAACATTTAAGGCGGTTGCAGCAGCAGTCTGATTCACGGCGGAGAGCAGCGGTGATGGAGATGATGAGACAGAGAGCTGCAGAAGTTGCCAACAATGCCGGATGAGCAATTCACACGTGTAAATATGGATGGATGTTCTGAAGAAATGCTTTATATAGGTAATCATAAACATTCACCCTTTCACAGCTTAGACAGAGGGAAACCACGCTGCGACAGCAGTTTGTAGATGGTTTATATGATTGGAGGGGGATAAATTGTTTGAGAGCTCTGCGGATTCATTTGTCTTCACCTGTTGGGGACCTTTTTTATTTCATTGACTACATATCCACGACAAAGATTGTCCTCAAGAGGATTTGGAGTTCAGCAAATTAGTGCTGCCCTCTTCTGCAAGTACTAACCAGGAAAATCAGCCAGCGGGGAATTAGGGTGTGTGTCTCTGCATGTGCGGGGACTTGGTGATTCTTTGATTTAGTCAGCTTTCTTGTATCATGTGAAATCCCACACTTCGGTGGCAAGTGTACTATAGTTCTAATTTGTCTAATATGTCTTGCAAAGTAATGTGGGAGGGAAGGTAGCATCATTTTTCTTTCCCCTTTTTGTAGAATCTTTTATTTGAAGATGACAGAAATAATTATAATCTTTTAAACGTCGCAATTTATATTAATTTGATTAACCTCCTTGTCTAGTTACTGCAATCAACTTTTGACTCTTTTTAGGTGCGTAAATACTTACCATGGGTTTTCACACACCTTCCCTCAAATTTGACTCTATTATTACATGTGATTTTATCCTTAATGAATTTGGGGTAGATATTTTGTAAATTCTGTTATTATTAGTACGTCTATTTATACCTTGGAGGAGGGATTTTGTTAAAACACTTTAATATCTTTTTGAACATCTCAAATAATCACATTAAGGGTTCGTTTGATTTGCTTTAAAATGATGGAATGGACTGGATAAAAAATTTTGTACCCTGTTTGATTTTAAAAAAGACTGATATTGGACAAAAATATTCTGAGGTACTGAGTAAATTTTATATTTTTTGTCTCTTAAAAAATCAGGGAACAAAAATTTTGTCCACAGTATAAAAACTCAAATTTAACCCCATATAAGCATTTCAACTATTAGCAACCCCATCTTATCGAGTCCTTCTCCTTGCTGCCGCTCCCTTCGTTGTTGGCGCTGCTGCCTCCGCTTTGCCTTGTTGCCGTCTGCCCGCTGTTGCCAAGGTAGATCTCCCTCGTTTCTCTGTTGTTCTATTTCTATCTTAGCTACCTTCGTTGTCGTTTCTCCGTTGGTAATAAAAGATTTTCTTGTTGTGTGGTTTCTCTGTTGGTAAAACGGGTTATGCTTATGGCAAAATCTAGAAATTAGTGAAGTAAAAGGATTATTTCATCCTTTGATCGAAGGCAATGAAATTAAGGGGGAAAAAAGGTAATGGAGTAAATTGGTCAGTTTCATGTGTGGTGGGGTTTAATTTCTGAAATTGCTGAAAATATATGTAAGTGACTCTATCAGATTCGTGAGACCAAAATCCTTCTCAGATTGCTTAAGTTAGTATTTCTGCATTTCAGTATATCAAAATTATGCCAATATTCTCCAATACCAGATAGACATTAAAAAAGAAACACATTCTCTCTCACATGCCCCATTTTCTTTCTTCCAACCAAACTGCACCAAACAGGCAAATTAAGAGTCTGTTAAATTAAAGCTCGTGCACTCAAAGAATCGTGGCTGAATTAAAGAAGCTGATCCTGTTACTTGCACATCCACATGCATATATATGCCACAGAACAGAAAAGACATACATAGTGCTTCTTTATTTACAGTTGCCAGCTCAGTTTTTACCCAGAAAGCACCAAACACCAATCGGGTTTCTCGAATTTAGTTTTGGTACTATACAAATTCCTTAACCAATAACCATTTCATAATACTAAAATACAACTATGTCTTATGTTTAATTGATTATGAATGAGTGACAGAGCATGAAACGTGCTCTTGAGTTTCCTTTTATTCAGCTTCTGTAGTTGTCAGTATATTTTGTGATTTACTTTCTCATAATTTATCCTGAATCTCTGGTTGTTAGAATCTCTTTAACGTGTCCTTGCTGTAAGCCTTTGATGAAATCTGCTTGTGTCCTTTGCTTGCTATCATATGCAAATGCTACTATTTTCTGTGACTATTCTCCTGTAAACATCCTTTGTATTTTGCAATGTTTGGTCAGTGAATGTATGATAATTATTTTTTTTGACTTGCAGAAACATCCTAAAGTTGCGAGGTTGCGAGGAATTTTTGGAAAGGATCGAGCAAATGGTCTTGGAGCTGAATCTGCAGCAGATGCAATAGATATTTTGTTATTTGATGGATTTGTAATCTTGTTTATTAGATATTTTGTTTTGGTTTTGTGCTATGAACTTGGGTATAAAGCACATTATGCATTAATATATTTTTCATGATGTTTTATTTATATGCTTTTATTATAATAATTCCTTTCATATTCTACACTTTTGTTTAATATTCTGTTGCGTAGTACATTTGCTAGTAAAAGGGTCTTGGAGGAATACAAGCTTTCTCGTGAGGCATTTGAATGGGTTGTAGGAGAAATAGAGTCTCGGTTCCTACAGTCGCTTGTAGCCCATGGAGAAATGAGGGAAAAGAGTAGCTAAATGTGAATGGTTGTTAGTTTTTATTCACACACCCGCACGAGAGTGGAGGAGATGATTTAGTTATTGGCAATTTATAAAACTTTTTAGTTCCAAAGAAAAAGTTTAATAAAAATTGGCAACTTTTTTAATGTAGTAGAATTGTACCAACTATTTGGTCTTGGTTTTTATGTTATTTGATAGATTTGTAATCTTATTTATTAGATATTTTGTTTTGGTTTTGTGCAATGAACTTGGGTACAAAGCACATTTTTAAAATTAATATATTTTTCATGATTTTTTATTTATATACTTTTATTATAATTTTTATATTTTCATTAATTATTATATTTTTATATGTCAAAATCTTATCCAATACCTTTTTTCTTTAAAATAACAAATATTGTACAACACAAAGGGTATTATAGTAAAATTTATATTATTTTGTCCAGTACTTATGTTAATCAAATAGTAAATAATACAAATTTTTTGTCAAATGCATGAACTAACAAACAGTAAACAGAACAAAAAGTTATTCTGTAACTTAGCTACTTGTGCTGTGCTGTTTTGCTTGTACTGTCATGTACTGTGTATCAAACTTACCCTAAAGGTGCGTTTGATATCACTACTTGATAATACAAGTAAAACAGTACAGTACAAAGACTTGAGGTACAATACAACTTTTTGTACTGTTTATTATTTATTGTTTAATGTACTGTACAAAAATTTTTATATCATTTTGTCTAATTTACTGTAATACTTTATATTATTATTTTTTTAAAAATATATAATACAATTTTAATATTTATAACAATTAAAATAATTTATAAAAATATAAAATTTAAAAAAACATCGTTGGTCGCTGACCATTGTCGGTACATTGCCAGTCACCGACCGTTGTGAATACCTCGCCAGTTGATAACCGTTGTTAGGACTTATCGCCATTGATTTGATGAGCCAAGATATAGAGAATTGTAAAATGGTTTGAGAGATAATAATATTAAATTTTTTGTCCAGTACTCTGGACAAATCCTGGTCCCATGGTTTGGTGAGTAACAAAAATTTAAGGATTTGTCCAGTACCATGGACAAGTTTTTGTCCAGTACTGTGATCTTTTACAAAATCAAACAAGGGACAAAAAATTTTGTACTGTCCAGTCCCTTATTTTTTAGCAAATGAAACGGACCTTAAGGGTATAAAGTTAAGTGTTTAGAGTTTATTTATTTTATTTTTTAGTGGATAATTTTTTTATATATTGAAATTGAAATATATTATGACACTTGTAAGGAAATAACAGAAAGATAAAAAATGAAATAGAGAAAGAAGAATGAATTAGAAGGAAATAGTCAAAATAAATTCACTTATTATGAAAGTCAAATCTGAGGAAGACAGATTTAATAAGTCGTAGGGCAGATCACATGTAAAAAACACCATGAACTCTGCCATGTGCAATTATCATAATGGAAGCTTCATTAAGTATGATCCAGTTATGTTGAAGATTGGATTTCCGATGAGTAACCAGCAACCGGACTGGAGCACTTTGTAGGTCACCACTATTTGATTTATGTTGACATGAGTGAATTTAATGATATTTGACAAAGATTTTATAAAACGTGATAAGCTTTGTGCATAAAATTAAAAAAAAAAAATTAGTTGAATATTATGTGAAATATATCTTTACAGGTCTACTTAAAATAAATTATGATAATCTTGCTTTAGACCAACTCTAGTGGTCAAAAATTAAGCATTTAATGTTCCATTCTTTGTTGCACCACTAGAGCTTCATGAGTTGGAAGAGAGAGAGGATAGAAGGTTATTGAAATATAGAATGGTGAATAAAAAAAAAAATAGGGCCCAACTTGTATTTTATAAGAAAGAAAAAAGAGATTTATAAGAGGAAAAAAAATTGTGGAATAGATTGATTAGAAATAAGAATATAAAATAGTTTGTGAGACCTGTTTTAAAAAAAATTTAAAGTTGTATTAATAAAGAAAAAATTGTATATTATATAGAGTGATGTGTTATCGTGGGATTCATAAAAATAATATAAATAATTAAGGTATGAAAGCCTAATGAGTATAATGATTAATGATGCTCTAAGAGGAATCTTGGCCTGTCTGCTAGTATTAAATCAGATACACACCAAGATGTATATTGTAAAAACAAGAGCTACCTCATTCTATCTTTCTTTTAAGTTCTCGCTCAAATGAGGATCTTATATTGAAGCAAGAGGTCCCTAGCTTCACTTAGTCTCACCTCCATATAAAGAAAATAACATCCACAATAAGAGACAATAGTAAATATCATTACCAAGTAATCACAGGTCAAGTAGAAAAGATCCACTTATTTAAACATGCAGCCAATAACAAACAATTATTTAATTGTCATAAAAAATTACATTTGCTTATCAAAAACTAAGTGCTGCCTGATTCCCCTCTCCTTACTTCATCCACTACTTCATTAACCACAAGGGCAGCATTTAAGATCTAGTAACCTTTAATTAGAAGCATTCTTGAGTCTCTAAAATAGTAGATCCCAAAATGTCATTCAACGCGATAGAATTTTTCAACTAAAGTAGAAATTAATCTAATACATATTTTGAGCTTATAACAACTCTCTAAATGTGAAAACTGGAAGTCTATCATTATTCTTGTATCTCAAAAGCATTCAAAGGAATATTAAAATGTACCTGCAAGTCATCTAGCTCACCAAACGAGAATTCTGGAATATCTATATGGCATATGACCAATTTTGTTTCTCGTATGATTCATTCCCCTGATCCCATTTGCCAATTGGCATGGTTTGTGCAAAGAAAATAGATCTTAATGCCCAAAAATAATCGACCAAAAGTTAACAAGAATGGTTGAAAGCAAACTCACCTTAGACTTTAATGTCAACTCATAAACGTAACTAACACGTTTCTTGTTTCAAACTATTACCATAAATGCCTAGAGATTAAGATAAAGATAACATGCATCCATCAGAGATAGAGAAAAATTTACTGAAATCAAAACTTTCCTCCTTCTGACACGTACTTTCAAATAAAATTTTAGTTTAAAATAAGTCCAACTACATCCTTATTTATAAGTAGAAAGCATGGTTCTAAACAAAGAAAGCAAGCAAGAAGGAAGGAAGGAAGGAAAAAAAAAGAATGAAGAACCTCACAGGAAGCATTTTTCAACATTTGTAAAAAGAGTGGAAAGCCTAATTTCTTGACAATAGTCTTAAAATTTGGAAGGAAAGACCTACTATTTAAAAATTAACAAAAATTTGTTGATTAACACTAGAAGACGAATCAATTACTTAATAAGAAAAAATGAAGGATTGGAAATAGAAGATGCCTTGAAAGTTTGAAAATTTTTGTACAGAAAAGATAGAGGATCAATTCACTGCTATAGCTCCCACTGTTTTAGTCTTTGGCCTTGATAACAACCTTAGCTATGACTTCCTTGTTTTCTTTCGTGTGAGCTTTTTCCTTTTTATGTATTTAATGCCCTACTGGTATGATATATCCTGGTCTTAATTGTTGGATGTTTGGTATTGGTGAAACATGAATTATGGGTGATTTTGTCATTCGTTTTAATATATGACTTTTTTGGTTTCTTTGTTTTATTGGTGTTTTGTAACTTCGTTATTGATAAATCTACATTTTGTTACTTTGTATGAATGAACATCTTAAGTTTATGTATTTTTTGCTCATGGAATGGATGTATAAGTTATATGTAGTATTGGTGAGTGGTACTGGGCGTGTTTGGTTTATGCATGTTGCAATGGCTTTTCGTGAAGTTCTTTGTTTGGTAGCAATTGGAAATTTAATTTTGTTGCGTAATGCTTGCTTCCGTTCGGGTTCTATTATTTTCCTATAAAAGTTGTTGCCAATTTACTGTCCAACCTTTAGTTTGAGGAGGAGATATTGAGGAAGGATTATCATACATAGCTATTGATGTTATAATGCAATTTGATTCTAAGGTCTCAAGATTTGGAGTAGAATTTAGGGTATAAGATTTAAGATTTAAAACTAAAGATTTGAGATTTAAAAGTTAAGGTTTAGGGTTAGGGGTTCAGGGATCGAGGTTTAGGTTTTAGGGTTTTGGGATTAGGGTTTTGAGTTTAGGGTTTGAGATTTAGGGTTTAGGGGTTTTGGGGTTTACGAGTTAGGGTTTATGGTTTAAGGCTTGGGGTTTCGGGTTGAGGGTTTAGGATTGAG